>OY728160.1:610116698-610819198 GCA_963277665.1 Viscum album
ACCACATTTAATGGATAAATGTGACTTTCCCACTGATTCATATGGTGTAATGTAATATACTATCACTATCTATCAAAAAACTCACAAATAATGTAACCGAAAAAATATCTAAAATTCATTAATTACATGGTTCACACTCTCTAACAACCAATAGTGTGATCCCTAGCATATGAATTCCCTAAAACCTCTCTTATTTATTTAATGGAGTGTTTAAATGGGACTGATATACCTAGGGACTAGTTTCCTCTTCTTTATTCAATAGATAAATTCATAGAAACACATTTCCATCAACTTCAAATTCTGGATCACATCAATGATTACTATCATAACTTTTCTTTTGACTTTGTGAAAACTATATGTGTTTCTAAATGGATCTAACCTTCAATTACATTCCTACAACTACCTCAAGTAGAAATAGTTTTCATTATTTTACTTCATTATAGTACGTTAGAGTTATAAACATATTTCCATAGATGTAATAATAGGGATCCATATTAATTCTCAAGTGAAAGCTATTGCTATATGAAAAGTCAACTGGAGGAAAGTGTTGATAACAAACACCTTTTAAATCCGTAAGAAAATATCTCAACATATGATCTAGGTATTTGAATTATTATATTATAAAGTCCATTTGTCTAAGGATGATATACCATGATAAAACTAAACTTCTTATTAGGATTTTGGTGAAGAATTCTCTATAAAATTGAGGTAAATATTTGAATCCTAGTTAGATAAAATGGAATGTGGTACTCTATACAACCATACAACTTCATTAATATACATCATAGAAGGATGATCAAGAGATAAGTCATCTATAATAGAGATGATGTGTGAAGACATTGTATGGTGAAAAAATATGACCCATATAGAGATATTCCATTTATAAGTTTTAGAGAGTCCAATAAAAAAATCCATGACGTTGGTTTACCATTTCTATTATTATACAAGGATTGGTTATAGAATACACATAGATTGTGGTCTTCTTGCCTTATCATTTTTACGTAAACAGTACTAAGTTAAATCTTTTGTAATATATATTTTAATGTTCCAACACCAGAAAAACTATTTCACATAGACCAGTGGTAGGTCATATACC
Organism: Viscum album; assembly: GCA_963277665.1. Taxonomy (NCBI): domain Eukaryota; kingdom Viridiplantae; phylum Streptophyta; class Magnoliopsida; order Santalales; family Viscaceae; genus Viscum; species Viscum album. The sequence continues at coordinate 610,117,795 of OY728160.1, forward strand.
ATTATCTTTATTTGGTTATAGGATTAGGGCTTGTGGACTTTCTATATGTGAGAGGCCATCGCCTAACAAGTAGGTTTTCCTTTTTCCAAAACAATATTAAAATAATTCGAAATAATTTTCCAAATAAATATAACCCATAATTATGTCAACATAAATGAAAATAAAAAATCTAATGTACACCAACACAATTAATGATATATCCATAAAAGGAATTAATCCTCAAATAATATTTTCACTCAATCATATAAAAAACAGTTGTATATCCATACATATATCTCAAAATATCCTTAATCTAGTAAAACTCTTACCACATAAAACCTCTAAATGGGTGTCTAAGGAATCGAACTTAGGATCAACCTTAAAATCATAAGACCATGATGGTATTAATAACCATTAAATAAATTATACATGGATACATATATTATTCAAAAATATAATTCAACTTTTATTCAATAAATAGTGTCTTTTATTATACAAATATATTCTATTCGATTATTTGGTTCATCCTTGAACTGATAAAATTTCAAATGTTAATTTTTTATAACAGAATCTATATAAAGGGGTATAATAAATTCATTGAATTAAATCAGGACCCACTAATGTATAAAAAATAATATTTTCAGAGTGTTCCTACAAAAAAAATCAGAATTGAAATTCCATAAAACTGATTGCAGGATATGTCTGACACAATTATAATTATTTGGGTCATTCGCTATTATTACAAAAAATTTCCATTTATCCTTTATGTTCAAGAGTTATTGGGGATTATCATCCTTTTTAGCCCTTGGATTAGGGAACATGTTCACATAATTCCAAAACACATAGCACTTGATGCAATAGAGTGTGGGTGGTGCATTGTGGGTATACTTCTCTCTATTCAAATTATTAGATAAATTGTTCCCAAAAATTAAGATATCAGTTTATTAGTGAAGTTCATTACCACAAATAAAAAATTTAATAGTCACATTAAAAAAAAATTTCATTTCCATCGACACTTTGAGCATGAGGGATCATATTATTTTTCTTTATGGTTCATAGAGTTTCCTTTGAATTCCATCATTCTTTTCTTATAATAACCATGTGAATAATGGGTAAAAATAAATATTTTTAACATTGATAGAATGAATAACGTTTTCTTCATATCTAAAGAAGTGCATTATGGCCGATTACATTCAGAGACATAGTTATAATCCATTGAACAATCGATCTACCTGACATTTGAGATGAATGATAATACGTAATTAATAACTCACAATTCATGTAAAATTACCCACACAGGTACCAAATGATTCATCATTATTCTATATTAACTCAAGTAATTCATTCTACATTTTCACATGAAGAATATTTGAAATCATCTTATAGGAAAATATTCTCTTGTAATAATCTTATTACATGGAGTCAATTTTAGCTTATAGACTCGAATTCTTATCAAGAATACACCATTGATCCACATTTCCTTCCAAATGATAAATGGAAAATGAATTTTTCATGATTTGAACAACAGAAAACAGGAAATATATTTTCAGTTGTACTGATCCATTTCTCAGTAGTGGATTAGCATAACCACTAAAAGAAGGTGGGCATTGCGTCATAAATAACTCAAGTGAAAATTTTTCCCTCTTATTCACATTCGGATGTTAATAATGATTAATATATTGAGTAATTTTTTTTAGAATATAAATGAGACCTTTCATTCCTGCCCCCATAACATTTGGTAGCTCTGTAGGAAAATCATTTAATTTTCTATCACACTTAGAGTTAACACTGTTCTTCTGGGTTCCATCCAATGAATAAAATAAAATAAAATCAAAATATATGAAAAAAATAATCATAATGGTAAACCAAAAAATTACGAAAAAATAATTAAAGTATTTCCAAATACTAGATCATTATTTTAAATCTATGAAACCCTAGGCTAACCTTGGTTATTAATGGTCATTATTAAAATCCTTCATGATGTTTTGTAAAGTGATTTTGAATTTATAAATAATATCCCAAGGGGGTGTCAATCTAGGTGTGTAGTAAGGGAAATTTCTGTACACAAGGTAATGATCGATTCCAATTCAATGCTCCATTTTCAGAGTTATTAAACTTTGGTACAATAGATTCGTATCCAAATATACTTGAAGTATTAATCAAGAAATATTTTTCCTTGAAACCACATAATAAATATTCTCAAAATTTCCATGTAAATACCAGATTTCCAATTATTTTTTAAATATATGGAATTATTATTAGTCTGTGAAAATTGATGGGGTATGACTTTGAGGATCTTTGTACTCGGAAGGAATTTATGAATTTTTTTAAGGTATGTTCAGTAAACATGTGAGTGGAAGTTTCTAAAAATTTGAACCGATTTACTGATTAAGAAAATGGGCATCATTGAATCTAAAGTGCCGAGATTCGCTTAATGGATATTTCACTTCGACCATAGCAGGTATGGAGAAAAAAATAAATTTTTGTATTTTAAAAAGAATAAACAAAATAACATTTTTATTTTCATTCCTTTCATTTTACTCCAACAGACAAGCTACAACTTGGAAGCCGAGACGTGTCAAGCCAATAAATGTCTTGACCTTTCAATCCTAAGTAACATCATCATTGGGGAATTAGGAAGGTTCCGAATTAATGAGGCCCCCTTAAATCCCATGAGCGTTAGACACCCCCTCTTTTATTTATGTGGAACTTAGTTGGATGAATCGACACTACTTCACCAAGAAACTACGTGCTGACTAAGTGCCGAGATGTCAAATCCTAGGAGGACGAAGCCTATTCCAGAAATTAGTTATGAGTGACACAAAAACCCCGATCATAAGATCAATGATCGAGCGATGCCATTGGAGGCTTGTTTTTGGGGACGCCGAACACTGACCCACTTCCAAAATCGTGGACGCATCTCTTTTTTTCATGAGGTACGGTTTGATTTTGTTTTTAATTCAAGAGTTATAGAGTCATTTTTACTCCCTCATGTTGTTTTCAAGAAAACATGGAGTGTTAGAGCCTAGAAAAGCCATCCCAGACCCTCCGCTACCTTGATTCCCTTCGTTCTCTGTGGAAGACTATTGATGCGGCTGTCTCGGTGACCAGCACCGGCAGGGACCAAGGCATCCATCGAGGGGTAAGGCAGCACACCTTCACCATCAGAGGAACTATCTATGGGTTGTCAGCAATGGCTGTCGGAGGAGGCAGCACACACGTGCCACCGGAGGAACCGATCACCGCTCGTTAGTTGTGGTGGTTGGAGGAACTAACCGACACATTGGCCAGCCGTGGAAGAAGAGGGTGGTGGAACTATCGCATCACCAGAGGATACGGGTTGCGGCTCGTCATCCGTGGTGCACAGAGAGATGCGGCCGAAACACTTTCCAACATGGAGTGGTGGAGCAGTGCACCGTCATGTGCAGCTGGAGATGGCGTCCGGTATCGGCCGACCGCGACCAAAGGTAGGACCCTCTCTAGCGGGTCCCGCTTTCCAACTATCAGGGCCACGTAGCTCTTCCACTGCTGAAGAAACTGAATATCCATCGTAGCCATTCAGGAAAACTGGGGGTCACTCCCCTAGTGTTTGCTAGGGAGGACCCCACCGTGGGCCAAATAGGTAGGCCACACCCCCTTGCGGGCCGAGCCACACCGCGACCAAGCGGGCTAAGCCCATCGCCGCCTAGCACCACTGGTTCAAACATGGACCATGTTGGATTGGCTCAGACAGGGTCGGTTTGACCCATACCAAGTCAGCCCGGGTCAGTCTCACCAGGTAGGACTGGACCTGGGCCCAACCAGACCCAAAAACAGTTAAAAACCAATATAATGGGAAACAAAAATTCGGTTGACGGACTTCTACGACATTGGGTTCCTTGGATCGATACGGTCATTTTGGTATACTAAACTTTAGTTTTGATAAAAGAGGGATTATGACTAGGTTGGATCGAACATGAATCCAACCAGGTCCACGAAACAAAAACACTTACAACTCAAAGACAGGGTGACCGATTGAAATGATGTCTATCACATTGAAACCCTTACGACATGATGGTACTTTGGGTTACTTCTTTTTGGGGCTTAGTGGTGGTGGAGGTATGACAGATATCTCGAGGTGCAGATTCTACGGAACTCAAGTGCACCAGGGGAAAGGAATCATGTGGTAGGCTGTAACGTGAAGGAAGAACATCGATCCTATGGGGGTCATCATCTATCAATCCTATGTTGGTTAGAATTTATCGATCCTTTGTGGGTTAGCTTCTGTTATATCCTATGTGGGTCAGCACTCAGTGATCATGTGTGGGTTAGTGTATACCGATCCGGTGTGGATTAGATCCTGTGTGCGTTAGTGGGGGATAGTAACTATCGATCCTTTGTGGGTTAGAAGCATTGCCTCTGAACATAATAAGACGATCTAGATTACGACTAATAATTTGTATTTATGTACTTAAGTTATACCGGATTGTGAGATGAGTCATTTACCATCATGGTCTTAACTTCTCAGTGTTATCTTCGTGGTGTACCTATGTGGTACTTCAATCTTCATGGTGTTACCTATGTGGTACTTCTACAATAATGTTTCTCCATTCATGGTGTCATCTGTGCAGTACTTCTACCTTCACGGTATTTTTTTCGTGGTGTTACCTATGTAGAGTTTAAGTATACTGCTTCGTGCTTTGAGAATGAGGTCTGGTTTGTGTTGTTTATTTTTTGGAACTATGGGAGACCTACGGGGGTCTCAGGGTCCCTACAAAGTATCGTTATACTCACCCCTACATGGGATACTCCCACTCCTTATTCTGTCTTGTGTAGATGAAGGACAACATTTATCGAGGATAAGTGAGCCAGGACTAGATGGTACTCAGAGGAAGACTATTTGGTGTGACATGACACATGGACTACTGATAATGGGTTGTACCTACCCTTCAGGTGAGATCCCCGGTGGACGATCCAAGAGCTGTTTTTCACTTTGCAGTTGTATTTTTACTTTTTAGTTATACATGTACTTTATAGTTGGGCTTGTATTCCAGCCCCTTAACATTCAACACACTTTTACAACAACAGTTTACTTTGTGGTTTCTTCTAGTTGGGATCTTGGATTGTGTGTATGTACATGTTAAAAAGAAAATTCCTCACCATTTTGGGGATATGCCTTTCCATTGCATGTTTCTAGCCCCTGTTCTATGGAAGTCAGGCTTGGGGTAGTCACAACACGGGCCTTGAGGGATAGGTCATGACAAAGTGTTATCAGAGGAGTCGGTTCTACTGAAAAACTAGGACTCGAATCTTTTCTACGTGGCAACAGTGTAATGTGTTATGAGTGTAGTTTTATGTTTGGGGAATCTAGTGTTGTTGTGGTGGCCGACATATCCATACAACAGGACCCTGACATATGATTTCCGACACAGTGCACGAAAACACTGATTACGTGTGTTTTGAAAAGTATTTCTTGTGATCTCTTCAAATTAGCTCACCAGGTATAACATATTGACTGTGTCACACCAATCTTCTTTCAGGATGCCACCACATAGACAACCATCCAGGATTCCCGAGAGAGTACGTAATGAAGGCTCACCAAGTGATGATGCATCAATGTAGTGCCTTCTAATGGCATTAGCATCCTCAGTTGGTGTATCAGTAGCACCACTACCCATTGAGAAGCTGTTGCCTCTAGCCCCACCAGTAGTGGGTTCATGTTGACTGAGCATGTTGCATGAGTTTTAGTGGCAGAGGCCTCTTTGGTTCCGAGGCAAGGCATACCTGCAGGCGGCTGAGGACTGGCTGGAGGCTGTGGCTATAGTTTTTGGCTTAGTTGGGACACCTTCTCATCTATTGGTGATCCTAGCAGCCAATTTTTTCAGGCCCTAGCAGGGAGCAGTTGAAGTGTGATGATCTAGATACATGATGAGGTGACCCTTATCTGAGAGGACTTCAAGATCCCATTCAGGGTAGAGTTCATCCCACCTACCTTACGCTCTGTGCATATACCTGAATTGCTGCACTTATAGCAGGGTAACATGACTGTGGCCAAGGCGAGGTTCACTAATCTCTCCTGAAACTCATCTGACCTAGTACGAGGCCCTTTATTTAGGGATCAGTCCTTTGAAGATAGTCTATGAAGGGAGATCAAAGCATCGATGATATCTCTCAGTATTCTGACGTAGGCTAGGGTTCTAGAGAAAGCTCTTTTGGTGGAGAGCTTTTTATTTGAGCAAGTACTGACAACGAGAGCCACAACGTAATGTCAGGTAGAAGAGTCATCTATAGAAGGAAGTAGGTGGATGATACGGGGGCCTAGAGGGATAGGACATCTAGTGTACAACCTCAGGATATAGGATCGGTGGTGCGGGGATCACAGGATAGAGGAGGACCACTGATGAGTAGGCAGTGCTACTTGTGCGGCGGGCAAGGTTACATGGCATGTGACTGCCCAAAAACCCATTTAGATGACCAAAAGATGGTTGATGGACCACTGATGTAGAGGTAGATACTCGACCAAGGAGGTCCATAGGCAGTAGGCAGACATGGTAGAGGACCTGGCTGTGTAGTAGGTAGTGGGAAGAGATTCAAGGTTCTACCGCTACCACCACAAGGTGGTCAACCATGACCATAGGGAGCATGTTAACAAAGACAATCTCAGCTCTAGGTAGCTGAGGATGACTACCAAAACACTTCAAGGATGATTTAAGGTAAAATCTATGTCTACTCTAACTTATCTACAATACTTATAGGAACATGTTTCAGCCACTCTTTTATTTCCACGACACTTGTTCAGAGCACCAATATTCTGGTGGAGCCATTGGATTGACCCTTACCTATAGAGACTCCTACAAAAGAATATTCGACGATTACACATCGGTGCCAATAGTGTGAGCTTACTATAGCAGGCAAGAGATTCGGTAGAGATATTCAAGTAGCAGATTTGAGGCCTTACAACGTCATCTTGGGTATTGACTTGTTATCCATAGTTCATGCCCATGTTGACTGTATTAGATGTAAATTGCAGTGTATTTTTGAGGATGGGACCAATTTTTCCTTCACCGGTGAGAAGGGAACCTTTGCAGCACATGATGGACTTACCCATAGGAGGGTGAAACCGATCACACATCAGTTGGCCAGCCTTACCCTCGGGGCAGTTGGTGTTGATAGTCTGAGCAATCTTGTATTGGGGGACCAGCATGCCGATGACTTTCCTAATGATGTTCCAGGACTACCTCCATGAAAAGAGGTACAATTTTACATTGGCCTCATAGATATCTACTGCAGCATATCAAATGGATCCCACAGAGCTTTATGTGTTATAGGTACAACTGGAGGACTTGCAGAGGAACGAGTTCATAAGGCCATGTGTTTCTCCACGGAAGCCCTATTTTTGTTCTCCAATAAGACTGATGGGAGTTTGAGACTCTGTGTGTACTATCGACACCTGAACCAGGTTACCATGAAGACAAATTTTCCACTTCTGAGGATTAATGATCCTTTTTATCAACTAAAGGGAGATCCTTGGTTTTCGAAGATAGACCCCAGATCATGCTATCATCAGCTATGGGTACAAGCTGAGGATGTGAAAAAGACGGCCTTTAGATATCGGTATTCCCACTATGAGTTCATGGTTATGCCGTTCAACGTGTCCAATGCCCCAAATGTGTTCAAGGAACCCCTGAATAGGATCTTCCATCCTAACCTCGATCACATTGTGATGGTCTTAATCGATGACATCTTGATATACTAAACAGCGGAGGAATAGCATGATTATAATATGCAGATAGTTCTAGATACACTCTGAGATAACCAGATTTATGGTAAGCTCTCAAAGTGCCAGTTCCGGATACAAGAAGTCCACTTTATAGGCCAGGTTATCATGGAGGCTGAAGTTTTAGTGGATCCACATATTCAGGGAGAAGACCATTGCTACTAAGAGTATACTATAAAAAATTCTTTGAGGCTGAAGTTGCAGTCATAATCCTAGAGGAAATCTAGCCATCGCCAATGTCTTAGGATCAGTTCATTCTGAGAGAAGATATTTTTGAGACTCTTATGATCAGGGTAGACTATAAAACATTCTCCAATTATATATTGATTCCACATATTCAGGGAGAAGACCATTGCTTCTAACTCCAGGTCATGGGTATCATAGTTCTTCTCATGTTTACTTAGTTTTCATGTGACATAGGTGATCACTGCTCTCTCCTTTATCAAGACACACCCATGTCTGGTCCCCAATGCGTCACAGTAGACTACATACCACAACGAGCTCTTCTGGTAGCCTCATGATGGGGGCACTCATCAGTCTATGCCTCAGCTCTTGAAAAACTCTGATGGAATCTCTCCATCCATACGAATGGTTTTTCCTTCTATATCAACACTGACAAGGGAGCCGCAACTTTTGAAAATATAGGCATGAATCTTCAGTAGTATACATCCAATCCCAGAACTAGAACTTTGAGATCTTACCAAAATGATGGTTCTCTAAGAGTGTATCCAGAACTATCTGCATATTATAGGCATGCTCTTCCTCTGTCGTTGAGTATATCAAGATGTCATAGATTAAGAACATCACAAAGCGATCAAGGTTTGGCTGTAATATCCTGTTTAGGGGATCCATGAACACTTCTGGGGCATTGGACATGCCGAACGACATAACCGAGAACTCATAGTGGCAATAATGACATCTAAAGTCAATATTTTTCACATCCTTACATCGTACACAGAGGTGATGATAGCATGATCTGAGGTCTGTCTTCGAAAACCAAGGATCTCCCTTCAGTTGATAAAAAGAGTCATTAATCGTAAAAAGTGGACACTTTATCTCCAAAGTCACCTAGTTCAGGTGCCGATAGTCCACACAAAGTCTCAAACTCCCATCAGTCTTATTAGCGAACATAAATGGGGTTGTCGTGGAGAAACACTCGGCCTTATGAACCCCTTCCTCTCCAAGTTCTCCAGTTGTACCTATAACTCATAATGCTCTATGGGATCCATTTGATATGCTGTTATAGATATCTGTGAGGTCGATGTAAAAGTATACCTCTTTTCGCAGTGGTAGTCCTAGAATATCATCAGGAAAGACATCAGCATACTGGTCCACCAATACAGGATAGCTTGGACTATCAACATCAACTGACCCGAGGGTAAGGTTGGCCAACTGATGTGTGATCGGTTTCAACATCCTATGGGTAAGTCCATCATGTGCTGCAAATTTTCCCTTATCACCGGTGAAGGAAAACATGGTACCATCCTCATGGATACACCACACTTTGAATCTAATACAGTTAACATGGGAATGGACAATGGATAACTAGTAATTACCCATGATGACATTGTAAGGCCTCGAAACTGCTACTAAAATATCTCTACCGAAACTCTCGCCTCCTAGACTAAGCTCACACTGTCGGCACCAATGTTTAATCATTGAATCTTATCTTGTATGAGTCTCTATAGGTAAGGGTCGAGCCAACAGCTCCACCAGAATCATTGTGCTCCGAACAAGGGCCGTGGAAATAAAAGAGTGACTGAAACATGTGCATATAAATACTATAGCTAAGGTAGAGTAGACATACACCATACCTCAAATCCTGTCTGAAGTGCTGTGGTAGTAGGCCTCAGAAACCTCAAATCATCCCTCCAGCGTTAACACTGGTGGCCAGGGATGAAGAAAGTAGTAGAAGAGTTTGTTTCTCGATGCCTCACATGCCAGCAAGGGAAGGTAGAGCATCAGGTTCCTACAATCTTAGTGCAACCACTGGAGTTACCTGAGCAAACGTGGGATGGAATCTTCATAGTCTTTGTGAAAGGAATTCCACGTATGTCCAGGGGACATGATTCCATCTTGGTGATCATTGAATGACTCACCAATTCAGCCAACTTCCTACCTATATGAGAGTAGGGATCAGTAGTGGGATTGGGAAACCTCTACATACATGATATTGTGCTAATTTATGGGGTTCCATCAATGATATTCTCTGACTGTGACACAAGTTTCACATCCCAGTTATCAAAGGGATTACATGAGGTGTTCGAGACTCAGCTACATTTGAGGACCACCTTTAATCCTCAGATAGATAATCAGATAGAGTGGTCCATATAGACACTAAAGGACATGATTCGTGCCTACATCCAAGATTTTGTCCATAATTGGGAGGATCGCTTGACCTGGGTGGATTTTTCATACACCATTATTTATCACTCTATCATCGGTATGGAACCATTTGAGGCCCCATATAGTCAACCTTACAGATCATATCTATTCTAGATGGACCCAATGGAGTCAACAATTTTGAGTCCAGAGATGGTACGAGATACCATTGGGAAGGTGAAGATCATCCAGAAGTAGATGAAGACTGCACAGAGTAGGAAGAATTCTTATACTTACTGAAGGTGGAGAATATTGGAGTTCCTGGAGAGGGACCATGTGTTCTTGCGAGTCTCTCCTCGACGGGGACTACATAGATTTGGGTAGGGCCGAAAAATCTCACCAAGGTTTATCAAAACATTTATGATACTTTAGGGGATTGGAGAGGTGGAATACCACTTGGAACTTCCATCGTAGTTGGAGAGGGTGCACTACATCTTCCACGTATCCCAGATGAGAAGATACGTGCATGGCCCATCTCACATCATCGACCACGACATGATGAACTTTGATGATGGGGAGATGTTTACCAAAGTTACAGTAGAGGATGAGGATCGACAGTAATTGGTTCTTCATGGGTGGTTCATGCCTTTGGTGCGCATTCTATGGTAGCATGGGAACCTCCAGGAGAGACCATAGGAGTGGGAGGCTCTGATCCCTACTCAGTACCCCCATTTGTTTTCATAGTTTATATGGTGGAATTCAGGGACGAAACAACCTAAGGTGGGAGAATTTAAAGACCCAGATTTTCGATGTAATTTTATTAATTATATGGAATTATTAAGAGTCTAAAAAAATTGATGGCGTGTGATTCCGAGTCCCAGTGTGCTCGGAAAAAATTTCAGAACTCTTTTTAAGGTACGTTCAGTAAAAGCATGAGCTGCGTTTTCTAACATTTTAACCGATGCTCAGATTAAAAATTTTAGGGCACTGTTGAATACACAGTGCTGAGAATCTCTTAATGGATAGTTCACTTTGACTGCAGTAGTTCTGGTGAAAAATTTAAATTTTGGGACTTTTTAAAAGAATAAATTTTCTTTTTATTTTGTTTCCTTTCATTTTCCTCCGATGGACAAGCAGCAACATGGGACTAGGGACGTGTCAAGCCAATAAATGGCTTGAACTTTAAATCCTAAGTAACAAGATCATTGGGTAATCATGATGGTTCTTAATTAATGAGACCCTATTAAATCCCATGAGCATTAGACAACGTCCTCCTCTACTCTTTATATAGAGCTAGGGGGGAGGAATCAACACTGCTTCACCAAGCAATGAAGTGGTAACAATGTGGTGAGATTCCAAACCCTTGGAGGATGGAGCTAGTTCTAGTGAGTAGTGATGAGAGACACTGAAACCCTAAACCAAAGATCAATGATCGAGCGACGTCATCAGAGGCTAGTTGCGGGCGACGACGAACATTGTCCCACTTCCTCAATCAAGGGTTCTTCTCTATCATTCTTGAGGTAGGTTTTACTTTTCATTTTAATTGAAGAGTTGTAGAATCCTTTTTCCACTTCGATGTTGTTTTCAAGCTAACACGGAGGGCACGGGATGAATGAAACCAACTCAAACCCTCCTATAACATTCTTCCTTTCATTCTCCGAGGAAGAGATCTGGCACGACGGTACATTTAGAGAATAAGGCATCGGTCAAGGGAGGAGGTTGCACACCCGCTCCGCTAGAGGAAACAACCACAACTCATCAGCCACCATGGTCCGAGGAAGTGGCTGACACACAGTACTACCACAGAAGAAGAGGGTGGTGCGACTAGCACACTGTTTGAGGATACGAGTTGTGGCTCATCAGCCGCGGAGGACCGAGGGAGGCAGCCGACACACCAGTCGGCCGAGGGTGGCGGAGCGGTGCGCCTTTGCACACCCATAGAGATGGTGGCCGATATCGTCCGGCTATGATGGGAGGAAAGATCCACTCTAGAGGGTACCGTGTTCCCCCGGGCGGCGCCACGTGGTGCCGCCACTGCGGAAGAAACCGAACGGCCCTTGCGGCCATTTGAAAAAACCAGGAATCACTTCACTGGTGGAGAGTAGGGCGGACCCCACCTCTGGCCAGACCGGTGGACCACCTATTTGTGGGCCAGCCTGGACGACGTCCCAGCCTAGCTGATTCAAACTCAAACTGGGTCGGGATGGACATGACCCTGGCCCAACCGGAACCAGAAACACTTCAACGACCATATCTTGAGAATCAGACATCCGTTTTACGAACCGTCTACAATGTTGGGATCCGTGGATTGAGATGATCCTTTTAGTATACTCAAACAGAGTTTTTGAAAAGTTAGACTACGACCTATTTATATCGAACATGAATACAACCGGGCCCTTAGAACTAAAATTCTTATAACCCATAGACCGAGCGACCGATTGACGCACTGTCTGTCATATTGGAAACCTTACGACGTTGAGGTCCAATGGGTTACGCCTTTATTGAAATTAGTGGAAATCGAGGAATGAGAAATATCTCGAGGGAATGATTCTATGGAACTCGAGTTCCCTCGGTGTGAGGAATCATGTGGCAGGCTATAACGTGAAGAAAGAACATTTATCCTGTGTGGGTCAGCATCTATCGGTCCTGTGTGGGTCAGCATCTATCGATCCTGTGTGGGTTAACATCTATTGATCATAGGTGTCGTCTTCTATCTGTTCATGTGTGGGTCAGTGCTTAGAAATCCTGTGTGGGTCAACGCATACCGATACTGTGTTGGTTAGATCCTGTGTGGGTCGGTGGGGGTTAGTACCTATTGATCCTGTGTGGGTCATAAGCAGTACCTCTTAAAAGAATAAGATGATCTACCTTACAACTAATCATATATACATCTATATATAAGTTATACTTGATTATGATCTGATTCCTTTATCTTCATGGTTCTATCTTCGTGGTGTACCTATGTGGTACTTCTATCTTCGTGGTGTTAGATGTGTGGTATTCTACCATTGTGTTTCTATCTTCGTGGTGTTACTTGTGTGGTACTTCTATCTCAGTGGAGTTGTCTTTGTGGTGTTACCTGTGTGGTACTCCTATCATTGTGGTGTTACGTGTGTGGTACTTCTACCTTTGTGGGGTTACCTTTTTGGTATTCTTCCCTCATGTATAATATCAGTATTCCATGAAAACTTAGGTATATGTATGGGTTTATACCTAAGTAGAGTTGATTTCTATTGCTTCGTGCTTTGATATTGAGGTCTTGATTTGTGGTATTTACTTTGTGGAAATCTGGGAGACCTACAAGGGTCTCGAGGTCCCTGCTGAGCATCATTATAATCAACCCTGTATGGGCTACACCCACACCTTATTGTGTCTTGTTCTGAAAACAAAAAACATTGATCAAGGATGATGGATCCAGGACTAGACGGTACTCGGAGGTGGACTATTTGGAGTGATGTGATGCATGGACTACTGATTGTGAGTTGTACCTACAATTCAGGTTGGATCCACGGTTGAAGATCTAAGAGATGTTTGTCACTTTTTAGTTGTATTTTTACATTTTAGTGGTACATGTACTTTGCAGTTGTGATTTTATTTTGGCCCCTTTACATTCAACACACTTTTACTATAGCAGTTTACTTCGTGGTTGCTTCTTTTTGTGCTCTTCGAATTTGTGTCTTTAAAGGTTGAAAAGGCAATGCCTTCCCATTTTAAGGATATTCCTTTCCGGTTCTAGTTTCAATACCCTAGCATATGGATGGTGAGATTGGGGTAGTCCTGGAACGGGATCCGAAGGACGGGTTGTGAAATTCCAGGATATTTTATTTTTGTTAAATTTATCCTCATAGTTATCCTTAAACTTATCCCTATGGATCTCTATAATGTTTTGTCATCTTAGTTTCTAATGGTTAACTTAACATATTATAAATACCAATTGAAATGAATGAGACTTATTAGATTTAAATATTACCTATAATAAAATAATATTCATTATATAAAATAATGTTCCATTCCAGAATCATTTAGTTCATGTGCCTTTAGACACATGGAGTCATAAAAAATGATTCATAATAGTTATTCATCATCATTGAATTTGTTCTTCAAAACTAGAACATTTCTTATACATATCATACATAAAACAATTCCTTATATCCTAGAGAAGGGAAATATAAGAAAGTGTGATATCAGATTCTCAGTTAGCTAAAATAGTGGAGATACCATTAAAACATGGGTATAAGGGTATAAAAACAAGAGTGTAGAATTTGGAAACCATAAAATTAATATCATAGATCATTAAATGAGTCACGACAAAAATAATTACATTTTATAAGTGATGAATCATAATGAAATGAAATAACATAATACATGGAAGATTAACATTGGCATAATACATGGAACTGTGGCACACACATAAGCATAAAAATTCTTTTCTCTAGTAGGTTGGGTTTCATTTCTAGGACAATCTTAGTTGAGAGGGTTCACTCCCCAAACCATTGTAGTATTCAAGGTTTACCCACCAAACTATCATAATAGTTTGGATTCACCACCTAGTACATTTTAGTATTAATGGTTTAATACTCATGACTATCATAGAGGATAGAGTCTCTTACTGAACTGGGTTCACTCCCCATTCTAGTCTGTTATATCTGAAAAGATATCAATATTTTTTAATAAATTGCATGGAGATATAGTTTGCAACTGTAATATAATAAAAATCATAAATATGTCTTCCAAAATATCAAAAAATATTCTACATATCAAAACCAATGAATGTAAAAGTGCTTGATAAACATTTTAACATATAATAACCTCTATAAAAGGAACATATTTCAAAAACATTTCAATAATTCATCATAAAATAACCCATACAAAATAGAAACATGCTTCACAAAGATCATGTTATCATAATATTAAACTATTCATAGAATAATATGAATGATATCCTTAGTTTATCTCCTAAGTAATGGAATATTAAATAAAAGGATGTCATCATATAGGAAAAATGAACTTAAGAGATCACTTGGATCATTTTTTAGGAATGTAACCTTTCCAATTTGAAGATAACTTTTTAAACTAATTTTTTTTCGAATAATTTTTCTAAAAATAAAAATGGATACTCATAAAGTAATATACAAATATTATTTAAATCATTTATTATGGGAAATAAAATTTTCACTTGGTAAATATCTTTTAATAACTCAAAACATTTCAAATACCTTTCTTTGAAAATAACATTTGGAACTTATAAATGAACCATGAAATATATTTTTAAATATTTCTTGAGAAAAATAACCCATTGACTTTAAATATTTAGCTGTATTACATAAAACATTTGAAAAATTATTTTCTTTTATATAACATTGGAATCATATAAAATAATCTTTATTGATTAGTTAATAAATTTCTTCAGAAAAAACCACGTTTTAACATAGAAAATTATGTTATTTGAACAAAAATCTCAAAAACTACCATGAAAATAGTTTTACTTGGAAATTATATTTTCTTATTGTAATTTATTCTTTTGAAAATTGAGTGGTAGAAATGGTGTATAATTCCATTCATGATTTACATTCTAAAAAGAAGATGTTTTTCAATTTTTTTGTAAAATTCAAATAAGCGTTGTTTGGAAAACAACACAAAGAATAAACATTTATTTTTTTAAAAGGTCAAAAATGTGTAAAAATGAATGTCAAAAGTATTTATAGAATTTTAAAAATTCCATTAATTTTTTTAAAAAACATGGATAGTGAAGAGAAATTATCTATGGTAGAGTGATATAACATCAGTTTTCTTTAGAGAAATAATATTAGAATATTGTGTGTATAAAGAGAGAAAAATAAATAGAAAACATGTATTTTAATTAAATATCAAGAGGATAAAAAATTCATGTTTTTCTGAGAAATATATCATAATATTTCCTCATCAACAGAATAAATCATAGGAAATTCCAATAAATAATGAGTTTATAGTATCAAACCATTACCACTTTGGTATCTATTGAATAATAAGCCCCATTAAATCACAACATAAAAATAACATTCAAATATTTTTAATAGAAGGGTATTCATGATATAACATTTCAATGGATAATCACATATTACATACAAAGGAATCAATTTGGGAATAGGTTATATGTCTCCTAGAAACAAAAGAGATAAAATAAAAAACATGAACTTAAGTCTCAAATTGTTATGAACACATTTGATCCTCATGAATGATAAATATGGGTTTATTATAAATTTAGTACAAGTCCATACTCATATGTATCATAGAATATATGATTTAATTATGATGTTTTATTACATATTTATAAATAATTCATTGTTCAAATATCATTTTATGTACTAAATGTATGAATTTTTATGTATGTTTGGGTTTGGTATTATTGGAATTTTTTACCATAATTATGGTTCCATAATATATAAATTATTTAACATGATATTTATATTATATAAATTCATTATATATTAAATTATGGTAATACATAAAATGTAGATATAAAATTTAATTACAACGTTCATGAATATGGTAGGTTATACATAAACATGAACTTTATTTACGTTTTCTCAACGGATAAAATGAAAGAAATGTAAACAATTTTTTACCAATACCGAATCATATTTATTTCATATATATCACATATATTCAATAAATTTATTGATAATACATTCCATGTAATGAGAATGTCATATCTCTTCGCAATGCGATAATATACTATACAAACAAGAGATATTATCATATTCCCACAAGAATGAAATGTTATAAGGAATATATGATATTATAATATTAAAAATATAACATGGTTATAAATATCGTATTAATATGTTAAATGTATCATTATATCCACTTATTATTAGTGGTTATGGAAAACAAATTACATCAGTTCATGAGGTGGTAGTCTTCCACACACGTAATCGATGGTTTCATTTTCTATTCGATGAAAAAGAGATGGATATATATTATAAAATAAACATAATAAAATCTAATTATATTTTATATACTATAGATATTATATTTTAATTAATATAACATGAGTGAATGTAGAAATAGAATAATTATAAAGAAGGTGTTTTGTGAAGACAATACCATCTCTTCGAACAACACCCTTTGCATCTGTTATTAAGGACCCTAGGGTTGGAAATTTGTTAAGACCAGTAGCTCTAGAACATGTATAAGGATTCCAAGAAGGGATTTATTCCTATTTTGGAATATTTAATGGGATTATGTGGTACAAAAAATAGTGGGAGGTGGTGTCCTTTTATAGTGGGAGAAGAGAGACATTTTTTAAATACCAAAAACAATTCATTAAATGGTATTAAATATCAGACAATGTCCCATTGAAATTTTTAAATAAATAATTTTAGGCTTTATATTGTTGTGGCACGACTAATCCAGAAAAAAACATGTTTTAAACATGTTATTATTTATCCTTTATGTTTTTAGAAGTTGACTATTTTAGTTTCCATCATGGTAAAATATATATTTTTATTTACACAGGTAATTTATTCTTCTGAGAATAATTTTTAATTGATGATTATTTAATAATTTAGACCCTTTTATTCAAAATAAAATTATCAAATTAATTAAATAAATATTATACATGTGTGGAAATTTAATTTTATAAAATGTCTATGTAACATGTAAAATCCCATTTTAACCATAGTCATGGTAATTAATTTTTTTTAATTTATTAATATTTAAAAAAAATTAATTTTAACTTATTATATAATATTAATTAAATTGGTTCTAAATATATAATCAATTATATAAAATATAAATCATTGATGTGGAAGAATTTAATTTAAGATTAATCCCCCATATGGGATGAAAACGAATGTTCTCAATAAGAAGATTTTAAAAATTATAGAATGTTTTAATATAAAAATTAAAAATAAAATTTATTAAAATGACTTATACTAGATTAATTATAATATAAATTAACTAATTTCAATTTAAAAAAAAGTTTAGAAAAATGTAACCGTGAATATATTTTAAATTAAAGGGAAATTTTTAATAAATAATGTATTATCAATATTCACCAAAAAATAATGTTTTCAGAAAACTCTTAAAATTACCAATGGATTTGTTTTCAATTTTATTAAAAAATAATGTAATTTTTATAAATAAATTTTTTTTTAAAAAAATTAAATTTGTTTTTATCATTTTACCTAAAAAGTAAAAACAATTATTGATTGGAAAAAGGAAATTTTGAAGAAAAAAACAATTTACAAAAAATTAAGAACTTATTTATAATTATTTTTAATTACCTAAAATAATTAAAATTAATATTTAAAATATTTTTATTCCCATGCATACCTCCATTAATAATGGCCACACTAAAATGTTCGTGTTTAGAAAATATTATTAATTGTATATTGGGTTTCTTTAAAACTCGATGTCACGTCTACCACAATTATCAAAAAAATTCATTTATTAAAAATATTCATAATAACTATTGGTGTTACAATTTAATAAGTTTAACTTAATTATTTTTCATTATGAATTCTAATTGAGGTAAAAATTATTAATATGGTAATTGTTTAATGGTGTTAATGAGGTCTAAACTAAAGAGATGAGTATTAAAGCGAACTAAATTTTTTTTAAATCCTATTCGATAAATAAATTTTGTTTATATATCATCCAATAATCTAACTTGGTCCAATTTAGATATTATTTCTTAGGATACTGAATATATTATATTTTTTACAAAAAATAATCATAAGTGTCCCACTCCATTTTTCATAAAAACTGGAACTTTGTATCCTATATTCTTTACGCCAATTTATCCCTTTTAATTGACCAATATCCCACCCAATTATATGGTTAACTTCTCAATCCACATCCTAGATGTGATTATATACTTAAATGATCAACTTAAGAGTCTTTATGTTGAGATTCAAATGTGGCTTGTCTAATTATAGGTATATGACTTTAACAAAAAATTTAAAGATTAAATATCCATCCACTCCCTATAAATATTTTTTATCCATACTAACATAATTTCTCAATTATGTTTAGTATATTTAGATATACTTATTATTAGGGAAAAACCATTCTGCACCTCTTGTCCATCAAATGGAAAATGATTGTATCACTTATCCGTATGTGTGGTATACCACCTCTATGTAGTGATATGATTCATTTTCCATCACCATCATTAGTGGTTGATAAATATTAAGAATTTAAGGATATTATATGAAATTTAATAGAAAATACTTCTTTTGAAAATATAATATCATTCTTACTTTTTTATCTTTCCATCTCTTGGAAAATGGTAACAACACTCTTACTTTTGTATGGATCACTAATTCTATGATGTGATGTGATTCATTTTTCATCACTAATTTATATCAATAATTAAAAAACTAAACATGATGAACAAATATAATAATAACTTCTGGTTTAATGTTCTCAACATAATGAAATAATGACCATGGTTAAGGTACTGGAAAAATCGAAGAGAATCATGCACGGAAAACATACCATTTTTCACACAAATATTCATTTTAATGAGGAATTTATTAATAAAAAAATAATTTATTATATTTAAGAAATGATACTATAATAACCCAAGATTTAAAAAATAATATATATGTTTAATGAAATACAAAATACCCAACAACGAACATAAACAAACTCTGAAATATTATTATTTGAATTTAACCATTATAACCAAGCTGTCAAATTAGTGGGTATGAATAGGATAAAAAAATTATGAAATGTATTATAAGGATAAATCAATAAAAATTCATTTATTAATAAAAATTAAACAATCATTTAATTTTTTTTAAATCCATTTTATTCTTTCATAATCTGGTTTCTTAAAAAATTATTTTTAATCATTTTTTTCAGTAAATATTATAAATATATATTTTTTGATATTTTTGAAATATTATTTGATGAAAAAATATAATTTTTCAAATCATCATAACAACATTATCATCGGGTTAAATTTTTATATTTTCATGAAAGTAATTATTTTTTAGTGAAGAGTGAAAACACTGATTTATATTGAGAAATTTGTTTTCTTTTATACTATTTAAAATGTAAAATTATATTATGGATTTATATTATAGTTTAATGATTGGATTTTAATTTAAAATAATCCAATTATGGTTTTTGAAATTAATTTTATTCTTTAATTCATATAGTAACTTATTATTTAAATAAGGGAATTTCCCCAAAAACTGTTTTTGTCACCTTTTACTAGTTTGATTTTAAATTTAATTCTTCCACTTTTGTTATATTAATTATAAAAAAAGGATTACATATTTATTATCAGGAGAAAAAAATTTATAAATAACTATTGTTTTTGGACTATATTAATTGAAACATATTAATTTTTGTTACCAATGAATGGGGTAAATCAGGTAAATACAATATAAAATAATATGAATGGAACATATAATGAACCTAAAAATTGAATTAATTTTTTTAAATGAGTCCATACCATTGATAATTATCCCATATTAGGTTATATGGTATTCTCTATCCACTTGGGTGTGATTATTTCCTTTATAATATTTTAAGTAAAGAAAAGTAAAAAATGTCCCACTGTTGTTTTCAATTAATTTAAGATTTTTAACAAGGGGATAAACAAGTGATATATTTGGTTATAAATATTAACATGAAATATAAATCATTTATCATCATAATCAAAATATATTTTTAATTTTTAGGGAATAAATAATCACATTAAATTCTTACACAATGCTGGCATCATAATTATTTAATTAGTTGAAAAATCAAATAAATGATATTATAAAAAATAAAAGATATAAAAATAGATATAATTAATGTGTAATAATAATTTAACAGATTTATTTAATAGTTTAATTATTGGATAAAATATATTATTAAATTCAATTTGATTTATTTATGTTATTAAAGTCAATGTAATGAATTATTTAAAAAATTAACATTAATGATATTTTATAATATATAATATTTTATTAATTGATACTAAATAATTAAAATATTATATTTTTAAAACCTATTATGATGTAGATTACTATATAAAAAATGGTCCATTAATGGTCTTGTTTTAATTTATATTAACTATAATTATTCTCAAAGAAAAAAAGACTTGTTGTCTTTGTAAGTGTGGAAAGGGTTAATGACGGGTTAAAACAAAAATAGAAGGGTAAAAAACTAATAAATTTTCAAAAAAAAATTTATTATAGTATTTAGACTAATATTTATATTTTATTCGAATTTTATTAATTTTTATCCTTTTTTGCTGAATTTTTATTTATATAAATTTAATATTTTAATAAATTCAATGAGTGAGACTCCCTTCTCTTATAAAAGAAAAAATATTATTAATTTTAATTAACACTTCAAAACCCTTTGGGTTCAGGTATGATCTACAAAAATAATTTTCTACAATACATAACCATATTCTAGATGCCTTATTTATATTATAATACCAACCTTAGTGGTCTTTAATTTTTATGAAAAGGAGGTTGTCCAAAGAAGAGGTAATTTTTTTAACCATTATTTTCGAATTTATTTATTCTTAATGCTCCATGAAAGTTTAATTAACCAGAATAATATAATAATATAATTAAATTACATATACCATAATTTTATTGTATTAATGGAATAACTTATATCGATTTCCATACTCTATCAAATGGGATTGGAATTCATCATTCGTGTGTGTGAAAAAATACAACCTCACATACCTATGTAATTTTTTTCCATCATCACATATCATTGATGGTTATAATAATGGAATTACTTTTTAGGTATAATATTTATTAGATATTTATCCTTCAAAAATTATAATATATCATTTACTTTCATACCATTCCATTCATAGAAAAAAGGTCACACTCTTCTTGTGTACATGTGGGCTACCACCTCCATGAAGCGATGCGATTTTTTTTTCATATCCACGTAAGATGGATTATATATATAAGTATATTTTAAAAAGTAATATTATATTTATTAGAAAATAATAATACTTTTAATATAAAATAATACTTACTTTTTTCTATAGTGATATTTGGAAAATCCAGACATTACTAATGCATATTTACGACTTACCGTCTCTACGATTACAACATGGTTAATTATTCATAACCTTCTTTCATGAACGGTTTTAAATTAATATTTTATATATAAAAAATATAATTATTTCCTAATTATTATTTTGGATATTTTGAAAAAACAACCTCATTCACCTCATTCAACCTTCAAAATTCATTTTAAAATTATGAACCAAGTGTCATCAAAATAAGTTACATAGACTTACCTAATTAATAAACTAATTATATAAGTGAGATAAATGAAATATATGTTTTAAGGATAAGGGTTCAAATAAGAACAAATTTCTAAGTAAATCAAATAATTTATAGGATTATATTATAATCCAATCAATAGAAATTTTGGCAAAGTATGGACTTGAGGTTGAAGATTTCATTTAAATTTACATTCATTAATAAATATATTAATCACATGAACCTAATTTCTTTTATATGGTGTACATTATTCACTATTACATGTTATATCATGAATCCTTCATATATCATGTTTTTTTTATTTCCAATTTTAATCCTTTCGTCTAGTGGTATCTAACTTGAATGCTACTAAGTTGTGAAGTGTTTCTTATCTAAATTTCCTTTCATTAGATTATTCCATTTTTAAGTTTTTAATTACATGATTATGTGTGAATTGGTATTTAAAATTTTATATTATATATTTACACATTTTTCACTTGGATTTAGATTTTTTACAGATACACTCTCTATATATTAACCCTGAAATCATTGATATGATCTTTATAAGAGGTATTTGAATCAAATTATCTTTCATTGGAAAATATGTTTATGATATGGAAGTATCATATTTTATGGGGTGTATATACTTCCCCATTTACGTAAAATTTCTTTTATATAATTATTTTCATGATATTTAATGTTTCATTTTATTTTATTCCTTCATGGGGATCACAATTGAAATGATACCCGAGTAGAAAAGGATATACCATACAATACCATATATTCTAGAGATTTTTTATGTTGAATGTTTTTTTAGATGAAATCACGTGACCATATTTTATTGAACCACATATATTTAAATTTAATATCGATGGTTCACATGTTTAATTTATATTTTCCCATATTTATTTAATTAACATCAAAAATGTTGTTTGTAAGTGATACTGATATTGTAACTTTTTTAGATCGGGATATAATCTCTTCCATATCAATATTTTCTAATATTATTCCAAAAATATTCTTTTATAAAAAAAATTATTCCCTAATTATATTTCAACTTATCTTTGATCATATATTAAATGTATTTAAATGAATTTTTTTTAACATTTTCCAAATGGTCTAATTTTGATTCGGTTTTTCAAATTGTTTGAAAAAATGTTTATTTTTAACACCTAAAACATGAAATAAATTTAAAATTATCATGACTATTATTTTATTTGATGCTTACTTTGTAATTTTATATGTTTATTTTCAATAAAATTATATTCCATGTATTTTATAAATTTTTATAAAATATTACTTAATGAAAATAGTAATTTCTTTTCTTTTCAAATATAAGGTTTATATATTCTTATAAAGGTATATTTATCAATGAAAAAATAAAATTATTTGACTATTTCAAATGGACTATGATCTTATGGTACCATCCAAATATATTATATGGATGGATTATGATAATGTTTATAAAGTTATATTCATTAAACCTATTTTGTTTTCATTGGTTATGAAAGATGTGATGGTTATTTTTCATTCATGTTGTGTTAAAAACTTACAAATTATATAAGTTTAGTTAAATTTATAGTTCTTGGAAAATTTTAATGAATGGATGTACCCCATTATAAATCATGGGTGAGTTAGATAATTCTTATACATTTGGAGAACTGAGATAATGCTTGAATGCATTGTTCAATGATTATTTTCCCTAGAGATTTATATTGGATTTTAACAGTCTGATTATTCCAATTTTAATGGTTCTGTAAGGGTTTAATGATGATAATTATAGAATATGCCAATGAATTTTCATTATACATTCTATTGGTTTTTAATTATTCCATTAATCAATATATAAAAAATGTAGTTCCTGATTATCGATTCTAATGACTTTTTCCTTTTTTAAAGCTTTATTACAAGTTTCATGATTGATGATATTTTTATTGATGGGTATAAATTCAATCATTTTATCATAATTCATAATTATTATCTCATCATAACCTTATTCTCATTATCCTCTCATTTATGACATTCAAATTTTATTGCATATGTTTACCCTAAGTGATCTTTTGTGCTCACCCATCTGATGTTTCTTTTCCCCTAGGTGATGAAGAATGATACATAATGATTTTTTTTCAGAATGGTGTCATATATGAATAATTATATGGTATATGTTGAATTCTCAAAATTTAATATAAAAATTTGGGTATAGTGGTAGATTATAATGGTATTTATAAACTAGTTGCTTTTAACCCATATTGCTAAAAGGTTGTTCTAATTCTCTAAACCTCAAAACCAAAAATGTACATGGTTATGCATGTAATCCAATCTTTCCTTTTTATGTGATATTTTATAGATAAAAAAATTGGGCATCATTTATGAGTATCAAATCTTGATATGTAATGTTTAGGTTTTCATTATCAGATATAAGAGTGTGGGTTTGCTGCTATAATAGTTGGTACCATATCATTGTTTATATAACATTGGAGATTACATGGTTATCAACCAATTTTATCCTATGATTTATAGATACCACCATTTCTTATATGTTTAATTTAGATCAAAATTAAGAAGGCATAGAGATACTTTTTTTAGGTTATAAGATATATAAATTTGAGGTGATTAATGATATCATTGGAGATGTTTTATTAGGTTGAGGTATATATGACCCTATGGTATAATGTGATATATTATTTTATGAATAATTCCATTCATTTTTTGGAAACACATTTAATGGTATTGAATACCATTAGGTTTTATTATAACAATGATGTAGAGGTAATTATGATTGATAAGTAATTGGGAACATATGATATAGCTAACCATGGGATTGGAATTGATGTGGTGACTATGTGACTATTGAAGATATTCAATATTTTTTTAGGAACAATGTGTGATTATGGTATGTATAATATTATGGGATATAATTTTAAGAGTTTAGGGTAAAATATATTCTATAATCAATTATAATATTAATTTTTATTTATTGTGATTTAGGTTAATTATTGAAATAAAGTGCATGTTTTGAATATTATATAATTTTGGCATATATTTTTTAGGTTATATGACATTTTTAGTTACTAATTTTATTTGGAGGTAAATGTTAAATTTATCTTGGAAGAATGTGTGATCAAATCCTATTGTTTTTTGGGTTTCAAATTTTGTTAGGAATATATTGAATAGTATTAATGATACTTATTTATGGATTGATTTAGTTTGTTATTTGGATATTCTAGTTGAATTTTAGGGAGTAATATATAATTTCTTCATAAAAAGTTTTATACATTTTGGGAATTATATTACCTTGTGCTATCTATTTTAGTTTTAATTAATATATAATGGCTAGAGGAATAATGAGTTATCCACTATATGGATTATTTGATTCATTAAAAGTTGATTTTAGTGCATCATGTATACTGATTCTTTCTTGAGAACTTCTCATTTAGAGAAAAACATTAGAATGTGGTGGAAATTAATAAAATTATAAAATTATACATGTAAAGAAAATATATTTTGTTCTTTGTTTAATTTATATGGTAAGTATTTCCTCAACCCTAGTGAACATTTTGTAAAACAAAAATGATACCCTACTACATTATTTTCTAATAAATCGATGGATGTTTTCACACCTCTTTTTTAAGTTTTGTTGTTATTAAGTAACATGTAATCATCTACTATCATATATTCAATGATATATATCATTCAAAATCATTATTTGTACATTATAATTTTCCTCAACTTCTATATTTTCACATCCTTATAATTCATTTCTCCTTGAAAACCTAGCATGTGTTATCCCAAATGACCTTTATACTTATGTTTTTCTCTTTTAAAGAAGAAGCCTTGTTAACCATATTTATGACATGGGATTCAGCAATGTTATTTTAATATTTCAACCATTTATTTCAAATATCATGAAAAAATTGAGATAATTTCAATTTTTATTTTTTAGATAATGTAATATCCTAGAATTTAAAAAATAATTTCTATTGTTGATAACCTATAACATATGCAACCCCAAGGAAAATCAAATTAAAAATAATATTTTTTAAATATAACTTCTATACCAAATAAATTGTATTAGTATGATGGGAATTTTTTATACTTATATTAAGATCGAAATTACAAAAAATGAATCGATTAATACTTTTAAAATGAATACCCAATTATTTGTAAAGTAATTTTGTTCTTCGAATTTTTTTTCTTCAAAAATGATTTTTATTGATTGTTGAGAGGGAATATTATTATTACATTTAATAACATTTAGAAATTTTATTTTATTAAATATGTATCATTTTTGATATCATAATATCAAAAATAAATTTTACAAAATTTTTGGTAATTTTCTTAAAAGATTAATAGTTTATTGAATAGAAAAATATACTGATTTTTATTGAAAAATAAATCTTAATTTTAATTCATTACCCACTAATATAATATTTATAATTTTTATTAAAATATTATGAGTTCATTCTTATTTTAAATTACCCATTTTAGAGATTTTAAATGAATATTATATTTCAGTTATTGTAAACTAATTTTTATTTAAAAGACTGGTTTTATAGAAATATTGTTTATCACATTTATTGGTTTGTATTGAATTAAAATATTCAAATTATATGATTTTAATTTTTAAAAATGGACTAAGTTATATATATCATTTCATCCAAATTTTTTAAATAGTTTCCTTTTTTCAAATAAGAATAGTTACCATAGTAATCATTGTTACCAATGTAAAGGGTAAATCAGGTAATTAAGGGTTTAATAAAATTTGATACGAATAATAAATTAACCCTAAAACATGACTTAATTTTATTGGATTATTATATCTCATCCATATTCATTCCTGATTCAGTTATAAGACATTTTTTCCCAATTGGGTTTTATTATAACATTTACAAATATTTTTTTATTGAAAAGTACAAAATACCACACTCTTTTTGATGTATATAATATTTCTAAAGTTTGGAAAAAATAAGATATTTTTTGGATATAAATATTCATTTTATATAATAATTATTAATCTTAATCAAGATAATATATTTTTAATTTTTAATGATGAAATAATTACATTTAATTCCTACATAAATATGATGTAGTAATTATTCAATTAATTTAATAATCAAATAAAGGATATGAAATATATAAAAATAAATATAATTATATATAATTATTGTAATATAATAAATATATAGAATAATACAAAATATTTTCGATGGAATAAAATAGTTTTTTTATTTTCACCCTCTCTCTTGATGTTCTTAAAATCAAAGTAAAGAATATTTATAAAAATTGACAATAATTATAATTTTTAATAAATAATATTTTAGTAAATGATCCAGAATTTATAAAAATATTATATTCCAACAATTGATGTGTATATTGTTCACTATATCAACCATGGTCTATTATGGGAGTTTTTTCCATTTATTATAAATATAATTACACAAAAAGAGTGAATAACTATGTTGTTGTGGTAAGTGTGGAAAGAGTCCATGGGGGTTAAAACCAATAGATATGGGCTAAAATAGTAAAAACATATTAACATATTATTTTATAAGGGTATTTAGACTTATACTCATAATTTATTCTAACATTATCAATTTGGATCCATTTGGATATAAAAAATTTATTTATATTAATTTATTATTTTAATAAATTCCAACAATGCCCCTCCCCTCTCTTATGAAAGTGATTATCTTATTCTCCTAAATTAAATCTTTAAAAAACAATTTTTTCATCCCTAATATACACATATCCCATACTAATATCCATACTTACACTCTAGAGGCCTTAGTTATATCATAATACCAACATTTGGAGTCTTAGGTTTCTATGAATAGGGTGTCGTCAAAAGTAGTGGTACCATTATAAAATGAGTGATTCTATTTTAAATAATCTCCATATTTATTAAATGGGATTCAAATCCAACTATAATAATTTTAATTATGGGAAGGAATATCGACTCATCTATTCTTATTTTGTGTCCTCTATTTCATGGGTTCAGTGGAACCCTTCCACCAATGTTTTCAAACTCAACATTGATGGGTACTACATGAATTGAAAAATTTATGGAAGAGGTATTGTTAATGACCATAGGGTCTCAGTCATCTTTTATTATGGTTACTTCTATGGGAATAAAGATTGAATTTTTTTATAAGTGAATGCATTGATTGTTGGGCATAAACATTTCCATTCTAAAGTAATTGAGGACACAATGTTTTAGATAGAACCCAACACCACTTATATTCCAATCCATGTTATCTCATTCATTTCTTGGACCATGATTCATCACATTAATTAATAAATAAGTACCACCTAAAACCAAATGGTTCTTATTCAAACTTGGTGAGAGGGGAATAAATCAACTGACTTTCTCTCTTCTCGGTACCCTTAGAGCACTCACCTCATCTTATTCAACAACTTAAGGAACCTTACAACTTTTTTACTCAGATTTAAAAGGAGTATTTCCTTAGGTTACACTATTTTATATTGACCCATTAATTTTATTTTTTCCATTGGTATATTAATCAAATAAAAATAACAGTTTCATTGAGTTTCATGTTTGACAGACTACTACCTAACCGATTGAAATAATTTATTTTACATAGAAAACTATCATGGAAGGTTGTAATGATGGAATTAATATTTATAACTGATATTTGAGATATATGTATCATTAATAAAAGATAATATATTATTTAATTACTCACATTTATATTTATTGAAAAATGATTACTTCATTCTTGTATACATGTGGTCTACCATCTCTATGAAGTGATGTGATTTGTTTTCCATCATAAAATAAGATATATGGTTTATAATTATATTATAAAGAGTAATTTTATATTTTTTATATATTAATAATTTTAGAAATATAAAATAATACTTAAATTCTTACTTAAAATGATCATTAAAAAATTGAAATGTTTCTGATTCTAATATATGTCCTACAATCTACATGTTTGTAACATAGTTCATCATCCATAACCTTCCTACCTGATTATTTTTAAAATTATTTTGTATTAAAATGCATATAATGTATTTATCATTATATTGGATATGAGGTAAGAATGAAATATTTGACCTCTGTAAACCTACCAAAGTCAATTTTAACTTATGCACTGAACATGCTCAAAAAAATTGAAATGGGGTTAAAAGATTTAGTGTTTCCCTACGTTTTTAAGATAAATGACAGAAATGGATAAAGTGTAAATATAATGACCCAAGTAACCCAAGTAAAATGATTACATTATTTCAAATTCACATGATAGAAGGAATCTTATCTTGATGGATTTAATTTTTATGTAGTCTTGGTAGACTAGATAGATTCGTGAAGTTCAAATAATAGTTGAAAAAAATACAAAATGTGTTTTTTATTAGAAAACATTATTTACCATTAGTATATAACTATTTATCAATTATATAACACTTACTAGTTTCTTGGAAAAATTAAAACATAAGAAATAGGTGATATATATTTTCAGTGAGGGTAACCATACACTATATGATATCATAAATTAATAAGCATTATCAATATGAAAATTAGAATTACTACAAAAAATTCTATTTAAATAATAACATCAGCATAATGTTATTGGAAGAAATGATGATGAAATAATTTTATATAAAGAATCATATGACTTTGAATCTTATCCATATATATTATAATTAATTAAATAATCACATGGCTGTCAATAATTGGTCTCATAATGATGTAATTCATAATTCTCGACATCATAAACATATTTTCTTGACCTTTTTCAAGGAAATTTTAATTTGAGGGTAAAAACTTGTCCAATTTAAAAAAACGAGTTGTCTCATTAGACCTGTTGATACATAAAATATCTATCTATAACCAAGTCATTGATATCACCAACTAAGTCCAATGCATACTTTATATAATATATGTGAAAATAGTCAAAGTAAACATTGTATTTGAAAATATACCTTAAAAATGTCCTAAATTACAACGATCAACTAAATATAGTAATAATCATTTAGAGTAATATAGATATTGGTAATAAATTTTTAAAACCTCAGTTAATGTTAACCTATTCCATCCAAAGAAAGAATGATGGTGAAATAAATACAAAATACCCCAAATTTATTATATTTTAAATAAATGTTTTCTATTGTATATGAATTGATATTTCATGTGAACGCAATTATAAACTGAATTGAGGGAAATAAATTTTCACATTAAAAATATTTTTAAATCAAAAAGTTCAAAAAATATTATGAAAATTCTTTTTATGGGAAAAACCTTTTTAGAAAATTAAAAACTACTTTAAAAACAGGTTTCCATGATAGTGAGACACCCCATTCATGTGATTCATGATAAAACAATGATCCCTTTCATATTTTCAATAATACATAAAAATATATTTTTTGAAAAATTACATGAATATTCTTTCCAAAACTTTTGGTAAATCGTAAAACAAGAGTAATTGTTTTATCAAATTATTTGTATAATGTTATAAAAAATTTGAAAACATTTTTAGAAAACATGGTTTTTGGAAGAAAATGAATTTTTGTCAAAAGTGTGAAATGAAGTCATATTTAAAAAAAAAACATTTTATCAATAATTTTAATTAAAAAAGGTATGGAAAATGGTATTATTTCATTAAAGAACTCATGAATTGACATTGGATACTGAAAAATATTGGTTTTAGTATATAAATACAAAATAATTCCCCTAAGAGAGACATAAATTAAAATAATCTGGAATAATAACGAGATTGCGAAATAAACCCTTAATGGTTTGGTAAATTTTGTATCATAAATAACATTAAATAAATAAAATAATATGAATATTTTAAATTCCATGAATGGAAATATTTTAATTATATATAATAACATAATTTTTACTATATACACCACATAAAGGAAAAAGTTGTGAATATGGTATACGTGTTACATAAGTAAAAGTGAGATGAGAAAACCATTTCCTCATGTTTGACACCCTTCGTATATGATCTAACCACATGTATATAAATATTGGTTTATACTATATATGTCAAATAATAAAAATCACATATATCATGGCATATATGGTCCTCTTTTAATATTTTATCACTCATCTGTTAATAATATTTAATTATTTTCATTGTTTCAGGTGTGAATTTATTAATTTTGGCATGCATGTTTGGTCATGAATGTTATAGTTCATGTACTTAGGATATAATAACATAATCACCAACATGATATTAATGTTATAAATATTTTATTTCATTTTATATATCCTTATAAACAGTCAAAAAATTTCTATATAAAAAATGAGTAACTTCACTTCATGGAGATGATAGGTCATACATACGCATGAGCGACAATAACATTCTATTAAAGGGTTAAAGGGAAAGTAAGTATATAATATATAAATTTCCAAAAATTTGTAACATTTCATATATATTATATATATTAATTAGATTTATCCTTATTACATTCCAAGAAAAGTCTAACTAAAACGCGAATCAAATAGCTTCGCTAAGTGGTAGTTAGTTGTACACACGATCGACGTTATCATATATTAAATAGACCATAAAGTTATAAGTTATATATGATATTATAACTTCATAAATATAATTATTATATAATTATTATATATATACATTAAATCCATCATTATAACCATCGACGAGATGTGTTGATGGAAAATGTGTTATTTCAGTCCGCGCGTCGGTAGTCCTCCACAAACACAATTGATGTTTTTGTATCCCATTTGATGGAATTGGAGGAGGATAGATATTATTATATAATCATAATAACATATAATTTTATGTTAGATGATGGTGTTATTATATTTAATGTTTCAATACATGATTTAATGTTTTAGAAGAATAAAGAAAAATATTGGGCTTTGTGAGGACGGTTACATTCTCTTAGAGAAACCACCTTTGGATCTCTTCTTAAGGACCCCAGGTCTAGTCTTTTGGGAATGAAAAAATATTCATAATATGGATAATGATATTTGAGACATATTTTTGAAGGGGTTTTTTCAATGATAATGTACTTATATGTTTGAATAAGTGAGGGTAGTGAGTTATCTTTTATAATAGAGGAGGAGTGCCATTTTTTAAATACACAAAACTATTCAATAATAGGACGCCTCTATCATATAGAGTGTATAAAAATCTATAATTAAAGGAATGTAGGGATTATATAGTTTATAAAAACCTCCACCATATAAAGAACACATTTTTTTATCATTTTCGCCCTTAACTTCTATGTTACATTACATGCACTATTTTACTTTTTCACTATGGTAAGTAGTTTTTTACACATGATAATTTATCCTTTAAACCTAAAATAAAACTATAATTATTATATAATTTATCACCAATAATTATAAATATTAAATATAATTTATCAAATGAAAATCCTATGCGTGTTGGAAATTGATTTTTTCAAGACCTCATGTAACTTGAAAAAACACCAGTTTATCCTTAACTATTGTAAGAAAGTCCTTAATCTTTAGGGTTCAATATAGTTACAATAAAAGAAATTTTTTTTCTTTAGTGGATCATAGATTATATTTTTAAACATTTAAAAAATAATTTTAAAATAATAGGGTCTCTTCATGAATTTTATGTAATTAATAAAATATCATTTATTATAAAATAATATTATTGTCAATTTTACATTATTTATTTATTTTGAATTTAAAAAGTATCAATAATTTTTTTGAATTATAATATATTATATTCAAAACCATATAAAATGATATATTTATCCACAAAATAAATTAATTACAATACCGTGTTGAATTTATTTTACTCTGAATATGTTAATGTCATTTTTTCCATTAATGAAATAATTAATATTTTGGCTTTGATTAAGAATTTAAAGAAATAATGTGATTAATAAGCGTTGTAAATAAATTAAACTCATAAAAATTATTTATTTATTATTAAAATTACATTTTATATTCATTCAAATGTTTATTTTTTGTGTGAACATATAATTTAAATTTAAAAGCAAGGGGTGAAATTTTTTATTTTTATTTCTTATTTTATTACATAAGAAACATACAAGAAACCATGTCCCCAAAAACCAAAAACAATATATCCTATGGTGATAAAATCCTAAATATGGCCACCAAATTAGAATTACATAAAAGTTTATGTTAATTTAGCCATTATCTATTCAGTTTAACCCCAAAATAAACTAATTTTTTATTTCCTCGCCGTAATTAATTTTTATAGTCTCCACAATTAATTAATTGTGAAAAATTAATTTTGTAAATATTTGATAAGAAAAAATATTATTTTGAAAATATAGAATCTATTTTTTTATATTTCAATTCTCAATTGAGGAATAATTAAATTCAAAATTAAACCAATAGATGTTGAAAAAATAGTTTTTTACCAAGAAAAGTTTCCAGATTTAAAATGTTTTGATATAAAAATAAATTATAAAATTTATTAAAATGAAAAAAATAATGTAAATTGTAAAATAATTTAACAAATTTTAACTTGAAACAAATTTCAAATATAATTTATCCTTGTAATTAATTTAAATGAAAATGATTTTTTCACTAACAACTAATATTTTCACCATTAATCATAAATTAAATTCTTTTAGAAAAATAAAACCCCCAAAATATAAATTATATTATTATTTCAGAAATAAGTTTCATTTTAACAAAAATTATTTTTTTTAAATTGTGAAAATTTATTTTATTATAATTTCACATGAAATGATGAAACCGTTTTCTATGAAAAAAATATATTTTTTAGAAAACATTTCTTTCAATTTCAAAAGATTTATATTTTTATTTACATTCCATAGATAAGAAATGAACATGTGTAAAATACGTAATTTTCATATTTATGTTTTTCCAATAAATACACACCAATTTCATGGATATGTTATAAAGGTGTTGTTTGAATATTATTTTAATAGAGTATCAGGTTTTATTTAAACTTAGTGTTGCATGAATCATAAGCTATCTAATATATTATATTTATTTGAATATAAATATATCCTAATATATTGTGGTTTTATATTATATTATAATAATGGTGTTTTTTGTCACACACACTATAGAAAATGATACCCCTCTATTAAAATTGTATGGTTTTAGATAATGGATAAGGGATTAATCCTAGAAAATGTTATTAACAAATCTAATAATTGATATGAGTTTAGTATAAAGGAGTTAAAGTACACACATAAACATTATGATCATGAGGAAAGAGATTTTATCTCAATTAAGATTAATTACGTCATATTTTATTATTATGAACATAATTTATTTTATGTGGATTATATACTACTTTATCACATGATATATCTTAAATCATTCACAATTAATGATATTTTATTTTCCACATTGGATTGTTTCATCCTAGAAGGTTTGATTGTAATTTTACCAAGTGGTAAAGGTTTCTTAACTCAATATTCTTTTGTTGGGTTATGACTTTTTTTACTTCATTAAAACATGATTATTTATGAATTGATATATGTTTTTCATTATTATGTATTTCACCTTCATTCATTTGTATTTATATTTTCCTGACACAATATCTAAATTAATTATTGATTCAACTACATGATATTTGTATGTGGAATTTGTTTCAAATACTATTTCTTTATGACATATGATTATGATATGTACCTATATTATTTTATGTGATGTATATACAGAATTGACATAATATATCGTGATTTTCTTTATGATCATGTTATTTATAGTTTCATTTGATGTTATTCTATTATGGGTATCATGATTGAAATGATACCGTAGTTGAAAAGACCATATATTGTAATTTTCTTTCTCTATATGATTTTATATGTTGATTGGTCTATTAGAAGAAATAATAGTATATTATTTTCATTAAACACATCTATTTTATGTTCTGATATTATGAATATGGTCCATAAGTTTAATTTAAATTTCACCACTTATTGATTGAAAAAACATATAGAAGGTTGTTTATAATTGATATAGGTCTTGTATTTTATTTTAGATCAAGAATCATTATCTCCTCCATCCATGTTTTAAAAAAATCAAAAATGTTCTTTTCTAAAAAGAAATTAATTCTCAATGATATTTTATATGTTCCTTGAACTTATTTTCAAATGATTTAAACAATACATTCATAGTATTTTTGAAATGGACACCCTTTATGTTTCCTTCATTAAAATGTTTGAAAAAATGTATATTTTTACCATAATATAAATGAACGGATTGTACCTCTTCCATGAAAATTATTTTTATTTCATGCTTTAATTATATGTTTCCATTATTAATTTTAAAGAATCATTTTCCCTAAATGTTTTTCAATTTTTATAATCTTTTAGTCAAATAAAGGTTTATTTTTCCTTATTTCTAAAGAAATATTTTAAATTTTTTATTCATGATACTTTCTTTAGTTTCAAAATCCATTAATGAATCCAATAATTAAATGGTATTGTGATATTACTCATCCATCCATCTTATTTATCAAGATGGATTGCAATAATTTTTTTAATTGATTTTCATGAATCTTATTTTCATTATTCTAGTTAAAAAATCAATGGTTTTAATTTTTCAAGGGGGTTATGTTGAAAAGTGAAGGATTCCCATTGTTTCATTCATGTTAAGGTTTACAGACAATGTTTGTGAAGGTTTGAGCCCCCCTTAAATCTCATATGTGATCTTAATGTAGTGTATATGATTGGTGCGCCCATATATCACTCCAATGCATTAGGTAATTATTATTGTATCTGGAGAATGATATTTTAAGTCAAACATATAGTTATTATAATTGTAAGAGATTCTAAAGAGTTAGATGAAGATAATGTTCAAATATAAAAACATGTTTTATTTATACATGGTATGATTTGTTATTGATTCCTTTGATAGTGATAGAAATTATGTGGTTAATGATTATTATTCCCGATGAATCTTTAATTTTTTATATATTCGTACCATGGTTCTAGATTGATTATAAATGTTGTTAATATATTGAATTACATTATGTCATAGTGATGAAATATGATTATGTTACCATACTGTTTTCTCCTATTACTCTGATTGATATTATTCAATTTTAAATTATTATGTTTACCCTTAGTGAGTATTTGAAATTACCCTTCTTATGTTTTATTCTATATAGGTTATAAATAATGATACTAAATGACTTGTGTTTTGTAAGGATCATATGTGAATAATTTTATATGATATTTCATTGACTTAACATGGAATATGAAAAGATGGGTATAGTGTGAGATGTTTTTGATATTTATGAACCAATTTCTTAAGATCCCAAGTTATTATGTGTTTTTTCTAATTATATGAAAATATATACCTAAAATTTAAATGGTAATGTATGTGATACAATATTTCCTTTTAATATAATATGTTTTTCATGAAAAAAAATCAGGTTACATTAATAGTAATCAATACTATAAATGTGAATTTCATTTTCATTAGCGATTACCCTATTTACTATTTCTATAGAATATTATAAAAAAATCTTCTAAAAAAGTTGGGTATGAATTATTATAATTTTTTTGAATGAATGGTTAATTTTAATGTATATGGTATGAATGC
Source organism: Viscum album (assembly GCA_963277665.1). Classification (NCBI taxonomy): domain Eukaryota; kingdom Viridiplantae; phylum Streptophyta; class Magnoliopsida; order Santalales; family Viscaceae; genus Viscum; species Viscum album. Next base: position 610,154,606 of record OY728160.1, read on the forward strand.
ATTTACCACCTTAATTAACATCATTTTAATTTAATATTACATAAAAGAACAAATTTTTTTCTTTAAGTTAATAAAATTTTCATAATATTCTTTGAATATTTAGTTAAAATGCAATCAAAAAAATATAAGATTATCATGTTTTTAATAAATGGTATGAATGTTTTTATAATAGTATTTTTCATACATGTTAACATCATTTATGGATTTTAAAACTTCAATTGGAATGTGATCATATGATCCTATCCACTTTATAATTTTACATTGTAAAAACCTTGAACCAAGTAACCAGAATCTAGTTCCAACATTATTACATTGGAATAAGATACATAGAATAACATCCTGAAAGACTAAAAAAATTATTATTTTTTGTAAACTAAATGCATACTTGAGTCTTACACTAAACTTTAATTAAAAAATTATAACATAATTTTTTTAGATAATAACGTTATTCCCTTTATCATGTCCTTTCATATCAAATATAGTATAATTCATGGATTACTAGGATAGAAAAAAATAAGGGTGGGCTCAAATGGGCCATATAGATTAAGTAAACTAAAAGATAACATGAGTCAAAAATAAAAATTAACAGGAAAATGTAGATAATTTAGAACACAAGAATTTAAAATAACAAGATTTGAAATAACCAATATATTAATGTAAATAACTGAGTAAGGATTCCATTTAAATAATATTATTTGACCCGATCTATATGGTAAGGTAAATAACTAAGTACACATTCAATTTAAATAAATGGATATGGGATAATAAATATAGAAAAGTAAATAATATATAGAACGTATCATTTAATCAATAAAGTAAAAATGAAATTCCTATAGAGATAATATCAATGTGAAAAAATTGTGAATAATAATAACTGATCTCTTAATAATGCATATGATTAATTATTTGAATCAATGAGCAGATGAATTACTATACCTCTTCTATTAAGACCATTCACAATATAGTTTAATCTAGAGGTAGAAAAATTTTAAATGATAGCTTTACTATATTGAATCATGAGAACTACCAATGAATGGAGGGGCTATATAATACAAGTCCCCAACATTTATTGTAGTTACAATGCATTCCTCATATATAAAATAATTGATTTAATTCATGAACATATATTTCTTAACGTCTAAAATATGTTTTTATAAAGGATAAAAATTAATCAATATTTCCATAGTCAATAAATTAAACTTCATTGTAAAAAACAATATATAGAAATTGGAGGACCCTAGACAACCCTGAGAAGGAGGGAGAATCAGGGTGTCAATTGTTTCCCTTCTTTATTAGATCATGTTTCCACAATGGTTTGAACACTTTTTAATACCCGTGTGATGGATATGTGCAGTAATTAAAACATTCACATGATAAAGGAAAACATATCACATTTTTATTTGGTTTCACATTAAGGAAAATTTCCAAAGAGAAAACGCCGACATGTTTCCGTTCATACAAAATTCCACTAGTCATCAAAAGTTTTGGATTACAATAGTTTAGCATAGTCACCCTATTCCAAGATCACTACCTTTATAAGGTTTTAGGGATACCACATTGCATCACATGGATCACTTTCACTGAATCCCCCTTTCTCACAGTGTTGGATGAATATTCACACAGATAAAACACATGAAGGTCTCTTCAATGGTTTGTCATTAATTCTTGCCCCCTAAACTGTAAATGGATGTTATGTTGAAGTCCCATAGTCACTCAAAGAAGAAATTTCTTTTATTGTACACTGATATGTTATGGAAGTTAAATTCGAAAACTAAATTGTCATATTTTCATGATCTTGTGGGTGGTCTTCATACTACTGCTATTTCCACAAACCATTGTAGTTTCCGCAAACCATCTTGCTGTTTCGGTGTACCAATGTTATTTTTGTATATCGTCCATCCATTTCTTCTTACAACTACTGTTTCTACATACCGTTTAGCTATTTATGCATATCGCTGCTCTTTTTTTGTATCATCCATATGTTTCCACATACTTTTGATGTTTTCATGTACCATCCAGCTATTTACATGTACAGTTAATGCTATCGCATACTGTCCAGCTGCTCCACACGCCTTCACCGTGTACCGTGCTGCGAACTAATTTCAAAAATATTCCACATACCACATTCCTTCACCGCGTACCATTCCTCTTACCACAAGCCTTCACAGTGTACCGTTCTGCCTAACGGACCCCCTATTTATAATAATTCATGTATCATGAAAATATCATGTCTGATTGATGACTTGTTTGTGTCATTGAGACCCTCTCGATGAGGCGAATCTTTTGGTATAATTTGTGGTGACTTTCTTGAAATTCGTGATGTGACAAATAACTTGAGGAGAGTAAAAAATCAATACTACTTTTAGACTCAAATGTATGACCCCATTCATTGAAAACTCCCCAGTCATCTATGTGCATATTATCTAGGGAATTTACCACAACTTCCCTATCATCTAGCAACATCAGTCTTTCCAGTAAACACTGAATATATATATGGGTTCATCTTCTCAAATTTTTATGATATTTATAAAATCTTCAAATATCCACATGATCCCTCATGCATTAAGGAATGTTCCATTAAGTAGGCTCTTTTATGGTCTCTATGAACAGTGAGATGTTTCATGATCACTTTATAACAAGAATACCCTCATCTCCTTCTTCATTTTGACCTTCATTGACAACTGTTGATAACAAATACTACCTTATACATAAAGTATACCCAACATAAATAATATATGTTTTATGAAATAATAATATCCCTGATAAGTAATATGGATTATTTAGGGAAATATTATTTCTAGTGATTTTTGGAAAGTAAATATTTTAACGAGAAGTTAATGAATACAAAATTATACAAGGAAGTGAATTCCAATATTATCCCTAGAAAAAACAATCATAAACATATTTAGGAAGAGTAATTATGGTATATAAATATATCCGTTAGAGTAAGAATATAATTTATGGATAGAAATACCCTAAATTATCTTTGAAAAAATCATTGTGTAAATTTTCCTTTTATTTTTAAAAAACATTTTAGAACTCAATTTCTTTTCAAATAATTCTGATGAATTTTTCGTAAAAAATTACTTCGTAAAATGAAAAGTAATTTTTTAAATAAATTATGGTCATGAAAGAATGTAATTAACTAAATTCAATATAATATAAATATAATATTACTTTTTCACAATAAAAATGTTAGGAAAGTGCATTGTTCAAGAAATGAAAAGAATATTCCTTTCACATTTTAACTAAAAAAATCAAATTATTTTGAAAATAAAATAAGGATCCATTGAAAAAATATTTATCAGGTAAAAAGGTGAAAATAATTAATTTTCAAAATTTTAAAACCTTGTTTGAAAACAATTTTAGATAAATTATTTTGTACGAAAACATATTTCTTATCGTAGATTGAAATGCAGTCAAATTTTTTCAAAACATTTTATCATCTAATTTAGGTACCAAATTGTGAAACAATTGATCTACAACATGATTTTATTTGAATAAAAATAGGAGAATAAAATTAAAAGTGTATATTAGGAAATTCAAAAATAATTTCATTCACGTTATATTCAAGCATAAATAATCATTATTAGAATGATATTGTGAAATAAATCTTTAAAATGGTTATAATGTTGAATTGAGATTTAATCTACTAATAGATTATGTGTGTAAACTATAAATCCACATAAAAAATTGTAGATAAAACATAATTTAATAAAAAACTTTTATACACATAATCTTTTAATTTCACAATCAATGATGTATAAGATTAACCAAATGGATAGAAATTTAGTTTTGAAATCCCTTACATTGGGGTTCCTCTAAGTTGAAGGTGATTTAAACTATTTTATAGTGGGTTAAACATGTTATTGACATATAATAGAACCATATTAATATTTATAATATCATATATAATCCTTTTGTAAAATCATATTGCCCATTCATTAATAATATTTCATTATTTCCTTTATTTTTTAGTGTTAATTGTATTGTTTTGTCATGTGTGCTTAGTGAGGAAAGATACAATTTTTACACTAATTTTATTGTTCTATAATCTCAACAATAAAAATCCGGAAATAATTATTATATTATTAGATAAATTATAATTTTAAAATCAATCATCAAATATGGTTATAAATAATGAAGATCAATATTATCATGGAGAAAGCAGGTCGTACGTACGATTGAGTAACACTTCCATTTTCTAATGATCACTATGGAAATTAGGTAAGTAATATCTTTTCATTATATAATGATAGTAATATATATATATAATTATATAGTTATATATATAATCCAAGTTGTTTGGTGATGAAGAGAGAGTGACATAATTTCATGAAGGCTATTGTCCATACATGCATTAATGATATTGTCATCATTAATTAGTGATAATTTATGAAAGAAAATGAAATATAATATCATTAATAAATGATAAATATTTCATGAATATAAAATTTATTTCAATATCATTTTCAATAGAATATGTGCACATGACACCAATAAGATAAGAGATTAAATTTTTATATTTGTGTTATAAGAATTTAATCTCTATTATATTAATCAAAGAATTGATATTGGTACATTTTATTGTTGAAAAAAATTCATAATGTTTATTGGGTTAAAAATATATCCTATTAATAATAGATAAAGGAAAGTATTATAGTCATATGGTATAACAAATAAATTGTTTTCTATTCATGAGAACATTTGTGGAATGTGAATATTTAGACACGAATGAAAGGAATAAATATTTATAAAGAATTATTAACATCATTGGTTTGAAGAAAAAGTGTGGTAAATGTAATGTTAAAGGCCTCAAAGTAATAAAACATTAATGATTTAAAATACCATCTGATACATCATAAATGAATGTAAGAGGATACCATTTTTTATCATGATCCATTTCTCATTGATGAATTTTACTTGATCTATAAGAATATAAAGATATATATTTACATTATATTTTTCAATTTTATAAGAACAATTTCATCCTTTGGTTGTGCTTAAATAAATTTCCAAATAATCCATTACAACTTTAAATGAATTTGAAATAATGGAAATTTTATAACCAAATCCCTAAAAATCCTATTCAATAGACTGAAATAACCATAAATGATTAACAAGTCATTATTTAGGTGTCTCTAACTATATCCCAAAACCAACATGGTTAGCATAATTCATCCAATACATTAATTAATAATCCTAAAATTTAACACCACTAGTTCAATATTAATATTTATTTTTCAATTAATATAACTAGTGTCCTATGACATCACAACGTCCCATGGTAGGTCATAAACCATTATAATCTTTTGGTCAGGGGTCCAAGCCCTACATATATACCAGATGCATTGGGTTATCACCCAACATGCATGTTTTTCTTTTTTATGAATAATATGATTATAATTCCTCTAACATTATGGAAATATATGATGGGAATCCTTGAAATTAATTTAATCATTTTATTAGATTATTACATAGGGTTTCAATGTAACCCTTTTATCTACAAATTCATTTAATATTATTTTATTATTATTACAGTGTCATTAATGATCATGTCAACACAAATGGTTACCAATATCTTTAAAATTATGTCTATTAAAGGTATATTCATTATTCATCAATTAATATATTTGAATAAAAAATAATTTAATCCAATGTGAGGTATTTCTTCAAATTTCTCCAAAAATTTCATTAATCATAGTAGAATAACATATCATAAAACCAAAAAATAGAATTTATGAATTTTAACAGATGATGAAAATTAATATAACAATCTCATTATGATATAAAAAAATCTATACTTAATGAATAAAAAAATTATTGTAAAATTTAATAAAATCCATAGATTCTAAATGATTATTATTTTAAAAATGGTAATATATTTATATATTTTAATTATTTAGTCAAAATACACAAATATGTCACCCATTTTATTTTAAGATAGGTCCTTTTACGGTATAATGGTTATCCTTGTTCATTAATTGACGTTATCTATACAATTTGTTTATAACACTTTGAAAGGAAAATTAGAATTATCATAAGCATATACCCTAGTAGTTTCAAACCAGGTGTGCAGTTAGGTATGTATTCATGCACCAGGTAATGATCGGGTCAAGTCCAATACTCCCTCTGAAAAGTTATTACCCCTATGTAAATATATTTTCGAATTTATTCCTCTTACAGTGTCAATATATGGATGTATTTTAAGGGAAAAAATATATCTACCTTTCCAAAACATTTTGAAATTATTCTATACTAATAATAAGAGTATGTCATAGGTTTATTATCCTGAATCATTAGTCTCAAAAATTTTCCTTCCAAAGGATTCTACTAAATTTTTTTAATACAAATTGTAATGACCCTTAATCTAGAAACCCGAAGCTAGTTCCTACTTTAATAAGTTGGCATAAGATACAAGGAATCACATATCTAAGTACATAATTGGTTATCAATCTTAGTTTATTAAACTCATTCTTCAGTCTTAATTTATATTTGAATACAAAAATTACAATTTTTTTAGAATAAAATTATTCACTTCATTATTTCTTTTGATATCAATTATTATACACTACATGAATTACTATGAAATGAAACAAATTAAGGGTGAGTTAAAATTATCAGTAAAGGTTAACTACAGTGAAATCTATCATGAATTAGGAAACATAATTAACATGGAATAGTAAATAACTAATTACACAAAACATTTAAATTACTAGATAAGGAATAATCCTTATTTCATAGAAAAGAGTTCAGAACACATTCCATTTTAATAATTGGATAACGTGTAAACAATATGTCCAGGTAAACAACTAAGAACACATACAATTTAAAATATAGGATAAGGAATAATCAATATAGTAAGGGTAAATAACTAAAAATGATGGAACTTAATAAATAATTTAAATTTAAATTAATCAAGAGATAATATAATTCTGAAAATAGAATGAATAATTAAAACATAGTTGTTATTGAATGAAATTCTTAATTATTGGATTCCATGATCTAAGGCATCCTGAAAATTGTACTATTAATAACATTCATAAGACTATTTAATCTATAGGTAGAAACCTATTTAATTATTTATTACCTTGATCGTATCCTGATACCTACTAATTCATTGAGGGGATATATAATAATAGTCCCCACTTATCACTGTAGTTCCCAAACATTCCCCATATATCTAATAATAGAATTAATTCATGAATCAATTGACGTTGACATTAAATATCTGTATTGAATGAATTATTATGATTTATCTTTATCTACCTAGTCAATAAAATAACATTCAAATAAATTAATTGTATTTTAAAATGAGATATATTTTATGAAATAAAAATATGCATGGTTAATAATATTGATATTTAGAACAAATTTAATGACTAATGGTCACAAGAAAGTAAATATTTACAAGGAAAGTTAAAGGCTATAAAATTAAAAAAGGAATTGGATATCAATACTATCGATGGTAAAAATAATTATAAACCATATAAAATAAAAAGAAATATTTTGTCAGCATATACCAATTGGATTAAGAATGATGGTTTTTTTAATTTATGAATAGAAATACAAAAAAATTATTTAAAAACATTATTGAGGATTATACTCTTAATTTTGAAAATAACATTTTAAAAAATTATTTAAAAATATGCTAATAAGAATAAAAATTAATCTTCAAATAAATTATTGTCATGATAGTGGGTAATTAAATATATGTAGTATAATTAAAAATGTTTAATCCTTGTCACTATAAAAAGGTTAGAAATATACCTTGTATAGAAAATAATTAGAGGACTCGTTTCATAGTTTGAGTAAAATGAAAATTGGAATGAATTTGAGAAAGCCATAATAATCCTTTGGAAAATTTTTATAATGTGTAAAAATGGGTCAAAATATTTCATTTTGAAGATGTTAAAATATTTTTTGAATTTTTTTGAAAAATGTAATTTTGGAGAAAAATAGATATCCAGTCGAAGAGATAAACGATTCCAGTTTTTCTGAAAAAATTTTACTCAAATAATTTACATACTAAAGAGTGTAAAAACTATATATTAAATGAAAATATCCTTAATATGAAGATATTAATAATATTATATAGGGTTTTCCAAAAAAATTAAAATAACTTCCTTGAATATAATTTCAAGAGTAAACAACGTTGATTAGAATGAGTGTTTGAAATAAACCTTTACAATGGTCATAATGTTGATGTTAAAATTAATTAATTAATAAATTATTAGTTTCAACAGTAAATACATATAAAAAAGTGAAAAAACATAAGTTAATAAAAATTCATTATACACATAATCAGATAATAACATAATCAATGAACTATAAGATTAAACTAATGAACATAAATTGATTTATGAAATCCCTTACATCATGCTATGTTTTTGTTTAAAATTATTTAATATCCTATATTGTTGTTTTAAGCATGTTATTAAATTATAATATAACCATATTAATATTTATTATAAAACATGTGATCCTTTCAAAACATATTATTTCCCATTTATTAATAATATTTCATGTTTTCATTGCTTTGAGTGTTAATTACCTTGTTATCTCATGCGTGTTTCATCATGAATGATCCAATTATGACACATAATATATAGTTATACCACCAAAATAATAATAATAATAATAATGAAATAATTATCTTATTTTTCAATAAATTTTAATTTTAAAACCAATATAGAATATTGGTTAAGAAAAATGACGTACGTTACGATCCTAGAGATGGTTGACCAGACGTATGCATGAGTAATGCATCCATTTTTTATAGATCATTATTGAAAGAGGGTAATTAAAATATTATATTTAATTTTTTTAATAATTTCATATATATAATATTTAATACTTATATATACCATTGATGTGGTGTGGTGATTAAAGGGGAGTCACATCAATTTATGAAGGCGGTTGTCCACACGTACACGAATGATGTTGAAATCATTAAGTGAGTATAAATGTAGGAAATTAATGATAAAAACTATATTTATAGAATTATAAATATTTCATTAATATCAAATTTATTTCTTATATATATCATGTAATCATTAAAATTAAACATATTACATTCCACGTAAAGCGTTTGTGAAATACGAATCAGATCGCATCATAAGGTGGTAGTTCACCGTTTACATGAGAAATGTTATCATAAAACATATAGGATGTAAATTATATATATATATTTATATGATATAATCATTTTATTTTTATAGAAGGTTTATAAATATTATATATATACTTTTTATCTATCATCATACCCAACAATGAAATGTTATAATTGAAGAAAGAATGACATTAGTTTTAAAGGTGGTAGTCCACCGTAGACACAAACCATGATTTCATAACCTATTTTATGGAAGAAGACATGATTATTGGTCATTACATCATTATAAAAAAACCACATTAGTTGATAGATATAGTTTTTATTTTATCACCATGTTTTAATAATAATTTTAGGAGGTGGATAAAAGACAAAATAAAGACGATTGTTGAATAACATTACCTCTTCTTTGGGTACCCCCTTTCGTTGGTACCAATGTTCATAATAGGATTTCATTCTAACCAAAATAAGTCTTATAATATTAGAGTAAGGATGTTGGGAAGTCTTTTGGTCAGGAGTTGGATGAAATAAAAGTGTGTGAAGGTCGGAAGAAGAGAGGAGAGGGTGGCCTTTATTAAGTGATAGAGAGGCCACACATGGTATTTTTTAAAATATTTGGATGCTCCCACCTTTTTCATAAATAAAAATGGTAAAAAAATTCCATTATTTAACCTTACTAGTTTATTTTACCTAATATGTACATAATAAAGTTTTTATACCTGTTATAGACCAATTTTACCCTTTCCTTTTTATTTTAAATTCTTAGTAAACTCGTTTTTAACATATCTATAGATATTAATTCTTAGTGCGTCAAAGATTTATTTTTTTCAAAAAATAAAATAAAATATTTATAAATTATAATTTATTATAATGAATAATATAGAATCAATTTTCCAAAAATTAAATTCATATAAGTGGACAATTTTAATATAAAATTAACCCCACACATGGGATGAGAAAGTGTGCTTTAAAAGTGAGAATGATAATAAGTCAATAAAGATTATGAATCTAAATTAAAAATGATAATAATTAAAATTTCCTAAGTTATATCATTTTATATATAAATAATCAAATTTTAATTTAAATCCAATTAAATTTATATTTTAACATTATAAAAAATTTTAAAAAAAGATGGTTTTCAATTAAAATTTATTATTTTCACTATTCTTCAAATGATAAAACTTTTCAAAAAATATACCAAAAAATATTCCTATATTAAATTAAGGATTATGATTTAAAAAATAGAAATTAATTTTTCTAAAATTTTATATAAAATGGGTAAAAATTAATTTTATATTATGTGTGCAAAGAATGACTAAACCGTCTTTAAAAAAAATATTTTTTTTTAAAAAAAATCATTTTATTTTTAAGAAAACTCATTTTATTAGTAACCAATAATTAAAAATAAATGTGTCTAAACTATACTTTTCAAAATATAGTTAATGTTATTCATAACATCTAACATAATAGATAGGTTAACAAAATTTTATTAAATAATAATATTTTAATAATATAATCTTGTCCGTTAAATATATGTCTTGCATGTAATAAAATATAGTGAAGAGAATGAATTTAATTAAAAATAAATATATTTTCAATCCCCAGGGTTTTACATTTTCTTATATTAATTGTGTTTCATGTGACATATACTATTGAGTATGATGTTCATATTCTAGAATTTTGGGGAGTTGCAAAGATGGATGATGATTATGAAGATTTGAGGTCGATTTTGTGAAACCTTTTTCTTTCCCATAAGTAATTATGTTCTAATGAAAATTTCATGAAACCCGTTTATTTTCAATGGTTTATGTTATGAAGAAATTTTAAAGTTTTTACGAAATAGATTTACTTTACATGGATTATTTTATAATTAAATTATTAATGATTTATGATCATGTGGAATACATATATATGTTTTTTAATTATGTCATGGGTGGGAATGAAATTATATATGGAACGACCCTTGTTTTGATTTGGAAAAAAATAATTTTTTGAACATTTCATATATGAGACAATCATTTTTTAAAACCATTATTTAGAACTATATTCCTAGAGTTGAACAATTTAAAATATTATTTTTGGACATGGTTGAAGGCTCAAGAAGTTTCCTGGGTGTATCAATGAGTTTTGGGAGCACGAGACCTGAAAAATAATGATTTTATGGATTTTCACAGGGTACACATTTTTTATGAAACTGTGAATCCCACATCATAAAACCATGTGGCCTATTTACGAGGAGATGAATGAACCACATGGGATGAAAGCACTTTACCCAAACCATGCATGATAGGTGGATGGTTAGTGAACCTTAGGCAGTATCCTCAAATTATTCATTGCATGGTTTGCACATGGTTAGGATAACTATGAGGAAAAAACAGTGCGAGTTGTTTTCCTTAGGTAATGGGAACCGCAAGATTAGAACATGATTTGACTAATTGTATAACCAAAACCATATGTTATATTTGTTTATTAAGATGTAATTAATTAAATTAAAATTTTATGTAAAATAAATGAAATGATAATGAAATGAGAAAATAATAATAATTAAATGTTTTAATTAAAATGTTATTATCATTAGTATTATTTTAGTCTATCATTTAAGAAAAATATAAAGGAGGTATTGTACTCTGATTACCCATGGTGTGCAACCCCCTGGCCAAAACCCCTCTCCCATGACCTCCTATATATCTCCTTATTCGATTATAATTTCCACTGATTTCTTCTTGTTTTCTACATTTTTTTCATTGAGGTAAGAATCCGGGATCCATCCCTTTCCCTTTGGTTGGTGTTTTTCTTCTCCTCATCACCCTACATCATTCGGCTAGAATAATAGGTTTAGGATATGTTTTATTTTTGGTTTTCTTTTGTTGTTAGGATGTGTGAAAAGCTTCTTGGGACTCCATTGGTCATTTTACAGCAACCACCATCGAAGGCGAAGCAGTTCTGATCGTTTTAGATGACCTCTGTCAATTTTGGGTAATTTTGTTCCTATTTTCTTGTTTTATATAAATTATAATTTTTTTTATTTTTTAGTTTATGGGTCCCATATAATTTACATTGAGTGTGTTGGTCCTTACCACTATGTTTTTGAGTTTCCAGTTTTGTTAGTAGTGCGTTTGAGAACTCTGGGATGGATTGGACACACACATAAAGGTGTGTATGTGTGTGTGTATTTATATATATACTATTTTTACATGTTATATATTTGAGAGGGTAATGGGTATGTATGATTAAGTGGTATATATATATATGAATGTATGTTTTTACAAGTGTGGAGTGACTTTTTTCATCTTCAAGGTCATCGTGCTCTAAGTGTTCAGTTTAGTATACATCATGAGGTATGATCCCTTTCATTTATCTTTAGATTAATGAATGATTCATTTAATTTCATATCATACCATTCTTATATTTTAATTATTATAATATGGTATTTATATTAAATTCTATTAAATTGTAATTTAGTATGCTTCATGATTTAAATTCTAAATATAATAAATGAATTGTTTAAATAAAAACATCATGATTTTATAATAAAACCCCTTTAATAGAGTTTCATAACTTGAAGATAAAATTTAGTGATTTTGATTTTTTGCATTCATGGCTTATTATTTCATCCATGGTTAGTTAAATGGAATATTTAGTACTTTGGCATGTCTTATAAACCGAGTCGATTTCTTTGTAAATGGGAATTACCACGTAAGAAAATTAACATACTCTAATGACTCCCTCCTTTTACATTTTTATCATAGTCATGGTTTCAATATGTGTTAATGAATTAAATTTGTTTAATGGATGATATTATTCATGTTGGATATTTTTATAAATGGAATTAGCCTTGTAGGTAATTCCCCCACCAATGTTGGCACCCTATAAGTTCTCCCATGAGACTTATAACCTAAACATCCAGTTTATTTAATTAAATATGTAGAAATGGATTAAATTCTCATTAATTTCATAGGATGGTTACACCATGAAATATTCATAAGCATTATAAAATTCCTTATGTTTATTTTATCATAATAAATGGAAGTGAATTTGGATAATGACATGCATGAGTGGTCCATCCATCAAGTATTGAATTAAATGTTTCCATGTCTATGATAAATGATTTATATGAACTTAAAATATTGAGTCGTGCTTTCTAATGTATATTTGTGAACATGACTTCTTATATTAAATTGAGATGGAATTATTAGATGCATCAGAGGTTAATGCCTTATTCATTATAAGTTATAAATGATTATTTCATATAGGATTGTGGAGAAAAGGGACCATGTGTACCCTTTGGAGGGTAGATTGTGTGAGCTTCCCAGCTGGGCAAGTGGATTGACCATGAGTGCTCCCTTGGTGATGTATGCTTTGGGTTATGTCCAAGTCTATAATAATTTGGATCCATGAGACTATGAGAGTCATTGGGAGGGGAGACAGTGTGAGATTCGCAGCTGGATCTAGGGGATTGTCCATGAGAGGCCCCCTATAGATGGATGCCTTTGAGTACGTCTTAGTCCTACCAGTAGATGGATCCAAGGAATAGAATCTGAGACCTCCACTAGTGATGGATTATTATGTTTACATTTTGGTCCTACAAGTATGGTAATTACAAGAGACCATGAGGACACTTTGAGTGGGGTTAGGGGCTAGTCCATGAGAGCATCCCCAGGAATTTGATGACATAGGGTTATTTTAAAGTCCTTCCCAACACACACACACACACACACACATATATATATATATATAAAGATACTATATATATAATGTGACATGATCAGTCTGTTGTTCTTACTGTGGGTCAAAGTAGGTATTGTTGTTAGTTGTCCTGTTGGAACTTGCATGGGTTGTTGTATATTTATTTAGTTCTGTTTGTTATACCTTGTATACAAATACAGTACTCATTTTATGTTTCTATATCTATATTGGTATAAAATCATGTGTTATGACATTATGAGATTTGTATCTCATAGCCTTTTCGAGTCACCACTGTACCGAGGTACCTAAGTATACATTCTTGTTCGAAGGGAAACATTTGGGACCTAGGCCAGTGCTTCTAGATTCAGTACATAAAAATGGTGTATATGATAATATAAAAAGTAACATAAAAATTAAATAAATTTATAATTGAGGATATTTTATTTGTTTTGGTGTTAGCTTAAAAGGGAAAATTTTACATATTATTAGAGTTAAAATAGTAAAGAAAAGGAAGCGATGAAAATTTTTACGCACAAGATTATTATCAAGATAAACTTCATGAGAACTATAAATAAACCAAAAAACATTTCATAAAAACATTGTGTGAGAAAAAATTCTCTATAAGTGGTTTTTTAAAGGCCAGTGAAAAACCATTTTGAAAATACTTACACCTTTTGAAAAATTCATTAGAAAACTAATTTTCAAAAGAGATTTTTTAAAACACTTTAGAAAAATGTATGAATAATATTATAATTTTGAATACATAATTTTGAATACACGTTTAAAAATACAATATATTTTTGAAAGTGATTTTAAAAATACATTGAAAATAATTATAATAATTAATACATTTTTTTAAAAAAAATAACATTTTATTGAAAATCCTTTCAAAATAATAATAAATATTTAAAACCTAATTTTGAAAAAACTTTTTAAAATATAATATATTTTTGAATGCTCTTTTAAAAATCAATTGAAAATTTTATTTTCAAAATGCCTTTGAAAATACATATACCTTTTAAAACAAATTAATATACTCTTTTGAAAACTAAAATGCTTTTGGAAATTCGAAAAATGCTGTGAAAATAGTTATTCTTTTGAAAAAATTATAATACATTTTGAAAATACTTATGATTGAAAATGATTTAAAATAATCCAGTGTTTTTTCAAAAAATACTATTAATGATTTTGAAAACCAAACAATGTGGCTACTTTAAACATTGAAGGCTATGTGGGCCAATAGAACTATGTAAGTAATGAATTTACAACACACTCCCCTTTGTGTTTAAAATGTACAAGTTCCATTTTATTATTAAAAATATTTTTATCCTGATTTACATATATGCATTTTCCATATGGGTTTTTGGTTTAAAAACATAACAATTCTTTGAATACACAGGCCCATTTATATATATATATATAAGTATTTATATTCTTAGGTAAATCAACGGGTTGATTTAGGTAATATTAAATATCAGGTCATTTTACTTTTTTAGGGTCGATTAATAAAATAATTAACATCAATGTAATTAAAATCTCTGATAAATCATTGTTTGTAAAAAAAACATCCATTAAAAAGCATCCCTAGAAAAAATTTTGAAAAACAAATTTTTTTAAATAAAAATACATCAGATAATCAATAAATCATTCATATAAAATGATAGCTACTATAAATTTAATGTGACATTGAATAATTTAATTTGAATTTCATAGTATTATCATGAGAACATAAAATATAATAATTCAAAATAACGTCTTGCATAATAGTAAATGTGAAATTATCATCTTCCTAAAATAATACTATTAACAATATATGAATATATATAATATCACTCTCATGAACAAATATAAGTAAATACAAATAGACGAATATCTTATTACTTTTAATGTAAAACTATATAACACATATAAGAAATCTATAAGTAATATTCACAAAATGAAAAGTTCTTTATTGAATAATTTAAAAACAATAATTTGGATGATTTTAGGATTCGAAATGAAAAAGATATTCATTTAAAAACAGGGAATGATGGAAAGGAATATATTTATATATAATGAATACAAACATAGAATATTTTAAGAATAAAGTATCGCATTCACACTAAAACAGCTTAAACAAAATTTTGAAAAATTATTATATCATATGAGGTATATTATCATAAGTACTTACACATATTTTGATGATAAAAATTAACTGACTGAATGTATATATATATATACATATCATAGATTTAAATATTAAAACATGAACATGATGAAATTAAAAACAATACACATGAATATATTATATATATGTTTGAAGACATGAAATTATAAACAACATATATATATATATTTACATATTTGTACTTATAAACAAAAATTGTAAATTTGAAATGATAACACTACATACACTTACATGATAATAACTTTGAAACTAGAACCCTAGACTAAATGTGTTATCCTTGAATTGATAAATATAGATGCGTACAAAATAAAAATGTAAATATTATCCAATATAAGTATATAAATCTATACATAATTTCATAATTTTAACATAATAGTTTTAAGATAAAAATATCACTTACCAAACACACTTTCATAATTTAAAAGAATAATGTGTAACTTGAATTTTATACATATATAAACATGAAATGGAAATATCAAATATATTATTTATGCTTGAAATCTGAGAAAATTATCTATATATTAGTATATATAAAATTAAATTAATCCCCTAACATACTATAAACTTATGGATGACATATAGAGAAATGGTGGGTTCTCTCTCTTAGCGAGTGAAGGCATGGCCCTCTGAATAAGTGTTTTGTAATGTGGGAAATAAAGAAGTATTGAAAGAAAATGTTTTGATATGGGGTTGGACTTATAATGGGAGAGTGTTCCATTAATACTCACACACACATATATATATATACACGTCCACAGATTTAGATTCTAAGTAAATCCAGAGAAAAGGGTAGACATTAAATAGTGTTGTGCTTTACGTGAAGTGTTGATTAATTACGGGAGACGGTGTAAATAAAGATAATGATATTTAGATTTTTTGTCAGATAGGGAATGGATTTATGGGGTGGTTGATAAATAGTAAATAATAAATTGGTTGTGAGTGGGATGAGGAAGGCGAAAATACTTATTGAAAGTGGCACCTATAGTAGCTCGATCTTTCTTGTAGGGGAGACTCAAAGTACCATGGGGAAGGAAAAAACGCAGATGGTTATGGTTGTTGCGGTTGTCAAAGGAGGGGAGATCATGAGGATAACTATGATATATTAGGGATGGGGTTGATTTTTGTGGGACTATAGGTGGGTTTTCATGGCCTGGTGCGGTGTCGGAAGGTTCTGCGGAAAATACAAGCGAGCATCATTTTTTTTCATTTCATTCTTTCATTTTTTAGCATTTCATTTTCCATTTCTGTACATATTCGATTATATAGATATAAATTTGTAATAAAAAATATAATACAATTATTTTTGATTAATAACATGTTCAATTGTTAAATAAAAAATTAATTTTTATTTTACTATAATTTAATAAATTTTCATATATTCAATCATAATTATTATTATGTTTATTGTTTTAATGTTTAAAAGTATTTTTTTATTTAAATTTGATTATATTATTTTAAGACCAAGTACAAAAAATAACATTAAATATTTTATAGAGAGGAATTAATGGATAATGTTGTTAAGAGACATGATTAGTATTATTTGTATTTGCATAAAAACATGTAATATTTGTTTTGAAAACCAAAATGAAAAAGTAAATCCAATGATAATAATTTTATTAATTATATTGTTTTATCATTTCAATATTTATTATTATTATTTGGTTTAATAATGAAACATTATTCTAAATTAAATATTCATTTATAGGTATAATTTTTAGATGTATTTCAACTGCTATATCCTCAATTAATCATAAGTTTCATTTTCATTAAAAATTCAATGGTTGAAACCCAATGGTTCCATATATTTTTTTCCTATAAATTGAAAAGTTAGAAAAAAATTTATTATATAGAATCTATACATATTAACACCTATCTTGTGAGAATGGTTCCTATTTTTTCCACTTATTTGTATTATTATCATCCTTATCATCTTAGAAGGGATCCAACCAATGATGGATGATGATGATGAAATATTCGATATCGTTTCTGGCATGTTTGTTTTACTTTTCCCTATTTTATTCATAATGGTTGTTGTGTATTTAAAATTTCCGAGTCTTTAGTCTAATGATTTGTTCTACTACTACATTGTAATGTATCACCGTTATTTTAACCATATTTAATTATTGAGAAGACTCATTTGTTACATTTAATAAAAAACTATATCATAAATTATCTTTTAGTTAAAAAGCATTTTTATTAAAGGTAATAACTTATTTCTAAGAATAAATCTTCATTAATATATTTAAATTATAAAAAATAGTTATAAATGAATAAAAATAACCATAAAGGTTATATTTTTTATATATTTATAAAAAAAATCATAAAATAACCATTTTAAAAAACAAAAACTATTCTTCGGGTTTCTGGGGAATTACACCTATATTACTTGGTTGGTTTCTTATAATGTGTGCTTGTACACGCGAGTAATGAAAAATGGACCGAGATGGAGCTCGATATTCTTATAGAGATCTCCCTTGGGGATTTTTTGTATTTTTCATTATTATTATAATATATTGAAAATCATACTATATGTTTACTAATTTTGGTTATATATAATCATCTGTATAGGAATACCATGTATTAAATGTCATTGTACACTTTTATATTCAACTGTTAAATTATTATTCTACTACTTTTTAACTTCCTTATATACTATTTCCATTGTTAATTGTTATTTATTATGTTTTACCACTATGAATCTCTGTTAAGAGGGTATAGTCACCCCACTATCCCCATTGAAGACCATCTCTACTAGTGAGAAGTCTCTTGTGTACATGGATACATAGTTGAGGCCATGTAACCCACTAGTGTGGCTACTGGTTTAGTTTTAATCATGAAATAGGACATTACAAAGAGGTATAAAAGGTTAGTTTTTCATATGTCTTATTATTTTGGGGTTGGTAGAGAGAAGAATAGGAATGTGTCATTGTTTGGTTAATAGCCATGCTTGGAACTGATCATCCCATGTCTGAGAAAAGACCAAGTGTCTATGGATGCGATTTCGTTTCAGACTCTTTTATGTTACAGTTGATATGATTTCACCTTTATTGATTAAATTATTTTCAATGGATTATTGATTTAGAGGAATTATGTTTTTCCCCTCACCTCTATTTGGCAAGGATGAAGCATATCATGCATAATATTATTCTCATAATAATATATCATGTCATGCATATTCCATTCTTTATAGTTTCATTTATAGAGCTGCCCACTGCTTCAATTTTGTGCCTTGAGTGTTATTCCATGATTTCATTTAACAAGATTACATGATTTTATACCATGCATCCTATTTACATATCATTCCTTTTATTTTTAGAATTCCATTTCTCTTTTTTATTATAATATTATTTAATAAGTTTACTACTTATGATAACCTGATTTGTTTTGTTTATATATGTAATTGGTTCCATGGGGTGGAAATAAATGGTTTGTTATTGAAAGGGGAATAGTTTTTCATTATATGGCATATGTGAGCCTTACAATAATAAAATTTCAACTCTTATATTAAAACCACCTTGAGAAATATATTGATACCTGTTTTAAGTCTTGTTAAAATCTGTAAAGCTACTAAAGTGAAAGTTAAAATTTATTTGTTTCGAATGAATGAGAGAAAAATTACAAACCATAAAGTGTACGGGATCTTTAGAGGTTGGTAGCTGGCCACCCATATGACTGAATCGTTACATATAAGTATGTTAAAATTTAAATTGGAATTGGTTTTCATAAATGGGAGACAATTTTCAATCCATGAAGTGTATGAGTTATCAATTAGTTGGGGAATGAAATCCCATATTTAATGTAATAGAATGATATATTTCGAAATGGTGAAATGTTATTGTTGTTTAAAATTAGTCTCTAATGATATTTTTACCTTTTAAAATCAAATTGGACCTATGTGGGACAGTTGAGGAATGTTTTTTTGAGATCACCCAGTACAGTTGTTTGCAATTTATAAAATTAACCAACTGATATTGAGTTTCTTTTTAGACATCCTAGGTTAGCTCAGTGGGATCCTCATAGGTCACCTTATCTATTAAATTAAATTTACGATAAATTATTTAATAATGAATGGATGTTTATAAATGAATGGTTCAAAAGGGTGTTTGTTGAAACATACCTAATTTTCCCTTGGGTCATTAGCTAACTCAAGTACCTTGTCATTTTGATGAATAAATTGGTACTTAATGTTTTTATTTAATCTTTAATGATGAATTAATAAAATATGAGTAAATATGAAGTGCTTAAAAATGGAACACGTAGTGTTATACTCTATTTAAAATCCTCGATTAAGGGTAATTTTGTTTTCTCCTTTGAGTTTCCATAGAATGGAACCATAAATGTTTTTCGTATTCTTTAACATTTTTATCTATGGATTTGAGGATTGATTTTGAGGCTACTGACTTTTGATCGACGCGACATAGTGATATGGTCCATTATTGTTTTTTTATAAGGGTCTATCTCATTTAGAGTATCACTCTTCCTTTTGAATGCATTGTTAAACACTGTGAGTTCATGATGTTAGGTTCTATTTGGATGGCATTACCCCCTTTTATACTATTTGTTTCTAATGAAACCCTTGTTTGGAGATGGGATGATGGTATCTTGGTCCTTTTTAATTGGATTAAGCAATGTGTAATGATATTTTTTCAGAGGTTATCTCGGCCTTTGGCATGTTTTTCTGCATCGTAGGCCACTTTACCACTTTATTCTCCTCAATGGTGAATGACTTGGCATGTCATCATCCAGGTGAAAGGTCTAATGGGAAAATATGAATCTTGGCTAAAATATCTTGTACAGGATATCCAAAACATGAATTCATAGGTCTTGTATGCCTATGGGTAGTGTTTAGGATGCACCTCGTGTTCATGTAACCTTGGGGTATTATGAGTTGATATATGTGTATTGTCCAGTGTAAAATGTTGTAACGCAGCAGTTTAATTTGTTGAGATTGTTGAACCTTCAGTTTTTAAGTGCACCATCAGGTCATCTCCATTTAGAGTGCCCTAGGATTTATGAATTCATATACATCCCAATTCTCTGGAGTATTTTTATTGGGAATTGGGTGTTCTAAAAAGATAGTTAGTTTGGTTTTTCCCTCATTATAATTGATTTTATGTTGTGACCATGGCTTGGAGGAGTTTCACATGTTCGTTTAAGGTGTTTAGGTCAAGTGTGATCATGAGAAGCTAGTTAATATGTTCTTTCGATGAAACTTACACTCATAAGGTTGGGAGTTTTATGTCAGTTTTGATAAACATGTTCTTTGGAGTAGAAAGAAAACACCAACGAAGACCATTAAGAAATTTACAATTCTCTAAAAATCCCTTGGAGATGTTGGGGTTTATATACGTAAGTTAATTCTTATAAGAATGATGTTAATGTTGTCAGTTGTGAGAACAACCATTGTGAAAATCCATTGATTCCATATAATGTTTGGTGGTTAACCTTGAATGATCACATAATGCCTCAAGTGGTGAATCATTGAGATCGGTTGTGATGATAAATCGATATTTGAAGTCAATCTAGTATTCCTTGAAGTAAATTAATTGTGGTAACAATCTTATCCTTTATAGTATTTGAGTGTGGTTTATTGGAAACCTTTTCAAATCCTCTTACTGTATTCTATTAAGTGATGAGTACATCCCCTATCTTGATGTATTCCTTGATGCACTAAGACAACACCATTATTATGCCACAATGTAGTTTTGATGTTTTTGGGTTGTTGGGTGATCCTTTTTGGTGTTGCATAAGAGAAGCATGATTTTTATTGAGGATTGGTTAGTCTTGATTGATCCTTAGGTTCCCATGTTGGAACTCCTTTGATAAAACCTTTCACACCAACTGTTTCTTTTGACATGACAACCAGAAAGATGCTTTTATGGGATCCTTCAATGATCTATTATGAGCATTTTTACCTTGAGTCAATGTATCACATACAATTGTAGATTGTGGAATACTAGGGTTAATTCCATCGACTCGATTTGTTTTAAGAAAGAGTTATCCTAGACTTTTATTCTGTCTTGGAGTTGTGTTTAAATTATAACGAATCTAGTTGTATGGGTCTAGGTTACACCTTTTGTTGTGTCAAGGAATGAATGTTTGAAGATTTGGTTGGTTGTTTGACCATATGTTGTCACCAGATTTTGGTTATGAGATTTAGTGAACATCTGTATGGTAAATGGATGGTTCCTTGGAGGACAGTGATGTGGTTAGGATGAAATATTCCAGCTCTCAAAGACGAAGATTTTGAGAATGTTATGTTGGATGTAGTGGCTTGACTTGTTTTCATTAATTCCAATGTGAACGGTAGATAAATTCTTGTCTCTGGTATATATTTAGATGGGGATCTGTGGGGTTTGTGAAATATGGGTCTTTTCATGAAATCCATAGTCTACATGGTCTTTGAGGGTGGCCAGAATCGACAGTTTTAACCATTTTGGGAATCATGCGAGAAGCATCATTAAAATTATAAAAGTCATGTTTTTACCGAAATTTTGATGGTGGGTTGGACCATGGTTTGGAATTAGTCGCTTAATGTTAAATCCTAACATTAGAAGTACTTTTTTTATAATGTTTAACAAGATGATGGTGTGGTTGTTTCTCTATCTTGATGAACATGGATGATCATTTTGGTGTTTTTTAGATGGAAAAAAAGTATCGGACAAGTATTAACGACTTACATGCCATGTGATAAAATGGATTCCTGAAGGTGATTTGGGTGTTTGGAAACATGATTTAACCATTTTAACAATGATTCACGACCCTTTTATGTTATTTTATGATCACATTTTTCATTAAGTATTCTCAAGGATGAGATTTTCAAAGGTGGGAAGGTTTTGACACCCTGTGTTTTGAACTGGATGAAAATAAAAAAAATTGAACTTTTTTTATATCAAATGGAATGTTTTTAAAACCGATCATCATAACTATATTAAAAAAAGTTATAAAACTTTAAAAGTTTGTTTTTTTACATGCTTGAAGTCTTAGTAATTTTACCGGGTGTCATTAAGAGTTTCTTAAGCAGTAGAACTGGAAAATCATGTTTTAATGGGTCTGCACTTGGCACATAGTTTTTTCTTAAACCATCTTTCCCACAACCACAAACCATGTATCCTATTTCATAGGTGAAGAACATACTTCAAGGTTTGTGCATGGTTTACCCAAATCATATGGGATATTCTCCTGGTTAGTGCTACATAGGTAGTAAAGTTAAAACTATTCAGCACACAATTTTCCCACAGTTAGGCTAACCATGCAAGAAAAACCATGCGAGGAATTTCTCTTAGGTAGTGGGTTCTACATAGTTGGTGCATGGTCTCTCTAACCATAAATCCCAAACCATGTGTTATATTTTCTATTAAGAAACTAAATAACTAAATTAAAACTAAAATGAAAATAAATTAAATGATAATTGAAATTGAAAATAATAGTAAAAAATTAAAATAATAATAATATTAATAATTTTGACCATATTGTATAAAAAAAAAATAAGGGTATCATCCTCCCCTTACCCATAGTGTGAGAAACCCCCTTGGAAGAAACACCTCACAAGAACCTACTCCTATACTCCCTCTTTAATCACTATTTCCACCAATTTATTCTCGTTTTCTTCATCTAATCCATCGAGGTAAGACTCTAGGATAACTACTCTTCCATTTGGTTTGTATTTCTCTTCTCTCCATCACCCTTAACCATTCTACAAAAACCCTTTTGTATGGTTTGGTTTTATTTTTTGTTTTCTTCAGCTGTTAGGTTGTCAAAAAGGCCTCTCGAGACTCATTTGATCATTTTTTCGGCAACCACTATTGAAGGAGAAGTGGTTTGGATAATTTTTGATCACCAGTATCAATTTGGGGTATGTTTTTTTTCCATCATTATTGTTGTCTCTCAATTATAATTTTGAGATTTTGTATTTTATGGGTTCCTTGTAATTTACTTTGAGAATGTGGTTCCATTCCATGGTGTTTTTGAGTTTCTAGTTGTGTTTATAATGTGTTTGACAACTTTAGGAAGTCTTGAACATATACACATAAGTACTTATATATATATATATATTTAAATATCCTCCTTGTACATGTTCCCTCATGGTGAGGGGAATGGGTAAATTAGATTAAGGGGTATATTAATATATATAGTAATGTATGTGTGTGATAGTGTGGAGCAGCCATCATTGTCATCAAAGTTCTCAAGTGTCATGTGTTCTGTTTAGTCTAAATCCTGAGGAAGGATCCCTTTCCATTACCTTTAATTTATTGAATGAAATAATTAATGAATTATCACACCATCCTAATATTTTAATTAATGTGGTATGTTATTTAGATTAAATGAGTATTAATTGTGAATTTTGTATGATTTGTGATTAAAATGTTAAATATGAAATATTAATTATTTAAAGAGAAATATTTTAATTTTATAAGAAAACCACTCCAAAATAAGTGTTCATTGTTGAAGATAAAAATTTGTGATTTAGATTATTTTTTATTTAGGGCTTATACTTTTTTCCTTTGTTAGTTAAATTTTATGTGTATGACTTTTGAGTGCTTCATAAACTAAATTTATTTCCATATAAATGAAAATTACCATATAGGAAATTTTCCCTACTCCAGTGAAACCCTCCATTAATATTTTAACCTTTGAAATGGTGTTCCCATGTGTAAATGAATTTAATTAGTTAAATGAAAGATATTATGCAGGTTGGTTTGGCTTATAATTGGAATTGGACTTGTAGGTAATTTCCCCACCAATATTTGCACCGCCAAAGTGCTCCCAAGAGGCTTTTCACGTGAAATCATAGTTTTTCTAATTAAACGTGTTCAAATGGATTGAATGGTATTGACAATCATAGAATGGTTATACCATGACTTTTTCATTTGATTTATAAAAATCCTTATGAAAATTGTATAATTCTAAATGGAATTGAATACGGATAATGGCATGCATGATAGGTCCTTGCCTCATGTATTGAAGTAAATGAGACAATGAATTTGATAAATTGTCATCAAGAATTGAAAATCTTAAGAGGTATTTACTTAAGTATATTTGTGATCATTCATTCTTATATGTAATTGAAATGGTCTAATGAGATTAATGAGAGGTTAATGGATCATGCATTACATGTTATAAATTATTTTTCCGTACAGGCTTGTGGAGCCAAATGACAATGGGATCCCTTGGGAGGGAACACTGTGTGAGCTTCCCAGCTGGGCTACAGGTTTGACTGCGAGATCTACCCCAGTGAATGATGGCTTGGGTTATGTCCCAATGTTTATAGCATGTAGAGGAAAGGGATCATGAGGGTCCTTAGGAGGGGATATTGATTCCCATCTGGAGCAAGGGAATTGATCATGAGAGCTCCTCTGGTGATGGTTGCCTTTGTGTATATCCTAGACCTTCAAACAGATGGAGCAAGGAAATAGATTATGAGAGATCCCCTAGTGATGGATGCCTATTTGTATACCCGATCTTTTCAGTACAATCATTATTGGAGACTGTGATAGCTCTTGGAGTTGGACTAGGGTCTAGACTGTCAGATTTCCCATAGAACTGGATGACAGTGGGTTACATCCTGGTCCTTCCCAACAAACATACACACACAGACACAAACATATAAAGATACTATATATATATATATAAAGTGAAATGATCAAACTCTTATTATAGATGTGGTCCAAAGTAGTTATTTTTCCCAGGTTCCCAATAGGAACCTGTATGGGTTTTTGTATATTTATAATGTTCTATTTATTATACTTGTTAAACATATACACATCTTAATTTATGTTTCACCATCTATATTGGGCTTGAAACCATGGGTGCTGACCAACTAAGATTTATATCTCACACCTATCTTGGGCCACAACTACACTGGGGTACAATATTTGACATTCTTGTTCATAGGAAAATGGACATAAGTTTATTTATTATATGGTGTCCTTATACATAGGAGTTAAGAGAAAAGGAATAAGATAGAACTTGAGAACCCTACGGGGATTTCCCTTGGGGATTTCCTATAGTATCCATTAATTTTTTACTATATTAAAAATAATGTTGTTAGTTTATTGATTTATCGTATATATCATCTTGAATACATGCATACCCTATATGAAATAGTGTTATACACTTTCATATTCAATTGTTATGGTTTTATTTTTTTTACTTTATCACTTCTTTATATATTGTTTCTATTGTCTAATATTATTTATTCATCTATATGACTATGCATATCTAATAAGAGGGTATAGTATCCCCATAATCTCCACCCATGACTCTTGCTGCTATTGAGAATCCTCTAGGGTATGGGGAGACACACTAAGGCCATGCGACCCACTGATCTGGAAACTGGTTCAGTGGTATGATGGGCCCAGACATTACAACATACCACTATAATGAATTGGCTAAAAATTGATGTCACATGATTTAATAAGTCCATTAATTGTGAGGGAAACTAGTTCAATAAGGGACTCTATCAAAAAATTATGGTCATAATACTGATGCATGATAAAAGAAGAGATGGATTGATGATTGACCCCAATCCACTATGATAGTATTGGGAATTATCATTGACCATGGATATATTTTTCATTGCATATATGTATTTTAAGAACATTTTTCATATGATTGTGATATTTTCTCATCACATATGGTTGAGTATTGATGATTAAAAAACATATGAATTATGTATTTTATTATGAAAAATACTTAATCAATGATTTGTGATTAATGGTCTTTGATTCACTAGGTAAGAAATTTGGAAGTTATGGTTCTTCTCTGTAACATCTTGTTACTTTTTTCATGTATTCATAAACCCTATTTTTTTATTATGCTTTTGTTGGGTTTCCATTGGGGTTACTTTGGTTGAAATTTTTATGTTTTTGTACGTCTCTAGGCTAGTGCGCAGTTGGCGCACAGTTTCCCCTAACTATGAACCCTATCATTCCAAACCATGAAAACACATGATTTTAGTTTTTTCATCAATTGTACATAGTTTCTCAGACCATGCACCCACTTAAGAGAAACTATCTATCCTATTTAAAATAGGCACATGGATTGGGAACATGGTTCAGTCTAACCATTTTTGTCTACCCATCAACATGTATGTACTAGTTTTTAATTAATCTATGTTTTTTTTAAAAATTATAACCCCCCCGTTTTAGGTCCTCTATTGACAAGAATTACCCATAGTTGTGATCCCGAGTTAGGTGGTTCCATTATGATGCCCAGTTTATGTTATCCCCAAATTTCTTTACTTAATTATAATATTATTTGTGAAAAGATGTTTCATGATTTTAGATAAATTTTATTCAATTAGTTTAAAAAAACCCAATTCAATCTAGTTGGGGTTTAAAAATATGTTTTTTGGAAAAAAATTGAGGAAAACAAATGATTCTATTGAATTGGATTGTGTTTATGAAAATTTATGAAATTTAAATTGTTTAATTTAAATTGGGTATTTTATGGAAATTGTCTCAATTATATTGGTTAATTTAATTATAGAAATGGATTTGATGGAAAATTGTGAAACCCCCAATTCGATTTAATTGGGTGTGTATCGTGAAAATGATGGGATCATGAGAAAAAAATTAAACTACTGAAATTAATTTTCTAAATTGGATTGTGATATGTATTTTTGAATTGATTTCAAATTCTTATTTAAAAAACGTTTGAAAATTTGTTTTGATAGAAACCATAAGATTATATGATGGTGAAAAGGAATGTTTTGATTAGAAACACCTTTTGGGTTTTAAATATAAAATTTTCATATCATAAAAGGAGAATATGATCAATTGTATTTTCATAATTTTTAAAATAAATTCTCAATCATTGATTTTTTATTAGATCACATGAAATACTTAGGTAGTTAGTGAATTATTAGATGTCACTCTATGATATACAATTTTTCAAAACATAAATACACCACATCACATCCCATTGGAGATGGTGTTGAGTCATATTTTACCTGCGCTAAATGTGATGTATGTAAATCTTGCTATATCACCATGAGGGTGGAGTCCCTTAGCCTCTAAATTTCATAACTTTTTAGGAATATGAACATGATTCTCGCTTGTTTGTATTTTAAAGGAATATATTCCACTGTTATAAACCATTTTCATGCCTTATAATTAATAAATCTGTTTTATATAAATGTGTTTATTAAATACATTTATGAAAATTTATATTGTTTTAGAAATGTTACATAAATTGAAAATTAAATCATTTTCTTAAATTATTTCCATCTTTAGAAATTTAAAGCATGATTTTTTTTTTAATTTTTTTAATTCCAAACCTCTAGTTTTAAAATTGAAAGTTCAATTTGGTTAATTTAAAATTAGAATATGTTATAGAAGACATGATGAGACCTTATTGGTGTCTTTATATCACAACATATCTATGACTTCAGGTGTTTTCATATTATCATCATCTAAGTTCGAATAAGGGTAATGCAACACATGAAGGTGGTTCTAGCTATTTATCATTGGAATTTTTTAGTTACATGGGTTGAGAGTTTGGAATTTTTTATGATTTTCTCATATATGGTTGCAGTACATTATGTTTTTTTTACCTATTTGAATTTTGGTACATTAGACCTAGATGATTTTCATTTGTATGTATACTAATTTCGTTTGTTTTTTTCTGTTTTGGTGGTCGAAAATCATTCACAATTTTCTTTTTTTAATGATTCTATGTTCTATTCATCGAAACATGGGGACTAGAAACACCCTTCCAACTTTAACAGGATCATCTCAATTATTGGGTTACAAGGGAATCATCTATGGTTTAGGATAAAGAGGTATTAGAGGTTTACTTGTTTCATATTTCCTTGATCCCAACAATCATTTTTTTATTCTTGTTAGGGCATAAGAGGTAACCGTGATTCACTACATGTCTAGATCTAACTGAAATGACCCTTATGTCACTAGGGGTGGTTTAATTAAGTATTATTGAGGATTAGATTTATTATTTCCCCTATTTGGATTTGGATAGGTGAAATCCAAATATTGTTTTATCTATTGGGATTTATTTTCCCATATTCCTTTGTTTGAGTGTTAATATGATGTCTTTAATTTCATCTTCCAATGTTCTGTAGTATCATGAATTAGAGAAGATGTGATAATTGGATATAAGATGATGCTTATGGATATGTATAGCTTGATAATCTTATAATGGATCAGAATTTGATTGATGTGATTGTGTAGACTGTGCAATCTCTAGGATGTGAACCACCTCACGTTCCTATTATAGATCCAACTATGAAACCTCAGAGGGACATTATTAAGATTTTTTCTGAAGACATACTTCACCAAAAGACAGTTCAATTGAAAGGCTCAAATGATCATCAAGATATTTAAGAGTGGTCGAGATTAATAGATCATTTTTAGGTTCTTGGAGACAATTCATAAAATTATAGACATGTGCCCCACATTCGTGATGGATGTAATGAGAAGGATATGGTGGGAAATGATGATATTTACAATGAAACCCAAGGTAATGTAGTGGAATGAATTCAATGTTCCTTTCAATGACCTGTTCTATCTTGAGTTTATGGTTTGGGCCAAGACCACATAGTTTTTCAAACTTGAGCATGCTGGTAAGACTATAACAGATTAAGAAACACATTTTTTTGAGATGGTGTAGTTTTTACCTTGGAATATATCAAATGAAAATGTGAATTCTCAAATGGTTCAATTTACCAATTAGACATTATATTAATTCTCATGATTTCTTATTTAATCTACCTTCTTATGCTAATATACTGGATGAAGCACTAATGGTTGAGATTGACCTCAGTAGAAATTCTGGTTTATCAGGATCTTCTTTCTCTCCCAATGGCTGTGTGGATTTCTTTTAGGTAAAGGGGAATCATAATTTTTCTTATGGTGGTTCTCAATAGAAACATCCTTCTATACATCCTAGAGTTATTGGAAAAGGTCCTTTTATTTTTCACAAGTGTGGACATCTGGTAAATTCAAAGAGGGTTTTCAAAAAAGAACCTAGGAACTATTTTTCTTCTGGATGGTTTGGATACATGAAGACATTATTCCATGTTATTTACACTTTTCATAGTGACAACAGATAATCATAAACTTATAAAATTATGGAATAATTCAATGCTTCAAAAGGAATAGGGGTCCATCAAAATTCATCTTGAACATTGATTCTTTACGTAGTAGAAGATCTTCTAGAGGAATAGGATATGAGTGCATAAACCATGATAGGTACAATTACATTAAATTCTTCATTAGTGACTGCTCAATTTGGAACTAGAACATGTCATTAATTTTTTTAACTCGTATTGTTAATATGATAAATCTTTCTATGTAGCTTTTATCTTGTGCAATGGATATTAATAAACCTCTAGGTATGATGACAGAGTTGGGTCCTTATATCCCCTCTTGTGTTTCTTATCTATCTTATGTTATCTTGGTTGTTGTTTTATAATTTCCTAAAGAAACCTCATGAACTGATTTTTGGGATGTATTTGATCATTCATAATAAGTCTTGTATCACTTTTTATCTTTGACTGGTCTCCTTCACTGCACCAGATGGTTTGATCCATTTTCTCCAAGGAGAATGGAATCCATGTCTGAGCAGAGATAGACATTTAGATCTTGAGATGTGTAAAGTGATATTGGTGTTTTAGTTTGATCAATAGAGGTGTTTTTTGAGATATGATCTCCCTATGGACATTTTCATGTTTTGGGACAACTTTCCTTCAAACTTCTCTGGTTTCCCCCATTAAGAGAGGTTCGGTTTTCTATTGACTCAATTATTTTTAATAAACCAGTATCTATTCTATCTTACCTTATAGAAATAAATGAAATGAAAGATCTGATGTCCTAGTTGGATGATCTTATTTAGTAAGGATTTATACACCTGAGCATGTCACGTTGGAAGATGCAAATTCTATTTCATAAGATAGATGATGGTTCACTACCCCTACGTATTGATTATCTAAAACTCAATCAAGTTACAATAATGAATAAATGTACATTACCATGGATTGTTGATCTATTTGATAATTTGAAAGGGGAAAAGTGGTTCTCAAAGATCTACCTTTGATCTTGGTACCATCTGATGAGGATAAAGAATCTGATGTTCATAAAACCACATTTCAGAGAAGGTATGACTATCATGATTACCCTGTCATGATCTTTGGTCAATCCAATTCTCCTACAGTTTTCACTGATTTAATGAATATGATTTTTCATTTGTATCTATATATATTCATGGTTATGTTTTTGGATGAAATCCTCATTTACTCTATGTACAAGAAGGATCTTGTGCATCGTATGAGAACAATAACGATTTGTCTATGAAATCACCAACTTGATGCAAAGATTTTGAAATGTGATTTTTCGATTTAGGGAGGAATTTTATTGGGAAACATGGATTCAAGAAAATGTATTTATGTTGATCCTAAAAAATTGAAGGCTATTATGATATGGGAACAACCATGAAATGTATTATAGATTCGAGAATTCCTGGAATTAGCGAGATATTATCACTAGTTAGTGAAGAAATTCTTGATGTTGTATTCTTTGATGACTTCATTAACTCAAATGAGAATAAAATTTTCTATGCATGTTAATGGTTAGAATTATTATTTTAACATGAAATGTATTTTGAATACAATGAAGGTGTAGACTCTTTTAGTGGTCGATAAGGGATATGTAGTCTTTTTGGATTCCTTAGGATCGAGCCTGGGATGTGTTCTTATGCAAGGTAATCATGTTGTTACTTATGTATGTCATTTTCTTAGGCCACATGAGATGTATTTTCAAAAAATAATGTTGACCTTGCAGATACATTGCAAATTATTAAAAGTTGGAGGCATTACCTTCTCATATAAAGGCTTCTCACGTATACGGTCCACAAGATATTGTGTTATTTCATCTTTGAAAAAGACCTGAATCTATACAAAAGGAATTCAGTGGAGTACCTATGGTATTTTAATTTCAACATCTTATATACCATAGAGAAATGTAATGTCATTGCTGATGCTTTGAGTAGTAACCTTATGACCTTGATAGTGATTGAATATTTAAAAGAGTGGAACTTGATGGCTCTGTTTTCAATGAAACATATTGGAATCTATGAATCAGTGGATAATGTTTCTTTGTCTAGTGTTTAGGTGAAAAATTATATTATATGAATTATTCTTCAATAACAACTGCTTGATGATGAGTTCCATATAATTTTAGACTCCATTAATGGTTGGGATACCATACTTGATTGGTCGTTCTTTAAAGAAGGAATTCTATTCTTTAGAAGATGTTATGGGCTTCAATTTTCAGTAAGGATTGTTGTAATGGGGTATTACCATGGTTACTAGTGGGTAGTGCATCCAAGATCCACGATGAAGTTCTATGAAATGGAGAAATATTTTTGGTGGCCTAGTATGAGATATAATTTTTTTGAATCTATTTATCATTGTTATATGTGAAAAATATTTAAGGCCTAGCACCAGAAATCTTTGAGTTTTCTTTAAGAACATCCAGTCCCTATTTTTAAGAGGGATGAGATATATATAATCTTTTTTTGGGTTTCCACATACCAATACATAGAATAATGTGATATGGTTGTTGATCAACATGATGACTAAATCATCACCCATTATACCCATTCATGATACAACCAATGTTTGGGAGTTAGTAATTCTCTATGTGAATGAGGTTTCTCGTTTTCACAGAGTTCCTCAGGCTATAGTTCTTTATGGAGAAAATTGGATCACTTGTCACATATAGAGTGTCCTTTTGGAGGCATGGTGATCCCACATCTTTTTAATTATGCCATACCATTCACAGTACGATGCATAGATAAAGAGAAATATTGATTTTTGATGATATGCATCAGTCTTTTTCTTATGAATTTGGTGGATATTGAGTTGATCACTTAGGGATGATTGAGTTTTCTTAAAACAATAGTGTCCATTCTATGATCAGAGTGGCTCCTTTAGAGGCCTTAAATGGAGAAAATTTTAAATATATTGTGTTTTGGTTGGATATTGGTGGATGTGGCTTTATTTAAAAAATTATTGTACAAGATATGAAATCAATTTTCTAGTTGATTCATTATAAAATGGTAATTTCACATATCTAATATATGAATTATTCTGATCATCATCACAGACCTTTGGAATTATCAGTTGTTTAATATCTATTCTTAATGGTTTCACCTCTGTTGGTTCCCAATGGCTTGGCAGACATGGGAAACATGTATCTCATTTAATGGGACCTTTTGAGCATATCTAGTAGGTGTGTAATTTTGTTATAGTTTATAACTTCCACAAAAGATGAAATAGATATTTTACACATTCTATGTATCATATCAGCGAAAGTATCTATATGATACATTTCATGTTCTTAGCTGGAGTGATCTTTCAGTTGAACCTGATTCATCCCTGACTGAATGACCAGTTTGGATAGTTGATTCTGAAACTATAGTAATTCCTGGGTGGATGAATCATTTGGTTCATGTTCTTTGGTATCATAGTTCTAATTATAAAATTCTGTTTTTATCATTCTTTGGTTGTGTTTTTTTGGGGTTTCATCAAGTGAAATTTTAAAAAAAAATTATATATCTAGGCTAGTGCACAGTTGGCACATGGTTTTCCCAAAACATGTTCCTTCTCATGATAAACCATACAAACCCAAGTAGTGGGTTTTTCTATTTTTGGGGAAAGGTTTTTCAAATTTCCCCCCTCTTAGGAGAAACCATGTGGCCCATTTAAAAATGGCACATGACCAAGCTGTATGTTTTCGCATAACCGTGTGAGTCTTCCCAGAAAATAATGCCTATTGGTATTTAATCAATTTGAATTTTATTATGAAAAATTATGAACCCCCCTTTTAGGTCACCGATAGATCAAAATGACCTATAATCAGTTTCTCTATCCTTGAGATCTCCATAGAAGCATTTCTGGACCGTATAAAACCTCCTAGGACTAGATCAATGCTTGAGGAATAACATTTTATCCCCACCCAGTAGGATTTCTATTCTTATTCTCACTCTCCCACTATCTCTATTCTTTTCCATTGGATTACGTGAATCCCCATGTTGATTTTTGAATATTATAACCACTATTTTTGAAATAATTTAATGATTCATTCAAAGATCAATTTTTCTATCGTTATTCGTTGGAGTTTTCCATGTATATCATTGTGATTCGAGATTCCATGACCCCAAGGTAAGTGGTTTTATCATGATCTAAAATTTTTGATAACCCTAAAATTATTTATTTAATTTCAATTTTTTGAATAAACATAAATTTCTTGATTTAAGTTAAATTTCTTTCAATTGGTTTTCCGTAAAAAGAAAATTCTATCGAATTTGGGTTTTAAAATGGAGTTCAGGAATGATATTGGGAATAACCCCCCAATTCCAGTGAATTGGGGTGTGTTTATGGAAATTTATGAAATTTTAATTGTTTAATTTAAAATGTTGATTTTATGGAAATTTTTTAATTAAATTTATGAATTTCATTATGGAAATGTATTTGATGGAAAATTCATAAAAACTCCAATTCCATTAAATTGGTAGTTCATTGTGAAATTCAAGGAATAATATGAAAAAATAAATTATTTAATTTAATATTTGAAAGTGGATTGTGAAATTTATTTGTGAATTGATTTAAAATTCTTATTATAAACATGTATTAAAATGGTTTTGATAGAAGCATTAAGGTTTTATCCCTGCAAAAAGGGATGTTTTGATTATTATTTTTCAGTTTTAAATGGAAAATTTGAAAATTTGAATTGGATAATGAGTTTAATTGTGTTTTATGTATTCTTAAATTAGATTTCCCATCATTTATTTGTTATTACAGCACAAGAAAGAATTATGTATTTAGTGATTTATTGGATATAACTCTATGATTTACAACATTCAAAAGAAATGTAGCCTCTCACATTCCTTAGGCATTGGTGATGATTCCCCTTTGACCAGAGATCAAAGGGTAATATCTAAATATTTCTATCTCACCATGAGTGTAGAGTCGCATAACCTAAAACATTCATACATTCTTAGTCATAAGACCAGTTTTTCACTTGTTTTTATTTTAAACCAATACATGCCATTGATATAAACTGTTTTTCATTAATTTAGATTTATGTAAACTATTTTAGATAAAAGTTAATATTGAATCCATTTTTGAAATGGGTCTTTGTTTTAGAAATGTTTCATTAATTGAAAAGTAAATCCTTTTATTAAATTATTTACATCTTTTAAAATTTAAAGTATAAATTTTTTTAATACTAATTATGAAATGAAAAATTGTTTATCTTAAATTGCATGATCTCTTTGGTAAATTTAATATTGACATATAATATGGAACTCTTAGTGAGACCTTATTGGGATTTTTTTCTCACACAATACCTATGCATTTTGTTATTTGTATATTATCTCCTTTCATGTTTGATAAAGGGTAAAGAACGACATGGAGGTGGTTCTAGCTGTTGATCCATGGACCTGTTGTGTTGCATCTGTTGGGACTGGGGTAGTTTTTCTTATTTTCTAATACAAGTTTTCAGTTATTTGGGTTTTTATACCTATTTTAATTATCATAGATTATTTATAGTGGTTTTTCTGTTGTATTCATAATGATTTCTTTAGGTCATCTACACATTGGTAGTGGAAATGTTTTACCACATTCCTTTTTTTATGATGTTGGGTGCTAGTCATCCACCCATGGGGATCAGGAACCCCCTTCAGGATATGTCTATGATGGATTAGTTATTAGGTTATCAGAGAACCACATCTAGTTTGTGATATTCTGTAACACCCTTATGCTTATTTTATGATCATTTTTGATCACTAATTGATATCACTTATTTTACCCATAATGATCATTAGATCTCTCCTAATCTCATATTTCCATTACATAAGTTTTGAATAATTGATTTTATATGGTATGTATAATATGTATAAATTTATATAATAGATTAATGGTATATATTAAATAACATTAATGAAATTAGATGACTATGAATCTAGGCTCCAATGATAGTAAACCATTATAGTCATAGGGATTGTATTGTAATGTTGGAAAATGAGTATTCATCTAAAATTATGTAATATATATAAAGGAATGATAAATTTATCTAATTTAGTATTAGGATTGGGTTTAAAGTTTTTATAGATTATTATTAGAATAAATTGTTGAAAACATGATAAATAATTATAAGAATAGGATAACATACTAATGCTTTTGTAAACTAGAGATTGTGTAGTTTTCCTAGAGAATTGATCTCTATTCGAATACTTGAATGTGGATGTGGTTGTATAATGATTTAATATATGGGTAATAAATCTAAAAGAAATTTATTGGGTATTAACTAGGTCATTATTGGTGCATGATGAGCATGCCTTAGACTACACTACTAGAAATAAAATCAAGGAGTTTAAATTTGTGTAAATTCAAATTTTAATTGTAAATTATTATGAAGGATTTGTCAATATAACGACCTTGAATAAACAATGGGAAAAATTAAAATATATTAAAAATAATCTTTCATTATTTAGAAACCATATGAATGATTTATAATGATTATATTATTACTGACTATGATTATTGTTTCTCACAATCTACTTCTTGGTGTTAGTCAATGGCTGTACTATAGAGGAATCACCGTAACAGTAAATTCGATAGGAAATATAGTGACCATACACATGAGAAACCAAATGAAATGGGAGCGTGGATATGTAATGATGTGTATATTCAAATATAACACTGATAAGATCTCAATTATAACATGAATCATGTTGAAATTCCAAATGGATAAAAGAAGGAACAAATCACTTTTGGGTATTTTATGTGATAATATCCATATTACATCAATGGATCTTCTAAAACTTATATTGTAGAGAAAATGTTCAATGATATTGAAAATATTTTCTTTATTACCCATTGCTTATAGAATTAGGATGTTATTTCTGTCTTGTACCATTTTAATGGTGAAGATGATCATTACATAGACCTTGTTGAGAATATAAGTCAAGTGGATGTTTTTTCTTCCATGAAATGGGATGTGTAATTCACTTTTACCCTTCTATCTGTATGTTAGGAATTTTTTTATTTCACTTTTCCTTTTTTGAGTAAATATGACAAATAAATTGGGAGGATACCTATAAAATTTAATACAATGGATTGTTATAATTTCTTCTTAATCCTATAGTTTTTCTATTTGTTGGGAGATTGCATGCCTTACAATGAGAGTATGTACCTTGTAATAGAATTTGGGAAGAATCTGTGAACTGGATACATATCATGAGAGGTTTACAATCCATATATTGGATTCCATCATGTAAAAGAAAATATATTGTTTTCAATAAAAGGGTGATGAGTTTTTCTGTATATATGATCTTCATAGATTACAATGCATGTAAGGGAAGTACACAACATTTAATAGTATTTAATTATATTTTAGGGTTCATTAAGAGTGGTTTCTTATTTAATTCTTTGAATTATTCCTTGATATCTACCAAGACGTTCTTCCAAGGATTATTTGGGTGATTACTTCTTATTCTGATTACTTCATTCAGCAATTGATCACTATTTAGGTTGGGCTGCTCCTCTATGTGTATGTAATCCTTCAGTTTAATCATTAGGTTTGGTTTTAACTATGTTTTTACCATGATTATGTATAGATTTGTGATTATACAGTGTTTTATATAGATCATTTGAGTTTCTTGGAAATCCTTTTCATTCAAAGGATGCTTTCATGGTTTTTGGTCACCTTTGTCGAAGATAACAAGGCTTCTTCCATGTTAAGGTATGTGTCTCTATACAATGGGATAATTTGATGAATTTAATTCCATTAATATAAAATTACATTATTTTTATCTTTAATTTTAGTTGATAAGTGGTTTCTAATTATTTCTGGTAATATAAAATGTTTTAGAAATGGGTGTTTTCTATGAAAATTGATTTTATTGATTTTGAAATGGTTATTCAAAATTTGAAGGATGTTGGCTTGGATTTGAAAATTATTAATGAAAATTTGAGCATGGTTTTGAAAATAACATCGAAAAGTTATCATTTTGAACATTGAATTATTAAAGAAATAGATACAAGTATCCTTAATGTTGTCTTGGAACCACTAAGAGGTAAAATTTATTTGTATCAATTATAAGGATTCAGAATTGGATGGATCCAACATTTTTCCTAATTGGGATTCTTTGTGTGTAGCATGAATTTTCACATTAGATAGATCCCATGTGTAAGGTGTTTTTTAATTTATGGTTATTTATCGCATTATTGTTTTTATCATGGGGTTTTTCTCCTATGTTTTTATATGAATTTGTATCACATAACATCACATTATAGGGTAATTCATTAATATGTGTACCTCCTAATGCATGGATATGAATTTATATTTTATCACATCTCCATGTAATATTTCTAGTATGGGAATATGAAATGATTTTATAATATCCTATGTAGAATTATTTAAAATTACTTAAAATGGATTTAATTTCTAAAAATTATTTATAAAAATGTATTGTTTCATAAAATATAATTGTTATTTTAGTGATATTAGAACTAGTCTAAAAACCATGGAGGAATCCTATTGGGAATTTTCTCACACACTACTTATTCGTTTTGCTGTTTTTATATGTTTTATTATAGTATTGATGTAAAGGGAAGAGAATATTTTATCGTGATGTATTCTTTAGTTGTTTTTTTATTCAGTTCAAGATAATCTAGAGGCAACTTTTAGTCATGTAAAGATTTGATATACATTGTGGGATAACCTATTTCTCTTGGTTTGTATGTCTTTGTGGTATCTTGTTTATTTCCTCTTTGTACTCTAGTGGTATTCCATGTTTTACGTATATTAAACCAAGGTTTCTATTATCCTATTGCACCTATATTATGTGATGACCTAGTTCATGTTTCTTGTCTAGTTGTCATAGATTGGTTCATTACAATTTGGTATAAATTTAGTTCTCATTCTAAAGTGTGTTTACACTAGATTATTTTTACTCTATGTATTGGGTAGAAAGATGTTTTGGCCATTGGAATTTGGATATAATGTAGGGGAAAGATATCTGGATAGCTCACATCTGTGATTGAAACAGAGTTACCAAGGCTAGTCAGTGATTTTGACAAGGTGTGAGACATGGTGATTGATGTCATTTTATTAAACAATATTTTATGTTTATTTCAATTGATTATTCTATTTTTATGTAATTCCTTTCATTGAATCTTTAAATTTTTAATGTTTTAATGATTTGATATCAATACATGATATTGGTCCTTTGATCTAGGAATTTTGTTGCGATTGATTGGTTTTTCTATTTTGTTAGAAAATTCCACTGTGAAGTGCTATTCAAAATCCAATAGAGGAATATTTGAGAATGGTTCTATAGGTGAACCCTATAGTGGACCCTCCATTGGTAGAATATTTTATCAACATTACTTAGTCATAGGGTCAATTGGGTGTAGAAAAATTAGGACTTTTGGTGGATCATGGCTCTAAATTTTCTAAGAATTGCCACCCAAATTTTGTAGTTTAAAATAACCCTAGGAATCCAAGGAGTTGATTGAGTGGACATAGAGGACCCTAAACGTCATAAAACTCTTGAGGACTCTATGTTATGGTTACCTAGATATATTTTTGAGGAACCTTGAAAGATATGGTGGGATTCTATTATGAGATATAAGTTTTATGAAGTTATTACCTCCGATTCCTCCTATAAAATCTTTAATTATCAATTTTGTCCTCATATGTTTTGGGCGGTAATGATCAATGAGTTTCAAACATTGGAGTAGGGAGTTCGTCCCTTCTTGTGTATTGTACCCATTTTTATGAGTCAGTGAATATGGTACTAGATCTTATGAAGGTTTAGCATTTCATGTTTTTATTGATTCATGATATTCAATTTATGTTGATACTCATATTCCTTCTAACCATTATGGAGGTAGTTGAGAATGAAACTTCTCTTAAGGCAGACATAGATGGAAGAGAGTTTTCATTGATGTTATAGTTTTTTCCATGGTTATCAAGGGTGTACCTTCTATCCAAAAGATGAATCATAAGAGTGGTCAGTTTTACTAAAGATCAATTTTGGGTATTTAATATGGAAGAATCAAGTATTATTCTACCAGTGATTAAGGTAAGGTCCTAGAAAGTCTAACTGGGTAGAGGATCTAGATACTTTTCATATTTGGGGATGATATGTCAATCTATAGTATTTTTTATAAGATATTATAGGGATGTAGGGTAGGACACACTCTCATCAAGGGTTCAAAATTTCATACATATACATAAAATGGATTTGTTTCTAATCCTTAGGCCAATGGAGATGTTCCTGTGTCTAATACCATATAGCTTTATGCAATGTAGTTTGCTGTTGAGGAATTTAAATTAAGGATGATTACTTTAATTAGTAATTTTTTTGTCTCTCTATAAATGGTGAAATATTTTTTTGTTATAGGTCTTATTCATTATTTTATATCATATATGTTAGTTTATATATAGGGTTTGTGATTAGAATTTATGCCTTTCTTTTTTGATCATTACATGCCTTAGGGAAAGTGGTTTGAACAAGGTTTCATATGTCTTGAATGTTGGGTGATAATAACTAAATTTGAGGTGGAGTGGTACTTTTTAATGATTGATCTTGACACATTTGAATTCATTATCAAAATAGATTGGGTGATCTATATTATGACCCAAATAGATTATTATCACTATCGGTTTTTGTTATTATCTACCAATATGGTCAAACATGATTAATAGGGTGACATAGAATCTCTATCTAGAAGGAAATGGAATGTTGTAACCTATGATGGGGTAATATCATTCCAATTGTTAGTGATGTTTGTTGATGCAGTTAACCATTTTTGTGTGGTTAACTTCATAAAGTGGTGTGTGAGTACCCTATGTTATTTCTGAATTATTTTTCTTGTTTACTATCCTAGATATAGGTCGATTTTAATACATACATTCTCTATCATATAATACCCATTTCGATTCTATCTTATCAATTAGAAACAGTTGGGTTGGTGGACCATAAGGTCTAAACTAGGGAACTGGGGGCTAGTGGATTTATTCTTCCTATCATGTCACCATGGGATTCACATATCCTCTTATCAAAAAAGAAATATAAGTGTGTGTCACATTGTATTGACTATTGAACATTGAATTGGGTGACCATTATTAACAAATACCCTTTTCTAAGGATTTATGATCTATTTGATTAGAATTGAAGGGCTCATCAGTTTAATAAGATTTAATTATTGTCAAGGAATCACCAATTGATTGTACGAGAAGTGTATATACCTATGATAAGATTTAAGAGATGATATAGGAATTTTGAGTTTTTAGCTATGTAATTCATGCTCACTACTACTCCTGAACTGTTTATGGATTTGATGAACCATATTATTCATCTCTTTTTCAATTATTGTATTATGTTAGTAGATGATGTTGCGGTATATTCCATGTTAGTGGGGAATCACATGGTATATTTGAATTCCATTCCAAAATCCTTAAAAGTAGATAGCGTATATCTAAATCATTCCAAATATGAGTTTTGGATACAATGATTGATGTTTATAGGTCATGTTATTTCTGAAAGTGGAATCTATGTAGATCATTAAATTAAACATTAA
The DNA here is from genome assembly GCA_963277665.1 of Viscum album. Lineage (NCBI taxonomy): Eukaryota > Viridiplantae > Streptophyta > Magnoliopsida > Santalales > Viscaceae > Viscum > Viscum album. Next base: position 610,196,180 of record OY728160.1, read on the forward strand.
GTTATATTTATCTTGTATGAGGGATAAATAATTGATTGATGAGTGAGTTTGTCTTTAGAATACAACTAACATCGAGTTCTAGAGTTTTAGTGAAATCCTTTTTAATGGGAAGACCTTGAGTGAGTGGTATCACTATCTAGGTGGAACTATATACTTATTTAGCAGGTTATTTGTTCTATATTCCTCGATACTAAAGTTTTTCGAAAATTGAAACCATTCTTTTTGGTCCATAAAACCATGTGTTGTCATTATGTATGATGATATGAGAAGTTGGTATTAGTGATAGGGGATGAGATGGCTGATTTCTTATTTTATATCAAAATGCCTTACTTTCCATAGAATTCATGTAAAAACTAGAGACCATGATGTTTGTTAGATCCCATACCCATTATTTTATGGGATTGGGATGATATTTCTCTGGGTTTAATCATTAGTGTTAGAAAGGCATCCTGAGGGAAGGGTGCAAATTGGGTGATCCTTTATCAACACAATAAATTAGAAGATTTTCTACCTATCTGAGAGATAATGAAAATGGAATATATTGGAGACATTTATATATAAGATATTATGACACATCATGGGGTTGCCCATAAATTATTTATAATAAGGATGATATTTTCACATCTAGGATCTGAAAAGGACTGGAGGAGGTTATGGGTTCCTAGTTTAGATTGATCATGTGTTATCATCTGCAGACTGAAGGATAGATGGAAAGAGTTATCTTGGTGATTGAGGAAAAGATAGGTGGTTGTGTTAATAATTTCATAGGATCCATGGAAAATAATTTTCATTTGGTTTAATTTTCATATTACTATGGTTATCAGAATTCAAAAACTATGGCACCCTACAAGGCTAGGTATGGTGAGCCATGTATGTCTCTCTTATTCCAGGATGAGTTTAGAGAGCAGTCCTGGGTTGGGCTGAGTGTTGTTAATGAGATAAAGAAGATGGTGTAGATGATCAAGATTAGATTTATCACATCCCAGTGTCCTAAAAAATCTTATGTGGAACATCATCATTAACTGTTGGAATTTGAGGTTGGTGATCGAGCCATTCGTTGGGATTCACCTTGCCTACGACATCATCAGTTAGGTTAGCAATGTAAGTCAGCACGAAGGTATGTGTGGAACTTTGAAATCTTTGGAATACTATTTTGGGTGGCTTATCAGTTGGAATTTACATCTATATTGACAACTATCCAAGAAATGTTTAAGGTTTCCTAATTTAGGAGGTATGAGCCAGATAATTCCCATGTGATTAGATGGGGGGATGCTGATATTGATCCTCAAACAACATTGGATGAGTAGATAGTTTAGATTACGAATCACCAAGATAAGGTACTGCATTGTATACTTATCCCCTAGTATTGGTACTTATTTCTGTGAAGATAATATATCCATGATATATGAGAGAGGAAGTTGTTGAACAGGAAGAAATAAGCTTCTCTTTTTACAGATCAGTGATCTTGAGGTGTTTATAGGGATGGAAAAATTTTATGGTGGGGAGATTATAACACACAATTTCCCTTATTTTTTGTTGCTTTTGACCTCTTTTTTTGGTTTCCTTAATCATTGGATGAGTAATTCCAAAAAAGAAATAGTGAGGATACATAAAATTGTAATGTAATAAGTGTTTTTTTGAATTTTCTGCTTAAAACTACATTTTTTCTATTCGTTGGGAAATTACACACTATGTGATGGGAGTATATTATATGTAATGGATACTAGACATAAGCTATGAACTTGATACAATGTTTTATGGGTCTACATTTTTTGTAAATCGATCATATAATGTAATAGAATATATCATGTTTTTAAAAAGAATGAGATAAGATTTGCGTCATATATGAGCTTCATGGATTACTTGACAAGTAGAGAGAGTAAAATATGTGTAATAGTCACGAATTGTGTTTTTTGTGTACTGAAAAGGGGGTTTATTATATCATTCATTGAATGATTTTGATAACATGAACAAGAGGCACATAGTGGGTGATTTTGGACGACTCATTCCCTTTAATAACACTTCGTTCAGTGATTGATCACCGTTATGCTTGGGTACCTCCTCTTCGGGTAGGTACTCCGTATGGTTACTTTTTTGTTTTGGTTACAACTATGGTTATGGACACTTTTATGATCATATTTTTTATTGGATATAGATTTATACCTATCCTATTCAATTTCTTTGTGTTCCTTGTATTCTAAAGGCTGTTATCTTGGTTTTTTTAACTTGTCGAAGGAAGCTCGAGTTTTATGGTTTTTCGGTAGGTGATTCTAGAGAATGGGTAAATTTCGGGAATTTAATTAAAATCTTGGTAAATTAATTTGGGTATTTTCATTAATTAGAGATGATATTTGGTTTCAATTGATTGCATGGAAAATAAATTGTTTTCTAGAAGGGGGTTTTCTTTGAAAATATATTTTCTTGGTTTGGAAAGGGGGTTCCAAATTCTAATTTTGCTTCTCTTGGTTGTGAAAATATATAATTAAAATGATTTCTTGGTTTTGACATGAATTTTGATATTTTCACCCAGGAAACCTCTGGTGCTTTGAGAAAGAGACATTGGCAGCCTCAATGTTTGTTTGTCACAACTAGGCGGAAACATTTTGTGGTATCAACTATAAGGAATTGATATCAGTTGGATCCAACATAATGCATGATTAGGGTACTTAGTGTCTAGTATACTATATCTTATTATCCAAAGCCTGATTTTATGTAATATTTTTTCCATTTATGGTTGTTTATCCAATTATTGGTTTTAATATGGATTTTTTCTCACAAGTTTTTTGATAATGTTGTATCACATACCTTCACATGATATGTTATTTCATTTTTTTCTTACATCATGAGACATGGATATATATTTTTATTTTATCACCTCTAATTTTCATAATTATATTATAATAATATAAATATATTTTTTTGGAAAATAAAAGTGAATAATGGACATTTATTCATAACTAGATTTAATTTCTAAAAATTATTTGTAAAACTATGTTGTTTCAAAATCATGAATTATTGAATTCATGATATTAAACCTTGTATAAAAATTGTTGTGGTATCCTATGGAGATTTTTCACACAATATAAATGTTTCTATGTTCATTTTTAGATGTTTTATTATTGGATTATATTAAATTGGAGATATTCTTGCTGCATTAGGGCTAGTCGTGTTGATGATTCCTTTGTGGGGGGTTTGTTAGGATGTGACTGTTGGTCATGCGGTGATATTATATACTATTTATTTTAGCCTACTTTGTCTTGGAAGACATTTCTTTGTGGCATCCCAATAATTTTGTCTATGTAATTTGGTTGTATGTCTTTTTTTTCTTATATTCAAGGCTAGTTTCTATTCTGCTATTTTTCATGTATTACATAACAAGACAGTTCAAGTTTCTTTTATAGTTAACCCAAGTTTTTTCTTAGGCGAAGAGTTTAAAAACGCGATTTTCAGTAATAATTATACCAGCAATATTCATAAAAAATTTAAATGGAATTCATAGAATCGAAATAGAAGGATGAAAAATCCATTAGTACATATGAGTTAAATTTGTAAGGACTTTGGGTTTAGGATACATTTAAAAATACACTATGTTTTATAACTTTTCTCGCATGTTATAACAAATATAAAACACACCATTATATTGTTAATAATTTATTAATTAATCTATAAAAATACTATGATGGTAAAACATTAAGAGTTATTACCATTATAACGTAAATAATTAATATATGTTAACAATAAAAATGATATTTTTAATGTAATATATTTTATTTATATTATGTATTTCATTTTGAAAAATATATATTTAAAATTTTTAGAAAATTAATTTGATAAATTAAAATATATTTTATTATATTACAAATTTAAATTATTTTTAGATTCATTTTATGATTTGATAAAATATTATAATTTAGTTTAATACAAAAAATAATTCTTTTTTAATACTATCACTTTTATGTGTGCTAGAATTTTTTTGAAAACATTTTATATAAGAAAATTAATATTTATAAATTAAAATAAACCATTTAAATTTACTATTTTCAACTTAATATACACATGAATATCAATTTAGAAAATCATGTTATGTGTTTTAAAAATTATTTCTTGTCTCTTTAATTTATCAAAACTACTCATGGGGAAAATTTGGTTTTATATTTATATAAAATATAACTCTTAAAAAATTGTAATATTTTTAAAATCATTTGAATAAATATTGGGGATAATTGTTTCTTAAAAAAACCATATGTTCAAAAAAGCACTTTTCTAAAAAAAATGGGTTCTTACATGTTACATGTGCTAATGTTAAGATAAATTTCCTTAAAAATAGAAACATATTTTTAAAAACTAATTTATATATTTAATATAATAATTTATATACTATTTCATATGTCTAATTTCAACTTTTTTAAATTTTTATTTTAATGATTAAGGATAATTATGAGAAGAATTATGAAGAAATTATATTAAAACTATGGTTTATCAACATTAATAAATTTATAAAAAATTAAATAAATATAACATATTTAAATAATTAACACAATATGATTTATAAACAGATAAATAAATATTCAAACACTCATTTAATTTATCAATAAAACTAAATCAAATTATGTATATATAACGGTCAAAAAGTTATTTTTATACTAAATGTTATTTTCTACACATTATATATTTTAATTGTTAATTTTGACATTATCTATTTGAATTTGACTATTAATTTTAAAATATTTAGAAATTGAATTAGATTAAATAGAGGTAATATTTATTTTATAACACCCAAATTTGATTATAAGGTATATTCAATATTTTTAATTAAATATTTAATATAGAGTATAAAAAACTAGTTTTATAGTATAAAATAAAATGAGTAAATGAAAAATAAAAAATGGAAAAACCATGAAACTTGTTTAAAAAAATTATAAAAAACTTTTTTGAGCCATGATTTACCTATATATACCAAAAACACAATTATTTTGAATTTTTGGTACCATTGTCCTTGTAATAGGGTTAAAGTATTTTTTAAAAAAATAATGGGTGCATCAAAACGTTCTATTTCCTCTATTATAAAAGGGGATCCCTTACAGGGATTAGAATAAACAGACATCCTACATATTACTCCTCGAAACACTTAAATGTTACTCTCCCAAGAACAATTTCACACATACACAATCCCCTTTTCCATCGTATTTATCCTAAGCCCTTAAATTTTATGGTAACGTCTATGTAAAATTAAAGTCTTCAATAAAAGTATTAATTTCCTTATATGATTTTGTCCTTAATCATACTATTAAAAATATATTATATCCATAATAATAATGGGAATTAAGAATCATTATTAATTTGGTATATTTTTATATTAAATCTTTATCACTAAGTTATTAATTTCATCTATATTGAATTTCATGAAAAGTTAATAGTTCATGTGCACGAAATATCTCCTCCATTAATATTTATTTTTTCACTATTCATGTAGTTTTTCATTATATAAAAAATATAAAATAATGACCAATATCATAAAAAAACAAATATTTTATCATTATTATTATATTGTAATGATATTATTTGAAAATAATCACCTCTTTAACCATACTATGTGGTTGAGTTAAATCAATTTCATGTTTGAGTTCATTTAACCACAAAGGTTAAAAATGATTTGTAATATTATTATAGATTGAAATGTTAATACAAAAACAAATATTATTATTATATATTAATAAATTAATTATTATTAATTTTTTATAGATTTATTATAATAAATATTTAAATTATTATTAATGTAACATCATCGATCATTTAAATTACTTACATAAGGCGTCATCAATTATGTTTTCAAAAAAACATATCTAAAACACATGTGGAATGACATAAGTTTTAATTCAAAATATATTAACCATTAACTGATCTTAAATGATATATTAATAATTAACATGGTTCCAAATTAAGTGTAACGACTAAAAAATTATTAATCATTTCCAAATCAATTAATGTTATTAAGACCCAATGATCATAATATTTAATAACTAATTAATATAATCATGATTTAGAATCCAAATATGGATTATAAAAGGGTAATTTCTATGAGAATGATTCTGAAATACGATACTATGTAAATTGTTTTATACAAGGATAGGGTGTGGTCATAAAATCATGGAAACCAGGTATGGTTTTCCATTTCAATTTCATTTCCTTGAGAATTTTTTTTGTTATACACTATGTTTACATATTTTTGGTCTTCTTACCAACCTATTGTAATTTTTATGCCATGATTATCTTATATTTAATGAAATTAATGATTTAATTTCGTGTTATACTTAATATGGTGTTTTTATAAAAATGTTATAAAGGTTATAAGGGTTCTAATGATTCAAATCTCTCCCTTGGGTTATTATGATTATTATTTTTCTATTATGTTTCACGATTGATATATTCCAACCTATGATATTTCCGAAATGTATTTACAGATTCTTTTTTAGAGAAATAATGTTTTATGTCAATGTATTCTTCTGTGATGATTTTAAAGTTTTGTAAAAATTTATTTTGTAAAGAATAATTCCACTTTATTTTTGTGTATTCTCTTCCATATCTATGTTTTTAATTTCATTGAGTGTTCTACTTTACCTTATGAAATCAAAATTATTTCTATCTTGAAACACCCTTTTCTCTAATTTTTTATTTTTAAAATATATTTTTCATCATCTATTTTTTATGTGTGTTTTTAAAAATGTTATGTCATGCTGTTATAATGGTTTTCATAATATTTCAATGTAAAACATTTCATCATCCCCTCCAAAATTTACATTGATAGATTTATATCATTGTCAATTATATTTTATTAATGAAAACTTTAAAAGTAATTATTTTAATTTTTTTAGGTCCATTTTTCAAAACCTTATGAAATTTTATTTTATCCATTATTAAATATTTGATAAGACTAAATGTTTTTAATTTATTTCTAGTTATAATTTATGAAAACTTTATTTATTTATCAATTCTCCATTATTAATCACTATTATAAAGATAAATGTTTTCAAAGTATTTTTGATTCCAATTTTCATAAACATTAAAAATATAGAATGAGGTTTTACTATAAATTATTTATTTAATGGTTCTAAAATTTATTCACTTTCCATTCAGGAAAATATTTTTGAAGTAATTTCTTTAAATTTTTTTAAAATGATTTGTGAAAAAATTACTTTCAAATATATTTTTCATATAAGGTTTATAATTCATATTGTGACGTTTTGATAATCCTATATTTTTTTATTATTTTATTAATACAATTTTTAAATGTGATTTGATATCCATTAAATTTATTGATCCCATGTCATGTGATAAGTTTATGAAAACTTATTATTTATTGCATGGGTTATTTATGATATGATAATGTCAATTTTAACTAGCACACATATTTATTGATGATGACGAGAGGGTTACTATATCAACTTAAAATGAATTTTTTTATGTTTATATCCCATAAGATAGTCAGGCCTAAACAGAATGATTTTGTTCATAGATTTGTGGGCATAATAGGGATTCATATAATTTAGTAATGGAAATAATTCGATTATTCACATAAGCCTGGTAATAATGGTATTTTTCGCATAATATTACCAATTATTATGGTTGTTCCATAATTTTATGTGTATTATCAATTTATTCCCAACATTCATGTTTATTATCAATTTATACCACATATAAAAGTTTCCAATCAATTTTTTCCACAATTTCAAGTTTATTATCAATTTATCACACATTTAATAATTTTTCATCAAGCTATGTTAAATTTTCATGATGCATTTCATTTCCCAAAATTCCATGTTTTCTTGATTACGTATTATTTTAAAAATTATTTTTTTACTTTTATGTATTTATCACATGTTATTTGATAATTGAGATATGATTTTGGATATTTTATATCTTTTACTCTTCACTAATGATATTTTTATGATCTTTTGGTGGTAGATCAGGTTCTATGAATATCATGAAGGGTCATATGATCATTTCTTATAATATTTATATATTAATCATGTTTTTCCATCATTTGAAGATATTTTTACCCGTATAAATTTTTTTGAACTGACCCATTTCTTATAATTTTAAATCCATATGTTATGAATAAGAGCATATCATTTGTGACACCTAGAATGGGTTTAAAAAAAGAATCGTTATGCAATAATATATTTAACTGTAAAAAAAAAATTCATATAGCTCATTTCCAAGACTGGAACGATTTCAGTACTCTGTATGATCAACTATTGTGACATGTATTATTTAAATTATTAGATGAATGTTTTATTTATTTCATGTATATTGATGGTCACTATAAAATTTTACCGTAACTGCAATGTATTCATCCAATTTTTTCATCAAACCTAAAGGAATACAAGACCAATTTTTTAGTGGATTATGGCCTTGTCTTTGAAAGGCCTTTTATATAAGAGACATTGATATCCATGACAAAATTTTTTTATGATCTCTTCATATGGTTATAGAAATTTGAGGCTGTTAGTGTTCATATAGTTTTAGGGAAAAACTTAATGGTTGAAAAATTGTGTAAATTATAATAATAAAATCCATATAGGAAGGAATATTAATATTTCTCATGTATGGAGTGTGGAAATAGGTATAGAATAAATTTATTTATAGGGTCTGGTAAATGTATTATGTGTGGAAGAGAATTCCATTAACAAATGTAATTCCAATGTGGGTGGAAGATTTTAGTCAATGAATAGAATAATGAAAAAGATATACCAAATTCTCTACCAACACTTCATTTCTATAATTACATGGTGTATGAAAATTTCACCAATAAGTTCATGAATCAATGTTTCATGGCAAAAATGTTTTCAACACCATCTTAATCCATGCAACATAGAGAAAAATCTAATGATCACCAATTCTGAGCTGGGTCATGAGAAAGGTGTTGTTAAAGGTATAATTGCCATCTAATCTATAATGAAAATGTTTAATTACATCTTCTATATACCCAATATATTATATATATTGAATTTTAAAATGGAATAACACTACCACCTCGATGATTAGATGTTGAGATAGATGTAAAAAATCCAATGGTATGATGATCACATCACAAGTCTTTAACTCATCTTCAATTGATGTTTATGGGAAGGTACCAATTGATAATATTTTAATTTTAAATTTAGATGAATTTTATGTGATTTTAGTCCTGGATTATATATCTCTTTATATATTCCCTATCGATTTATAGGGAAGTTAATGATTATTTTATTTTCTGAATCAAGGTAAGATCACTATTCAGTGTTTAGATAAATAAGAACATCCAATGGAAGTTACTTTTGTTGTATTAGTCTTACTAGATAAGCTTGAGTAATATTTATCAGAAATGTTTTGGATGAAACTAAAAATCATTGATATTACTATTTTCAGGATTATTATGACATATTTTATGAATAATTTTCTAGTCCTCTTTTTAATTAGGATGTTAGTTTTTCAATAGAACCCATATATGGAGATACATTTATTTCAATTACTCAATATAAAATGGCCATCATTATGTTTTAGTAATTGAATAAATAATTCTAGGAAAATACTGATAAGGTTATTATATAATTTAAGGAATCAACATGGGGTGAACATATTCACTATTTTCAGAAGAAATATGGTTCGATGTAGTTTTTCATTGATTATCATGTATAAAACAAGAGCACTATCAAGAACATTTCTTCTCATCCCCATATCAATGGCTTGTTTGATCAAATGTGTTGACCTCAATAATTTTAAAATATGGAACATACATTGGTATATTATTCTTTTAGGGTTATGAATGAGTATATACCCACGAAAACCTTTCATATAAGGTATGATAATTATTATTTTTTAGGAATTTGATTTATACATATCAATTACCCCACTATGTTCATAGATCTAATGAAAAAAGTCATTATTAAATAAATCAATTATTTTTTGTAGTATTTATAGATAAAATTAGTATACATTCTATGAAAAATAATTAGAGAAATGATTATTTGAAGATTTGATTGAAAACATTGAGGAAAGATTATCTGTATTCCACATTTAGAAAGTGTGAATTTGAGATATTTTTTAGGTTACATAATCTAAAGTGAGGGCATATTAGTGGATCCTTTAGAATATTTGTTATCAAGATATTTCATATACCATAATTATCATGGATATCTAATCAAATTTTAATGATGTCTAAGAAGGGATCCATTTTCCATTGGATGAATTTATTTGAGTAAAATTCATTAGAGATGAAAAAAGGTTGTCTAGTGTACCTATGAATACCCTACTATATAGCAGAGAAGTGTTTGTGATATATTGTGATTCTTTGAAGAAAGGATTGGGAATAATCCTCATATTTAATGATATAGAGATATCTTTTACGTTATTTTAATTTACTGTTGTAGAAAAAAATTACACCACTCATGTTTTGAAGATGGTAATAGTTTTTTCCTTAAAAATGTTGAGGAAATGTTTTTATGGTGGAAGATGATATTTAAATAAGGAATATAAAATATTGAAGTATATATTAATATATAATTATTTTATTATCCCACAAATGTGAAGACTTGAATTGATTAATGATTATAAATACATAATGTACTACCAGTATGGGAAGGTGAATAAGGTGGATGATTCTCTATGTGCGAAAGACCATGCATGGTTTTTCTATTTTGAAGATTAAAATTTATATAATATTTATGGATTTTTTGAATATAGAACTCAATATCGTGAGGATAAATAAATATCAAAAAATTTATAGATGAATTTAACACCATCCAACCATTGAAGGATAAATGAGGCCTATATAGAGTGTATAAAACTATAGAAGAAGGTGAAAATGTTCCATAGTTAAACAATGATTGAGATACAATATTATGTTTTTGTAATGGAGTTTTTGTAATTGATTTTTTTTCTTATTAGTAATAGAAAAAATAATGAGAAATTATATAAATCTCATAGTTCATATTTCTCTATTCATCATAGAAGGGAGAAGATGTATAGTGAAATGAAAGATTATATCTAGTAGTACAACATGAAAAGGGATAATATAGATATTTATCTAATTTACTAGTATTACTAAATGTTATATTTTAGAGAATGAATTAAAAGGTTATTTTATAACCATTATCCATACTTGAACATAAATGGTAATTCATTTTAGATGATTTTATTGATGAAATCCACAAAATATCTTAAGGTAAAAATTCTATTTGGGTTGTAATGGATCCCTAAACAATGTCATGAAATTTTATTATAATAAGAGAAATATTATCTCTCAATATTCTATGGAGGATATATACAATGCAAGTTGTTTGATTTCATGTAGTATGACATTCTTTTGATTCTAATAGAGATTCAAGGAATAAATCGATGTTCTAGAGTAGTCATCATGTATAAGAGAATACAATGATTAACTTTAAAATTTCATATCATCATTAAATAGATGGAATGTATGAGAGGACAATAAAAACCCATGAAGATATGTTAAAAACATTTTCAATCGATTTCAAAGGTGGTTGGTATCTACACCTCTATCTGTTTGAGATTTCATATAATAACATATTTTACCAGAGCATTAGGATAGGGCCTTAGCAAAGCGAATATGTTTAGAAGTTTAGAACTCAAAAATGTTGAGATAAAGTAGGAGAATGAAATCAATTGGGACCTGATGAATATGAGTAAATCATTGAGAAAGATATATCAATTACGAAAATTATCTTTGTATCTCCTAGTCAATAGGACTGTTATGCTGTCAATCATCAGTGAAATATAGGGTTCGATGTTGGTGAGAATATATTCCAATGAATATCTTATTCGAATGAGTTCATAAAATTTAAAAGCGAAATATATGACCTATTTATATCATACCTTTTTAAATTATTAATTGTATTTGGATAATTTCTTATCACTTGGTTCTTCCACTAAATCTCTCTTAAGTTCACGATGTGTTCTATATATCTCGCTTGATGAAGTACATACTTTATCCTTTGCATGTACAAAAAAAAGAGATAGTACCACAGGATAATGATATTTCTCATTTATAAAAATTGATGTATTATCCAAATTAATAAGAAAATGATATATAAAATAAAAAAGTCATTTGGTCAATGTTTTTTGGTGAAACCATCAATTTGTTGAAGTTACGTGAGAACCTAATGATGTGTTGAGGCATAATTATTGTATTTTTTGTATCAGAGTGATGAAATTTAGTGGCAGAACTTATTATAAATGAGGTTGAATCAAACAACACAATATTTTATGATAAATTCCACTTTAAATAAATTTAATTTCTATAATAGAATGTTTTAGAAGTAACAGTGAGTTTTAGAGAACCATAATATACTATTGAGTCATTATTATTTAACGTGGTAATTATCATATATTTGTTGAGTTAGTGGTTATAAATATAAAAAACAAAAATTTAAAAATTTATTTTTTATATATTTATAAAATGAATTTATTGGTTTTTAGTAAGTGATAAATTAAAATAAAAGTACATGATATTAAAGATGGGGTTTTCTCAAAAGAGAATTTTTATACAGATAATATATTTTTATTTTCATAAATTTTAATAACCTATAATAATGAATGGTTTCAATTAAATTTATATATTGTTTACAAAAAAAATTATTAATAATTTATCTAATTATTTTTATAGGTAATGGATTGATGGTAAACTCATTTTTATGAATAAAAATTCAGTATACTAAAAATGGTATTGTTATGTTTTGTGAACATATTTAAAAATTAATTTCATTAACATGTTGATCATAAGCCATGAAGAATAGATTTAATATTTTTAATTAAAAATAATTATATTATTTTCCGATGTTAACTTAATTTATTTCACTTTGAATTTTTACAAAGGTCGAGTATAATTTTTATAGTAAATATTTAAAGGGGTTGATGAGGGTTTAAAAAAATAGATAAGGGTAAAAGTAACAAAATAACTTATTTGAATCCTATCAGATAAATATATATTTTTTCAATACTACTATATCAGATAAAAGGTACAAATTTAGAGATACTATACAATGAGGGTGGCATTATTTTGATTTAATATTCATACTAATTAAATGTTTTCCAATACCATGACTTATTAATGGGAACCCCCTATACTCTCTTCTCAACACCACTTGATAACATAAAAAATAATACCCAAATAACTGAATAAATTACCAAGAAATATCATAGAGGTTATAGAATTCTTATAATACCATCCTAAGGGTCCTTAATAAGATATTCAGAAAAGGATTCCCAAAGAATATAAAGATGTTCTTACTGATATTTTTCACGTTTCATTATTCTTCTACCTCTTAAAAATGTATTGCATTCATCATAACGTAATGAATCTAGTATAATAAAAATAATGAGAAATTATTATGATTATGAGATAACCATTTTCACCCTCCACTAACTTAATATTGAAATATATGCATCACTCAAACGTATGTGTAGACTACTACCTCTATGTAGTGAAACAATTAGTTTTTACATCACCATAATTTCTGGTTAGTAATTATGATATATTTAATTATTACATATTATATTTATTAAATAATAGTATTTAGAGAATTATAATATTTTTTATACGATATTTCCAGTCCAATCACTAGAAAATGATAAAGTTGCTCATGTGTATATGTGAACTACCACCTTTACAAAGCGATACGATTCATTTTTAATAACCATTTTTTGTTAAGAATTATAGATGTTTATATGATGAAAAAATATAATTCCTATGTAATGTTTAATATATTCGATATAATGAAACAATGAATAATGTGACATTATTAAAACCATAGAACAAAGAAATGAATAGAAAACAGACTATTTTTCAACAAAATGTCCATTTTAATGATGAAATTTTTTAAAAAGGATAATTAAGAATTATAATGGAATGATAGATATTATTTTATATATGAATTTTCTTATAAAATAAATTTAAAACAAATATATATTTACTATACAAGATATTTGAATGCATAGAAGGAAATACTACACTTGAGTTAGGTTTTTATAGCACAAACTCATTTCTTTTTGATATTTTATATTTCGTGTTTTTGTTTAGGAAAATTAAAATGATAAAATATTTTAAAACCCATATATCTAATCATGTATTTTTTATAGTAATTTTTAATTATTAGTAAAATTTTACTATCTTTGGTACTTAACATAGTCAACAAAATGTTTATAAATAAACATCAAACTTCTTTCCTTTTTAGTGGTTGTACTTTTTTTATATCCATTCTCTTAAAAATAATTTTAGGGATGTCTTTACTTATAATTGTTTTTGGAATGTTCTATTTAATTTCATTTTACATTATTTAACAATATTTAGAAGAAACATTATTAATGAAATAGGCTCAAAACATTACATTTTTAAATTTATAATTGTGTGGATACACTGTTCTATTCTATAATATAAATTATTAGTGGATTTTTCCACCAAAATTATTTTTCATTTATTAGAATCATACATTATGATTTCAAAAGGAATTTTCAAATAAAATAATTTTCTAAATATTCTATCATTTTTCACTGAATATTTTATAAAAAAGGATATTTTTATCATGTTTTCAATGAAATTTCCAAATTATATTTTAAATTAATTGTTATCTATGTCAACATCATTTAATGATTTTTATGCTTCATTTGGGATAAGATTTTATGATTCCATTAACTCTCTTTTACTAGATAAATTATGATGATAATGCTTTAAATTTTATTCTAAAAAACATGTTTCTTTCCCACCAGTTGATTAGGTTATGATAAACCTTTATTTAATACATTTCTTTTCCAAGGGTTATGATTTGACAAAATGATGAAATGGTTATGAAATCAATTTCCATTCTATTTGTTATGATATGATGATATGTGTTATGTTTTCTGTTCTTATGGAGTGTATATGTATGATTTTCATTGTTTGATCTATGTTCCTAGAATAATATACCCCTCCATTTCATTGAACGAATATATATATTACATGAGATAATAAGGATTGGAATGGGGAATAAATTTTTTTTGATAATAGAATCTTTCTACGTAGATAGCCTTGGCAGTGAACCTTGACTAAAGAAAAGATGGAACTTGAAGTGAACCCAATCCACTGTAATAGTATTGGAATTAGATCTGAATAAAGAAATGATTTTATAATCTTGTGTATGTCAAACAAGTTATTTATTATCTAATATCTTGTAATTTTTAACAGAAAGACTATGTTTGATATCATACATGGTACACAACACTAGTCTTAAACGAACAAAAACATATTATTATGTGATATTTATATCCTCGATTTAAAATTGATTATTATAAATTGAAATAACTTATTTATGAAATATATAATGTTTCCAACTGTTTATAGTGTATTAATTAATTCTTTATAAATAATAACATAATTTTTAAAAAGTTTTTTTAATTCATAATAAATACATTTTCACTAAAAATGATTTGTATTACTATTTATAAAATTAATAATACAATTAACATATAAATATTTATTTGATAATTTTAACTTCAATTATTTATATTATAATATCAAAATTTTCTTAAAATGAATTTTGAGATTTTTCTAAAAATATTTATTTTTTAATTAATAGTGAACAATTGTGATTTTTAATGAAATATTTTTGTTTAAAGTAATTAAGTAGTAAAATGACTTTTTTAGATTATAATTAAACTTATGAAATATCATTTTTTTAAAATTAATTAAATTATTGTTCTTAAATTTATTTTACGCTATAGTTTAGCTTAAAAACATTAAATATTTCAAAAAGGATTTTTTTCAGAAAAAAATGCTTATCATCACATTTTTTAGATTAATGTTAAACTAAATTATTTAAAATATATTTTATGAATTTTGAAAGATTAACTCCAAATTTTGAATCATCAGTTGTAAATTTAATAAATAGGTCCCTTTTTTTCTATATGATTACTAACTTTCATAATTTTTGTTACCAAGGTAAAGGTTAAATCAGGAAAGTAATCCTAAAAATAATATGAAATGGATAATATAATGACCCCAAACTTTGAATAAATTTTATTTCGTGATTTAATATCTACTATACTAATCAAATATTATTTTATGTGTAATTTTATGGAAATTCAAATGAAATTATGACATTTATAGTATTTTTTTCATGAAATTTAATACATGTAACACTCATGTTTTTAATAAGAATAATTTTCTTAGTATGGTTTGATAAGGAGGATATGTTAAAATATAAATCGTATATTTATAAATAAGATAAATATATTCATCATCATAAGTCATTTTTAAATTTTAGTGGATACATTATTACATTAAATTCTTGTACGAACACTGATGCATTAATAATTTAATTAATAAAATCTAAAATGAATAATATTAGAAATATTAAATTCTAAATAATTTTATTTATTTATTTTATTAAAAAAATTATTGATGAAAAGTACATGTTAGTGGTATAATAAAATAGATCATTTTAACTATATGTGTTATATAGAATTGATAATGTCAAAGTAATGAATAATTCTAAAATTGACATTATAGATATTATATAGTAAATAATTTTTTATTAACAGATATAAAATTACTAAAAAATTAAATTTGGATATGTGATTATTATATGGTATATAATTTTAACAGTGATACGGTTAGGGGTATTTTTCCCTTTTTAGTAACTATATTGACCCTTATGTGAAAAAAAGCTTGTTGTGAGTGTGTGTTTTAAATGGGTTCTAAAGGGGTTAAAACCAATTGATATGGATAAAAATTTGAACAAAATTTTCTCAATAAGAAAATTTATTAGTTTATCTGGAACCAATATAATCTAATATTTCAAATAAATAATTTTATTTTCATTTTTAATTGAATATTAATTTATATTAATTTATTAATTTGAGAAATTCCAAGAGTGCTCCTCTCCTCTCTTATAAAAGGGATCCTCAACATCTCAATCATTCACATATGAAAAAAATTTGTTAAACCCATACCTATTAAAACAAATTCCTATAATACATCCACTAATTTTAGATTTTTTTGTAATATACCAATCCTATATGTCTTATGGTGTTATGAAAATGTTTTTTTCAAAAAAGATGAATAATTTTTAATTGAATATTTCAATTTTATTTCTTCATTAATGTATTTAAAATCATATTAAAACGTGATAAATAAAATAAAAATAGAATTATCCATATAATTAGATGTTATTATATTAATATAATATTGTATTTATGTCTCCTCTTCCAACAATAGAGAAACGAAACTACCATTGATGTGTACAGATGACTACCGCTGCGCAAACTGATAAAATTCATTTCCAATCACTATATCTATGTAGTAGCTATAATAATGTAATAAATTTTGATATGTTATATTTATGACATATTAATAACTCTATAAATATAATATACCATTTTCCTTCTTATCATTTTATGGAATAAAAAATGATAACGACATTCATTAGTATGTGTGGACGACCACCTCTAGGATTTGATGTGATTAATTTTTCACAACCACATCTCATGGATGATATATATAAGTATATTTAAATAATAATTATTATATATATGATATTATGATCATTTTATAAATATAAAATAATACATACCTCACATCTATAAAGATCACTGGAATATGGAAAAGCAACTCATGCGTACGTACGACTTACCATCTCCATGTTCGTAGCATGGTTCATTTTTCATTACTATATTTAGTGGTTTTATTTGAATATATAATATATTTATAAAAATTATAATTATTTAATTAATTATTTTATGAAGATTATTTAATAATGACCTCTTTAACCATATTCATCTTACCTATGTTATTTTAGACTAATGTACAAAGTATCTTTAAAACACCCAACATGAACATAAATGGTTAGGTAATTATTTTAACATTGTAAATAGTTAGATAAAATGAATAATAAAAATTTAATATTGTACTAATAATTTAAATAATTTAAATAATTTATTTAATCAAGATGTCATAGAACATATGTGATAAGTCAAACTCAAGGTAATGGTTTCTTGTCTCAATTTTAGTTCTTTGAGATACATTAAAATTCAATACTTTTTTCGGTATATATACCACCCCTTTAATATATTATATCATGGATATCTTTTCCTTACTCATTTTTAATGTTTTTTTAGTTGATTTATTTAATGGGAAATTCAATTCAAAAGTTACCCAAGTGGTGAGGGTTTATATTACTGTCTTGTCATTATTTTAGATTGTTTATATTTAAGTGTCTTCAATTGATTATTTATATTCCATGTCCATTTTTTCTATCAAAAATGAATTTTTAACCTATTATCCGAAATTTTTTAAAAATAATTTTCACAAATATTTTACTTTTTACAAAATGGTTTTAATATACCCTTTTGGTGGTTTTTTTCAAATAGGTATTATGTGTATTTTCTAAAAAATAGAATGAATGTGTTTTGAAATTATAAGGAATGATTAAGGTTTTCTGCCATCATGATTACATCATAATTTAAATCTTACTTTAATGTTTTACATAGTTATTTTCAAATAATATTGGTTTCTTTATAAGTGTTTAGGTTTTTATAAGATATGTTAGTTCATTTAAGAAATATTAATTTTAACAATAATTATTTCAAGTGATCATTCAAAATAATTTAATTTTCATCTTATATGACATTTGTTGATGATATATATTATTTTCCAGGGATACGATCCACAACTAACATTCTTATTCTTTTTCTAGGTGGTTTATTTTTATGATTAAATGTTTTTTATAGAAATCGTTTCATTTTTATGATTTGTGCTATTATTGATTTTTTTAAACCCATTTCCTTTCATGGGTTTTTATATGATGAATGATTAATTATCTTGTGGAGGACATATATATGATATTGATTAATTGATGGGTAGGACCTATATTTCCCTACAATTAATGGTGTAATGATTTATATATCATGATATAAATATTACTAGAATGTGGTGTGAACATAGTTTAGTAATGAGAATTTTTAACTAATATAGTTTTTGGAGATAAAATAAACTATGAATATTGTTTGGAGAGTTATCCCATTTCACTATAATACTCTTATAAAAGACCATATACAACCATAAAAATGATTTTATGGTTATTTCTAAACTAAAATTCATGATTTATGAAAATGATATGCTCTCATGGATCATGGTTCTAAATGATTTAAATCTTATTAAATGAGAATATTTATTCAATGACCCATGAATTTGATCAATGATATGTAGGGTAGAAATTTAAAATGTTATATTCATGTTCATATGCCCTTATTCTCATGTTATGCATATTTAACCATTGGAATCCACCTTATTTATCCGTACTGAGTATCTTAACTCACCTTTTTCATATTTTTATATTCCATTGATTATGAATAAAGATTTTAAGTATGGTATGTCTAAGAAGGATGTGACACATAAACAAATTTTGGTAGATGATATAGATTTTAAGAAACCAGTGGTTTGTTTTTTATGATATGTATGGGTTTATCCTAATTATCTAAAATAATAATCCAAAAGGACATTCAGTATAAAATTTATCGAAGAATTATTTTTATTTTTTATTTTTTTGTTCTTCGAAATTTCTTCACATTTATGAGAAATATAGAATAAAAGTGATGATTATTTTATTAGCACTGGATCCCAGAGCATGATTTCTATACTATTACAGTTGTTATTAGAAGTCGGTTTAGAAAAATTTAGATATTTTGATATCATCGTGAGAAATTATTTTATTTTTTTTGGAAACCATCATGGGTATGTATGTTTTTGGTTACCCCTAAGCTTAGAGTCTTAGACACCCCTTTTGACGTTTTCAATGATGGAATTTAAAGAAGGCAATTGATATTTTTGGATAGGTAAATGTAACTCTTAGGTTTAACATGTTGTTTTATTTGAGTAAGAATTATATATTCATTTCTACATAAGATTAATGTTATGGATAAGTATTATGGTTTATATGATCTTTTATTAATGAAAGAAATCAAATAAGTGGTATCATTTTTAATCTAGAATTTTTATTTTATTCATTATTTCTCCTACTTCAACTCTTATTCAACCATTATAAAATAATAACTATGGTGCCTACTTATTCTAATATTAAATTATTTTAATGGAATAACCTTTATCCATATCCTATTTTATAGAATGAGAAAAAAAACTATCATTCATGTGTATGACAGACTACAACCTGAAAAACATATATAATCATCCCCCCATCACCATATCTCATGACTGGTTATAAGTTTTGTATTAATAATATTATTTTATATTAATTAAATTTTTTTATTGTAAAATTTTAACAAAATATTTTACTTCTTGTCATTCCATGCACAAGAAAATGATAAGGTCGTTCTTTCATATCCGTGGACTACCTATTCCGTAATGTGATGCAATTCATTTTCATCTCCATATGTCATAGATGATTCATATAAGTCTAATTAAGTATGTAATATGATATATATGACATGATTATCTTTACATAATTAAAATTAATCCCATAAATTATTTACCCAATGATCTTTATAAAAAAGAATCATTACTCAAGTGTAATTATGTAATTATAGTTTGATACATTTGTTTCACATAATAGAATAAATTTAATAATATTTTAGTTATTAAAATAATGAGTTAACAAATTAATTTACTTTCATGATATTTGGTCTGATAATAATAATTTTTTTAAATAATGATTTTATAATTAATTAATGATTACATTAATTTTAATTTTATATTGGTTTAACATTGAATTTATTATTTAATTTTGAACTTTATATTAATGTAATTATTTTAAAAAATTTGATTTCTTTTTTATTTTTTTAGTTTAGTGTATCTTTTCTATTTTTTTAATATTAAATTTTTTATTTATAGTTCATAATTTTATTTAAATACTTATAAAAGAAACTATATAGTTAATTAAAGTAATTTTTTTATTTAATTTTCGAAATCTTATTTTTTAGTTTCAAAATTTTTAATGATTAATCACTGTTTAAATTATTTAATAAATTTAATTATTCTATTTATTTATTTTATTTTAATTATAATTTTTTCTTATGAAGAGGAGTATTTTAATTTAACAACTATGAAACTGTGATGGAAGATAATTTTCTATGAGCCTATCATTATTATGTGTCACGAAGCAACCCAAGTTGACCTTGAACTGGTCACCCGAGCCAGACCACGACAAGGCCTGAGGGTCATTCCTAAGCCCCATGGGTTGGAAACTAGTGCTAGGCATCCAAGCTAAACAAGAGGGAATGATTTGGCCCATAAATGTAAGACAAATAAAGCGACGGAAAAAATAGAATAACGCATGGAAAATAAATGACACGAAAAAGGAGGAACCACCACCAACACCAAACTAACCTGACCACGAAAAAAACTCCTCTCGACTCCGAGAGTCTCTCACCAGTCGACAAATAACTCTTTCCCATGGTGATCAAGCTAAATTCAATCCTGCAACAAAACTAAAAATAGGAAAACACTATAGGAGTGAGTATTAAAACTCAGTAGGTGTACCCAAAAAACTATTCCCAATGCAATACCTTTAAATAATGAAATTAACTAATTCCAGGTTTGAACTAAATTATACAAAATATGTGTTTCCACAAACAAAATTCCATTTATAAGAAAAGTAACAGTCCATTGACCCTTTTAATTTAAAACAATTTTAATGTTTAAAAGGAAGAGGTGCATTGGATTTTAAAACATTACTGCAGACAATTTAGAAATTAAAATTTCAGTTGTTAGTCAAATGGAAAACCACACACAACACACAACACACACTAAGGGAAATAGAAAAGAAGTTCCACATAGGGGACATCATTTGATGACGTCATAATGCCGTAATGCCGTAATTCATGGTGGTTACCTTCCTGGCCTAACTAAGGGGCCCAATCCCCTAGTAGAGTTTAATCCCGACTAAGGGCCACTAGAGAGTGCATAATCTAAACTAGTGCAACAATCATTTTCAGAAGATTCACTTACTATGTCAGGTTCCCATGTAAACAAGTATAATAAAAATGAAAGTGGTTAGTCAAAAAAGTCAATCATGTAGCAAAAACATCACACACAGCTAATGTAGTCAACGTACACCAAATATCACCCCAATGACATCCCAAAGAGAGTTTTCCAAAATAATTTATTTTATTAAACTACCAATCAATCCCTATCCAATTTAAAAAGAAATCATCATTTCTCAAGAGAACCAAAACACTTGTTCACACATCAAAAGAAATCATTTATCAATAAAACAGAACTACATTTGAAATTTCTTGAATTATGTTTAATGGACAAATGAGAATTCTTTCACTACCGAATTTCCATTCATCATGAAAATATTTCAAGTTTCATGAATAAAATAAATCGCTCTTTTAACACCAAAGAATCTTTTAAAAATTCACTGTCTTATATTATTTCCCATTTATTAAAATAAATAAAATATCCGGCAATATATAAATTCTGAAGTTAAAGGCGAGTGTAGTGGGGGACATACCTCGAATTGTATCTCAGTTATGAAGACACGACATGTATCACACTCGCGCACAAGTACATGCAAGGTGATGATGACCCCAATATCACGGAAAAAACTTTCCAATGCACTATAAATGCAAATATAACAAAAATACATAAACATGGACATTAAACAATCCAAGGGAACAAACAACACAAAATAACCACCTCGACCTGCTCTCAAAACATAACTCATATCACTTGTATTATTTAATAAACTAGTATGAAATTTATAAAACGATTTCCAAAGAGTAACCCGCAACCCACAAACACAAATATAATCCAAAGAACACATTTTTGATCAAACACACACTCCATAAAAATAGAATTGAAAACACATGACATGCATAGAGAAAAACTGAATACACATTCCCATGAAAAGATATTAAACAACACAAATACTAGTTTTCCAGAAAAACACACCCTATTTCACATATACATGACAGATAGTTTCAAATCCAACCTCAATTATTTTTGGAAACTAAAGATGGATCAATCTAGATAAACAAACTAATTTATTAAAAAAAACTAAAATCGCATCAAGCTAATAAACCAGAAACACATCAACTCAATTAAACAGGTAATTCAATTAGCTTAACAAAGGAGAACCAACAATTTCCACATGGTATAGTTAATTTAACAAAAAAAATTCCTAACACACAACCTATGAGATGGGAACATGAAGTAAACAAAGTAAACTTAATTTAAAGAGGCATAAGCATTGGAATCCAACATCAAGAATAAATAAGCTTTCGAAATTCAAGTATGGATATCAAACACACATTGAACGTGCCCCAAGGATTGGAAAAATCAACCCTAATAAGTACATTTAAACAAAAAAACATAGGAATAACCTCTAAACAATGAAACCAAAGCAGTGGAATAACATCAAATGGAGAGGGAGATAAAAAACAATACTGAAAGGGGGATTCACTTCCAAAAGAGAGGCTGGCTGTAGGTAGGGAGGTGGCGCACTAGAGAGGGGTGAGGCAAGTCAGGCATGACACCGGTGCGGTGTAGTAGGGTCGGCGGGAGGTCGGTGCAACAAAAATGAAAAGCTGCTCGGGAGGCACGGGATGCCGCACTACTGTGTGGGGATGAAGGGCACTGCAGGGGGGCACTGTGGGATGATGGATAAGGGAAATGGCTAGAGGGGGAGGCGACAAGTCGGGTTTGTGAGGTGAGGGTGCACCGGAGGGTGTGGGTAGGAAATGGCCAAAGCCAAGGGCGGGAGGCGAAGCACGGACTGGGCGAGGCTGCTGTGCTTAGCGAACACACCGAGGGAAGGGGGAAAGTGCGATCCGGGAATAGGAGGTCAAGGTGACTGGGGCAATGAGTGGAGGGGTGTAGGTGGTTTGTCGGATGGGGTCTTGCAGGTGACAAGGGCGGAGAGGCAGGCAGGATAGTCTTGCAGGAGGCGAGGGTAGAGGGGACTTGCGGAGAGAGGTGGGGTGATGGGTAAAGCACCATGTGTAGGGAGGTGGAAGCTGGATAGTGTCGGAGGCAGGGGCGAATTCGGGGTCCTCGATGAGGGTGGGACAGAAGAGTGAAGGTAAGGGGAAGGGGGCACTGAAGTGCGGAACATGTTAGGGGGAGTTGGCCAGGTAGTTTTAAGGTTTTCATTTTTTTCAATAATAATAATAATAATAATAATAATATTAATAATAACAAAATCAATAATAATAATACTATAATAATAATAATGATGATAATAATAGAAATAATAATAATAATAATACAAAAATAATAATATTAATAAAATTAACAATAATAAAGATAATATTAATAAAATTTATAAACACTAAAAATAATAATTATAAATAAATGTGAATAATAATAATGAAATTAATAATAATAATAAGAAAAATTGTAATAATTATCAATTTCCCGTCTCCTAGGCTGGACGCATGGCTACTTCCAACCACGGGGTGACCGCGCGTGGGTGCAAAACCCAGTAAAAATATTTAATGAAAAAAATTTAAAGATGGGTCCGAACTCGGAAATTGGCGCGATAACCCGGAGCCAAGAAATAATAAAATATAAATAATTTTAGAATTCCGTGTGTGACAATTCTCCCCACCAAAAACAATTTATGTCTCAAAAAAGTCACCCAGCCGAATGAAGGACCAAACATGAATCCATGCACAAATAAAACCAGAAGAAACCACAACATAATAGAATGAGAGAACATGAGATGGTTTTCCCCACCACAAGAACTCAACTAGTGTGGAAATTTTAACACCCTAACATACCACCCCTGGAGTGGGAGGGGGGCGACATGGTAACTCCCAACCAATACAAACCATCTTCTATAGCAAGAGGGAACACCCCCACTAAACCCTGAAACTCTCGACCTGGACAAAAAATTCAAACACTAGGGAAAAACCTCCAAGAAGAACAAGATCCCAAAATTAAACCCGAGTGTAACTACAAGACTTAACACCATCGCATGCACTTATGTCTCCAAACGAACTCCACTAAACCAAGATCAACCTAGACAGGAGTTGGAAAAATTTTATGAAAAATACACGATTCAGAAATACCATAATCAGAAAAACAATACTTTTTGATCACAACATAACATGTCTACTATAACTCCACGACGAAACGATGAACTTTCAACAACGTCAAATCTTTTATAGTCAAAAATTGAAAATGGAATGACTTTAAATTTTCTACTACCAACACGTAACATAGGACTCGGACCGAGGCTTCACACCCTTGGAAACTCCTTTCTGAGCGTGAGCATCACCCCAAGGCCAGTGGCTGGGGCTCTTATGGCTGAAGCATCTCCTGCCTCACAGTCACACACTGAAATTCCTCTAGTCACATATTCTTCTTCAGGCAACGCTTCTTGAAGAAATTATCTAGATAACCCATGCACCCGCAATGATGACACACCTTTGAAGGGATGTGACATGACGGCTTCACGTGCCCGGACTGGACACACCGGTGGCACACCACTTAATGGTCTGATGAAGTAGGAGCCCAAATCACCATATAGTACTCAATTTAAATAGGTTCTTCAGGCACATCCTTCTTTAAAAATGGGGAACCTTCATGCGTAATTGAATATGCTGGATTTCCAGGCACCTACACACCGTAGACCTATTCGGATAAGAATGCCTCATCCACCAACTTCTCAAAATGATGGCCTTTAGAAAGGAGGACACACTCCTTTATATCTGGGTTTAGACCCCCAATGAAGATATAAGTCTTCATCAAATCATGTGACACTACCTTTGGAGAAAAGGACTCTAGTTCCTTGAAATGGTCAATATATAACTTCACCATATATTGGCCATATTGAATAAGCATGACCTCTTCCTTTTTCTTAGTTCCACACTCTTTAGGTATAAACCATCAGACGAAGATAGATATAAAGATAACCCATGTCATCTCAACTTGCACTAATGCCGGGTTGACTAACTCCCATTCTTCTAGAGATGGACCTTCAAACAACCCCCAAACAGCATGCACTATGAGAGCTTCGGGAGTTCCTAATACCCTGAAGACACGCTCAACCACCTTCATGCCATTTCAATGCTTTTAATGAACCCTGATCACCATGAAGAATAGACAATGTCCAAGAAGGACCAAAAACTTGGTTTGACTTATAAGAAATCTTGGGGACCTTTCTAGGAAAAATTTTCTGAAAAACATATAAAACACAGATCCAAAACCAATATCAAGCTGAAGTAACATCATTGGAAGCACCATCATCATAAAACAATCAGCTCAAAGAAGAAAAAAAATGAAAACCCAACCCAGAATTTCTTCCTTAAAACCCCCTTCTTATTTTAGATTTCAAAACCGCCTTCTTTGAAGGACATTTTCCTAATACCAAAACCACTTTTCAAACCAATTTCAATTTCCTAAAATAATTTTCCCTTTATTAAAATCCCTTTAGAAAAACAAGGTCATGCCTTTAATTCCATGTACACACTCCTGTAATCCCATGAACCGTTGCACATGTCTTCATCCACTTTCATCCATACGCACCGACACAAACTTCTCATGTATTTCGTCACAAGTGCGAACATTCATAAAGAGTACTCAAGGATGAACCCAAACCATATCTCGACCAGTTTCAAGAAACCACTGGATTTTTCAACCAAGAACATTCAGTTTTAAAAATCACTTTCACGTATTTTAAAGTAATTAAAAGAAATTGTTCTCATTTCAAAAACATTTTTTTCATTTTTAAAGGTGAACTTACACTCACAAGAATCAAGACAACACAGAACTTGCATCAAATCACCAAAGAAAGGGACTAGTATTCATGCTTAACCTAGCGACATGGTAGTGGGACATGCCCCAAGTAAGCGCCAATGACTAGGAGGAATGTAAACCATGTACGCTGACTCCACATGGGTCACTAATCCATGTAAAATCACAATATAACATTAGTTTTCTTCCGTTGTCATCCCTCAATCCAAATCAATTAATAACGAGACAAGAACTCAATTCCTGGACAACCCCTGACGACTCGAGGTTAATAATGGGCAAGGGCTCAGGATGTCCTTCCCATACCTACCTCTTGAGTCCCGAAAATCTTAATCTCCATCTACTGAACACCCCAAATAATAAGAACCACCCCTCTGATACCATGTTTCCACGAACAAACCCTGGTCGACCCTGTACTGGTCACCCGAACCGGCCCGCTACATGGCCCGAGGGGCGTTCCCTATCCCCACGAGCTGGAAAGTAGTGACGTGAATTAGAAATAAACAAAAGGGAACCATTTTCCCCATAAATGAAAGAAAAATAATGCAGCAGAAAACATAGAATAACGCAAGGAAAATAAGTTACATGAAAAAGAAATAACAACCAACAATAGCAAACTAACCTGACCACAACCAAAACTCCTTGCAACTACGAGAGTCTCTCACCAGTCCACAACCAACTGTCGCCCACAGTGAGCAAGCTCAAGAAAAACCTGCAACAAAACGAAAAATAGGAAAACACTGTAGGAATGAGTATTAAAACTCAGTAGGCATGCCCAACTAACTATTCCCAATGCACTACCTTTAAATAAATAAATTTACTAATTCGAAGTTTGAACTAATTTTTACAAAATATGGGTTTCCACACAAACACATCCATTTCTAAGACATGTAACAGTCCATTGACCTTTTTAATTTAAAACAGGTTTATTGTTTGAAAGGAACAAGTGCATTTAATTTTAAAACATTTCCGCAATCAATTTATAAATTCAAATTTTAGTTGTTAGTAAAATGGAAGACCACACAGAAAACACAACACACACTAAGGGAAATGGAAAAGAAGTGGAACACAGGGTCCAGCAACGGATATAGACCACAAAAATGTCCACCACATAAAAATAAACATTAAATAAAACATGGGTTGAACCTAGTAACTCATGAACAATCTAGAACGTACCATATATGTGACTCATTCTGAAGGCATGCCTACTCTCTATGATGTCATAATTCCCTAACACCCGGTTCTCCCTACATGGCCTAACCGAAGGGACCAATCCCTGAGGAGTGTGTAATCTGTAATAAGGGCCACTTGCCAGTGCGTAATCTAAACTAGTGAAACAATCATTCTCATAAGATTCACTAATTATGCCAGGTTCCCATTTCAACGTGTATAAAAAAAGGAAAGGGGTGAGTCAACAAAGTCAATCAAGTAGCATAAACATCACAAAAAACTCATGTAGTCAATGTCCACCAAATAACACCCTTGAGTCATCCCAAAGAGAGTTTTTCGAAATAATTTATTTTATTAAAATGGAAAACAGGCCTTCGCCAATTTTAAAGAAAATCCTCATTTCTCAACAGAACCAAAACACTTTCTCACGCTTCAAAAGAAATCATTTATCAATAAAAAATATCTACATTTGAAATTCCATGAATTATGTTTAAAAGAAAAACATGCATTCTTTCACTACCAAGTGTTCATTCATCATGAAAATATTTCAAGGTTCATGTATAAAATAAATGTCTTTTTTACACCAAATAATCAATTAAAAATTCGTTATCTTTAATTATTTCCCATTTATTAAAATTAATAAAATATCAAGAAATTATTAAATTCTGAACTTAATGGTGAGTGTAGTGGTGGACCAACCTTGACATTCATCTCAGTTACGAAGGCACAACATGTATCACACTCATACACAAGTACGCGCAATCTTCTAATGACCACAATACCACGGAAAAACCCTGCCGATGCACTGCACCAGGAAACATAACTAAAATACATAATCAGGGAATTTAAAAATCCAAATAAACAAACAATGAAAAAGAACCACCTTGACCTACTTTCAAAAAATAACTCACATCGTTTTTACTATTAAATAAACCACTTAAAAATTTATAATAGGATTTCCAAAGAGTAAACCATAACCCACACACACAAATGTAATCCAAAAAACACATTTTTGATCAAATGCACACCCCAACATACTAGAATAGAAAACATATGACATGCATAGAGAAGAACTAAATAAAAATTCCCATGAAAAGATATTGAACATCAAAAAACTGATTTTCCAGTAAAAGACACCCTATTTCACATATACACGACACACAGTATAAAAAAACCTCAATTATTTTTAGAAACTAAAGACGCACCAATCTATTTAAAAAAACTAAATTATTAAAAAAACTAAATTTTCACTAAGATAATTAACCACAATCATGTCAACTCAATTAAACTGATTTATAAGATATAAAAACAAAGGAGAATCAACAATTTTGACAAGATATAATTAATTTAACAACAAAAATGCATAACCAGCAGCCTAAGAGATGTGAACATCAAGTAAACAAAGAAAACATAATTTAATGAGGCATAAGAATTGGAATACAACCTCAAGAATAAATAAGCATTCGTAATTCAAGTGAGGACATAAAAAAACATAGATCGCACCCTAAGGATTGTTAAAATCAAACCAAAGAAGTATAAGTAAGCACAATACCTAGGAATCACCCATAAACAATGAAACCATAGCTGCAGAATAGCATCAAATGGAGAGGGATAAAAAAATACTAAAAGCATGATTTTCTACCAGAAGAGAGGCTGGATGAAGGTTTGGAGGTGGAAAACCGGAGAGGAGTGAGTCCGGTCAGGTAGGACACTGGTGCGGGGCAACAGGGTCGGCGTGAGGTCGGTGTAGCAAAAAGGAAAAGTTGTGCGGGAGGCATGGGATGTTGCACTGCTGTGAGGGGCAGAAGGGAATTGTAGGGGGGTGTCGTGGGATGATAGAGGAGGGAAGTGGCAGTGGCCAGTGGGAGGAGGCGGCAAGGCGGGCTACCAAGGTTAGGGTGCTCCAAAGGGTGTGGGTTGGAGATGGCCGAAGCCAAGGGCGAGAGGTGGAGGAGGGCCTGGGTGAGGCTGTTGTGCGCGGCGGACACGCAGGGGGAGAGGGGAGAGTGCGAGTATGGAAGAGGAGTGCAAGGAGATGGGGGAAACGAGTGGTGGGGTGCAGGTGGTTGGCCAGATGGGGTCTTTCAGGAGGCAAGGGTGGAGAGGCAGGCAACATTGTCTTGTAGGTGGCAAGGGCAGAGGGGGCTCGTGGCGAGAGGTGGGGTGATGGGTGAAGCACCCCGTGCCGGGAGGCGGAATCCAGATAGGTCCAGAGGAAGTGGCAATTGTGGGGTCCTGTCTGAGGGTGTGGTGGAAGATTGCAGGTAAGGGGAAGGGGGTGCTGGAGTGCGGAACGGGGTAGGTGGAGCTGGCTGGGTAGATTTAGGGTATCCATTTGTTTTCAATAATATTAGTAGTAATAATAATAATAATAATAACCACAATAATAATAAAACCAGAGTAATAATAATAATAATAATGATACAAATAATAATAATAATAATACTACAACCAAAAATAAAATTAATTAAATTAACAATAATAATGATAATATTAATAAAATTTATTAACACTAAAAATAATAACTATAAAAAATTGAGAATAATAATAATGAAAATAATAATAATAAGAAGGATAATAATAATAATTAGAAATTTCCCAAATCCTAGGCCGGTTGCGCGGATACTTCCTACCATGTGGTGACCGTGCACGGGTGCGAAGCCCAGTAAAAATTTTAAATGAAAAAAATTTAATGTCAAGGCCCACCTTGGACATTGGCGCATTGACCCGAAGCAGAGAAATTATAAAATATAAATAATTTAAGAAGTCCAAGTGTGAAATTATGTTTGATAAAAATACATTTTTCTTAAACTGTGTAATATAATTCTATGGAATATATCAATATAATTTTTTTCATTTCCAAATAAGAGAATTTGTGGGGTGTAAAAATGAATCTAGACCTTTTTGAAATTTTTCTCCACCACGTACAATATCTAGAAAAAGAGAAGATGCATAATAGAAAGCTTGAACAAAAGATAAATTTAAGATAAAATATAATTAAGTTATTCATCATGAAATGGAAGTTTTTAGTAAATACCAAACATGAGGATTCATTGAATGACTATCAGTGTGTCATGTGCTGTAGATTAGATGAATCCAAATCTGGGTCCATGGTCTTGATCATCCTTTTGATATCAAGATGCATAATATGAACCCGAGATAACATAGACAAAGCCGAGTCATTGCCATTGTGTGTTCTTAGAAGCTTGGAGGATGAATCTATGGTCATCATCACTGTCAAATCTAATATATCTAGATCCAAGTCACTGTTTTTGATGAAGAAAATTCTACACCATTAATTCCCTGACCCAATGAAATATGAAGCCTTGATATATACTTGAGAATTCCAAAGAAGAATCCCGGGATCGTTATCAATGTTTTACAAGTCGATCCACCTCCTAAAAACCAAATTGAAGATAAATCTACATTTTATGAAGAAGATCAGTGTATAAATCTGAGACCACTAAAATTCGACCAGATCAAGCCTAACTAGATAGAAATCCCAATCAATGATGCATGGAACTTGAAACCAATTTGTGAGTATATTTTTATCTAGTGTTTATTATTAGGTAATTCATGTTGTCTGTTCGATGTTCGATTATTGTTGTGAATGCTTCAAAATTTGTAATTGAGGATTGTGAGCACATCACATCAACTCTATCTACATTCCTAGTGATATTTGAATAATTTTACCAGATTCAAACAAAATAAGTATAATAACAAGATCTTTTTTGATTACCACGGATTCTCCAAATTAATAAGAAACAATGTTTTGAGATCATACAATATGTATCACGAAAAATATAGAATGAATTATTTCAAATTAGTAAGTATTGTTTGATCTAGTTGAGTCACTTTTGAAGGATACCAATATTTTCTGACTTCTCTCCTATTTTCATTCACTAATTATTTTATTTTTTTATCATCATTATATAATCTAAATAAAATGGAAATTTTTAATTAAAATTTTAGAATCTCTCTTAAAATATTTTAGTTAGTTAATAATTATAAAAATTGGGAAAAACAAGATCTTTAAATGTGGTCTCATTGTGTGTAAAATATGGTTTCATCTACATTTCCATGGTCTGAAGAATAGAAATAATGAAGAGTATAAAATAACAAAAAAATCCCCATTTTAGTCTGCTGCATTTCCAATTATACTTCCATGGAGTTTCTATAAAATATATTAACTAGGTTTAAAAAAAGAACATGAAAAAATGGATTTTACCTACATTTGTAGATGGTGTTTGATATATTTTAAAAAAACCCATAGAGAATTTTAAGACATTAAATGAAAATGAATTCAAAATTATTAAAGGGTTATTGAGAGAATATATGAATCCAAAAGTCTTGAAATCCTTAGTTGAGGAACAACTTGAGTTTTGACACTTCTTCTATCAGTTCCATGTAGGAATGATTTATTTACCAACTTGTGATGAAGACATCCAAGAGGATGAGGAAAAATGTTTTGAATATTAACATCCTTATATGAATTATTTTTCCACATACATAAAGGAAGAACAAAGGATTCCATATGATTTATTTTAGGTGGATTTTTACTGTTTTGACTATTTTTCTAGACCCTTTTTAATTTGAATTTATTACTCAATACACTTACTTTTGTATTATTGGAAACACAACCAATCCACTAGATGAGTACAATTTGAATGTGCTTGAAGAAGAATTTATAAATTTTGGAGAATATTAAGAGAGTATGGAGATAGGTATTGAAGAAGTCACTAAGGAGGGGGACATAGAGATATAATTATAAATGGTTGTTGTATGATTGGGGGATAAAAAGAAAATTCACCATTTATTAATGGTGCCCTAAGAAGATTTGGATGATCATGGTGAAAAGTTTTTCCTCAATGAAGTCAATGAGGGGTTTACTTAAATTTCATATCCAGCTTATAATAATACATTTTACCACAATAAGATGGGGTTGGGTAGGAAATATTATATCAATGGGAACCTATAGGGAGAAGTAAAGTTTCACGATTATAGAAAAGAAAAGATATTGTGGTTCTTACACCACAAGCCTCATCCACCGATGGATTGTGGTAGAACAAAGACTTATCCAGCTATGAATAATACAAATCGAAACACCTCTTGGGGTGGTTTAACCCGTCATTTATTTTTCCCTTCATTTTATATTTTTTCTTTACATTATGTTCTTTTGTTTTAATTTCTATAAAATTATAATGTGTGATTTCTTTACTTGTAGGCACTAATGTTGAAAACCATATTGTATATACCTTTCTAAGGTTATCCACCTTCTAATAAGTTCATTTATTCACGATGGGTAATCCTCAAGGAGCTGCTCTCCATATTTTTCTTCAAATAATTTAAAATTTTAATGATTAAAAATAGATATATGTTTATACAATTGGGATTAATTCACTCAAATCATTAAATATGATATTCTTTTTCTCAAGGTTAAATTTATTGAATCTAATTTTAATACATTTAACTATTTAGGATTTTTTAAGAGGACCAGATCAGGTTTATCAATGAAGAGAAGGGTTTTATTTAAATATAATAGAAAGATAATAAAAAACCTAATTCAAGGAGTTTTTTAGTTTAAAAATATGCCCACTTTTTTTATAATCTGTTTTTTGTTACTTTGGTAATTATTTTTTCGAAAAATATAAAAATTGAATGAATTTTTCAGTTCTGAGTATTATGATGGAATTGATGGTTATTTATATTAAATATATTATATTTTTCTTATCTATTAGTGTCAATTTTTTTATCATTTTATAAAAAAAATATCCACATTTCATAGAAATCTAATAATATAGAAAACAAATATTTTAGCTGAAAATATTGAATTGAAAACCATTAGTTACATTCTATTTATTTTGATCAATTTTGTGTATTATTATTTATATTGTGTGACTAAACACTTCATTGATATTTTTACAACCGATTTAATATTATTTAAATACGTGAAATTATTAAATTTATTTGAACATACAAATCAATTTACTTGTTTTATCTACATGGGGTCAAACATTGTTGGAAAAGATTCAAATTAGTGTGGGGTAGATGGTATTTTAATGTTCATAACTATAACATAATAAGATCCCATCGAATCCCCAAATTTTTGTATTGAATTTTTTTTCAAGTTATAATTTTTTTTCAATGATTTCTAATATTTTTAAAGATTGAATGATGTGAACCCATGTCATAGATGTTAATTTTATATAACCCCTTAGATATAATTTTATAATTAATATTTCAATACACTCTTGAAAAAAGCATGACATTGGTAAAAGATTGTGAGAATGGTTTAAAATTTTCATTATCCTGTGAGTCTTTTAATTTGGATTAAGAGTAGAATTATATTCTTTCAAATGAATTAAAAAATGAAATTATTAATCCATTTTGAAATTTTTCTTTTCTTTCTTAATGATTTTGGATGATTTAATTATTTTCCTTTTAATTTATTAAGTCCACTCAAACAGATTTAGTGTCTAATTTATTGTATTTTTATTTATGTGATTAGTATCACCTTTTGGTAAATAGAAATTCGAACATTCATATGAATAAAAATTAAAATCGGTTTAATCAAGATTCAAAATGTTACGGAAAATTTTCATTTTTGTAAAATAACAATTGATTATACACTTAATGAAAATTTAATTTCATGCGGGTGAACATGTTCCCTATTTTAAAAAAATAAAAGGGAAAAAACTATGTTGAAATACAATTTTTCATGGAAACCCAGTATTTCAAACATTTGATTTATCTCATTAAATTGATTTTGATTAATTGAATGGTTTTGGTGAAGAAAAACATTACTATGGGGGAATTTATGTTCCTGTATTTTGATAATGTTTTTTCCACATAATGTATTTAATTTATTTATAATTTATTGGTTAAAATAATTTTAATTATAATTACTTTTAATTAATTATAATTTGATGTTAAAACAATATAACTATTAATATAATTATTTTATGAATAATTAATGATTATCATTTTTTTAATTATAATATTTATCAATGAATTTAATATTTAATTTTTATGTTTATATCAATGTAATTATTATAAACTATTTGTTTACTATTATATTTTTTAATTTAATTTAACATTTCCATTTTCTTTATTTTTTCTAATTTTTGATAGTTTAAAATTTTATTTACATATATATTTTATTTATTATTTAGTTAATAAGATAAATTTTATTTGTATATAATTCTTAAATTATTGTTTGAATTTGAAAATTATGGAATTTTATTTACAATTTTATTAATTTAAGAAATTAAATTAAAATATTTATTTTCATTATTTTATTTTACCTGTATACTATGTAGGAGAATATAATATTTTAATTTCTGGGAATATTTGACACATGGGAATTGTTAATGAGTCTTTCAAAACTTCATAAGAAAAAATTATACATTTATTCAACTATCTAGGATAATTCTATCTTTTGTATGTGTAATATAATTTTTTTATCACTTCCACGTAAGAGAATTTGTAGGATTTATAATATAATGTAGATACTTTTTAAAGTTTTCATGACCATATAAGATATTTATAAAAAAGGATGATGTATAATAGAAAGAGTTATAGTAAGATAATTTTCAGAGTGAAGACAATTATGTTATGCATCACGTATTAGATGGTTTTAAGAAATTAATAAATTGAGGAACTCTTTTTAGACTTTAGGTGTTATGAGTAAAATATATTAGAGGAATATAAAGATTTTTATGGGGTTTCTTTCTCTCTTTTGGTATCATGAAGCAGACTGTTAACCCAATCTCACATAGGCAAAGACAAGACACTACCACTATGAGTTCTCAGAAGCTTGGTTGATGAATCTGAGGCCACCTCCATCATTAAATCCAAAATATCAAGATCTAATTCACCATTTGTTTTGAAGAAGATCCTATATGACTAATTCCTTGATTTGATGAATTTTGATGTCGTGGTCTCCTCTTGACCATACCGAAGAAGAATATCGGGCTCGTGATGATGGATTACCAGGTTGAGGCACTGCCTGAAAACTAGTTGAAAATGAATCTCTATGGGATGAATAAGAACAACATGTGAATCTATGTCCACTAGGAACTGGACCAAATCGAGACTAACTAGTTCTAAATATGTTCTAGTGATCCACATAACCTGAAATCGATATTCATCAATATATTCATCAAATAATTCCATCCATGGTTTAACATGTAAATCTGATCAAGCATATGACTCCTACCGCTGTTTTGGTTGTATCTTCCATTTTTTTATTAATTTTATGAATTTTAAAAAAACTATATTTTATGCATAGAGTTCAACCTGAAGTTTCCTGATATCTAATGTGATGATAAATTTGGAATTCGAGCATTATGAAGACAATATTTATATAACACCCAAAACAATTTATGGTATGTTGCTCTTAAATACTTTCAATTCAATAGATATCCTATATTTCATGAAGAATTATGTATTTTTTGTATCAAAACATTATCGGAGAAAGTTATAAGAAATCCATAAAACATAAATTTTCCACTTCTATGTTTTGAATTTCGAAAAACGGTCATCTAGAGTTGTGACCCGTAAGTCATTTGGAGTCAGATAGAACCAACTTGATTTTTAATGAGAAGTAACATACCCTTATGAATATTAATTTAATAGTAATATGACCCTTATAAATAGGAAATAATTAATATATATTTTTTAAGGTAATAAGATAATGAGATATTAATTGATTTTTTAATGTGATATAGAACTAATTATACCTTTAAAGTTGTTTTTTATGAATTAACAATGATTTTATTTAAAAATTAAATTATAAATAATTTGAAAATTATTTTCTAAAAATGGATTTCATTTTTTAATTCTACACGTTGAAAAATAGTAATGGTGAATTTTGGGGATTTTTCTAAAATACTTCAAATTTCCGCGAATAGTTAAAATACATTTTTGAGTTTTTGGTAGTTTAATGAACTCATAATGATGTAATAATTAAATATAAAATTATGGTAGACATTTTTATAGTAACATATGACAGGAGTTATCACATGTTTCTATAACCATGGGTAATCCCATTGTTTTGCAAAAACCACTAATGATGTGTCCCTTTTAATTAATAAAAAACTCTCTCTTAATTACTATAAATACCCACTCACCCCCTTCGTTTCGTTCCTTACAAACTCAATATCCTCTAAGATCTGGTTGTATTACCTTCATAGCATTCATCCCAAGGTGTCCTAAAACTCCCAAGGTCCCATCCATCAAGATCTAGGAGTTACTTTACAAGGTATGAGAATCCTTCATTCTCTTCTTTTAGTCGACACTTCTTCTATGTTATCTATTTTATTATCCATCATTATAAGTTGGGGTTTTATTTTATATGTTCTTATTAATTTCAATTTTATTTCAAAATTATGAGATATTTTTTTCTCTCATCATTTCATTTTATGAAATTTTAAGAGATGACGTTAGGTTGTCGAATTTTCATAAGTGATCTCTCACCTTTTCATTTAATTTGAAGTTCTTCTCTTTCATTTTTCTCTTCCCACCACCTCTATCCAAATGACCATGATAAACTACAGTATCATCTATATACTGGAATTATATTATGTGAATGGAAGAACCATCATCAATATTGTTACTCCCTCCCTTTTATTTTTCAAAACGAAATCAACATACATGAGGTTCCAATTTATAACCTTTGTGGATGACAGAGTTTCATTCACCACTTTCTCATTCATTACAGGTCATTAAACCATTTTAATGGTTGAACCAGATATGAATATATTTATTTCATCTCATTAATGTTCTGTAATCCTTAGACACTCAAAATATAAAATAATAATACAAAACAAGTTCATTATGAACAAAACGACCAAGTTAATATGAGTATTTGTATAAACTTTTAACTAATAAATCATCATCATGGTATATAACCCAAAATAAATATAAGATAATTTATATCTTATTAATTTCATTAATAAGATATATTAAAATTTTATATATTTAACCACATTTCAATCGAACCACCATTCATGAAAGCAAGTAAACGAATCATGAAAACCAAGGAAGAAAATGCTTCCAAACCAATAAAATTGAACCTCTTAAACCCATTAAAACGGCCATGAATAAACGTAATATGGTTATAATAAATGAACTGCATGTATTTCAGGTTCTGGAATTATTAATTAATGAATCTAAATTTGATTATTCTAGTCTTTAAAACAAACTAAGAACACACTCGGGCAAAACGTAAGGGGCTTCTCATCTCACTTTCATTTCTATGAGATTTTCATTATTCGCCACTTATTTCTTGTATATGGTATATGTGTAAAGAAAATTGAAATATAATAACATGGTTCTATTTATATTCATGTTATTAAATGATTCATTTGGGGGTTATTATGTTCTGGTCATATGATTTGACCGATTACATTGTGATATGTGTCTTTGTCTCAACTACTATTTTATTATGATTAACTTTGTATTGTGCTCCAAATAATCCTTATGTGGCGTACCTACTACCTATTTGAGATCAATTTTTATTTGAAATTATATTTATATTCAATATGAATAATCTCATATCATGGATATGTTTGTTGTGTAATCTATATACCATTTTACAAACGGTGTTTATTTGGAATGTTATTTTAATTATTGAAATATTGATGAATCTGTATACTTTACTCTATGTGGATATTGAAAATCTAAACTTCTCTTGTATTGAATCAATCTATAAAGAATAATTTGGACATGGATTGGAATGTGGGTCACACTATAGCCCCTCGATGCATTGGTAGGTCTCATGAGAAAATTCAGTTTGGCGATAAACCCTTCGAGTTTGTTTCCAAAAAGTAGACAGATTTCTACCCACAAAACAAAACCGTTTTAATGGTATTATGGTATCATGTGACAGATACATGACATCCAATTAATAATAATTCTCTTTATTCATTATCAGTTATTACTATCCCAAAGGTTTTAAATATTACAAAACATATGGATGTAGTTTCATTCACATTTTATTAGAGTCGTGAGTTTTTCATTTATTCAACATGCCATGTTGATTATGCCAAATTGTTTACAATTTAGTTATTATTGATCCATGATTCCACCATTTTTAAAACTTAATGATCATTTTATATCACCCCTTTCACTATTTATCTTCAACATGTGATGAATAATAGATCATTTATTGAGATCATGTGGATGTAGTTTTTTGTTTTTTTAATGTATTGTATTTTGTAACCTTTTATAATGTAATTTGAGTTACATTTATGTATCTAGTTTATTTGAGACTACTAAAATGATCATTAAATTTGTATTTTAATTCCTTATAACCATTTCAATATAACATGTAATGCACCAGCTCCAGTCTAGAGGGGTCAGGTTGTTACAGTTGGTATCAAAAGAAGTTTAGTAGAAAACATGGAAACTAGAGTAGGAAATTTATAGTTGGGAAAAATTCCTATGGTAGTATTTGAGGTTAAAAGTACAAGAATATAATGGTATTTTGGTAAGGATAATATTATGTGAATACTTATAGAAAATATATCCGTGTCTGGATACGAGAAGGTTGAGGTGGCTCCGGCACAGATGTAACTATCAGTAAAAGCTCTGACAAGGAGTTTCGGGCCTGACCCGGGGTATCCTGGTACACAACAATGGGACTTCCTAAACTCTTGGTTATGAAAATCCCAGGGGATATTCTTAGGATAATTCATATTTTCTTTACAATCCATTATAAAGGATTGAAATTTAAATTATTCCCAAAAGAAACCATTTTTCTAATTATGAGATTATCAATGCTTTGGATCTCATTTTTGTCTAAGTATCTTGTTAAGTTAAGATTACACATTATAAATCATACCCTAATCTAGTGTGCACCATTATTTAGAAATGTATTTTAATGGAATAAGGGGAATAAATACTCATGGGAAACTTAGGGATCTCCCCACTGATCATGTCAACACAGTCAATGATGGAGCAGATCAGATCACGACCATTTTGGGATAACATACTCAGGTTGTAACAAGTAACCATTCCACACCTATTTTGGATTGTTTTATGAAGCAGGAGCCCCCATTTTCCATGGGACTACTAATCCAGTTGTTACTAAGAAATGGATCAAGTCCATTGAAAAGATATTCATGGCATTATAATGCAATGAAAATGAAAACGTAGTACTGGTAGTATATTTTCTAAAGGGAGATGATGATCAATGGTGGTCCTTTATTCAAAATACCATGGAGGAAGAAGAAATAGAGTATATGGAATAGAGGACTTTTAAGGAAATATTTTTCGAAAAATATTTCCCTCATGAGAAAATAATCGAAATGAAGAGGAGATTCCTTGGATTAAAGCAAAGGGAAGAAGAAAGTGTTGCAGAGTATGAGGCTACCTTCACCAGGATAGCTATGTATGCTGTAGATTATGTACATGACTTGGTAGAAAAGATTGATAATTTCTTTGATTGTCTTAAGCCATTTATTCTAAGGGACTGGCTTCTCCAACATTTTCATCATATGATGAAATTATATTATGTGCTTCAAAATAGAGAAGGAATTTTATCGATCAAATTTTTTCATGGGAAAGCAAGATAAAAAGAGGTACTTTGATAACTAAGGGAAAGGTGAAGCACAAAATAAGAACAAGGGGAAATGAAACTTACATTATGGGAAAAATGTGGAGAAAATCATCTTGGGAAATGCTTATAAGGAATGGGAGTCTACTATAACTATAGAGAAATGGGTCATCTATCTCTTTAATGTAAGGGGAAGAAACAATTTAATGATTTTTGATTGTAGAATTGTAGAAAGATGGTACATAATGCAAATGAGTGTCCTTAGAACCAAGGAAAAAAGTCTCAGAAAATGCCAAGGTATAAAGGGAGAGCATATGCGATTACAACCGTGGAAGTTGAAGTTCCAAATGGTGATGTGGAATGTACTTAAATTGTTTCATCAAACTTAGAAAAAAATTTATTTGATTTTGGATCATTACATTCATTTATATCTTCCCTGTATTCCAAGAAAATTAGACATGTCAAATTTGATTTAATAAAGTAGTAATTAGTCAAAACCCATAGGGGATGCATCATTGAAAAAAAGGCATGTCAACTTGTCCCCATTTTGACACATAAACATGGTTTAGTTTCTAGACATATCATCATACAAATGACTTAATTTGATATAATTATCAGTATGGATTGGAAGTCAAATTATGTTGTGAAAATTTATTGTAAGAAAAAATAAGTTGCATTTTATGAAAATGGTGTAGAATCTCTTATCTTTATAGTGGAGACCTCACAATCTGATTCTTATTTATTCCGACCCCTAGTAGCTCTATTTAATACAATTCTAGGAGAGGAAGAGAACCCAATATCTATGGGTGAGGGATGAAATATTTAAATTTAATATGTTCATATAGTGAAAGAATACATTGATGTGTTTCCATAGGATCTACCTGGACCTCCTCTAGAGTGGGAAATGAAGTTTTCTGTTGACTAAAATCTTGGTGCTAGACCTATATCAAAGACCCCCTATAGCATGGCCACTATGGAGTTAGTGGAGCTAAAGAAACAACTAGAGGAGTTGAGTGACAAAGTATTTATTTGACCATGTGTTTCTCTATATAGATCCCTATTCTTGTTTGTCAAAAATAAATATGGATCCATGAGGCTATGCATTAATTATAGGAAAATCAATGCTATTAAAATAAAGAATATGTATCCTCTTCCCCAAATTGATGATTTATTTGAACCACTTCATGGAGCACAATAGTTTTAATATATTTTCCTTCAATCCGGATATCATCAACTATGTTTGAGGAAGGAAGATATTCCGAAGACAACATTTAGAACCAGGTATGGGCATTATGAGTTTATAGGGATGTCTTTTGGACTGAAGAATACACCATTTGTTTCCATGTATTTAATGAATAGAGTTTTCAAGGAATATCTTGATAAATTTTTTGTGGTGTTCTTCGATGATATTCTGGTATACTCCAAATGTTTTGAAGACCATGAGGTTCAATTGAAGATTATTCTGAAATGTCTTAGAAGAAATGAATTATATGGGATATTTAGCATGTGTTAATTTTGGCTTCAATAAGTTTCTTTTCTAAGTCATATTGTTTATAATTATGGAATCCTAGTTGATCCTATGAAGAGAAAGGAAATCTCAGATTGGCCCATGCCAACAAACATAAATGAGGTACATAGTTTAATTGGATAAGAAAGTTACTATAGGCATTTCATTCATAAATTTTCCCAACTGTCTAACCCTCTTACCAAGCTCACACATAATGGAGTTATGTTTGTGTGTACAAAAGAATTTACAGAATTCTTCATGGAATTGAAAAGAATATTGGTCAATGCTCAAATTTTGACTCACCCAACTGAAAGTGATGGATTTATAATATATAATGATGCATCAAATAATGGTATATGTTGCATCCTTATGAAAAATTGTAATGTTATTGATTATGAAACAAGGAAGTTGAATAATCATGAGAAAAATTACCCAACACATGATTCTGAGTTAGCAGTTGTAATCTTTACTAATGATATGGAGACATTATCTTCACAGTGAAAATATGTGAGATATAAACAAATCAAAAGAGTTTGAAATAAATTTTCACACAAAAAGAACTCAACATGAGGAAAATAAAATGGTTTCTATTACTCAAGGATTATGATTTTTCAATACACTGCCACCCAGGAAAGGAAATTAATATGGCAAATACATTAATCCAAAAAGATCATGGAATTCTGACACAAATGAGGATTGAGGGAGATCCTATATTCATGGATCTACTAAATATGGATATGGTAATTGTTAATGAAGGGGAAATATCTTTCCTATATCAAATGATTGATAAACCATCATTACTAGAGAAGATAAAAAGATCTCAATCTGATGATGAACATCTACACAAGAAAAGTTTTTCTATTAGGGATGGGATATTGGAAGACTTCATCTATGAGGATGGAGTTCTGATGTGTTGGAATTATTTATGAGTTCCATCATTACCTAAGCTAAAAAGGAAACTATTAGATAATGCTCATATGTAAAATTTCTCTATACACATGGGTAGCACAAATATATATAGAGATCCGAAAGAATATATCTTGTGGGATAATTTGAAGTGGGAAATTGATGACTATGTGTAAAGGTGTCTAGTTTTTCAACAAGTGAAGGCAGAGATGCAACATCCTATAGGAGTGATGCAACCTCTACCTATTCCTTCGTGGAAGTGGGATAAAAATACAATGGATTATGTCACCGAACTATTGAGGACATCTAGGAGGACCGATGCAATATGGGTAATTGTTGATCGTATCACAAAATCAGCACATTTCATTCCTATAAGAGAAGATTTACCAATTGATCACCTGACAAGAATTTATATAAATGAA
This sequence comes from Viscum album, assembly GCA_963277665.1. Classification (NCBI taxonomy): domain Eukaryota; kingdom Viridiplantae; phylum Streptophyta; class Magnoliopsida; order Santalales; family Viscaceae; genus Viscum; species Viscum album. The sequence continues at coordinate 610,239,487 of OY728160.1, forward strand.
GTTGTAAGTATTCATGGTGCACCTCTATCGATTGTGTCTGATTGAGATCCCCGGTTTACATCAAAATTCTGGGAAAGTCTCTAGAAGGCTTTGAATACTGAGCTTTTTATGAGTACTGCTTATCACCCCCAAACTAAAAGACAGTCTGAATAGACTATTCATACACTATAATATATGATGAGGTTATGATCTATTGACTTCCATGGTATGTGGGATTAGTACATGCCATTGGTAAATTTTTCATACAACAATAGTTTCCATTCTAGTATTCAAATGGCTCTATTTAAAGCAATATATGGAAAGAGATGTCGAAATCCAACTTGTTGGGATGAATTTGGTGAGAGGAAACATATAGGCCCAGAACTTATTGGGGATACCACGACAAAGTTGAAGACAATCCAAGCCCATTTTAATGAAGTCCAAAGTAGGTAGAAGAGTTATGATGATAACTGGAGGAAGTATTTGGAATTCAATGTGTGAGATCATGTATTTCTAAAAGTATCTCCCTATAAGGGTGTCTTAAGGTTCGGTAAGAAGGAGAAACTGAGCCCTGGTACATCAGACCATTTGGAATTCTTGAAATAATCATACCTGTAGCTTACTGATTATAAATGTCTCCATGTATCTCCAATGTCCATGGTGTATTCCATGTGTCATTGTTGAGAAAATACATGCAAGAACCAATGCATTTACTCTCCTATGAAGAAATAGAACTCGAACCTGATTTATCATACTGTGAAGATCCTATCATGATTTTTGACACAAGGGAGTAGGTATTGAGAAATCTAATGGCTAAACAAGTAAAGATTATTTGCAAAAACCAGAATATGGAGGATGTAACATGGGAACCTTAGGATATTATGAAGAATAACCACCCACATCTTTTTGGTGGTCTTCATACATAAAATTTCGAGGATAAAATTTATGAAGGAGGGAATATTATAACACCCCAAAAAATTTAGGGTTTGTTGCTCTTAAATAATTTCTATTCATTAGATATCTTATATTGCATGAAGCATAATGCCTTTTGTGAATAAGAACATTATAAGATAAAGTTATAAGCTATCTATAGGACATAAATTTTCCACTTCTATGTTTTTATTTTCGAAACATGGTCATCTAGGGTTGTGACCAGTAATTCATTTGGAATCTGATAGAAGTAACATGATTTTTTATGAATAGTAACATACCCATATTAATAGTAATATGAGTAGTAATACGACCCTTTTAAATAGTAAATAAGGAATATATTTTATTTTTTAAGGTAATTAGATAATAATATCTTAATTGATTTTATAATGTGATACAGAACTAATTATACCTTTAAAATGGTTTTTATGAATCAATTATGATTTTATTTAAAAATTAAATTTGATATACATAGAAAATTATTTTCTAAAAATGGATATCATTTTTGAATTCTACCAATTGATAAATTTTTAGGGTGAATTTTTGTGATTTTTCTAAAATACTTGAATTTTACATGAATAGTAAAAATCCAGTTTTGAGTTTTCAGTAGTTTAATGACCTAATAATGATTTAATAATTAAATATAAAAGTATGGTAGACTTTTGTACAGTAAACTATGACATTAGGTATCCCAAGTGTCTAAAACAATACGAAAATACCATGGAGAAGACCATTGTTTTTCAAAAACCACTAATGAGGTGTCCTTTTTAATTAATAAAAACTCTCTATTAATTACTATAAATACCCACTCACCCCCTTTATCTTTATTCATTAAAAACTCAATATCATCGATGCTCTGGTTGTATTACCTATATAGGAGTCATCCCATGGTGTCCTCAAACACCCAAGGTCCCATCCATCAAGATCTAGTAGTTACTCTACAAGGTAAGGCAATCCTTCATTCTCTTCTTTTAATCGACACTTCTTTTATGTTATCTTTTTGATTTTCCATTATCATATGGTAGGGTTTGATTTTATGCATTCTTAATACATTAATTTTGATTTCAAAATTATAATATAATTTCTTTCTCTCATCGTTTAATTTTATGAAATTTTACGCGACGATGTTAAGATGCCGAATTTTCATAAGGGATCTCTCACCTTTTATTTTTATATTCAAGTTCTTCTGTTTTCTTTTGCAATCTTCACCTCCTATGTCTAAATGACCATGATAAACTCCAATATCATCAATATACTAGAATTATATTATGTGAATTGAATAACCATCATCAATATTTTTACCCCCTCCCTTTTATTTTTATAAAAAAAATCAACATCCACGAGGTTCGAATTTATAACCTTTGTGGACGACGGAGTTTCGTCCTTAACATTCTCTTTAATTAATGGTCATGAAACCATTTAAATGGTTGAAACAGATAAGAATATATTTATTTGATATCATTAATGTACTGTAATCCTTGGTCACTCATAATTAAAACTAATAATACAAAACAATTTCATTATGTACTAAATGGCCAAGTTATACCGAGTATTTGTAATAATCCTTTAACTAAAATCATCATCTTGATATATAACCCAAAATCATGAAAAGCTAATTTATATCTCCTTAATTTCACTAATATGATATATTAACAATTCTTTTTGTTTAACAACATTTCAAATGAACTTCCATTCATGAAATCAAGTAAACGAATCATGAAAAAAAATGAAGAAAATACTTCCAAACCAATAAAATTGAACCACTTATTCCCATTTAAAGGGCCATGAATGAACCTAATAAGGTTAAAATAAATCAATTACATGTATAGGAGGTTCTATCATTATCAATTAATGAATATAAATTTGATTATTCAGGTCATAAAATCAAATGAAGAACACACTTGGGAAAATGGTAAGGGGTTTCTCATATCACGTTCCTTTCTGTGAGACTTTCATTGTTCACTACTTATTTCTTGTTTGTGGTATATGTGTACATAAATTTTAAATATAATAACATTATTATATTTATATTCATGTTATTCAATGATTCATTTGGGGGTTATTATGTTCTGGTAATATGATTTGACCTATTACATTGTGGTAAGAGTCTTTGTCTCAACTACTATTTTGTTATGAGTAACTTTGTATTGTGCACCTAATAATACTTATGTGGTGTACCTACTAACCATTTGAGATCAGTTTTCATTTGAAATTTAATTTATATTAAATATCCATAATCTCATATTAGGGATATGTTTGTTGTCTAAACCGTATACTATTTTACATATGGTGTTTATTTGGAAAGTTATTTTTATTATGGAAATATTGATGAATCTGGATACTCTACTCTATACGGATATTGAAAAGGCATATTTATCTTGTATTGAATAAATTTATAAAGAATGAATTGGACATGCAGTGGTGGGTGGGGCTCTCTATAACCCCTCTATGCATTGGTAGGTCCCATGAGAGAAATCAGTTTGGCGACAAACCCTTCGAGTTTGTTTCCAAAAATCAGAAGGGTTTGTACCCAAAGAACTAAACCGATGTTACAATATTATGGTATCTTGTCTGAGATACATGATTTCCAATTAATAATCATTATCATTATTCATTTTCAGTTATTACTATCTATGAGGATTTCACTATGAAAAAATCTATGGATGCATTTTTGTTCTCAGTTTATTAATGGCCTGAGTTTTTCATTTATTCACCATGCCATGTTGATTATGTCAAATTTTTTACAATTTAGTTATTATTTATTCATGCTTATGCCATTTTTTACCCTTAATGAGCATTTTAGCTCACCCCTTTCACTGTTTACCTTCAATAGGTGACGAACCAGAGATCATTTATTAAGTTCTGGTGGTTACATTTTTTTTGTTATGTATTGTATTTTGTAACCTTTTACAATGTAGTTTGAGTTAACTTTATATATATTGTTTCTTCAAGGATACTAAACGGATCATTCCTTCGGGATTTTAATTCCTTCTAACAATGCTAATATTAAAAGTAATGCACCATCTCAGGTTTAGAGGGGTCGGGTTGTTACAATTTTATTTGGTTCTTCTTATGAATTGTCGAATCTATCATCTAGGATCATTTAATTAAAGGATTGTTTGTTGTAATATTTTTTTTTTCAGGTTTTATGTGATCCTCGATCATAAAACCCATTTTGTTTGCGTAGGTTCTTGAGTATTCTAATTGGATGATCTACAAAATGCCTCAACAAGGGTCTTTATTGAAGAGGAGCGGTTGTCTCTTAACTACAAATTAGATACAAGGGTCCCAGTCATCTTAATTATATTGGTGTCCTCGAAAAATGAATAACATGAATTGAATTATTAAAGGAGTGAGATTAATGATCTTCTATTTAGTAATGGAGGTCAATGGGAAGTGAAGATAATGTCATCGAAAAATTATAATTTCATAAGTAATTATTAGTTATCTATTAACATTTTATAACTTGTTGGAAGATTTATTGAATAGATTTGTTGTAACAGAAGGAAAAATAGAAGGAAATTGTATTTGTGATGGCATACAACCAATCATATGAAATTTAGGTAGTTCATTGATAAAAAAACATAATAAGGGACTACTTCATATTTTTGTTGGTGTCCCATATAAGACAGTTAGAAGAGGTTAGTCAAGAAAAACCGATTTGATGACACTAGAGAAGGGGGAAAGTGAGTGGAGTCAGGGGATCATTCAGCAAACTCGAAGAAGGAATACCACAAAGCATCGAGATGAAAATCAATTTCCAATTGTGTTTTGCAGACATGACCGGCAAATTTTCTTGTGGTTGCACCTTGTGGTTTTCTATTAGTGAATTCAATATGATATTTTAGACATTATTTAAAACATTAATTTTCTCTATATTTTCAATTTATAGATATGTGTTATATATTTTATAATTATTAATTTATAATTTTGTTTCATTTTATCTTACATTCATTGACTCATACATCACCGATGAGTATTTATTTTTCATCGAGTGTGGATTGTTTTGTCAGTCTGGATAGGTGTTCATTATTAAACTATTTTTGTTTATGATTCTCAATTATCTATCATGAATTATGAGAAAAAAACTACAACTCTATCAAAATTTTAATAGATCGTTAAATACATTGAATGTGTCTTGGTGAAAGAAGGATAAAACTAGTATATGAGTTGATGACCTAGACTTCTCAAACTAAATGTCACACACGATTTAGATATTTTGATCAGTGTGTCAAGAAAATTAAGAAATGATTTCATTCAATGTAATGAATAATGCATGGACCACTAATATTTACTTACTTCTCTATAGTCTTCATCCAATACATTTTTTCTTTTGTTCTAATGTTTTTTATTTATAATTATTGGGACGTTTTGATTCCAATCTTATAATCTCCCTAAAAAAATTAAATAGTTAATAATAAAAAAAATTATGACCAAAAATCTCCTTTAATGTAGTCCCATTAAGAGATAAAATTGTGTTCTATTGTATTATATTAGTTAGTAGATAATAAATATTGAATATTGTAAAGTTACATAATACTCTCATTTCACCTACGTACCACCAACCATGTCCCTTATTGTAACCTATTATATTTTTAATCACTGTATTTAATGGTTGGACTAAAAAATATAATTTATGAATAAAAAATATAATTATTTCATGATTATTATTTTAGATATGATGGAAGAATTAAATTTTTGACCAAAGTCATCTGACCGAGGTGATTTTGGACTTATATACCAAATATCATCAAAACAATCCATGTGAAAATAAATGACTATGTAAATGTTATAATATGGTAACAAGTGAGATAAAAGGAATAATAATCATTAAAATATTTATTAATAATGTAAATTATTTAGATATTTTTATAGTCATGATGATAAATAATGTGAATGATTAGTTAGACTAAAGGTAAGAGTTTCTTATCTCATTTTTACTTTTTGTGAGTTGTATAAAATATTCGAATATTATTTCATTTAAATGTTGTATATACTTCCGAATTGATATATAATAAAATTAATCCCTTTATCTTTAAGGTATTTAATGTTTAATTTGATGTAATTTATTTCATGGGGTTTACAACCCAAAATAATCCCAATGGTTAATGGTTTATTTGAAAATTTAATAATTTTTCAGGAATATTTATTAGAGGAATATATCTCTACCATGTCCATGATTTCTAAATTTTTGTCCAATATTTTCAATAATATTTTAAATTTATTTAAATTCATTTGTACCCATGTTTCAGATTTTAAGAAATGGGGTTAAGGAATATTTTTCTCGTGTTAGGAATGTGTTACTTTGTGACTTTTCCAAAACAATTATGAATGGAATGTTTCTACCTATTTAATCATGAGAGTATTTTTCTTCATAATGTCACCAAAAGAATTTAAACATCATTATAAATGTTTACATGTTTATTTTCAAATTTTTTTTTTCCATTGTAGGTTTCTAATTTAAAAAAATGTCATTTAAAAATGGAATGGTTATTTTTCTCATGAAATATTTCAAGTGACCTTTAGAAATATTTATTTTTTAAAATATTAATTATTTTGATATTACTTATTCTTTAGAGAGGATAAAATCCTAGAGTACCAATTTTATTATTTATATGTATGGATTTGGATTATTGTGGAATGATTTCATTGAATACCTTTTCTTTTCTATGTGTTATGCTATGAGGAAATGTTTGTGGATCAAATTTCCTTTAATGACTTCTGGTATGAAGAATGGATTATGATCTTGTGGAACACTTATGTATGATTTTCTTTATGTGATAGGTTTGAAACATATATAACTCTTATCAATTGTGTAAATATTTATATCTTATGAGATAAATAAGAATGTAATGGGTAGTTAACCCAGTTGAGTAAAGGACATTTTCCACTGTGATAGTCTTGTGAGTGATCATTGAATACTATGGTGGTTTGTGGAGTAAAACTATGGAACTATGATAGACATGGAAATTATCCTTTAACACTACATATATTATTTTTTATTCAATTAATAAACCACATTTTCAAGACTTATTCTAATGATATGATCTCATGGCTCATGTTTTATTATGAGTAATTTCTTATGAGCTGCCATGGTTTATTCCATGACTCAATAATTCCATTAGTTATATAGAAGGAATAATTTTAAAATGTTATGTTAATGTTTTTATTCCCTTATGATCATCATATTCTTATTTAATATTTGATTTCTCTAATTTTTACCCATACTAAGAATATGATCTCATCTTTTTCTTATGTTTCATTTCCCCAGGTGATAAATAATGGTTTTGGGTAGGGTATACCTAAGAATGGTTCTAGATGTTATGAAATTTTATATGATGATATAGATGTATACCAGTAACATATTTTTACATGATATTTAATGGATTTTCTAATTCATTATAACTATAAAACTAAATTGTAAATTAGTATAAAAGTTGTCTAATATTTACTTCGACTTTATTTTAATTTTTTGGATGTTAGAAATTTGGTCACATTTATTAGTTTCTTTGAGCAAAATGTCAAGATTATGTTTCAAGAACTGGATTCGGAAGTGTGGGCACTATAATGTTACAAATTATACATATTATATGTTCACATGAATTACATTTTATTATTGATGATTCAACCCACTTATGACATACTTCTTTCTATAAAACAACTTTATTCCATGATTTATTATTAATGATCACGACTGATTGGGTATGATTATGATAAGTTATTATCATTATATTATAACCTTATGATTATATTATGCTCACTTATTATAATTTATTAATATATCTTATTTTTTCCCAAATTAGGAATCAGAGCTCACCCTTTATTATGTTTATTTTCCCCATGTTAAGAAAAATGGATTTAATTACGGTATGTCTATAAAGTGTAAAATATGAGTAGAAAATTGTGGGAGATGTTATAAAACCATTCTTGAATATAATAAGGATATGTGTAGTATATAATGACACTGAACCTTCATGATTCTACTTATATTTTTATGTTATGTATGGAATATTAATCTAAAACGATGAAATATATTAGTATCAAATGATTTATTTCCATCACTAATGGTTTTAACAAGTTAATGGGCCAACATTGGAAGGTGGTGTGTGTTATAATATATATTAATCCTACTTGAGTGTATTCCGAAACATTTTATTTTAATCCATTTATTAATATTTTCAGTTTTCACTATCATTGTTATTTAATATTATCAACATTAATATTACAATGAAAATATTCTATTTAACTGAAATAGAAGGTGTCCCATTGAAACCATCTTAATGGAATTGAGACTACTCTTTCTATTAAGCCTATGGATAATCAAGTGAATACATGGAAGATGGATAAATCATTTAATTGAGGTCAGTAACCCCCAATATATTAATTAATATAATTTTATGTTTTATTGTATTAATGAATCAAGATGGTGAGTAGATCCATATCACAAATGATTTTGAAATATTGACCAATTATCGATAATATTTTTGTGTGTGAATTTTACAGGAATGATATCTGTATTTTTTGTGGTAATTTTATTAGGGTTTCTATACAATTTAATTATCTGTTAGTTGGGACCCTTTATAAATGTGATAGGTGTGGCTGAGAAGAAACTAGATGAAAAATTGCCTTTAGACCTGATATATATTATTTTCAATAAGTATGGTCATATTGATCTAGATTTTTTATATAAAGATTCTATATGGAGAAAATGAATATTGGAGAGTCATTCTGTATATTTGGTGGACAGGTTTTCAATGGTTTTTGAAGAATTGTTTCAGTTTACTTTCGAAGCATGGTTTACAGTTTACTTATTGTAACATGTTTTCTTGAATTTTTTTTATGTCATGTGACTTCATTTACATTTAACATCCCATTCTATTTTTCATTAGTATTAGTTATTTTTGTGTTAATTTATAAATCTCTTATGGACTATGAGTTTTTCTTTCCAAAATATTTATTATCATTATCATCAATAATAATATTATTATAACTAAAAAATTATATTAATAAATATTATTTTTAATTTAAATATAATATTATTAATACTAGTATTGAAGTTATTATTATTATTATTGGAATAGTGTCTCATTGTGATTTATTAGGCATAATAGCTCAATCATTACAAGATTTTTTTCATAAGTTGGACACCCATAACATTAAGAAGATTTTTCATGCCTATTTATTTCCATTTTGATGTTTCTAGATTAGAAATATGTTTATAATAGTCCTAGTAATTTGTATTAGATGATTGGTTTCCTCTTGATTTTTTGTGTGTGGGATATAATATAAGGGTATTCTTGCATATCATACCCTTTTTATGGGTATATTATAGTCTTGGATTCCAACTATAAGGGAAATAATCATCCTCTAGATTGGATTTAGTAGTGTATATTCATTATTATAACTATGATATATATAAACATATGCCTCTTACCTTTTTATGGGTATATTATAGTCTAAGATTCCATCAACCATAATAGATCTGAAATGTGAATACGAAGGTTATAACATGATTAAATAAAGGAAGAATAAATTTAAAGTGAGATCACACATTAGAGAAGTATAATAGTGTTACAGATACATGAAAACAAGATGAAATAGAAGATATAGGTAGGAGGAATATGTTTCAGTTCATGAGTAATATTTTAGAATGTGTTAGTAAGGAAGTAGAATATGTCATAGATATTTTCATTCAATAGTTGAATGTATATGAAAATATGGAAATTTATCCATTGATGACTCGTTGTGTACATCTTATAACTGTTTCAAAATAAATACCTCTAGGTTCACAAAATTTTGTGATATTATAACATTAATTCATTGAATGTCTCCTGAAACCATTAAAGTATTTCTATAAAAACAAGTTATCCAATATCCAAAGAGGTAAAATAATTCAAATTCAAACTTCATAATTATCCAAATTGAGAAAATTATCATTCCAAAATAATCATAATAAAGAATTTTGAATTCAAAACATGAGAATAATTAAAAATAATTTTTATTAATTGTTTAACAATGCAATGATAATCCAAAATAATAGGTCCAATAAATTATTCAAACACCATAAGAAAATATTACGCGTAAAAATTCAAATTAAATTCATATTTTGTGAAAAGAATAATTATTTAAAATTCATGTTTACTATATTAAATACTGTATTTTTTTAATAATTTGGACATCACTGAATATTTTTATAGATAAGGATATGTCCAAAAAATCAATAGAAAATTTTAGTCTATATATTATTTGTATATGAATGAATAAACAATGAATAAAATACCATTTTAATATATTTAATATATAATAAAATTTGTTCAAATGGATAATATATAATATATATATGTTTTTGAAAACATAAAATTATATAATTGAATTCATATAAACATTTAGTTAATCTAATTATAATAAAAAATGAAAATGGATCATGCTAAAGAAAACCCAGATTTAAAAAAATTAATGAACTAAACTTGAGTACTAAGTGACTACCTGGTATATGTATTTTTTTCGATTAACATACCATATGATAAATTCTTGTAGTAAAATAAAATAGTCTTATAGTTATATAAAAAACATGTGGTCGGTATACTTGTAATGATAACAATTATAATGTGCATTCACATAAGGTATCATGATATTTGTTCAAATGAAATTTTAATGTGTACTAGGTTGAATAAAACCACATAAATCCATATTAAAAATAAGACGTAGAGTTATATAAAAATAAATAACTCATGAAAAATAAATCTGAATAATAATTTTTTCCTCGAATACATGTGGTAATTAAATAATTCCACTGACGGTAACATAAAATATATAATGCATTAAGTTAAAAAAGACCCCATGTAGTTACTAAAAAATAAATACTCATGTGATATGTTCAATAAAATGTACATTAAATATAATGTGATAAATAACATTATAATCTTTAAAACATAATTTTATTAAAATTATATGATACAAATATATAATATAATTAAATAAGATACATTAAAAATTAATGTTATACACTATACATGTTATTTAAATAAAACAAGAAAAAATAAAATTATAATTACATTAAAAATAATTTACCATGTCAATAATTTATAATTATAATTAATTATTTTTTTAATGAATTTATAGAATTAAAATACATAAATTAAAATAATAAAAAGTACAATAAAGTTTTACATGAACATTACAAAAAAATATAACCCTTCTATTTGTTACAAATTCTAACAAATAGAATGAAGAAAATTTCCCCCCAATTTTTATAAGTATAAAAACGAATAGAATACAAAAGAAAACCCTAAACATTTTCATATGTGGAAAAATTAATCTTCCAAAATTCCATGCTAGATTTATAATTTTCTACTTGATAAATGTATATGGTCTTAGTAAATATATCTACAAGATGATTCTCTATAGGGGTAAACAAAAAAACAACACCCTTATTTCCATGATATTAATTGAAATGAAATATAAATTGATCTGATTTGTTCTAGAATGTTATAAATTATTTTTTTAATATGAAAATATAGACTTATTATCAATATAAATAATAAATTTATTTAAATAAATACCAAAATTACATACTATTTATTTAATCTATATACAATGAGTTAAAATATTTGTACTATATATATACTCTTATGTTTATAAATGTAAAGGGACATATAATTTCTTATTAGAAGTCTACGATATTTTTTTTTCTAGATAATGATAGAAACCTGATGTTCAATTTCTATCAAATCAACTCCCCCATGATCTGTGTCATAATATGATATGAAATCAACACAATCAAGCATAGAATAAAAAAATAATGTTAATAGTTCCTTTAAAATTTTTAAATATTCTTTCTAAAATATATAATAAGAAATTTGATAGGTTATTGTTGAAACTTCGTTGATAAAAAACTGATCATGATATTTGTTTTGTACACAGTTAAATATAAAAAAATTTCCATCATGCTTCTATAAACATTAAAATAAACATATTTAACTAAAGCATAAATATTAAATTTACATATATTAAAAATTAGTTTTTTTAATATTTACAAGAATATAGGAAAAACATTTTATCCAACTTTTTATAATACATGGATTGATTAAGTTATATTCTATATTTCTAGTGAGAAATTGAAAGTCCTTCAAAGAACACTAATTTCTTCATTATTATCATGTAAAACTCATGTAAAATCATAAGAGAGAATTGTTACAAATCATCTCACTGGAAGATCCGAAATCTATAACATCAATATATATTTGAAATTTTTAAAAATACTCTCAAATGTTTTTAATAAAAAAATTTAGACCAACATTTAATTTCATAAATCTATTATTCCAACGAAAATAATAAATCATATCATACCAAGCATGTGGTTCTCATTTGAAACTATACAAAACTTTATATAAATTATAAAATTGATTAGTAAATTTCCAATATTAAATATGAAGATGTTAACTAACATATAGATATTTATAATAAACCATTTTAAAAACACCTTTAACATCAATTCGAAATATCATAAAACCTAGAAAATAAAAAAAGATAACATTATTATTGTAGTCTTTAGCATGGATACATGGGAAAATGTATCATAATAATTATTAACTTATTCTAGAGAAAATAATTGGGAAATAATATTTGATTTATTTTTAATAATCTTCTATGATTCATCCAACATATTTCAAAAGATTCTCCTAATCTGTATTACCAACTCAACATCAAGAAATTAATTTAAATTAAAATAAAATTTCTAAATTACTGATTAATCTCAACTTTCATATAAATAACTAAATTAATATCATTTTAAACGTCAATGATATTAGTATGAATATAATAAAAAACAATATAAGAGAGAAAATAATTTTAAGAATTATCTTTCAGTTCTCATACGAGAACCAACATTTCCAATCAAAATAATAATTGGATGATCATTATGAAAAAATCTAGGTTCAATGTTCATATTTAGAAGAATCATTCTCCTTATAATAAATAAATTGTTCATACATTTATTTTTTCACTAAAATTTAAATTATGGAAATCTAATTCAATATTTTCTAATATATATTTTTGAACTGTAAAAGATTCATCACTCTTCACATGTACATATTCTTTAACAGTAAATTTTTTATTTTTCAAAACTCTATAATATTTACTATTAAAATAATAACCAGTAAAGATACCATAAACACTCTCAGAATTATTCTTATCTATATCACACTTCTTAATTAATATAAAATCATTACAACTAAATGTATTAAAATTACAATCTATTGGTTTTAAATAATTAAAAAACACATAATATTTTTTCCGAAAAAAATGTCTAAAACGAAACCTATTAATGAAATACCATGAATTATTAACATATTATTATGAAATTATCTTAGGATAAATTTACTCATTAACGGTAGTTAAAACCATTTCTTGAATGGTTATTTTTTTCTTTTCTACAACACTATTTTTTGCGGAGTTATTAGAGCCAAAATTTTCAAAACATAACCATTTAAAAAAAAGTAATCTCAAAATTTATAAACTCCCCAAATTATAAATTTAAATGGTTTTAACTAAAAAATCATTGATATTATAAAAAATATTGCAAAAAATATTAATCATAGACAACATTTCATGCTTATGGAATAAGAAATAACCCCTTTGGAATCTACGGAATTGATGACTATTAACAAAAATATATTTCTAACCCCTCAGACTAGTAGTTTCTATAAGAATAGATAAATAATTATACAAATATTATAAGGTATCGATGTATAAACATGATTTCTAATTCTAAATGATTCATTTTTGTTCTTACATTCCAAGAAAAAATGGAAAACAAAATCCTTTCTTACCTTTGACTTGGGTAAGTCTAGAACATGGCCATGTTTATATAACCTGTTTATAATTTCAAAACGATATTCCCCAAGTATATTATAGAAAATAAGGTCATATATTTTTATATAATTTAGGAATATAAAATATTTATTATTTATATCCTGTAAACTTATAGAAAAAGTTTTATCCATTATATATTCATATAAAACATAATTAACTGTAAATAGTAAATATTTACTTTCTACAAACTGACCATCCATACTATCACCTCAAAGTAGTGAGATAATAACTAAGAAAATTTTAAGTCATTAAAATTATATAAAATTATAAATAAAAATAATATTATAAATAAGTAATTCAATGAATACCTTAACCATTTCTTAACATTTATCTCCAAATGTGAAAGAGCCTCTTTATCATTTTTCATATTTTCATAAATTCGATAGGTGATCAGTCTTGTGTCGAGAATAACCATTATCCAAAAACCACATTTCATTGATAATATTATGAAATTTATATTTAAAAGATAAATTATACATAAAAAAATTCTTGTGCCCATTATATTTTGGATCCAATAAGGATAGCAACAAAATATTTTGGTTCTCAAACATATTTCAAAAATGTATTGTAAGTTACTCTAGAATATAAATTCATAAATATAAAAGCTCTATTGTGTCAAATATATTGAATAAATAAAAGAAATGATACATTAGAACAATTTGAATCCAAACAACACAAAAATTATGTTACGTAGGAAATTTTTTTACTATAACTTTTAGAAAAAATAGTCTAAAATAATTTAATATTTTCTTTATTATATGCAGAATTAGTTTTTCATTGTTTGTTTTCTTCCTATACACCTTATTTTAAATTTTAAAATTACATTCTATGATTTTTATTATCATTATGAATTGAAATTCAATCATCATAAAACAAATGTTTTGAACATGAAGAATTATTTCAATTGTTTCCTTAAGAACATAATTGTCATTGTCAATTTTTCCTTCATCCCTTGTTAAGCCTCTTATTATTTTATTTAAATTCTATATACAACCCAGTAACACTAACAAATCATTTTTTAAATTTATTATTTTCATTATAATGATAATCAAATATATAAGGATGAATTTCAATATTAATAACTAGAATATAAAATCATTACACACCTCATTTTTATTTTACTAACAAACATAGATTAACTACATCTATCTAAAATCTAGAACCATCACTTTAAATAGATTATTTGGACATGCTCAATAGAACATGAAAATAATGTTTAATTTTATTATATTATTTATCATCTTTCACTTCTTGCATCAACTCTAAAATTTCAAGTTTGATGTGACCATATTTCTAATATTCATAACAAGTTATATTTAGTTTATATGTAGTGTTCTTCTAATATTTTAAATAATTTTTTTATCATTACATGGTAACATATTATACCCTTTAATTCACTTAATAATGTTTTAAATATTTTTTCTCATTTTATTCCATTTCCCATTTATCATATTTTGTTCCTTTGATTAAAAATACTTTGTGTATTTTTTTATTTTTAAATAAATACATTTCTTCTTAAAAATATTCTCCTTGGTAAAATTATACAAGCCATGTTCATATTTTAAAAATTATCCAAGGAGTCTATCTTTTATGTACTATTTGAAATTCATATTTTTATCTATGGAAACATACTTTGTGTGTCACCAATTTAGTAGTTGTCATTGAACACATTAAAAATGTACAAGATTCTATAAAAAATCATCAAGATAATTCAATCAATTTATTATACAAGTTGTCCAATTGAACATGTGATTAAAATTATCAAACTCACACACTTTAAATAATTGTAATCAACTCGAAATATTATGATTTTACATATAATTATCTTTTTTGATCCAACAGATGTGAATTTTATAATATTCCAGATATCTATAGATATATTACATGAAGATACATGAAGAAAAACACATCTGTTAATTACATTGTATTAAATATTAATAAATTTATAATTCAAAAACTATTTTACTGTGTTGTTTATTGTTATAATATCTAGATTAGAGTTGACCAATTTATATGATTTTACCATTATTGTTCGATGATCCATGGTCAATTACTTTGGATAATCTTTCATTAAGGTATCATAGTAACTGTTATCATTACTATAAAAATTAAGTGGTTTCTGAGGAATCCACTAATCATTGGGATTTATAGCTTTGATATCATAATATCATTATAATAATACTATATTTTATTGGAATATGTTAGCAATATAAAATAATAATGATTAAAATTTTTATAGAAAAATAATATAAATGAATTTAAAATAAACAAATTGTTTTGATAACACAAAAGAGCTCAAATATCCACTAGAAGGATCAACTATTAAAAATAATTGTGATTTCATAATGGGTGATCGAATATATCCTATTTGGGGGGTGAATATGTCATATTTAAATTTCAATAACATAAAATTATTAAAAAAAATTATTAAAAGATACAATTGTCATTAGAATAATGAAATAAAGAAAAAATGGATTTTTTATAGTGATTTAGTCTAAATTGGATGGATTCCACTCTTATACATTTATACTCAATAAGAGAATTTTTTGAACCAAATTTATTTTTAAAGTGTAACAATAATACTATTATAACATACATCTTAATGTGTATGTATAAAAAATACACCATACTTTTTTATAGGCTATGAAAAGCTAATTAAAACACATAATTTAGACTGCAAGATTCAAAAACAAAATAATACTAACATTAAAATCTAGGATGCACAACTTGAACAGTCCAGAAAATTGAAATCTTTAAGTCACAACATGATTAAAAAAGAACAAATAAACATAATGTGAGAGCACTTGTGAGAGATGGGAAGTAGTGTAATAAATATAAGAATCCATGATGGAGTAGAAGATATAATATAGAGGAGCAGTTTATCATTTTGGATTAATGTATCAGTATTCTTCTTTATGGTAGTAGTTGGTGTCATAGAATCTCTTGTTACAAACTATCACATTAATCAAGAATATGAAATCATTGTCACGTAGTACTTGGCTTGTAATATAGTTCAATGTTTTAGACAAATATTTTTTTGGTTCTCAAATGATCATGTTCTCATAAATGGTATATATTAAATGTTTCTAGAATACTTCAAAAATAATATATAAAAACTATCAATCCAATACCTATCCATGTAATGAAATTCATATTATTTCTTCATAGTTATATAAGAAAGAGAAAATTATCATTCCAAAATAATCGTAACAGAAAAAATTTGAATTCAAACCTTAATTTATAATTAAAATAATTTTAATTACTCATCATATATTTCAAATAACATTTATAATAATTGGTCAAATCAATTCCTTAAATATCAAAATACAACATAAGTATTAAATAGAATTTTCAAAATACCTTATAATTTCATGTAGTTTGTAACTATTAAAAATTTATTTACACTTCATTAAATACCATGAAATAAATTTGAATAATTTGACATAAATATATATTAATTTAGAAAAAAAAATAAAAAAATGAAATCAGTATATTATAATGTAATCTCTATAAATATGCATGAATAAATAATTAATTAACAATAATTTAAATATAATTTAAAGACAATTAAAATAATTCACATGGAACATTTTCAATATGTATGAATTTAATAAATTTCTAAAATGTGTGATGTAAGGAATATAAATATATTATTAAAAATATTATAAAAAATAATTCAAAATACCACATACTAAAATATTACATATTTCATAAAAAAGAAGATGAATTGAGCATCAGTTTCATGTGACCATGATGTACTTTTCTTTCAGTTGGATACCATACCATTCCATGAAATAATATTTTCAATTTTAAATATTCATAATGTATGTTGAAATATCATGTTTTCATATTATTGATAGAGTGAACAACTAAAGTTTGTAGTCAACTATGTTATCATGATGCATGACCAGTTGAAACACTATGATGTGGTTGGTTGATGGAAACCACTTTTAGTTAAATTAAACATATGATAGAGTGTCACATAAAAACTCATGTACTAGCCTTCCAACACATGATAGTATTCAATAATACAAGCCATCACATATAAATTAATCTTATGTTATCTTAAAAAATATCATGCAATAGGGTGAAAAATACTTCATGTGGTCAATAAAAAAAATACACATAATATAAGTTTAAAAAATGTACATTAAATATAATGAGATAAGAAAATACAATTACATGTAAAATATTATTTTTTTTAAAAATATTCTCACAAAATAAAAAACACCTAAAGAAGATAAGTTAAAATTTTAAATTAATCATTACATATTTTAATTGAATAAAATAAGAAAAAATAAAACTATTTCATTTTTAAAAAAGAATATACCATGTGATGAATTATAGAATTTATTGAATTAAAGAATTTATGAAAATTTAAGGAATTAAAATCATTGTAATAAAACAAAAAAATACAGTAACACTGTACTTGTACATGAAAATATAATAGGATCTCATGTTCCCTTAATATATAAATCTAATTTGAATAGTGATTTTTATTATGTTTTTGAATTTTTGTTTTGTGATCATTGATGTTTCTTTTTCAATTATTTATTTTTCGAAATTTTATTAAATGAGGGAAGTTTTCTTCTAACCCCATTACCCCTTGGACTTCTTTATTTTAATCAATTAATATGGGTCTGAAAGTCCTTACCTTGAGAGTATAGATTATTAATATATTTATAATAATCATAATCATAATAATAAATTTAGAGTAATTATTATTATTATTTATATGAGTATGAGGATAATTATAAATATGTTATTATTATTACAATTATTAGTCCACACTAATTTCTTTTGATACCTCATTCACACCAACACATAAATATGAACAAACCAATCTCAATTCAATGTAAACATCCTCCTGGTCCATCCGTAGTGCTAGTGATCACCCCAGAACCACATTATATTTTACGAAAAAGAAAATGGAACAATTTTTATTGAATGAACTGTTACGATTTTGGAACCCTAGCCAAAATCACCAAATTAAACCGTAATAAACTCATAATATTATTAAAAGGGATTCATGCTGTAAATGTTTTACCACCCATAAAGGAATGTTTTATTGACATGATCCCACTACTGATGAATAAATTGTTTTCTTCGGTGTTCTCCAAGTAGTATAGAAGTTGGTGGTGTTTAGTAAAAATTAAAATTTTTCCAATGGATTAAAAGTTTTGATTCTATACATACATTCACCTTTGAGTAAAAAAAAATTTAATCCAACTATGATAATTTATTTTTAAGAAAATATGAAATTAGTTTTATAAAATAACAAATTTATTTCACTTGGGGCATCGTTCAACCCATTGGGTTGAACTAACAACACTGTTCATTATTACAAATTTAAACATGCATTATTAAATAAACATTCCCTTAATAAAACCCCATAAGATCGAGAGTTATATTGTATTTTGAGATTAAGAACATTTAACTCCAACATAAGATATAAAATACAACATTTTAACTGAAAACATATTTTACATGACCACAACATTCTTTTTTTACTTAGCATTGTATATGATAAACTGAGGACATACATAGAAAAGGTTATCTATAAATCCCAATAAGGGAGTAACCAAGGCACAAAATGAAGAATACATTATATGTTAAGAAATATGTGTATCAATTGAGTACAAGAGAAACATGACCATAATTTCATGATATAACATTTTTATTATAACGTGGAAATGTAGAAACAACTTAAAACACTGCATCATTACCATAAAAAATAAGGAAAACCCATGTCCCAACGTGGTTAACTAATGTACTATAATGGAATCAGGTAAAAACCTATCTCAATATGATGGATAATGAAAATAGTCATTACCCAATGCATTAGAACTCAATGAGGGTGAAACCTTCATAATCATTTCAATGACATGCGTAAGTATTCCACATAGATCGTACAACTTGGATTCATTCAACTTCTCCATTTATTCCATGATGAAATAATATAAAATAAATTCATGTATGTACAACGTAATAATTGTATGTTTATAAAGTTGAATACCCTTGAAAGATAAATGGGTATGGTATTCACTACATGATGATTTTGGCATAGAAAATAACAATTTAAATTTGGATGCATAACGACATCATATAGAAATTCGTAAAATGGGTGGATGAGGGATAAATGGGAATATCATAATTTATACATTCTTTGTATAGTAATGGGAACATGGTACATAATATCCCAACATATGAAATGGAAATTAGATTCATAATTTAAAATAAATGCTTAAAAGGAAATGATAAAAGAGAAATACCTTACAGGATTTTGGCATGGTAACAGGTGTACATTACATGGATTAATGAGAAAAAAAGGGTCTATTATAATTGAAAAAAATAAGGAAATTGTGTGTGAGGTGAGGAAACATACCCCATCCTTATTAATTGAAAATAAATGGGTGTAACAATATAAGTAAACTTGGAAACAAATGAGAATGGAAGGAAAGTGAGGATCCCTTACATAGAAGTGTGATCCCAAAGGCTTTGTAGGGGTTTCTTGAGAGATTGGGGGAGACTTGGGAGGACTCTAGGAAGTATGGGTCAGTGTTTTTCATGCTCAAAATGGTTTGAATGAAGGGTAATGGTAGATTAGGCGGTATTATATAGGAATGGAGGGTGAATTATTTATTATTTAGGTTTTGGACACTAGAGACTAAAATATTCAAAACCCCAAATCAAACCATTTTATTTGTATATGGTTTCTAAACAAAGGGAGTGAAAAAAATTATTTTATAAGGTCAATTAATGAATCCAATAAAATATTATCCATTATATTCGGTGGTGAGTCACACTCTCAAAGAAATTGTTTTAAAATATTAAAATATTTAATAATTCTTAGAGGATTTACTAAGGCTATATAAAATAAAACAAAAAATATAAAAAATTAAATTATTTTAGTGCTAAAAATTATATTTGGTCAAATATGAATTTTATATTATTTTATTACATCACTATTGAATCATTATGATGTCATAAAACAAATTATATATTTACACGGTATTTATTTTTTACCCAAAAATTCGAACATCACATAAAATTATGAGAAATTCAATATCTGATATTTATGATATCCTAATTCCAAAAATAATAATCATTTTATATAATTAATTTTATTAATATGTGAATTTTCCATTTGAAAATAAAATACAATATTTATTGACACTTTATGGGTTTTGACAAAAACAGTTGTCAAACATTATTATAAATTACTTTTGACATCATAAGAATTACGTGATCAGTTATATACTATAAAAGTAATTATATAATAATATTTTATTAAAATATTATTTGTTACAAAAATAAAATATTTTATCAAAATATATTTCTTATTTGAATGCAATGATTAACCAAAAATATTATTTGTGCTTTAAAAAAATTCAAAGTATTAATAATATTTTGAAGGTATATTCTTTATTGTATAAAAAATAATGTACAAAATAATAATGCTAGGGTTTTGATTCATATCCCTTTATTACACCTACATACTCCCTATGAGTAAGGTGTGCGATGGTGGGGCTTTCTTGGGGTTGTTCGGGGAACGTGGTTAGGTCCATGATCTTGTTGTGAATGAAATTCTCATGTAAATGGTATCACTCGTCATTAAATTATTGGTTCTACTTTTGGGAATGCTCTAGGTAAAATCCCAGAAATACTCCCTCCCTCGAAAGATCTAATAAATTTGATTCAAAGGGAATGATCCTACATGTTTAAGCCACTAATTCCTTTTTCTGTGTCCAAAAGATTTTATTAACACCCTATATTTATAATAGTCAAGTGATCAATATTCAACTGCTATATTATCATCATAATGATATTTAGGGGTCTTTTAAATCCAATTATAAAAAAAGAGGGTGTTGTTTTTCTATATCTATAAGATATTTAATAAAAAGAGGGGAAATTTTATTCATAAAGGTTTGGGTCTTTACAACCTTCCCACTGTATGAAATTTCTCCCTAGAAATTTTGTTTTACTATGTTAAAATATACAAGGGTAACCCTTCTTTATCACCTCCTCCAGTTCCCGCATCACTTCTTATATCTTTTTGTTTCACTAAAACACATTGATTATGGGAATTTTCTTAATTTATAGTACTTTTTCTCTCTGATCTAAGATCTTTACTAGATTCTATTTATTGGAGAGGTCATTCTACAATGGTAACACCTCTATATTGAGTATATATGATCGTTCATGATTGTACTTCCACATGAGTGATGCATGGAACACATCATTTACTTGAGATTGGTTCGGTGGTAGTGCTAGTTGAAAGGGAACTGCTCCGATGTGATCAAGGATCTCAAAATGGCTGATGCACCTTGGACTAATCATTCCCTTATTCTTAAATATAATTACTATTTTCCATTGAGATATGCGGAAGAAAACCATGCCTCTAAAATTATACTCTAGAACATGTCGATGATTGTCAGCATAGAACTTTATTTTGAATCTGAGCAGCATTGATGTGACAATAGATGGTCTTAACCTTTTGCACTATTTCCCAGAGCATTTATAGATCTAGAAATGTTTTCCTGAAATTAATCCATGCATGCTGACATTCTACAATTCTACTAATAAATGGATTCATATGGATCCCTTTGGATGCATGAGTGGAAATTGTTGTTGTAATAGAACTAAACTAGAAGAAGATGTTGATCCTATCCTCCATTTATGTACACTGAACATTCACTCAACATGTAATAATGTTTTTGGTTATTTTTCTCCGATTGGACATCAGTTTGAGGAAGATAAGCCGTATTGATCATCATCTCAGTATTCAAAGCATGTTCGAGACTCTTCTAGAAGATCAATATGAATCTTGTATCTCAATCAGATTCAACTGATAGTGGTAAACCATGAAACCTTACAAATTCTCTGATGTATATATGTGCCAATTGATCTTGTGAGAAATCCACTTGAATCATAATGAAGTGTATAGTCATTGTAAGATGATCCACCACAACCCAAATAATATTGTTTCCCTTGGATTTCATCAGATGTCCGGGGACAAAGTCCACAAGGATGTTTTCCCATTTCCATGTTGGTATGGGTAATGGTTTATTCATCCCCTAATACTTCTACCTCTTAGCCTTACCTTACTAACTAACCAAAAACATTGATGTATATTCCACGATCTCATTCTTCATGTTATCCCACCACTAATGCTCTCAGAGATCTCAATACATCTTTGTTTTTCCTTGGTGAATGGAGAAATTCAAACTATGTGCATCTTCCTAATGTTCATTCGTAATGCAGGATATGATGGAACACATAGTATTGAAAAAAAGTATTACAGTACCCTTTTCATTAATATTGAACTTTGAGGATGTCCCTTTTCTTATAGTTTCAACATTATTCTGAATTCCCTCATAATCTTTTTGAGAATCCTTGAACCCTTATAAAATAGATGGTTGAGAAATCATTTGTGAATGGAATGATGATGCTCCCATATTTATGTATCTGATGTCCATCTTTATCCCATATATGTGGATTTTATCCTTTTAAATTCTCAACAATGATAGAATTTCTAGGTCCCTTAAACTTAGTGCATCCACCACCATGTTCGCTTTCTCAGGGTGGTAATGTATTGTTCATTCGTAATCCTTGAGGAGATCTAACCATCCTCATTGAATCATATTCATATCTTTCTATATGAATATATATTTTAGAATTATGTGATCCGTATATATTTCACCCTTCTCCCCAAGGAGATAATTCTATATTATTGTTAATTCAAAGATCATTATTTCCAACTATAGATCATGCGTGGGATATTTTTTCTCCAGAAATTTTAACTACCTTGAGGCATAAGAAATGAATTAGTAATTTTTCCACAAATTACATCAAAAAATGTTTTATAATATTTTCAATAAGAACATTACCGTAAACATAAACAAGTGATACAATACTTATAAAAGTTTTCCCTATTACGTGAATATCATTTCTGATGGGGGCTCAATGATTGTTTAAATCAAAAAATACATACTAATTGGACATTAATTGAAATACATTATGACATACACTATTTTGGAGTAGTGGTTACATGTAATTCATTCATCTTTCTATATTAGTATAAGACATTTCATGCTCCTTTAGTCATGGGGATTATTTATTCTCATAATGCCCAACTTCTCAACATTTATAGAATAGAACTGTGTAAGATGCATTATATAGAAATTTTTTTTCCAAACATCACATTATCCATTCATTCATCAAAATTGGATTCTTTTTCCCTTCCTCCATAGATAAAATAATTCCTAGTCCCTTTGTGACATTTCCCATGGTGCCTCTTTCAACACTTATTGCATCAAAGAAAACTAGGTCTTCTTTCCCTTTTCACCTTTTTCTGAGGGAAATTCATGAGGATTAATCTTCCTATTTCTTGATTTTCTTGGGCATTAAAAAGGTAACATTTTAATTGCAATCACTTTGGTACATTCATCACATTTCCCTTCAAATCAGTTTTTAGCCCGATTCCTCATATTACAAGCAATTAGATAGAATAAAAAAATAATATGGGTAAGTATTTTAAATTATTAAACAAATAAAGGGGAATGAAATTAAAGGGATTACATATAAATTTATTTATTTATTATTAACTTATAAATTTATCAGCTTCAACAAATGTTTACATGATCTATATCCTCACACATATTCTTATGGGTTTTTTGTTCCCATAATAATGGTTCATATTAAGATTATGAATTTGGAAAAGGATATCCCTTGTGTGTTTTGAACCAAGAATGAAGCCAGGGCCATTTTCATTCACTAGTTCCAATTCATGTCTAACTCAAAGCAGTGTTTTTGTGTTTCACCCCTAGACAGATCTGTCCCAGTGCCACCTATACTTGTTCATATCCAAACAGTGATGTATTTTCATGATAAACTACATTCAATATAATAACCAAAATTTAGGGATGTTTTTCACATAATTATTCTTATACCTATGTATTTCTGTAGAATTATTTTCATCCTAATCAAAAAAAATTACTAAACCTATCCTTTGATAACAATTATTGGAACTCTGGTCTTTATTACACATTTAAACATGATTTATCAAATAAAAACTCACTTAATAGAAACCATAAGATCAATGGTTATAGTGTTTTGGGGGATTAGGAACATTAAATTCCATCTTAATACATAAAATACGACATCTTTATTGAAATCTTATTTAACATGACCAAAACATTCCTACGTTCATAAAAGTGTATGGGACAACCTGAGGACATACATAAGAAAAGGGTGAGTTATAATGCCCAGTAAGGGAGTAAACAAAGAGTAACTTGAAAAATGCAATACATGTAAGGGTATAAGAATATAAATTTACAACAATTGAAACATTAACATAAAGACATGATATAGCATGATTATCATAACATGGAAACGTGGACACAACTTAGAACACGAGATCATTAACAAAAATGAATCAAGTAAACCCCTTTACCAATATGGTTGAATAATATACTATAATGGAATATGGTAAACCCATGTACTAACAATACATATCATGATACTAAACATTACCCAATGCATTGGAGCACTATTAAGGCACACCCTGTATAATCATGTCAATCTTATGCTTAAGTGTCCCACATAGAACATACAACATGGATTCATTCAACATAATCATTTAATATACAATCAAATATTGTGGAATACATAAATGTAAGTACCATTCAATATGTTTATGTTTATAAAGGTGAATAAACTTGATAGATATGTGGTTATGATATCCAATACATGATTATTTTGGACTAAAAAATCATGGTGGAAATTTGGCAGCATAACAACATCATATGAAAGTTCATAAATTGGGTTGATGTGAGATAAAGGCCTATTTAATCATTTAAACATTATATGGAATGTATGGGGAACATGAGACAAAATATCCCAACATATTAAATGATATTTAGATTCATAATATAAAATAAATGGTTGAATAGTAATGAGAAGAGTGACATCCCTTACCGAATTTCGGTATGGTAACAGGTTTTACTTGGATGGACTATTGAGAGAGAAATGTGTCTCTAAAAATTAAAATATAATAAGGGAATTATGGGAGAGGTTATAAGACCTATCCTATCATTTTTAATTTAATATAAAAGGGTTTAAAAATGTAACGAAACTCGGATATACGTGAAAAAGGAAGGAATGTGAGGATCCGTTACATGGAAGTCTGATCCCAAAATCATGGGAGAGGCTTCGTGGGAGCATGGAGAGACTCGAGAGGACCCTAGGGAGTATGAGGTAGAGGTTAGTTGAGCTCAAATTGGTTTTAGTGAAGATTAATGGGAGATTAGTTGGGTTTATATAGGAAAAGTGGGGGAATTCTTTATTATTTATGTTTTGTAAATTACACAATAAAATATTGAAAACCCAAAATCCGAAAATCATATTTGACCATGATATCTGGTCAAGTGGAGTGGAAAAAATTATTTTATAAGCCCATTGGAAAAATACAATAAAATAGTATCCTTTCTTATGTGTAGGCGAGTCACACTTTTAAGGAAATTGTTTTAAAATCGTAAAATATTTAATAAGTCATGAAGGATTCAATAAGGCTTCATAAAATAAATCAAAAAATATAAAATTAAAATATTTTAATGGTAAAGATATATTTGTTCAAAGATACATTTTATCTGATTTTATCAAAAAAACTATTGGGTCATTATGATGTCAAAAAACACATTATATTTTTATATGGTATTAAATTTTAAACCAATAACATGACTGTCATTGAAAATTTGGAAAAACACACCATTGGATAATTTTGATGTCCTGATTCCAAAAGTTATATTCATTTTATATAATAAATTTTAGAAATATTTTAATTTTCACTTTTAAAATAAAATAACAATATTTATTTAAAATTGACAGGTTATGTCAAGAACAAATTTCAAATTTAATGAAAATTTAATTTGACTTCATAATAATAACGAGAAAACATAATATTTGTTAAAATTACTTCAATAATTTTTTTTTTAAAATATTATTTATTTCAAAAATAAATTAAATTAGAAAAATATATTTCTTAATTAAATTCAATTATTATCCAAAAATACTATTTATGCTTTAAAATTCATTTTCAAAGTAACAACATTTCAATGAATGAATATTCATTATAATCATCAAAAATAATTTAAAAAATAATAGTGATATGGTCTTATAAATATCCCATTATTACACTAGCATAATTTCTAAGAGAATGGTGTTTAATGGTAGTTCTTTCTTTGGGTTGTTGATGAACATGGTTTGGGACATGATCTTGATTATCATAAACTTCTCCCATATATGGTTTCACTCATGCTTAAGTTGTAGGATTTCTGCATGGAATTGGTCAAGGGAAAATCCTAGAAATTCTATCTCACTAAAAAAATTTGATAAATGGGCTACAAAGAGAATGATCCTACTATTTAAAACTATCACATCCTTTTTCTGTGTAAAAAGGATTTGTTAAAACCATATATTTATAATTGTTATGCGATCACTATTCAATTTTTCTATTTTTAACAGTAATGATACTCAAAATTTGTTTCAAACCAATTGTAAAAAGGGAGTGCATGTTTTTTCTATATCCATAAGACATTTAATTAAATGAAATGAATTTTTATTCATAAATGTTTGGGTCGTTATAGTGGAGGTATGTGACTTGGAATATTTTGGTACCATTTGGTTGGTGAGTTGTATAATTTTCTATCGTCGACCTTTTATGAAGCATGAATTATTATTGTTATTGTTGTTTTTTTGTTGTTTTTTGGGTTCTTATTTCTTTTATCCTTATACGTATCATTATAATTATTGTTATAAATATATAACACATATATTTTTTGTCATTAAGACTTTTATATAGCATTTTATTAAAAAATCATCATTTATTATATATATGATTTTAAATATAATTTTCCCCATTCATTTTAATATTATAATTATCATTAAATTTCTACTATAAAGTGATCCATCAATCAAAATTTTTCCCAAATGTTCTATCCATTAGATTGTATTTTTTCCATTTACTTTTACCCAATGTACCCCACAAATTTATGGTACCATGGGATATTCATTCGATATAATTGATACTATTTTGATATATTAGTAATGGTTTCTAATTTATATGAGGTAATTTTAAGATATTTAGTGGAACGTGGAAAATTTGGCACCATATATTTCAAGAACCTAAAGATTAATAAATTTATATGGATCACATTTGGGATTTGATTTAAACAAATAGATATATTGGATTTATAATGAGAAATATATATAATGAGAGAAATTTAATATAGAAAAATCCAAAGTCCACAGTAGTGAAAGATTTTTTTTAATTTTAATATGCCTAATTGTAGAAGAAAAACCAATAACACAAACACCATAATCTAGCAAGGATAGGTTTGATGAAATCAAATATATATTAATATTATAAGTACCATTACTCACTATGGGTCACTGTTTCATCGTCTATATACTAATTGATGTTTAGTAAGAAACAATGATAAAGTTATTTATTATAAAGGTAATCCACAACCAATATGAATCATGGATCAAATTTACAATACCAATCTTATGATCGCTAATTTATTAACAGCCCAATCATTAAATGAAATGGTTAATGTTATAGAATCATCTATACATTGGAAAAAATTGAGTATAAATTTAAAAATGATTACTATTCTTTATATATCCCATATTTTCTAAATGAAGAAGTATCTAAGAAGATTAAGAAACATAAGTGTCATAAATATTTAACATAATCATTAAATAAAAAATAGATACACAATTATAACTGATATATAAATGTGAAACCCCATTAAAATTTATTCAAGAATATTTATATTTCAAACACAATATCGAATGATTATGTAGCTAAAATAATTATAGAAAGATCAAAAATAATGAAATGAAATGTGGTAATATGATACTCCAAATATTGAAAATCATATAATTATATTTTACTACTCAGTATTAGTAACTAATAATTTATCACATGATATGTTATTCAATGTAACACCATACATGACTTTACATTATTGAATAAATTCATCAATATTTTGATTACACAAAATATTTATAGATTTTATAAATTTGTTATATCATATAAATTAAATTTTAAAAACTATAAAAATATATTTAAATAATAGTCCAATATAATTTAGAAAATATATCAATTAATCTATATGATTCCTAGAAAAATATGTAGAACCAAAAATAAATCATCACACATAAAGATATTATGAATGACCACATGGAATTTTTATTCATTCAAAATGATTAAAAATAATTAATTTATAACAATAAAAATAATATACTCTAGAAAAACATCATTACTACTCATGAAATAAAATGACCTTGGGTTATCCTATACATTAATTATAGCCACAAGGTTTTGGAAATTTCATTCCTATTTTGGTCAAATAATATATTCTCATTTATATATGTCAATACTTATAATTACATATTAATGTAACATATTCTATATATCCAAGTAGATGAGAATATTTTATTTCACTAAACTAACTATTGTCTTATACATCCTTAGTCATCCTCTATTGAGGACCAATATTTATATCTATTGTATTGGACACCGAAATACTGTCATGTTATGAAATAATAGTTTCAGTATAAAAAACAAACAATTTCCCTATGATTATATCGTACATTATGATGGTAAAGTAAAATAATAAACGGTGAACTATCACATGTATGTTACCTTATAAAAATATTGAATTAAGTATTAATACGAAATATAAAACACATGAAAATGATTACATTATGGTTGAAATAACTATAGTAATGTCAAGTGGTTCAATCTTGAATACAAGTCACACATGTTTTTCATTAATGAATGTTGAATCTATATATGACCCCTTCCTCATGCTAGTATCGACATACATTCATTACAAATTTTTTTCATAATTATCATAAATTACTGAAAAAAAAAATATTTTTGATAAGGGGTTATTTATCATTAAAATATTATGATATATGTTTCACACCAGAATAATAATAGGAATGTATCCATTTATAATCAATCATGTAATATTTTCTGTATTTTGAAACATTAATCATATGTACAGAATCAAGGATGATATAAAGACTAAATTTTATATATAATATTTCTTTTCATAATATAATAATATGTAATGGACTTTAAATGTACCTATATTTTGTAAATTTTATTATTATGGTAAAAAAAATCTTATATTAACATGTAATATTTATTATATCAACATGTCTCCACTTGTGGGAACATTACATCATCTTGAAAACTAAAATCATTAATGTGATAGTTAAATTATATTCAAATGTTTACATAATAATATTATTATGATTATTAATCCATATAATTTCATGAACATTCTATTAAATATATGAACTACCTATACATTTGATTTTCATCATTAAATATAATGTTATTTTATACTTTTATTTTTAGTTAGAACAAAAATAACTATAATTTGTCAAAGAATATAAATATATTGTTGAACATAATCCATATTCAATTATTAGTTTTATCTATAATATAAAACTCAAATAAAAATATTTATTTTGGTAACAAGAATTTTTAGAACTCTTGTATCAAAATTTTACTTAGAATTAAAGATCCAGAACACTACCTAAGTTCTGTATAAATAATTTAGTATACTATGGATGAAAATATAGTGACTCCCACTAGATTGTGACTATTATTTTTAATCAAACCATTAACTTCATTATATTATTTTTAAAATATAAGACATGTGACTTACTATACTCACACCAAAGAACTCTTCATGATCTATCTTCATTTATCTTATTTAATTTAATATATAATCTCTCACATCTTATCAATTATTATAAGATGTATCACATAAATAGATATAAAAATTAGTATGACATCATCGTAGTAATTTAAATGATCTTATTTGTATCATCTATCAAATATAAAAATTTGTAGAACTTATTTATAATATATCATTGACATATTTTTTATTTATCAGTTATGAAAATCCACATGTTCAAATTTTAAACTTACTATCTTCTCTAAATATTAATTTATAAAAATGGAATATAGTATTTAATGTAGGAAATTTTCTTATATTGTTATAATAATCATATAATAACCCATATATGTTTGGGATAATTTTCATAAGATTTATGTTAGAAGACAATTTTTTTTTCTCTACTTATAAACCCTAAACCATTATAAAGATAAAATATTATACCATAATCAATGTCTCATATGGATAATTTTATATTCATATAGATGGAATTATTCTAGTATAAATGTAACATAATATAAATAAATATGATCGAAATGTCCAATATATTTGTAACGACCTATATCATTATATTTTGATGGATTCAGACAAATGTTGAGTTGAAATCGAAGTGGAAATTGAATCTTCAAAAAAAATTTGATTTGGATTGATAATTAGACATAGTGGGTCGACATTAAATGATTAAATGGAGGGGTTAATGATAATTGATCATGAAAAATAGATTCATAGTTAATTTATATGGTTTTGGTAAATTGAAAATTTTTGGGTGTTAGTTGAAAAATTCTATATTGTAATTGGTTTGAGGCCACTGGGTACTCAGTGAAGAAAATAGTGGAATGAATATGGTTTGGGGTACCCAAGTAGATAGAGATCTTGTACCATATTTCTAATAACACATAACTCGATTTCATACGTATGGGGGAATAGGTATATTGTAATTTTATATTTAAACACCACACTCATATAGGTTTATACTATTTTGGATGGAAAGAGGGGAGGCTACAACTCATTCTTCCCCTTACCCTTTCATTTTCCACATTAACCTATGAGTATTTGATGTTGTATTTCTAGGTTTATATGGATGGATCCTCTCCCTTATTCCTCATTTCACATTATTTTCTTATTATTTCATATTTTAGTGGGATGAAATAGTGGATTTGATCACAATTCTACTAGAGAGTCCAAAATTGACACAAGGACAAAAGTTTTTTGATTTGAGAACACATGAAATGAAAAAGGATGATGAATGCACAAGATTTCATGAGGTTTAATTAGGGATAATCTATTATTTTTGGTTTTCTTTTTTTCCTGAAAAATTTATAGAAAGTTGATTAAAAAATTTTATTAATAAATTGGGATTTTAATAGTGAGATTTTTTGAAAAATTTTAGTTGTGGAAGAAACCCTATTTATTTAGGCTATGACTCATGGAAAATACTTGGTGTGTCTTAACTCATTTACGAATCAATGAAAAAATGGTGACTTAATTTAATAAACTAATTATGGGTGTCTTATTATTTATTTTTAAGTCCTTGTTTTGGGGTAGGTGTTCATAGACTATATCAATAATAAATGATTGTTTAGGGAAGAATATAAAGGGACTCTCTTGAGGGGGTCACTCCATCATTGAGGTTCACGGTCCCCAATATCACAACCATGATATATGAATTAATTTATTATATGTAAAAAATTCTTTGTAATTCATTGTATTTGACCAAACCATTCTTTAGTGAGTATATCTCATTTATATGAGATTTATTAACACCTATAGGGATATTAAGGTGACCTTTCATATGTTAACATTATTCTATAGGATTTTTTTAGACACTTATAGGTGGTCAGTGTGGACTATATTATGTGAGGCTCCTCAGAAGGTGTCTTTCCATTTTTAGTGATATTAGTTTCCAATTGAGGCACCATATGAGGAAACATTGTGAATTGTTCTGAGTGATGAGTTATGGGTGATATATTTTGACATGTCACTATATGTGGGGAGGATTATGAGATAAAATGAGTTAAATGGTCTATATGAATGATGATCTGGAGTAATGATGAGAGTTTAAATATTAAAGGGTATACTTGCCTCTATTAATAAAAGGCGGAATGGCTTAGAAATAATAGAAATATTGATTGAGGATTTTGGAATATGAGAATGGATAGTGGTTATGTTGAGATACATGGTTCACAAGGTGTGAGGAGTTTTTGTTTGGGGCTATCTTGAGATCATTAATTATATAATATTATGTTATGATTTTTATTCACTATGTTGGTTGTTTATATGATTGTTATCCAAAATTGGCGTGAGTGAGCATCTCAGGACTGCCATTTAGATATTACAAATATGGGATACATTATCACATATGACCATATAATGTACCATCCAAGATGAGTTGCTTTCCTCATGTGGTATAGTGATATTAATTTTTATAACATGAATT
The DNA here is from genome assembly GCA_963277665.1 of Viscum album. NCBI lineage: Eukaryota > Viridiplantae > Streptophyta > Magnoliopsida > Santalales > Viscaceae > Viscum > Viscum album. Next base: position 610,272,469 of record OY728160.1, read on the forward strand.
CTATTCTAGAAACTAATAATTTAGAACGATTCTTATATTTGACATGAAATTATCTATGGAATATTATAATGTTTTTTATATATTGGATGAATTTTCAACTATCTATTTTGAAATAGTGTATCTTAGCCTAAACAGAATAAATCTAGTGGTATGATGTGGTATACTAGGTACTGAATGAGATTTTAATATATTCAATGGTGATAACTAATTAATATGGTTCGGATGTCATAGAAACTAAGATACTTCCCTTATAAATGTGTTATATGTTATAAAATTTGTGGTATTTTTAAATAAATGGGACTAGTTTATATATAAATCTATTTGTAGACAATGAAGTTGGATGTAATGCAATTCCCATTAATTCTATGCATTGGAAATGAAATTGGTTCTTATGAATATTCATGCTTGACATAGAAATGGAAATTGAAGTTATGATAATTCATTCTCTAATGTTATCTAGAGAGTAGGATGATATGATACCCCACTATGGAGTTGGAGGTAGGTTAGGCTTTTATACTGACCCATTCAATACTAGGTTCATAGGGACAGTTTGTATATAGAAGAGGGGAGATACACAATCTATATAAAATCCCTCTAAAGGTTATGGGATGAGATTCTATAATAATATATTGATGGATTTCGTAATGGGTTTGAGTTTATACCAACCATGATTTTGAGAACCAATGGTAATGAGAATTTGGATGAAATGAAATCTAAATGTTTATCATAGTGGCTATAGAAATTATTGAATAATATGTTATCCTATCACTTTATGTTTCTTGACATTGAAATTTAATGCATATCTAATGAAAAAACACTAATTTTTTTAATTTAAGATCATCTATAACACTCACACTATATGATACTATTAAATGTAAATAATTAGGGTGGTTGGTTGAAAATTCTACAGTTTGAATATTTTTATTCTTGAAGACATCCTAAATTTAAAATTTTCATTTAGTAGATGCATGAAAATATATACTGATTTTATTTGGGACACCATCACTGGTAATCTATTTATTTTTTTGTTCACATCCTTCCAATACACCCGAGTGGATGTGAATATCCTTATATTGAAATGTTGGTTAGCATATACACTATAGTATAAGAGGATAAAATGAAGAATATCCATTATGATTCTGAAGATAAGTCCATGTTTAGTTCAAGGGAAGTGTTTTTATATCCCTTCAATTTAAATGTACACTTTTATGTATTGTATATGATCATACCATTGAGTGATCTTTCATTGATGTGTGACTATACAACATGATGTGTTGACAGAATTATTAATTGGACATGGGGATACCAATTTATATGATAATAAAAAAAGTGTGAAATGTGGGGGAGTGATAGGTTTAGTGATAAGGGATTTCATAGGTTTTTATTTGTTAGGATTCACAGTTAGTACAACTTATGATGTATGTGACTGACATTTTTTGGAAAACATGGATAGATATTTTAGTGTACATGAATAGTATAAATGATATATAACTCATGATATAAAGAGTTCATTATTGAAAAAGCTAATGTAAACCGTTTCTAAGGTATGAGTTTTAGATTCAATGTGAGAATTTATATCATTTTCTAAGATTTTCTTCCCAGATATTCAATTATTTTTTGAAGAATTGAGTGTATAATCACTTTCAATACATGTTTTTGTTTGGGTTGTTATAACCTAATATTATACTAGAAACCATGATTTTTGTGATTCATTTAACGTAATTAAACTTGAAAATGATATGGGATATAAAAATTGGCGGACAATGGATGATCTCAAGGGTTGTGATATTATGTTAAAGTTAAGGAATCTATTTTTACCTTACTAAATGTATTTTTCTCATGGAGTTCTAGTATGGTTTAAGGGGTATTCCTTGATGGGATGTGGTTGTGTAAGGTATAATCATTTTATATCATCAAGAAAACTTCTTTTCATTCATAAATGATGAGGAGAGTCAGTTATAATTATTCTATATAATGTGTGAGTGAGAGTAGGTTCTACTCTACTAATAGATAAATATCAGTTGACCATTGATATCCAATCAATCATTTTATGAATGGATATGATAATGTATTCCTTGTGGAATGGTGATATAATTATCAATTGTCTATGAGGATCATTATTTTATTATAGTTTTAATTTATCATTTTCAAAGGTTTAAAACATTTCATGGGGATTTACCATCCACCACTCCCAAATAGGATTAATATTCCATTGATTTTTTCAAAATTTCATTCCATTGGCGAGAGCTAAACCATTATATAGGTAATTTTAGAGATGGATATAACTTTAGTTCCCCTATTATGGATCATGTCTAATTATATTGTGTTGATTTAGGTTAGGGTCTCCGCTGCTCAAGAGTTTTCCACTTCACCCCCTCCCTTGACCCAACAGGTGAATATCCACATGTAAGATGAGGGTGTTGTACCAGTTACACTACATCCTTAGTATCAATTCATTCCATTATAAATAAATAAACAAGTTCATTTTGGGGGGTGTTATTTCTTGAACATTCTTTTACTCAACAAACTTCTCCTTCCCCAATCCATCAGATCTCTATGTAGAGGAAGGATTGTTACAAAGTAGATAGATTCAAAACTCTATTTGTGAGTCCTAAAAAAAATCAATGTGGAATCATAGTATTAAAAATAGTCTCTCATTTCTATTTTATAATGATAACCCACCCCTTTTGATCTTTCATGACTTTTTCAAATCCTAAAATATAGCTGGTCTTTCTGGAATAATTATTCCAAAAAACAATTATTTTTTGAAAACATATTATTGGATATTGACTTCATTAGGTCCAGTGGAATTGAAGGCCATACCATATGGATTGTTACTCATCCCTTTTGGTACTTTAGATTATGCTACCTAGAATCCCACATCAGTTTAATAATCCTACTACCATCAAGAGTATTAGAGATTCATTGGGTCATTTCCTTTTCATTAATGAATCCCTCTTATAACTATAATTCACTATATCTAGTATAAAATATATTGAAATGAATCATTATAATCTTCTCTCACAAATATTCTCATTCGTTATGGCCTTGATGTATCTTTCCGAAAAATAATATATAATAATCTTTGAGGATATACTCTTTGTAATACTTATAATAACACATAGAATAAGTTTTTTGGAAGAAAAATAATGTTGATCTTGAAATGAAATTATATACAGATTCATATTATGTCCACACCTCAAGGATGACCATTCATTGTCTTGTTCTAGATGTAGGCATCAATGATGGAGGTGTAAGTCCTTATTAGGTCTTTGTGATTGTCGGTTACATGGATGGATGATCTGATTTTTATGTGGCCCTCCATGAAGACTCTTCACATCTTTTTGTGGAAAATATTTTTATCTCCACAAATAGAGTGTTTTGAGTATTAAAATAAATGTTAGCATTTTTAAGATCATTATTTTATAGAGAATAATATGGTTAGCACGCTTGAGGGGATTCATGATGTTCCTCCCCCAGTTTCAGCTGGGGATGATTAGGACTATATTTCCTTAGCTAAAATCCATAATTTTTGTGTCTCTTCATAGTCTAATGTGTCCAAGACTTTATTTCCTTCTCCCTCTTATGATACATGAGGAAAAATAACAAAATTATCTCCACATCTAGATTCTTTTGATTCGAAGAATCTATCTCCAAGTGAAAATATTCTGGATGTAGATATGGATAATTTTTGGATCTTGGATACATATTCACCCCACAATCACTCAAGAACCCTATTTCTTCTCAAAAATTATTTGGGGTCATATCATAGCATGGTGAAGATCTAAAATTTTATCCTCCAACATGAAACTAATAAAATAATAAATAAAGATACAACCACACACTAGTAGTGAAATGACTCATTCAAAGTCTAACACTCGAAATGGTAATCATTATTCCCAACCCCAAAGTATTCCATAATTCTAGGGCTACTCCTTCAATCTCATGATTTCTTACATATATGGGAATTATAGTGGAATTATTTACCTTAAAAATAATAATATATATGTATGTTCCTCTGTAACAATCATATTTTCCATGTTGATGTTTCAGAAACCAAATAATATGCACCATCTACCATGGAATTATCTATTAAACTAAATGTCGATAACTATATAAACCATAACCTAATAAATTCAAATACATTGTTTTTGGGAGAATAAATGTAAATTGGAATATATTTATGTTTTCTCTAATTATATAAAATTCATGGCCTATAGAACTCCCATAACCTTATTAATGTCTTTTATTTGTGAAAAATGTTAGCTTAATGAATGCAGGGATCTTTAGGATGCTCTCTCCTCCTTCAACCATAGATCTATAGACTACTTCATCGAAGGTGATTTCAATTTCATACATGATAAACCTGATAAAAAAGTATGGGATATATATTTAAATATACATATAGGATATTTTATAATTATTATCAACCAAAAAAATATATTGGACATCAGATTCACTGGGAACATGTTAATGTTATGTAATAAAAACATAGAACTAGTAAAATATGGATCAGGATGGACAAATGTATTGGAATATTTGTTTCTATATCTATTCTCTTGTTCTAATATATCAAGCACCTAACAGGGTCCTTATATTATAATTTTTTTATTCTCTTTCCATTACAAATTTTAGTAGTAACTAATCAAATATTATTTTCTTCAAGTCTTTGGATAGATGTTAATATCATGAAGAAGATGGTTTTTTCATCCAATATGGCTACCATGAATGGAAATACATGTTTTTAAAATAAAAAAAAATAGTGAAAATGTTCTTTCATGGAAAATATATCAATTAATCCCAAAAATAATATAAGAACATATACAATATGAAATGATCCATGTGGATATTAGGTTATTGGAAAATTGTGATACTGAAACACTACTTAAGATTTCCCTCAAGTGAAGGAACATATATTAAAAGTTTATAGAGGGAGAGAGGGTATCCAAATAGAGAGACATATATATATAAGTGGATGAGGGAGGGTGATATAAATATTTAAAAATTACATGATTTTGTTATATAGAAGAAATATTTTTTGATAGTCAGTATGGAACTCAGGGATGGTACATGTACCTGTGATGTCAACACTATTGGTCCTCTTGTGGAATATTGTTTCTATAATTAAGTCTACATTCCTTGAAAACCGTTTAGATATGAGTTTAATGGGGAGGAAGAATATTATCACTTCATTATCAATATTTTGATGATTGTATTTGACCAAGAAAAATGCATATTAAAATCCATTCTAAAGGGAGAAGATATTTAAGAGGTTACAAACACCATAATCTAGATATTGCACTACAGAATAATATATTTTTATGCTCCTTATACTCTAATAATGTGGGAATAAAAAATGTCCTTGAATTTATTAAATATTATTTGAAATGGGTAACTCTTCATAGAGTAAACAGTACCACTATCTTGATCGTAATTCTTTAGGTGACCCAATCTAATAAATTTGTTCAATTTGGTCCCATTATCATGTCAAATTTATTAAATAATGTGCCCCATACAATTTAAAATAGAATAATTTCAAATAACCTAACCCTTTATATATTATATAAATGATATGGATTTTATAATGGGAAAATTATACAAGTAAAATTTGGTTAAGGACAGGAAATGATACCTAACCAAGACCAATGATTTATTGGATATTCCACCATAGTAAAAATTCAGACAGAAAAAACTATAGAAAGATTGAGTAGAGTTTCATCCCAAGATTTATATGATATTATTACATTTATAGGTGGATATATGAACTCTTAATTCGTTGCTTCTCCTAAACATGGTTCACAATTTCAGTCATTGAGAATATATTTTTTCACCTCATGTTAATGTGGGGTCTTCTATATGTGGATTCAATCACTCCAAAAAATTATTATGGATTAGGATCTTCTAAGATATATCCTAAATAAATATATAATTTTTTTTTCTTCATCCATTCAATGGTAGGTATAAATATTTTGTAATCTCATAGTTATTTTTATATAAATCATGTTCTCTTTATCATGATTTGTTTTAAAAATTATTGTCAAAATTATATTTAGTTTGATAATTCCTATGGAATTAAGAGTGATAATTTCATTAATATAAAAACATTTAGAATATATATTTCTATGAAATTCACTAGAAGCTACCAAAAATATACTTTGGAGAGTCACAGTATTCATAAAATGAATTTTCCAATGGGTTATCTACGATATACATTGGCTAATTGAATAATTGGCATCCACTATTTGGATGATATTTTCAATAGAACCACATGAAGGATTTTTTATGTAGAATATATACTTTATTTAATTTATATGTATGATCACATTGGTGAATAATGTTTTTTCACTATTCTTACTCACATTCTTTTAATTTTTAGAGTCCCACTTCTATGATTAGGAACATTGAAATCTCCCTCAATGCAATCATTTTGGATTCTCCCAATGAAGGTCATCGTCATTTGGACTTGATTGATAGGGTATCTGAAATAACAAACAAATGGGTTATTGATCTTAGGTTAATTTGGGAAACTATGAAATTTAAGCAAGACAAGTTAATCTATGAGGTGATCTATTGGTAATCACCCTTGTTTAAATTTATCTGCAATTTGTTTGAGATCTATACAATTAATTATATTAAATTACCCATTAGTTATCATCTTTATCATACCATTCTTGGTTATATATACATTATCTTGGATAGTTATTGATGATTTTTGGTAGTGTTGACCATTATTTCAAGTATTGTTTCTAGGTGGTGTCACTTATTTTCTACCTTGGGTGTCTAGTTATAGACTTCAACTTATGATATGATAATGAGTATGCCAAATTCATTGAATCCATTCTCAATAATGAACAAATGTAATTATATTATAATAATCTAATATTCAAAGAACCTAATTGATGTGTCATTAATTTCTATGTTTAAATAATTTAAGTTTCTCACATATCTATAAAATTATCCACACAAACCAGAACTCTGATTTCAAGGGTAGAAATCATTAATGTAATGATCTTCCCTATAAGATCAACTTTCTCATCTGGCACCTTCGAAATTAGAATATCCCAAAAGATGAAAACATCCTATGAAATGTAATTCCTTGTTCCTCCAAATGCACATGTTATCATATTTCCCCAAAAGAATTAACGAATCATTTTTTCTTTGAAAATTATTGGGATTGACTATTAAATATTTCAATAATTGGGATCTTAGGATCTAATAAATTTTATTATTATATGAATATATTACCTATGAAATTGATTCAATGTTCATGGCTATGAGGAATTTAATTCATAGGGTAGTTTCATTATTGTTTTCTATGGATATTACACTACCACAAAACTGGGCAGGCAAAGTGCATCATTTTATCAGTGGTAAGCAGAAAGCATTGATAGGGTTGCCTTATCAGTACTAGCTAAACGTGCTGATAAATCACTCCATTATTAGTGAAAACAATATAACTGATAATTTTTTTTAATAATAACTTATATATAATTATTATATTCATATCCAAAATAATGTTTATTTGGGTATATTAAAGAAAAAATCCTTTTTATAATTAATATTTCTTAAAATAATTCATAAATATATATATATATATATATTGTTTTTAAAAAATTATAAGATTATAATAAAATAGATGGGTGTTTCCAATGAATTTTTTCAATTAATATGTTGATTATTCATGCATATATGTTATGTATAATCATGAATGATCATTTATATACATTACACTCTTCTTATTATTCATGTTGTCCATTGATGGATAGTTTTTTATTATGTATATTTTATTATCGGTGTATATGATTAAATAATTTTACCCTTATACAATATTATGTTTTCAATACTTATAAAATTATATTAAATATATTTAATGAATAAATATATTTTTTATATTTATAGTTATTAAATTTAAAGTATATTTAAATACTTTTAAAATATTTTTATCTCTAATTATAATTTTATCTATATATATGTTTAAATAATTATACAATTACAATAAATACATATATTATAATTATATATATATAATGTTAATTTTTTTACATATATATATGTAGTTATAATTATAGCTATAAATAAATATATATATGATTTTTTTAAATTATAATAAATATATTTATTATAATTCTTATAATGTTATAAATACATAATTAAATAAATATATTTTTAAATATATACAAATATCTATAAATAAATAAAAATAATTATAATTATAATTATTAAATAAATAGGGATATATTTAAGTAATTAACTTTTTTTAATAAATATATTAATTACACACACACATATATATGTGTATAAATAGAAATATATATAAATGAATACAAATGGTTATAAATATAACGCTAAAAAAGTAGATATATTTAAATAATTAAAAAATTATAATAAATATATTGATTATATATATTTATAAAAATATAAATATATTTCATAAAATTTTATAATTATATATATATATTTATTTATAATTACCACTATAAATAATTTTGTATTATAATTTTTAAAATGAGTATTAATTCAAAAAATATATTTATTATTTTCATATAAATTGTTATATATAGTTAAATAAATTTATATAAATATTGAGAACAAATGAATATATTTAGATTTATAGTTATAAGTAAATACGTATATTTTTATATAATTATAAAATTTTAATAAGTATATTAAATATAAATTTTCATAAATTAATAAATATTAGAAATATTAATTTGTTATAATTTTATAATTATTTAAATAAATAAATAAATATTCATTTATAATTATAATTATAAATAAATACATATTCGTATAATTTATTTTTAAAATAGTATAAATATATTTATATAAATCCATAATCTTATAAATATTTATTATTTATATATTAATTATATATATCTCTACTAATATACATATAATCAGTATATTTCGTATAATTTTTTAATTATTTAAATTATAATTTTAAAAACTAAATAGATATTTATCTTGTATATGATTTTATAAAAATATAAAAAAATTTAAATAAATTATTAACCTTATATCTTTATCAGCGTTATATTTTTTACTGCTGATAAAGGACATCTTTATCAGCGCGAAAAAAGTGCGGATAAAGTCATTTTTTATCAGCACATTCTATTTTTGCGCCGATAAAATGTACCTTTATCAGAACTTTTTATCCAGCATTGATAAAGGTTCACCGGGTTTTATAAAGAAACTTGGTCTTTATCCTCCTTCCTCACACCCCTAAAGCTCTTGTGGAAGACGATCGCCACTGCCACTACTGCCTCATTCTTCTCCTCCTCCTCTCCAACCAACTCCGCTGTCACGAACCCACCTTCCATGGGTGCCTCTCCTCCATTGTGTGATATTTCTCCTCTATCATGATTCTGTCTGCCTCGCTCCTCCCCCTCGCTGTGTCGGTTCCCTCTGCCGCGCGGCTCTCCTACTTCGTGTGGTTCTCCTCTACCACTGGCTCCTCTTTTGCTTGCCTCTCCTCTATCAGAGGAATCCTTCACAGCACGTCTCTCCTTTACCGTGAATGCACCACCGCCTAGTGCCAAACCACACCTCTGTGGAGCATTTGCTCTTATTTCTCATCCTTTTGGATTGTATTTATATTTTTACGATGATGGTGATGTTTTGAATTGTATGGTCTAAATGACCTACTGGAAGTCATGATCATTGGTGGTCCTTGTTTTAACACTAAATAAATTTCATGTTTGTTGTCCTTGTTTCGTGAGGTTTTTAGTAAATGAGCGAATTTCCCATTTAATTATTTTTCACTTATCCAGATTCCTCTTTTATATTTCCATTTATTTTCTCTGAATTCCAACAAAGTGTCCCTTTGCATAAAATAACCAAAAACAATAGAAATTAGACAAGAAGAAAATCTATAATAATATGATCAAGGGATGAAATATAAAAAGAATTAATGCATGATTTATTGGTATTAAATCGCCCAATCATAGACCATTTATTGCCCTAAAGGGAAATATCTCATTTCATTAAATAACGAAATACCATCATACAATTATTAAAATTCTACAATGAAAAATATAAAACAATTATTAGTTAATGAATATATTTTCTTATATCATATCAATGATTTTTTTATAAATCCTCACATGACAATGAATATAAATTCAACAAAGGCTTATCATTCCCCATTATGAAAATTGTGGCAGTAATCATAATTTTTTTACATATATTAATTAACTCATTCTATATTATATTTTTATTCAAAAACCATTGATGTTAGTGGGTGGATGCGTTGGAGGCCTAAGGAATAACTACTTAAGATAATGTAACAATCATATAGAATTGATCTAGTACCATGGTAATGAATGACAATTTCACTCAACCTCCATTTTCTTATTATGTTGTATTTCCTGAAATTCCCCTCCTTCCATGTGTGATAAACCATGATGCACTAATCAATGATTATCCTACACTTCATGATGTATTATGCGAGATCCCATAGGGTGATACATTTCCATCGATGGAATCCAACCAGTATAGTGGATTTAGACTCCATTATATAATTCTCAATATTATAAATCCTAAAAAAGATGAAATAACTGAACAACACATTTTTTTTCAAAATAGATATTCCTTGTCTATAGTAAAATGGAATACAAAGATCACATAGCCCTTGTCATCCTACAAAAAGAACAGCACTGTTCAAATCATAAAAGGTCCATCCACATTGAGTTTCAGACCTATACTAGGTTTCATATATCTATCTCATCACCCTTTGTTAGGCTTACCTCCTCCATAAAGGCCATGATCAGTACTCAAGAGAATACTCATAAATAAGGCTAATGTCACCCATCCTCAGGTGACAACACCATGGTTCACCATAATTTTTTAAGGAAAATCGTAATATGTGTTTGAGAGCTAGGCCTTCATTATCTCACATTGTTCTTTTCCTCCCAAAGAACCCAACACCCCATAGCCTAATCCTTATTACATATTTTATCTTAGTGCCATGCTGCCTGACACATCCCAAAATCGAACTCTTCCATTATCCTATAATGTGTATATTCCCAGATGATTGATATCTAGGTAAGTAATAACACATTCCATGTGACATCTATAAAATTACATTCTTCTAAACATTCTCATCTATTTGGTATCACTATATTCCTCAACTACCATTCCAACAGATTGTTCTTCTTATTTAGCTATTTTCATCATATATTCCACATCCACATCCACTCATCAGATTCTGGTTTATATTGAATCATCAACTGGTAATCCTTCCCACTAAAGCATCCAGGAAATGAATCAATGTAATATGTGTCATTCACATCGAATTTGTAGATGTTTTGGTGAATGTTATTATCCTATAACATATGGTTTTTTTATAAATCTATTATTCCTAATAGATACTACGAAGGATATATTATTATCATGGAACCATACTAAATGAGAGTTCATCACTAATCAATTTATGATTCTAGTCACTGATATCGACTAGACACAGCACACATCCCACCTTTACCTTCATAAAATTCATCTTCTCGATCATGATACATGAAAATCCAGACATCGATTTGGTTTGAACAACCTAGATACTCCATTCATCTATATATATATACATTTTAAATATCACATATAATGAGTTCAATTTAATAATGTCCCATTCTAGCATAACATTCACTCCCTTCATGTCTTAAAAAATACTCCTTAAATTAATACCCTTTCCTTTATGACATTTATCATTATCTTCGAAGAATCATAGTGGAACCCCTAGATAGAATCTAGATGATTGACTTTATGATTTTTTTCAATTATATTCATGCTTCCCTTTGGTTCCTAGATTACTGGGAGACTCATATTACCCTATAACCCCTCTGGGGTCAAAATAGAATATAATATTGAATGATATTTAAAAATGGGAGAGATATAGGTGATCATGTTGTGGATCTCTTAAATCTAATAGAGATAGCATCCTCAAGACAAGACTCAAACTTATCACTCTATAATGCATTTAAATTCCAGTTCAAGTATTAACTCAAAATATAATATGAATTTTTCATTATTCCTTATTTTCCAAAATCCTTTAGTGATATGGGTTTCATCATTAGAGACCCTTCAGCCATTATTTGATTGATTTATCTATTCACATCAAGATATCAATCCATGGTGATCCAGGAAAATTTTGTCTTCTTTTCGTCTTTGTTTCCTCTATGTTTATCATTTGGATAAGGTAGAGGAAAGGACATTTTTGGTCTGGGGAATATTGGGATAAGTTGTTGATAGATATTTTTTTGTTCTAGGTTATTGAGGATTATCTAATATGATCTTGGATTGGTGATTATCTATTTCATTGTATTTTCACTATCATAGATAAAATATTATATTGAGTTAGTGGTTTTAAATTTTTTATTTCTTTTTTGTAAATCATGGATGTTGCATTGTTTTTCATGATTTTGTTGGATATTAAGGATTATGTTACCCATAAAGCCTCAAATCAAACCATTAGGTTTGATCTTAAGATCCAAAAGACCTTTTGTGCACCTCCACATAAATGTATTAAGGTTATATAATAAATGTATTAATGTAATATCTTCAATAATCCATTGATAAAAGGTCTTGTAAGTTGATTCAATAACACTGGCCCATTGAATGATCATTGTTAATGGTAGATCCCTATTTTTTTGGGAAATTATGAAAACATGCTATATTCTACACGGATCTATAATGAATTGATGAATTAATCATTAGATTGACTGGGAAAACATAGATCCAATATATATTTATACTCATTTATCAAAGAAGAAGAGATAAATTTCATGGATCTAAGAATAACATCCCGCTAAAACGCCACAAGATTAGTTAAAGGTTGATGAATCAATGGTAAATAGACATGAGTGCTTTAAATACTGGGAGGGAGATCTATAAATTGAAATAGGAACATGGCCTGTCAGATTTGGGTGGAAGAGGTGACAAAATAGATACAATTAAAATCCGTAAGGTGAATTAATTGCACCCCTAGGATGGACACACTAAATAGTCTACAATAGGAGTCTTCAATTTCAAATCAAGAATAAGACGCTTCTTCTAGAGATGAGTGACATAGGGAAATTATTTTTGTGAAAGGAATGAATAAAATTTTTGGGCCATTGAGCTGATTCAAGTGTTTGTGAAAATTCCTAAGTGACTTTTTAAAATGATTCAAGTGTTTTGAAATGTTTCTTAAGAGATTTGTCGCTCATTTCAAATGATTAAGATTTTTTGTTCATGAAGATGTGTTGAATGGTTTAAAAAGATAGAATTTTGGTTTTGTGAATGAGTGTTTGGAACTGATTGATTTATTTAGAAATTTTTGTCTTGTTTTTAAGAGGATTCTATGTAAATGGTTGTGTTTTTAATGGTATTTCATGGGTGATTTTTTAAATAGTTTTCAATGTACATTTCAAATGTTGTTTTTTATAGTATTATATGTATTTATTTTTATACAACTAAGAAAACTATTACATTATATCCATATATTGTGTATTTATTTTTTAAAATACTAATATCACCAAATCGAATAGGGTGTATATTAATAAATAATGGATGGGTTCCATTAATTTTATAAGAGAGTATGAAGATGGAGTGAATGAGTTCATCAATTTTGCAAAAGATCATGCATGTGACCCTTCTCAAATCATTTGTACATGATTACACTATTATTATTTAAGAAAATTTTGTCCAGAGGTGATAAAATATCACTTGATCTGTCAAGGAATAGATTGATGTTATAAATGTTGTAATAAACATGGAGAAATAGTGAATGTAGATAGTGGATATGATAAAAGTGTTTTTTATGGATCATCTAATATGATTACAAGTGAGGAAAATGAAGAATAAAATATCAAGGATCTGATAACAGATGTGAATGATGATGAAGATTGTATCAGGTAAATGAAAAGGATAGTTGAAGATGAACTTTGTGATTGTCCAAATTTTTTGAGCTATTAATGAGTTGTGAAAAGACGCAATTGTAGAGTGGTTTTCCTAAATATATTGCATTTCAATCTGTATTGGAGCTATATAATTTGAATTTAGAAAATAGATGGAGTGAAACTAGTTTTAATGAATTACTTTCTCTCCTAAATAACATGATCCCATAAGATAATGATCTCTCGAGCCGAACATATGATGCCAACCGAATGTTACATTTGAATGTTATGATCTCTAAACAAAAAAAAGTTTACTCAAATAACTGTATAATATTTCACAAGGACTAAGAATCAATTTGCGAATTCCCAAAGTTTGGTTATTATTGATACCTGAAATACGAATCTAGTCATACGAATGTCTTAAATTAATTTTAAATCATTAAATGGTTTAGGAACCTATGATTAAGTGAGGATACTATAGGGAAATGAACTTGGCATGTAGACAAAAGAAATAAATATTAGAAAATACATCACCCAGAGGACTCTCCACTTAGAATATAATCGATAATGAGTATCCTAATTTTGTAAATGAGCCAAGAAAACTATGTCTTGCATTATCTATAGATGGAGTGAATACTTTTCGATTTCAAAGTAGCACTCAAAGTACATGGTTGGTAATGTTGGTAAATTATAACTTACCCCTGTGGTTATGCATTAAATGAAAACACATCATGGTTTCTATGATTATAAAAGGACCAAAAATCATGTATTGAAATTGATGTAAATTTGGATCCATTGACCGACGATTTGAAATTTTTGTGGGATTCACGTGTAACATTGTATGATTATTATAGAAATGAAGATTTCACATTGAGAGACATGTTGTATGGGATGATAGATGAATTCATTGCTTATGTAAATTTGTCAGTATACTGAATAATACGAATTCATGGGTGTCCTGTATGCGAACACGATTCACAATCAATTATGTAGAAACATTCATCGAAAATAGTGTCTCTAGGATATCACAAATTTCTACCTCGAGGACATACGTACCGATTTTGGATGACATCATTGGATGGAAGTAAAAAGAACATACATCACCATCTCCACTAACATGTGATAAACTATATAAGAATGTAAAATATATGGATACTACCATTGTAAAACTGTTTTTGAAAAACCATACAAAAACAAGTTGGAAAAATAGATTACTTTTTTTTAATTTCCATACAAGAATTGACTATATGTTAGAAACATTATTGAAGTCTACATGTTGAAAAAAATTTATTTGAAAGTTTCACTAGGACATTACTAACTACACCAAGAAAAACAAAGGATGGAATTAAGGAAAGGTTGTACATCGATGACATGGGAATATGAGAAGAGTTGGAAACAATGAAGGGTGAAAATGATGTTTTCTTCCTCCGACTGCTTACAATCATTCTAGGAAGGAGATATATCAGTTTTTCAACACCGGTAATGACATAAAGGTTCTATAGGGGTATTTATCGAATATCAAGATCCTTTTTTCAATGAGAGATTTAATGTTAATAGGTCTAAAATCACTTGACTACCACATTTTGATTCAATATATATTACATATATATTTTCGTTACATTTTTTTTCAATAATGTCCATTATAAATTAGAGAACCATAGTTTATTCTTCAAATAAATATTCAATAATGTTATAGACCTGATGAAATTTACAATTATGGAAGATGAGATTAGTTAATTTGATGGTTTAATAAGGGAGAGAGATTCGAATATGTTGTCTTGTACACTATAGATAGTGGTTCCCCGTGGAATGATATATGAGTACATTGATAGGGTATGTCAAAAATCGTAGTCATATAGAGGGTTTTATTTAAGAGTGATATATTGTCAATGAATTCATTTAATTATGTACCAAATACGAGTCTAGTGTGTGATGTATTGGTCCACTAAAATCTCGTCACACAGGGCAGCTTGCAGGTGAAGCAATTTTTGGAAAATAGGTTGTCACAATAAATATTACAGTTTAAGAGGAGTCCCCTTTATATTTTTCAAAACAGTTTGGAGGTTGAACTATATGTTGAATCCCACAAAAAAATTCTACGGCAGTTGAATCCATCACAGGCTGAAAAATGGATATCAAATACACATAACTGAAAGTTTGTAGGATTATTTTTATAGTAAATATTTATGTATATAGATGAGAATACAAACTCAATTTCATAACGCCTTCAATTACTATCCAAAGGACCAACTGGGTATGTTTTATCTTGTAATTCTTATGAAATTAATGGTTATACATTCTATACTGATGAACATAATGAAGGTATTACTCTGAAGAATAGTGGAGTTACACTTATGGTTAAAGTGATGCATGTTTCTGGTGCAATATACATAAATAAAATTAATGAGAATATGTAATACTTTAGAGTAATAAAAAAATATGTGAGTTGGATTATAAAAACATCAAAGTGAAAATTATACAATGCAAGTTGGCTGATAACATGAGTGTTGTTAAAATAGATGAGTTGGGATTTCTGAATGTTGATTTTAGTAAGGAATGGTATATAGATGAATTGTTTATAATGGCATCACATGAAGTAAAAGTTTTTTATGTTCAATATCTTGAAAAACAAAATTAGTCAATTGTTCTATTATTGAGAAAACCCACTGAAGTGTCAGATGAAAATTCAACGGAGGTTGAGCCTTTCATTGGGACATTTTAATAATTTCATAAGATTCCCAATATAATTTTTTATGTATTTCAGAGGATACTACAATTAAAGGATTTGGATAGTCCATATAGAGGTCAAATCCCTTTTTCCTTAAAAAAAGAGATCAATAACCGGTTCGATTTTTTTTAATATAAATCATGTCACCTTATGTTATTATCTATTCTTTTCTTCTTTTATGTAATCTAAATTAAATGTCAAAACTTTTCTATAGATAACGACATATACACATGAGGATTCTCCCAATTGGGAAGAATAATAGGTCTCTCAACTTGGTACTTCTCATAGTGTAGAGGACCTATAGGTTTCTCAAACTATTGCAGCTACTTCTCCCAGTGTAGAGATAAAACCACCATCTGCACATGCCATTGATAGTGCTTTGGAGGAAAATATTTATGGTGATGATACTGAGGAAATAATAGGTAATGAAACACTGTAATCATAAAACAAACATGAGAATCATATTTTAACAGTGTTACGAAAATTTTTTATGTAATACGAGGTCAGATGGAATAAGTGTGTGAATCATGTTAACCCCAAAAGACTTATTTAGTAGTTACATTGGAATCGTCACTCGACAACATGTGACAATTGATTTATTATTGTGACACCATGTTGTCACTAGGATTATGATACTGATGTTGGGAGATATTACTTAACATTAGGATATCATTTTTATTATTTAATAAAAAATAAAATAATGAAACATTGAATTATTATTTATCATCCCTTGTAGTGTTCATTTATAGGGGATGAATTGCACAAGAACATTGTATTATGTGTTTCTAGAAGGAATCACAGACACTTTCAAAATGTTTTAATGAAATTTTATCTTAAATATGATGAAGGGAAAATAAATTCACACCCACCCCCTTTTTATTGACACCAAATAACCTAAGGAGTATGGGATGAATTTACTAGCCATAATGCGCAAAAGTATTTTCTGGTACATTTTGTTTGGTACTACGTTTTTTGATGATACATATATTCATCAATTTTTTTAAAAGATTTATATTTATGAAATAGAAACTGAGTGATATAAATAAGGAACGTCCAACAATACTAGAAAACCCATACCTTAAAAATAATGGGGTATACTTCTCATGAATAAATTGGTATGTATTTTAAATCTACAACAATTCTTTTATTTGACATAAAACATCACCATATCTATATTAACCTATTTATATGTAGATTGAGGAATCTAAATCCAATGTCACTTGAATCTGACACCATGTGCTGTGGAAGGAGGCATGTGTAAATAAATACGGCATAATAATAGATGAAAACACACAAAAAGTGTGGGGAACATGTGTAAGTATGACATAATTAATATATTTTATATTTTAATCGATATTATATAACAATGATAACTTATTTCCCCTTATTTTGTATATTAATTAGTGACAATAATCAATAACACTCAAACAAGATGCAAACATAATTTTGCTGGCCTTGAAGAAGAGAGAAATGTATGGTTGTGTCAGAGGTGCGGTGTTTGTGGGGACACACTGAACATATTTTGAGAAAAAAAGAGGAGGATCAAAATGATTAAGTAAAAATGATGATAGAAAGAATAGATATACTTGATGAACATATGAAATTACATAGTGAGTTCATCAAACATATGTTGGTGGTGGTGGGTGGAGAGAATACACAACTCATGATAAACCGGTGTGTGAGGATCTAGTCGTACCCCCACTAGATTTGAGGTGATCTATTCTCCTCAAATACCTGTATTAGATGAGGTAATAAATGTTCTAATAATTGATTCAATGAACTATGATTCATATAGACCCCGATATTTTTCCTTTAAAATATATTATATGGTGAATGTGACTATGAATTATATCTATCAATGCCCACCCATTTCCTTTTAGTGAGGGATACAATGGTTAATATCCCGAAATGCGTGATACACAATAGAAAACATCCAATAGGTCATGTCAAAGTGTTGACAACATATCCCAGGAGCTAAGCACCGAGATACAAGTTCAAAATGATTATGAAGATATTCATAAGGCCAGACACGCTCTTGGAACACTCATTACCTGGCCATTATAGCTTGTAAAAAAACATGTCAATAAGGAGGTATTCGTTGTTAATTTATTTTTCATGATAAAACTTTAATATTTAATGAAAAAGGTCATAAATAATGAATGTTATTATAAACATACACATGTAATGGGGTGAAAAGAAATAATGGATCAAGACCATCTCAAGGATGAACCAACCGATCAAAGAAATATACTAAAATAATAATAAATCCACCCATTCTATATCAAATTTTATTATAATTGTATACTCATGTGACCACGAAGTTGAAAGATAGTGGGGTTCACACAATTATTTTTGGTGAAAATATGTACATCGTGGAAGATCCATATTTCATTACTGTTGAAAATATTAGTGAAATCATAGAGCATGATTGGCTAGGTCAATTAGTTGTAAATGTATACGTGAGGTATGTTTTAATGATTTTATTTTCCAAAAAGATGATATACTATGATAATTATGACTCAATTCATTTCATTTTTCATAGGCATATATATGAAAAAAAAATTAAGGGATTTCCCCATGAACAAAAACTTGGACTCATTAGACCTAACGTATCCTCTACATAAAGAAAATATAGAATCCAAGAAAGATAGTGAAATAGTGATAGGCCTGCTAAAACCATTTGAAAACAAAATTACGGATGATAGAATATTATTAACACCAACGATACAGGGGTAAAACTATACAATTTAATCATATCAAATATATTTTAATTTTTTTCATTACATATTTTTTGTATTTTTAGGCAACATCAGATGCTCATTGCAGACAATTTGGATACACCAGAGATTAATTCCATAGATTCAATGAATGGATATCCAATAAACTAAAAAAAATGATGGACTTCTTCAATTTTAAATACTCTACATCAAACATTTTAGAACTAAATTTTATTTACATAATTAATATTATCATTTTAAAGTGTATTTTTCTATGTTATGTAGTTGTGTGAATATAATATACATTATGGAATGAGGCTAGGGGAAAAGGACGAAAAAACATAACATGTACAATGATTGGATAGGAATCAATGTATATATAATAACATTTCATTATCCAACATAATAATATACATACGGATCCAACATAAAAAGAAGGGAATTTGGATATAAACACAACAAGTATAAACTTCACATAATAAATACAATAAAAAACCTCATAAATACATCATCATGAATGTAGAATCAATGATAACAGGGAAACTATAATAACAGCATAACTACCATATCTAGAACCACTATTCCCTATTAAAAATATCCAATCACATATTTCCTCAGAGTAGTAACTAATTAGGTTCTATTTATAAACACCAACAAGGATTATATTAAATAATTCAACATGTAACAACATCTCAGAAGAAAAACATGAAGAGTTCTAAAATTCCAGTAATAGTTTTTTTTTTGGAAAAGACGTCTTTTAAAATAACATTAAATAAAAATATTCATTATTTTTTAAAATTTGTGCACCATAAACCAATTTTTATTATATAATTCCTTCAAAAATAATTATGCAATATTTCCATATTTATAAAACAAAACATTGTAAAAACTAGACAATTATACATGTCAAAATAGTAAAAGATCTTTATTTGTGAAACCCTTTTCCAAAAAGTCTAGCTAAAGTAGTGTCATTTTATATTTACTTTTATCCAAATTTAAACTTTCATAAAATATACCAAAAAACATCTGGAAATTATATTTTTTAAAACAACAATAAATCCATTGAACCATTGTAAAAAACATCTACAAAATAATTCATAAAATTTAAAAAATTGTCTTCATCAAAACAAAGCTCATTAACTCAGTTCAAATAAATGGGTGTAACAAAATCAAATAACCCCCAAGAAAAAAACCACGGACACCATTAATATCAAATGGATGAAAATTATACTAAATGTATTATTAACCAATAATTGTTAAACTAGATTAATATGAAGTAAGATTACTTTATTTTCATATATTCTTCATCATATGAAATAATTATCATCCGAATAAAATAAAATAATATCGTGTTATAAATTAAAAAAACCAAAAAATTTCACTAATTTAACATGTTTCCTTAACCAATAAAAAATTAATTGAAGGGATTGACAAATAGTTAAAACATTATATCATACTATCCATATTAACACATGACAACATTATTGTTAGTCTACCAATTAATTATTCAATATAGAAACATTATAGGACACAATATTAATGTGTTATTTCTTTAATAGGTTTTTGAATTGAGAAAAATATTTTTATTTTTTACGTGATTTCATGGAACATCATTTAATAAAAATATGAGTTAAAAAAATAATAAAAAAGGCTATTGCATTTGGAATAAAAAATCATATATTCTATTTTATTCATGGTACGAGAAATTATTTACTAATTTTTAATATATTTAGAAATAAAAGTTATATTTCATTATTTTTTACCTATAATGAATTTAACTAGGGCTATAATATATCAATTTTTTTGTATCCTCTTTACATAATTATGTTTAAAAAGTATCAAAATTCAAAATAAAGAAATCGAACCAAACACATTGTATGGCATTAAAATATAAAATGGTTACATGAAAAAAAGCTGTCAAACATGTGTAAAAGTTCATTTTAGTATATACATGGGTACAATTTTTAATGCATAAAATAATAAAAAATGAATTATTCAGTTAGCTTCTCAATCTAAAATGACAGGAAATATTTTAATATAGTAAAGGATCAAATTCTCTTTTAGATATTTATTTTTAATTATTTTCATTAATAGATTTTTTCAAGTTCCATTTGAATTTAGAGTTTATTTAAAAAATACACCAAAATGAAGATTAATAAAAAATTAAATTCTTAAAATAAACAAAACAGAACACAAACTAATAATATTTCTATCCATGTTCATTACACGATTTCTTAAGAAATGTTAATTTCATCCTAAGAAGAATCATCTATTTCAATAAATAAGATTATCATTCCACCATTTTCAAAATCATAATAAATAAGTTACCACATGAATATTTTCATCCTAGAGGAATTTCTATTTACTAATTCATGATACAAAAATCTCATTGGATAAATCAACAATGATGAAGTGATGAAAAACCTAATATTTTTTAAACAATTTTTGTACCTAAAATACCATGGTAACTTAGTGTTTAGTATAAAGTGGTAAGCTACATTTTTTAATTATATACATTTCATGATAAAAATTTTGTGTCTATTTTCTACCATCCAACATGATGGACTGATTAATATTGATACCATTTTTAGAGTCTATCACATCTCCCATTGGATAGGGCAGGGCTAGAGGCACTACTAAACCCTAATGACGTCCTCTTGACACTAATGTCTATAAACAAGTTACCAAGGCATAAAAGATTTATGAGTGATGATTTTTCATGATACCAAAACAACATAAAAAAATTGATATAAAGATAAATAATTCTATATGAAGTGTATAAATTATCAAAAAAATAAATCATCGTGAAAAAATAGAGTAGTTGATGGAATGTAAAAGGGTAAAACATAGACACAATAAAGAAGAAATATAACTCACAACACTATAAAAGAACCAACTAAAGAAACTTCCCAATAAGGACCAATCTCAACTCCATGTCCCAATCTAACTACACCAGCATGAATCATAGAATAAGTAAGACACATATCCATTACCTGTATCTCAGTAAGAGACATCTAAAAATTCACCAATGGGACTAAGAAAGTGGATGTATAATAGAATGTAGGTAATCCCCCATGTCTTCCAACCATACAATAATAAGAAAAAACATGTTATTATTATTAATATAAAACAATGGGATGCGTATAATAGTTTTATACAAATCCATAAATGTGTACCATATAATAAAAAATTAATAAAATAAATTTACCATTTCTTACTGCATGAAATATCAATCCCATATTCACAATCACACACACGAAATCCATGGAAGACCCTGTACTCATTGTTAGTTAGTCATCATATCACCAAGCTATCACTTGGTGACCACTTTGATCGTTGTACATGATCATACATCGTCTGAAATATATGGTGGAAATTCATGAAATTGTACATACCATGAAATAATCATGAAATACATATTTATAATATCAAAATTTAAAATTATATATAAGTTGTTTCCTAAAATTAATTAAAATTCCATGTTCCCAAAAAAATAATTTTAAATTACAAAATTTTAAATTTATAAGCCAAATAGATTCCCTTAAAAAACATTTCCTACGAAAAAAGAATAAACATATTTGACAAAATCTAATCCCTAATGTTATAGAATAGTTGGAGGAGAGATAATACACCTACCTCTCAATAGGTGGAAAAAATAATGAAATGAATAACAAAAAATATTCATTTAGGCTCAAAAAACCATTATTTCAATACATCCAAAAAAATTCCCCTAAAATCACATCATTGATCACATATCTATCTATAACAGATTTGAATCAAAATTTTAGATGAGGGAAGATGAGAAAATATAAATATATGGATATGAATTAGATACTTACCAATTAATCTAGAGATCCAACATACTGGGATTCATCCCAACCATGCACTAGATTAAAGGGAACAACCTAGAATGCTTACAAAAAAAGAAGAGTTTGAGAGTCTGAGAGAGGAGAAAAAATTAAAGGGATTAGGTGATAAAACCATGTTAGGATAAATTTTTTAAAGAATTAAATTCCCAGTTCTTTTTTAGTCCACATATTTTTTGAAATCATTTGACAAATGTGTCCATTATACTATTTCCCAACCCCCACCTTGCATCACCAATTCACACATTTTTTAAACCGTGTACCATATATTCTTATCCCACAATATCCACATTCATGATTTATCCATTCATGTTCATTGTTTTTAAAACACATATTCCAACCATAAAAATGTCTAGAAAATCATACATGATTTCTTAAGAAAGTGTTACCGTTTCAGAAAACCTTGATCAAATTTATAAACTCCAAAATTTCTTCTAAACTACTACAAAAAAAACAACTTAGGTTTTTATATGACCTCGAGATACATAACAATATGGTTAAGTAAAAAAATAGTGGTGTAAAAAATATTACCCTCAATGGTAATCTATAGTTTATCCCAAGTCACTTAAGTAGTTTAGAGGCCCATTAACTTTATTTATCATTATTCAGATAAGGATATGAGAGTAACATTTATTGCAATTTAGTTCACTTCTATGTTACATTTAAGGATAAAATACAAAGGATAATACCTTTTTCTATGTGGATATTTTATGGTATTTATGCTTACCATAAGTATACTAATATGGAGATAAAGTATCATATTATTCTTCTGTCTATGAATATTCTGACAATCAAACATTGAAATTCCTCTATTATTAACAGAATTTAAATTCTCTATATTCAATAGTGATACAATACAAATAAAATCAGATATGATACAATATTAGATTATCAACAATGAGTGATCCATTGAGAATTGGGGGGGGGGGGCTCAATTAGTGTTTATTTTTAATAATTGTTCATGATATGAAATTAACCATTGAAACCTGTTAAAGATATGATTTTTTCATGAAGAAAACTTTCCATTACCAATATGTAGGAAATTACAAATAATTAAATACACAATTTTCTATTAAAATTTTCTATCGGAATTAGGGAAGATACTATTTGATATATTATGTTATTAGGTAGAGATATTGCTTCTCTGCTAATAAATGTTTTATAAACTACATATGTTGTGTTAGTGTTGTCACCTAACACCAACATCACATCCTATACAAAATATCTATTGAAAATATTATACTGGTTCCCATTAATTATAATGAAACATTGAAAAAAATTATAAATATAATCATATCATACAGTTGTTTTATAAATGAATATAGATCCCATTCTAATCATTTCAATGATATAAAACTATACTCCCTGTTACTCAATACTCTATATGTTATGTATCTAGTACTCCAATCACTGAACATATAGCCTCTAATATCTATACAAGATTTATTTCAGAACTAATATGATTACCTTACACTCTTATAATCTCTAGAACATCATATCTCCTTAGAGGTATTAGATCCTTTAATGTTTTTTGGATGAGCCTCAAGTTAAAAATTTTACTCACAAAAATATTCAATTTTATAAATAGTACGTTATGACTGAACTTACCTCTTAGTATAACCAATATTAATGTCATATAATAAAGGCACATAATCTTAATCAAATTATTATTTAAATTAATTTAAATCATTAGATGAACAAATTAAAACCCATAAGGATATCCGGGATTAGAATATACTACATGTCTCTATCAAATATCAGCTAAAACCATAAATCCCTTCCATAAAATTTAAACCATTGAATTCTTAGCCAAACATTTTCAGAATTCAAATGGCATATTATTGTATAATAATCTCTATATTATTAACTCCACTAATTATTTTATATGATCCCATCTTTTTAATTAGTTAAATAGTATATAACCTCAATCAAAATATGGAATTTTTCAGATATTATTGTGAAAGAAATTCCATTTTCCCATAACCTTTTTCCTATCATGGATTTGGAAAACAAAATATCCTCAGAAACTACAACCACATTATCCTCCAATCATCTAGAATCATGATACATTAGATTCCATTTATTGTATGATGATTCTATTATATAAGAAATTCAACACTTGATCATTTGCAATCCAATTTTTATTTGATTCATTCTATTATTGAAGTGGAGCCTTTTATCATCAACAATTTCTCCATGTCATCATCAGATGGATAGATTATAATAGAATAAATAATTTTTTTCTTAATATTTACCAATTTGATTATCTTTAGATATTGACACATCTTTCACTTTTGTTTCTAGAAAAACTCAAATACTATTTTCAATCTTCTGATCGGTAAATATTTGAACTACAATGGATGCACGCCGTTTTAATGTGTGTTAAATTACAGGTCAACAACTATTTATGTACATTTTATTAAAATAAAAATTAAAATATTCTCCATTAGCATCGATAATTTCTTCTCCTCTATACATTATTGAATCTCAAGCAGAATGAAAGTGATCATATAATAAATAAAATGTTTTCTCCATTGAAATATAATCATAACATCATCTGATTTAATGTATAATACCCTTATAATTTTCAGTATTTATAACCTTATTCTGTATATCGTTTTTTCATGAACATTATTTCCATAAACATAGAGTATGACTTTCTTCTGATTAAAATCATTGTGTCACCAGATCATGTGTATCCAATTGTGAAAATAGTAGATTATATGACTCCTAGATTATGAGATTCTTGAAAACTACTATATATTTAATGATACAAATATTATAATATCAACTAAATATAATTCTTCTAACCAAAGTGATCACTTAGGAGATCATTTTATTGATCATTATTTAAAATTGGATGAAAATTCATAAGGATTTTGAAATTTTTTATATACTTTATTGGTCATTTTTTATACCATGTGCCTAGCTTACATATTGTTATTTAGAGGTAGTAGCCTTATACTATACACTACATGGTTTCTTCATAGTCTTGAAATCCATGTGGTTTACCTAGATTTAAAAATATAATTATTTTAAATTCCAATATAATAAAATTAAAACCTAAAACACACCCTCACACCCTCTAATGTCAGACATGGACGACACAACCCAAGGGGTTCCCCTTTGGACATACAATTATACCCACAATGACTCCCTCTTCTCCCTTTTATTTATCAAGGATTTTCACCAGTTCCTCATACGAATTATTCTAGTACTACATTTCCTCCATTCTGCTCCCTGTATTTAGCTGATATTCAACCTCTCCATCACCTTAGAGAGTTGGGTTAAAACCCTATGTTAATGTTTAACCCCAGTTTTAGGTTTCTTTTGTTTTATAATTGTATGAATGGTCTCCCAGGACCTACTAATGAAAATTAAGACAGCCACTACTGAAGGAAAAGTGGTTCTTTTCTTTTTTAGGGGCCTCCACCATATGAGGTAATGGTTTATACATTCTGATTTTCTTCGGAACTTTTATTTGAGAGTCTTAAAGGGTTTATGAGTTCATAGAATTTATTATGTACTGATTTATACCCTTCTGTGGGACTTGGAGTCACTAGGTCTATTGTGACCCATTTGTGTATTCAAATGTAAGTATATATATATTAGATCCCTCATTATTTTTATATTCATCTTTGGTAGTGAATAAACATGTATGAGATATGTGTTCATATATATATTTATATATATGAAAATACATAAATCGGTGAGTTAAGACTAGTATATTCATACATTCATATTTGTAAGGACCCCCTAGAACATTTTCATGGCCACATGAATGTGTGAATAGGGGATGGGTGACCTTATATGTATGTGAAGTTTCATATGCTTATTGGGGGTAGCATAATATTTGTGTTAGAAGTCTCAAAGATCCAAAATGTTCGGTTTGGTTCCACCGTGATATATGGTCCCTTTCTATTATCCCTTTTATTTAAAAAAAGCATTAATTATTTAATTTCTTCTGTTTACGGCTTTATTTAATGCTTTTCTAATATGGTAGTTTATTTCTAAAGTAATAAATTTGATAAATTTAATGAAGTGACTAATGGTGTCAAATGATTTGATTGTCAACAAATCCTTGTTTTGTAATAAGACCATTATAACAGAGGTTTCCTACCTTAAAGCTGAAAACATAGTGTTAGACATTCAACCTAGCTTGGTTCATTTCATTGATGCCTTCTTCTATTTCTTCCATGGATAGAAATGACATGTTTTGGGATTTGGAATATTTTTTAAATTGAATGAACTACCTTTTTAGTGGATTTCAAATGTAGGAATCATTTCATTTCTCATGTGTAATTTATTCAACCCAAGACACCCCATGGGGGTTTGTATTTATTAGCCTTGAAATTTCCAAAGTTGGTAGTTGTGTTGTTTCCAAAACATTTTCCTTCATCGCAGAGCCTTGAAATGGAAATTATCGTGACATAATCACTAACATTAAATGGTAAATAAAAATGGAATTACATGATATGGATTAAATGAGATAGTTCCATCCAATGGATAGAGTTACCATTACACTTAAACCCCTTCAAACCATTTTCCATGTTTATGGATATTGGGTGAGATGAATTTGAGTAGGATGAATCGTACCAAATGCAATGTATAGAATGATAATATTATTAATAATGAATTACTTAACTTATGTTATTTTTTTTGAATATAATGACTTCCTTGTAATGGACTTGAATATGGCTAATGACATATATGAGAAGACCTTTCCTCGGGGTATAATTTGAATGTTACCAAGCCCATATTGATGTTTTAATTGAAATGACTATGATGTTTTTCCTTAAGTATAATTTTGATAAATGTGATTATGCAACTTATATATGTACGGTCTATATGTTAATGATTATATATGTGTGTAATTTTACCCCAGGTCAGTGTTATAAAGGATTATGGATGAGAGGCAGTTTTCCCCATTCCAGTATTTATATTATTTTTGGAGGGGATGCATTCTTACCGAATTCCAGTATCATCAATTTATGGATGGGAGGAATTTTTACTCCATTATATTGTCTTATATTTATGGTTAGGAGGCATTCATACCCCATTATAGCTTATCATATTTGTATGGATGGGAAAAATTCTTACCACATGACAGATATGTTATCGTGATATCATATGCCTGGAAGCCAAGATTCTAAGGGATCATGGACCTAGGTTAGGGTAAGATCATGAGGTATCCCCTGTAATTTGGATGGTTGTGGTATATCCTGATCCACCCCAATATAAATCTAATTCATGTTAGACATGAGACAAAGGGCTCCTAATCCTGGGATATTGGCAGACTATGAGAGCCCCACTATAAATTGGACTGTGGTGCTATGTCTAGATCCACCAAAACATATATCTATGTCAATATATATACTTATACCATATACATTCACACAAATTGGACACGATCCGACTATTATATTGACAACAAACTGAAGATCATATAGCTGGTAGGTGCCCCTTTGGAACCTGGACATGTGTTATTAATTTATTTATTTCTATTTTTTAAATTCTCTATACCTTCATGCTATATAATTTATATTCCATTGGATTGGTATGAACATCATGGGTGGAAGCCTATTGTGTTTTTATCTCAAACCCTTCTCAGGAACACCTGGCACTCGAGTAGACCTTATATATGCAGGACCTAGTTTGATTATTGTATTACTTGTACATTGGAGTTAGGAGAAAAGGGTTGGACTGGAGCTTGGGATGCTCAGGGAGATTTCCCTCGGGGCATGGATGACTTTTCATTATTTTTGTATTGTATTGATAATCATACTATATGATTTACTACATTCAAATATGTTTCATCAATATTTCATTCATTCATTTTTTGTATAAATAGGCATCAGACACTTTTTTTCAATTTTTATTATTTCTCTTCTACTGCTGTCATTCATTTTCTACTAAATCTTCTATTATCATATATTTAGTTTCTATTTTAAAACATTGATACATTCAAATGAGGTCATAGTCTCCCCACTATAACTTATCAATACCCTTGATGCTTGTAGGCAGCCATTGTCATACATGGATATTCACTTGAGGCCATGTCACCCACTGGTCCAGCTACTGGTTGATGGTAAGATGGTTGAGGTCATTATAAACCAATATCAGTGGTTAATTTGTATACTTTAATATTATGGGTTGGTATAATGGATAAGTTTGATGTGTTAGAGCTTGGTTAATAGTCATGGTTGGGACTGATCAACCCATGTATGGTAAATGACCATGTATCATGTGCTGGCATTGATGTTCATGTTGTCTGATAATACAATTGATTAATATTTCACCTCGAGTGACTATTGTATTTTCTTGAACATATTGATTTATGTAATATCTAGTATTTTACCCTTATAATGATATGGCATAGAGGTATCATTGCATGAAGCAAACTAGGAACATTGGAATTCACACATCATGCATAGTGCCCTACCATATAGTTTCATTTATGGTTTGCATGCGGGATTGAATGTGTTCCTTTCCTGTTATGCCTTGATTTTATATTATTTATCATGCCTGATCGTATAATATAATTTAGGGTTTATATTCCATGATTCTATGTTATATAATTATTCTCTTTTACAGCTTAAAATAACAATCTATATATGTTTTATTATGAAATGGTTTCTTGGGATAAATTTTAAATGGTTTTAATCACTATGGAAGCCAGTTTTTAGATGTAAGTTGTATGGGTGCCTTAAAATTTGTACTGGGAAATATATGTATCGAACCATCATTGATATTTTATAAAGTTTATTGATTGTTGGTTGAAAATAAATAATGCTGCTAATATGTAATTATAAAGTGAAATTATGTTGAATAAATGGGAGCCAAATGAAAAACTATAATGTTCATGGGAGCTTTATAGGTTGGTAGGTGGGTACATATATATTTGGATTATTCTATCTGATCATGTTAAATTTTAAAATGAAATATGTTTTTATTAATGTGATCTAATTTTAAATTCATGAAGTGTATGGGTGCTTCATGAATTTGGAAATGGAAATCCGTATTAAGTGTAATGGAATGTTTTTTAGTGAAATCGATAAATGTAATGAGCTGGTAAATATTTTCCCAAAAGATAATTATCTTAATGGGAACCTTATAGTACATGTTTACTATTAAATTTAATTAATTGTGGTAAATTTATTGCAAATTATGCGCTGTCAGAAGATATTAATTTTTTAAAAAATGAACTTTGATATAACATTCTTATTTTATTTCAAAAGTGTTACATGATTTTTTGTTTTAAACCTTTTAAATTTTAATAGGTAAGATGTTAATAAATATATAGAGATTTGAAATGGAACATGTAGTGGTATCCTCTAGTTGAGACCCCCATGAAAGGGTACTTTTGAGATTCTCTTTATGTTTCCTTTGAATAGAACAATAGGTGTTTTTTAGGAATTTCCTCTTTAGAAATGGGTTGATGATCAGATTTTGAGATTAGTGAATTATGTTAGCATGAACTGGTGAAAGGTTCGTTGTTTTTTTCATAATAGGATACCCCATGGTTGGTATCACCATTAGTGTCTAAATGCTTTTCCAGTTTTGTGAATTTTCTGACAGTTGGTTCCATTTTCCCTAGTTAGAATATTTATTTCTAAATGACACCATTATTAAGATGAGAGGTCATGGTATACTAGAACATTTTTATGGGTGTGAGGATCAATTAATTCTTGGTTATGGTTGGTTGGATGTGCCTCAAGCATGGTAGGATGCTACGTAGGTTATTTGACCCTTTTCTTCATCCTCGGTAATTAATGACATAGTATGTGGTTGTTCGTGTTTATGGTCAAATGGGTAAATATGACTATGAAATAAATATATTGTGTTGTTTTATATAGTCTTGGGGGAATATCCATGTTGTGTTCCCCAAGTGTTAAGGAATCACGCCCATCCGAATGCTCATGATATAGTTTTAATGACTTAGGAGTCTTGACATGTTAGTCTTTTTGGTTTTCTTTTCTTTAAATGTTTTGGCACTGTTATGTTGATTGAAGTTGTGTCATGTAGGTTATAGTGGTTTAGTTTCCTTCCATGAATAAGGTACAACTAAGAAGATCTTTGAAAGATGGTTGGTTTAGTTTGAAATCCTTTGAGGTTTTTGAGTTTAAAATCTTGTTTGTGATTTCATGGTAGCATGATGAAGTTATGGTTGGGTGTTTATGCACCATCTAGGAAACCCTATGATACTAGCAAGAGACTTTGTGTTAAATCATGAATGGTCATGGAAATTACTCCCTTGATAATGTATTGTGATCATTTTGAATTGGATATTTGTCAGCAGGCGAAGCTGAGTTCCTTTATTTATGTCGACAAGTTGGGGACTGATTGTTCTCCATTCCTGTTTTTGGGTATGATTGACTAGAATACATTTAATTCCACTAAATTTATTCCCATTAGTGATGAATATGTCCTATATCTTGAGTTCATACTATATATATTAATATAGTGTCAGTCTTACACTTTCTAACGGTTTAGATGATAATGAGCTTATTTAGTGGTTATCCTTTGTTGTTGCACAATAGATGCATGATTTCCTTCAGGGTTTGATCATAGAAATGTCATAAAAAGTTGATTATAGGATTTTTGAAGGTTTTTGGGTTAATCACAAGGTTCCTCGGAGTACGGTATTGAAGTTTATCTGGGAATGTGCTGACATTCTATGCTGAGTATTTTTGGGATGTGATCATTTACCATATTCAATGATGTACTGAATATAATATCATTCTCAAGAACGTTTTCAGGAGGATAAGGGTGTCAGTTTTTTCAAATGGGGATTTTCATTAAAATATGGTTCAACTTGGGTGTTGAGGTTGATGGGGATCAATTGTTTTAACTATTTCAGGAATATCATGCAAGAAGTGTCATTATAACTCTTAGATGCATGCTTGTAAGTAAATTCTAATGGAGGTTTAAACTATGGTATGAAACTGGATACTTAAAGATAAATCCTATGGTGGGAAAAAATTTGGATGAAGGCTTAACATGATGATTATGTGATCATGTCTATGGGTAAATGGGTTTGGGAATGATCTGTTTTGATGATTTATTTGGAAAATGAGCATTTTCTCGAGTGTCAGTGGCTAACGTTCTATGTGCAAAATTCAACACTTGATGGTACATTGGGTGTTCGGAATAGAATCCTGACGATTTGAAAGTACTTTTATGACCCTTGTAATTCTGTTTTTGTTTATGTTTTCATTGAAGGCTTCTTGGGGAATATATGTTCCATGCATGGAAGGTTATAACAATCGGTGTTTTGAACCAGAATAAAATATAAAAGTATTTAGAAATTTTAGATTTACTGAATAGGGTGTTTTTAGAAAAAAAAATTAGAATTTAATAACGAGTGTTTTAATGGTTATAAGTGATTTTTTTGGACTTGGTATAACGACTGAAAAGTTTATTGGGTGTATCAAGAAGTTTTGGGAGTGCCCGTCTCGGAGAAGAATGGTTTTGGGAATCGTTAGAGGGCACATGGTTTGTCTAAAACTGTACAGACCACTACATGAAACCATGAAACCTTATGTATATAAGGAAAATATAATTTACACATGATACATATGGTTTTCTAGAATATGAGACAATACTTCATGGTGTGCTTTGGAGGTAGTATCCACGAACTGTACACTACACGGTTTGCTCACAGTCTGCAAAACTGTGAGGGTCAAAACATATTATTTATCATGTTCTAAAAATAGAATTATTTTAAATTAAAAATTATATATTTAAAACCCAAAACACACAATCAAACCTCTCTTACCAGACTCATACAACGCACCCCACTAGGGTTCTCCTTTGGCCACGTGACGATTACCCATAGGGCTCCATCTTCTCCCTCCAACTTGTCATGGATTTCCACTAGTCCTTAACTGACTCATCATGGTGAACCTATCCTCCATTATCCTTCATTTTTCTAGCTTATTTTCATCATCTCCATAACCCTATATAGTTTATCCAAAACCCTAGTTTGTGGAGTCAACCATGATTTCAATTTTCATTTGATTAATAGTTGTGTGAATGGTCTCCTAGGACATATTAATGCGTGTTTGAGAAACCGCTACAAAAGGAAAAGTGGTTTGCATATATTTGGGCTCCCTCCACCATCCAAGGGGATAATGTTTATTTTATTCTTTGTTTTTAACTTTTATTTGAGAGTCTCAAGTGTTTAATGAGACCCTAGAATTTATTATGTAGTGCACTGGGCCCAACTGTGTGATTTAGTGTTGCAAGGTCTAAGGTTACTCGCCTGCGTATTCATAGGTATGTACGTATATATATATATATATATATATATATATATAGGGTCCCCCGTTACATTCATATTCATCAATAGAAGTGAATATACATGTATGGGTCTAGGTGTTCCTATGCATATATTTTAAAATTCATATGTACATGAGTGGAGAGTAGTATATGAATATTAGCACATATGTAAGTATCGACTTTAACGTGTTCATGGCCATGAAAATTTGAACATAGGGGCTTGATGTCCTTATATTAATGTGAAGGTGCATATGATCAGTGGGGGTAATAGTATCATCAGGTAAGAATGATCCAAGAGCACGAATGTTCTATTTGGTTCCACCTTGAGGTATGGTCCCTTTCCATTCCCCTTTAAATTTAATTAATTGTTAATTTTTAAATTTTTCGAGTTCACATCATTATTTCATGATTTCCTTTAATGGTAGTTTGTTTCTAAAATTCATCATGTGATAAAGATTATGATGTCCATATATGTGATAAATGATTTTGTTTATCATAAATGTCATGTTTTTCTAATAAAATCCCTACAATGGAGGTGCACTTACTTCAAGATAAAAATATAGGGATAAAAGTTGATGATAGCTTGGTTCATTGTATTATTTCATTATTATGTTTCTACCTTGGATAGAAATGATCTTTTTATGAACATGGACTATTTTGTAATTTTAAGTAAATACCTTGTCAGTGGAAGTCACCGTGTAAGAATCTACCATTGTCTCATGGGTAATTTATTCAACCTCAGACACTCGATGTGGTTTTGGAATTATTAGCCTTATAATTTCCCATGTAGGCATTTGAGTTTTTCTCACGAATTTTTCCATGAGCCCTAATCCATGAAATTTGAATTACCATGAATTTATGAATACCATAAATTGGTTAAGAAAAATGGGATTGAATGCGATGGATGAAATGAGATAGTTCCATCCATTAGATGGAGTGACCTGGACACTTGGTCAATTTCAACCCATTATCCATGTTTAGGAAAATTGGATGAGATGACCATGAGTAGGGTGACTCATACTAAATGACATGTCGTGAATTATTGGATTAGTTATTATGAACATATTTCCATTTGATAGATGGATCAAATATAAACTCTTCCTTTAAATGGGATTGAATATGTGTAACCCCCAGACCCCAGAATCCCAAAGTCGGTGCATTATTATATATCATTTTCAAGATCACAAAAGATCAAGTCTTGAATTACCGATTAGTTGAGTATCCTTAGAAGTACTAGATACATTCATAAGGTTTACATTACATCATAAAATAGAAAACTACAACAACATTGTTTCCATAGACAACATTGAGATCCCATAGCCTATCCTTATAGGTCAGTCATAATATACTTCTTCGCATCTTGGGAAAAATAAAAACAGAAAGGGGTGAGCTCAAATACTGAGTAAGGATAAAATTATAGCGGAAACATTCATAAATAATCATAAACATTCAAGGAAATGTATAAAACTAAAAAAAATTCTTTTCAACATAAACTTCATCATAATATGGCAAATATAAATCCCAATAATTCAATTTACTTACTCACATGGATATTCTACATGTCTAATAATCACATGAAATATAAAGATCCACATTCATAATGATGGAATGTATAATGCCAGACTTTCATAACCGCATAGTCAAGGCCCTGTGCGAAGACTACAAATAACATATTTTCAAGGCCTTGTGCCAAGACAATAGTTTGTCTCATGAGACCAACAGATGCATCGAGGAGCTATAGCGGGCTCCACCTGTCACTTTCTAAGTCTAATGTATTCCTCAAATGAAAAGGATTAAACATAACATAAAAATTCATATTAAAAATAGCATATGAAATGTAAATTCATTATCCATAAATCATTAATTGTGTAAAAATAACACATCCATAGTCAAACATTTCACAAAACCGTCAATACAATATGGATGTTTTGTATCATAATAAATCAACTTTAAATAAGCTTAAAATACATCAAAGGATGCTGAAATAAATGAAATCAAAACCTTCTTTAGAGAAATATCTCTTTTTATTTTAAAATCATTTAAATTTTTTTTTGAAAATATTGTTTAATCTTTTAAGGGAAGCTTGGACTATGTTAAAATGGCGGAAAGCAGCCGCACCCGTAGTATAAGTTAAAAAACGTCTTATATTAAATTTGTCAAAAAGGTCAAAAAGTACCTTGTTTTGAAAACAACGAAAAGATTCCTTTCAAAACATATAAGGTCAAATAAGGTTATAATTTACTTTAACACATTTTCTAGTAAACAGTAAAAAAGTTTTGAAATACATTTTTAAGAAACATGGATGTGTATGATAAAGAGGTCCCAGTAGATAATTATGTATAGACAACCTCGAATAATGAAGAGATTGGGAAATAAACCCTTACCTTGTACTTTTCCCTGGATGAGGCTAAGTTACCCTCTAGTATAATTGATAAATAATTGTTATT
The DNA here is from genome assembly GCA_963277665.1 of Viscum album. Taxonomy (NCBI): domain Eukaryota; kingdom Viridiplantae; phylum Streptophyta; class Magnoliopsida; order Santalales; family Viscaceae; genus Viscum; species Viscum album. The sequence goes on from OY728160.1 coordinate 610,308,376, forward strand.
AAATTATACAAGGATCATATATATTAATATGATATCATATATAATCTTTTAATATTTCTTTGTTAAAAATATTTTATTATTATCATCATTTCGGGTGTTAACTGATTCAATTTCCTTTATATGCTTTATTAGGTATGTAATTTTTGTTATGGATATGATGTATCTTAATCATATTCAGAATGATATTAAGTCTTCAATTATTTTTTAATCATCTAATGAAAATTATTCTTGAATGGATACGATGGGGAATGAATCTGATAGCGTTCATGGAGATGGTAATCCGTACGTATGCACGAGCGAAAATATCATTCTTTTGATATTAAAATAATATATAATTGGATGTTATATCATATATATGGAGTAATTATCATGTTATATTTATTATTTAAATCAATTACACATCATTATTATACCCATCCAAATTATAATATATTGAATAAAAATTACACCACGATTTGGAGACGGTAATCCGTATGTACGCATGTATGGTGACATGTCAATCAAACAATGGATAAAATAATGTATATGGTTGTGAAATATTTATAATAACATAAAAGTAAATATACAATACTGGAGTTATTATTTTACAATGGAAACAACAAAGAAAGAGGAAGTGGAAGAAGAAAGGAACATGAAAAAGGTGATGAAATATTTACCTCTTCTTCTGGTTCTTCCTTTTGATTTGATCAAAATGGATGTGTAGGTTGGCATTATGACTAAATTAATGCCACTGGAATGATGGGAGGATAGCTGAGAGGGTATTTGGGCTGGGTTTGGCTGATCCAAATGGATTTGAATGTGTGAATTAGAGAGAAGAGGGAGTGCCATTTTATAAGAGGGGTGAAGGGCACATTTGGAAAAGCTATAAATATTATTTTATAATAAAATCATTTTCGGTTTTTAATGGATCGAAAATAAAATATTTAAATTTTATGGTGGGGATGGGTCGAACATACACACAAACATGAGATTTTATACTTGTTTGGGTCAATATATTAACCTTATCATTTAGATTTAACTCTTAGTTAAATATTTTGACATTTACCATGTCTCTTTGTATTTTTATACTATATTGTTAATAAACTTACTATATACTTCTAAGAGAACCCAAAGTTGTTCCTTAATTATGCACCTATCATTATATAAGTCTTTTGGATGAAACATAGATTTTTAGGAATATAATATAAATTAATAATAAAATATTTTTTTTAAAAACTCTTTTATGTCAATTTTGACACTATTTGGTATTTTATTTTTTTTAATTCATTGCAGCATTATTACTTCGAAAAAAATTAATTTAACCAACCCTAGTATGTTATATTAACCTAGAAAATTAGTTTAATTCATATAAAGACTCAAATTACATTTATTTGTATTTTTATATTATCAATTATTTTAATCTTTTATTAATATGGTAATTACTGAATCATCATTGTGTCATAAATAAAATTAATTATTTAATGTCTAAAAAATATAAATATTCATCCATTATATAGGAAATCGTCTTAACTTTCCAATTAATATTTATAGTCTAATTTATCTTATGTGTAACTCTATATTAAAAATGGTTTAGTTATTAATCATTGAATTTAACACTTTTTACTCTTCTTTGAATTAAATAATAATAAATGTCCTACTCTAATCCAAGTGAACCCAAAGGATAAAATTTTCTTCATAAGGTTGTTTTTTGTCGAATTACACTTATCCAATAGAATTATGACATGTGTTAGGGTAATAATAATAAAATTTTTACCCTCAATTACCATATTTACTTATAACTATGGTAAATAAAAGTAAAAAAGTTACAATTCACCAAATACTATTTTCATATTATTGACCAAAATTTTACATACTAATATCAACCGTGTCTCTCATATTTTTGAAATTCAACTCACAGATGTGGTATAATTAAGTTTTTATTAAATTTGGAAATGCTCCTAGGAGGTGGGTAAAATATGGTAAAAAGTTCAATAAAATTTTTATATATCTAAAATTATTATAAACTGACTCCAATGAATTAAATTGAACATATATAGTAACTATTTAACTATTTTGGCCAAAAAAAATTTAAAATAACATAAATAATTATTTAAATAAAAATTCTATTTTAAACATAAACTCAGTGTTTTTCACTATTAATAAAAATTTGAATATTTTCAGAAAAATAAAAAAAAATTCACCCAAAGCTAATTTCAATACTCAGAATCCAAAAATGAAGTCCATTTTGCAATATAAAATTTATAAAATTTCAAAAAGTGGGTATTACTTTTCATAATGGCTGGTTTGATTAGTTGTGGTGTGTTAGAACTCGAAGTTGCGTAAAACACATGATATAGTATTATTCAAAGAGAAGCGTACCATTGATGCTTGGGGTGTTACATTCTCCCCTATTTTAAATAATTTTGTCCAATAAAATTATAAAATATTACTGCAAAAAAAGACTTGGGCGGTTCTTCATCATAAGTTCCTCAGGTTCCCATGTTGCCTCTTCCATCTTATGGTTTCACTATAGAACTTTTACCAGACGAGTCATCCGGTTTCTCAGCACATGTTCTCTTGTATCAAGAAACTTGACAGGATCTTCACAATAAGGAAGATCAGGTTCTAGTTATAGTTTTTCAAAGGTGAGTATATGAGTTGGGTAGGCATTTATTTTCTCTACAGTGACATGTGGAATACATCGTGAATTTGGAGAGACTTGGTAGCTTTTCCAACTGGTAAACTACAACCCCAATTCGGTCTAGAATTTCGAAAGGTCCGATGTACCTGGGAATTAATTTTCCCTTCTTACTAAAACATATAACACCCATCAATGAAGATACCTACAAGAAAACATGATCTCCTACCTAAAATTCCAAATTCTTCATTCGGTTATCGACATAGCTCATCTACCTACATTGAGATGTTTTGATATGGTTTTGGATTACATTTACATTTTCCATTGTTTCCTCCACCAGTTCTATGCCTACGGTTTTTCTATCACCAACATCATCCCAACAGGTTGGTGTGTGACATCTCTTTCTGTATAACACTTCATATGGTGCCATCTGAATACACGAATAGAAGCTATTGTTATAGATAAAATTCTACCAGAGATAAATATTGATTCAACATACCTTTAATTTCAAGTGAGCATTATCTCAACATGTCTTATAAGGTTTTAATAGTCTGTTCTAATTGTACATCAGTTTGGGGGTGGTAGGCAGTGCTCAAATGAAGTTCTGTATCCAGGAATTTCTGAAGACTTTTCCAGAATCTTGATGTAAAATGTGGATCACATTCCGAAACAATCGATAAGGGTACTCCATGAAGTCTCACAACTTCATTAATATATTGTCTTACTAGACGTTCAAGTGGAAAATCATTTCTTATATCAATAAAATGTGCTGACTTGGTAAGACGATCAACAATGACCCATATTACATTGTTCCATCCAGGAGTCTTTTGTAGTCCCATGACAAAGTACATCGTTATATTATCCAATTTCCACTCAGGTATGGGAAGAGGTTCCATTACTCTTCCATGTTGTTTTCTTCTAGCATTAACTTGTTGAAAAACCATACATCTTGACACAGAATCAGAAATCTCCCTCATCATATTGTCCCACAAAATATGTTCCTTCAAATTTCTATACATTTTGGTGCTCCCTGAGTGTATAGTGAAATTGTAACTATGATCATCATCCAAAAATTCTCTTTTTAGGTCTGCTATATTGGGAACACAAAGTCTCCTTCCAAATTTTAAAATACCAACTTCATATACAAAGTCACTCAATCTCACATCATTCATAGCTTTAATCTTATTTTGAAACTCCTCATTATCAACTTGAGAACTTTTTATCTTTTCTAGTAATGATGGTTTGGTAACTATTTGAAAAGGCAATAATGTTTCACCTTCCATGGTTTTTCCCATATCCATCTTTACCTGATCCATGAAAATAGGATTCCTTTTAACTCTTATCCTGTTCAAAAATCCAAGATCTTTTCTGCTCAAAGCATCTGCCACCTTATTTTTCATTCCCCAGGTAGTAGTGTATCGTGAAATCATAATACTTGGGTAGTTCAAGCCATCTCATTGTCCTCATGTTGAGTACATTCTGTGAGAAAATATATACTTCAAACTCTTGTGATCAGTACAAATCTCACATTTTTCACCATAGAGATAGTTCTTCCAAATCATCAAAGAAAAGATTATAACTACTAACATTAGATCATGAGTAGGATAGTTTTGCTCATGAATTTTTATCTGTCGTGATGCATAGGCAATAAACATATCATTCTGCATAAGGACACAACCAAGTCCTTTCTTTGAAGAGCCACTATAAATAAAAAACCCATGATTCCCTGATGGTAGAGTCAATATACAAGCATTGACTAATATTATCTTCAATTATTAAAAACATTCTTAACATTCTTTTGTCCAAACAAATTTCACACCTTTATGCAAGACCTTGGTTAATGGGTTAGCCAATCCGGAAACATTCAGGACAAAACACCGATAATAACCTGCTAAACCAATAAAACAGTGTACCTCAGTTATACTCATCGGTGCTGGTCATTATTGGATTGATCTTGTCTTATATGGATCAATACAGATTCCATCCTTAAAAAGTTATGGCCAAAAAAAGAAATCTCTTGATGCCAGAATTCACACATGCTAAAGTTCCCATATAATTAATGTCTTTTAAGAGTTTTCAGGATAATGCGCAATTTATTTTCATGATCTTCGTAGATTCTGGTGTATACCAAGATATCATCAATAAATTCCACTACAAATTCATCAAGATATTCCCTGAAAACTCTATTCATTAGATCAATGAAGACTGAAGGAGCATTGGTCAATCCAAAAGGAATTATTGTAAACTCATAATGCACATACCTGGTTTGAAATGCTGTTTTCAGAATGTCTTCATTATTCACACACAACTGATGATATCTAGATCGAAGGACAATCGTTGAAAAGTATTGAGCTCCATGAAGTTGGCCAAATAAATCATCAATTTGAGGTAGGGGACACTTTTTATTTATTGTTATATCATGATCTCCTTGTAGTGAATGCACAACTTCATATATACATTTTCTACTTAACAAAAAGTACAAGGGCTCCCCATGGAGAAACACTAGGGCGAATAAATGCCTTATTACTCAATTCCTATAGTTGTTTCTATAGTTCCACTAATTCCACACTGGCCATTCTATAATGGGTCTTTGATATGGGACTTGACCCAGGAATTAAATCAATGGAAAACTCAAATTCTCATTTTGGAGGATGTCCAAGTAAATCCGCTCAAAACACATCAACATATTTTTTCCGAATAGGTAAATATTCTTTTTTTACATTCCATTCCTCACCCATGGTTATTTGATTCTATTCTTCTCCAATAATTGAATTTATTTGAGCTATTGGTGGTGAATCTAGATAAGAATTAGGTGGTGACATTTCTTCTCTAATGATATGGTACTCCTTATCTTCATCAAAAATTGCAGTCTCCCTCTTCTTACAATAAATTTTCACATCATGGTCCAAAAGCCAATCCATAGATAGGATTATATCAAATTAAATCATGGGTATGATGACATGATCAATAGATAAAGAACATTTATATGCCATAATGGGGATTGATTCACAAAACATTGTTGCAATGATACTTCCCATAAGAGTTTTTACTGCAAACTCCATTGTTAAATCAAATTCAAAATATCTAATTTTCTTAAAAAACTGGGAAAATATGAAACAATGTGATGACCCAGAATCAAATAAAGAATTTCCTAAACTTGAGGAAACCAATAAATTACCTACCACTATGTCATTTGGAGAATCAACCTCAGCAGAAGTGATAACATAAGCTTGGCCTCGATTTCTTGGCCTTTCATGAGGTATGTTCCCCTAACACTTAGGACATTCATTTTCATAATGCCCACTTTCTCTACAATTTTAGCATTCAACATCGATATCCACTTTCTTCCCCTTACAATCACAAGCTTTGTGGCCTTTTTAACGACACCTTTAATAGAGTCCCATTCCCTTCAGGAAAGAACCAAGGTGTTTCTTCCCACATTTACTGCACGATAAATATTCAACTTTTCTCTTCTTCCACTTTTTTCCATTTCAATAGTGTCCATCAGATCTATTATTCTCATTCTTTTCATTAAAGTCATAAGACATAGAGAATACTTTTTATGTCTTGATAGCACATGAGACAATATCTTCGTATGACGAGAAGGATTGTGAGACTAATTCTCAATGGAGGAATGGTGTTAACCAATTAAAGAAATGATCCATCTTACTTCTTGGGTTACGTATATAATTTACAACATGCCTTTCTAACCTTGTGATGTTATATTCAAACATTGAAACATTATCATCATCCTTTTTCCTCAGAGTGAGATATTGTCTTTCTATATCCTCTCGATGGTCAGGAGGAAAGTATTTTTCTATGAAATTTTTTTAAACTCCATCGATTACATATTTGTCACTTCATCATCTTTTTTTGGGTTTGGAATCAATGACCACCATTGATCAGAATCTCCAATGAGGTGGTAAACTACCATGATAAATTTTTCCCTTTTGAAATTCCCCAAGGTGTGGAATATTTTCTCTAAGGAATTTATCCATTGATTAGGTATTAGTGGATTTGAACACCAATTTAATGTTGTTGGTTGCTGCCTCATGAAGAGATCTAATATTGATCCTATGTGCTATGGATTAGGGTCCTCCAAACGGGTAATGTTATTATTCATAACCCGAGTGAGTTGTCCCAGTATGGTTATTAGCTGATCAACACCAGTTTCATCACCAACTCCACTATAATTATCTTGAGTAATTGGGAAATACCTACATGGAGTCTGTGCATTGATACAATTTCCATTCCTTCCACTAGGCACCATTTCTAAGCAATCTCGTAAACTTGATTAGTTTATGAATCGCAATACATAAATCCAAATTTGTAAAACACATAACATAAATTGAAAAATTTAGGGATATAAAATATAATCATAAAAATGTTTTCATTAAGGATGTATATACTCATAAACCCTTCATAATGGTTTGTAATGAAAATGAGAATTATCCTTAGCATATCCCTCGAGAGTGTCTTAACCAGTAGTGCAGAAAGGCTCGTTTTCGTGCACCAGTTCCCATTCAAGTCTAGCTCAAAGTACTGTTTTCGGGTTTTACCCTTAGGTACATATGTTCCAGAGCTACCTATAATTGCTCGTATACAGATAGGGATGTATTTCATTGAACACTCACATAATCTCTAAAATACCGAAATTTTAGATTTTTTTCTATACTAATCCTCAAAGTCTATCTTAGGGTAATGTGATCTAATTAGAGTTTTTCTAAATCTAGATTCCAAGGATTGTACTAAACTTCTCTGATACCAATTATAACACCCCAACCCTAGAAGCCCAGAGTCGGTACATTATTACGTATCATTGGCATGATCACAAAAGATCATGTATTGAAAGGCCGATTAGTTTAGTATCCTTGGAAGTAGTAGATATATTCATAAGGTTTACATTACATCATAAAATGGAGAACTACAACAAAATTGTTTCCATAGACAATAATGAGATCCCATAGGCCATCCCTATAGGTAAGTCATAATATACTTCTTCGCATCTTGGAAAAAATAAAACAAATAAAGAAGTGATCTAAAATTCTTAGTAAGGATAACAATATAGCGGAAAACTTCATAAATAAGCATAAACATTTAAGGCATCTATAGAACTAAAACAAAATTATTTTCAACATAAAAATAATTATAATATGGAAAATATAAATCAATATAATTACATTTACTTACTCACATGGATATTCTACTAGTCAAATAATCACATGCAATATCATTAGCCGCTTTCGTAATGATGGAATGCATAATGCCAGACTTTCATGACCACATAGTCAATGCCTTGTTCCAAGACTAGAAATATGATTTTTTCAAGGCCTTGTGCCAAGAAATAAGTTAGTCTCTGGAGAACTACCAATTCATCTAGGAGCTATAGCAGGCTCTACCCGTCACTTACTAAGTCCACTACATTCCTCATATGAATAAGTTTAAACATAATATAAAAATTTGTATTAAAACTAGCATACGAAATGTCAATACGTTTTCCATAAACCATGAATAGTGTAAAAATAAAAAATTCACAATCAAATATATCACAAAAACTTCAACACAATATAGATGTTTTGTATATTAATAAATCAACTTCAAATAAGCTTAAAATCCATCAATGGATGTGGACATAAATGAAATCAAACCATTTTTTAGACAAATATCTCATTATTTTTTCAAATCATTTAAAAAAATAATTTTGAAAATATTATTTAAGCTTGTAAGGGAAACTTCGATGAAATTGAAATGGCTGAAAATATCTGCACCCGCCGTATAAGTTAAAAAAACATTCATACCTTATTTTCTTTGAAAAAGGACAAAATGTACCTTTTTTGGAAAATGATGAAAAGATTCCTTTCAAAACATATAAGGTAAAATAAGGGTTTAAATTAATTTAACCCATTTTCTATTAAATAGTAAAAAAAAATTTGAAATAGATTTTTAAGATACATATATGTGGATGATAAAGAGGTCCCTGTTGATAATTACGTATAAACAACCTCAGATAATGAAGAGATTCTGCAATTAACCCTTACCTTTTAATTTTCCTTGGCAGAGGGAAGGAAAACCTCATATATAATGATGAAATAATTGTTATTAAATTATAAACGAATCATATACAATAATATGATATCATATATGGTCTTTTAATAATTCATTGTTAATAATATTTTAGTATTATCGTCGGTTCGGGTGTTAACTAATTTGTTTTCCATTATATGATTTGTTACGTAAGAACTGTTTGTTATGGATAGGATGTATCTTGTTCATATTCAGAATTATATTATGTCTTTAAACATTATTTTCAATCATCTAATGAAAATTAGTCTTGAATGGATACGTTGGGGAATGAATCTCATTGTGTTCGTGGAGACGGTAATCTGTACGTACGCACGGGTGACAATATCAATTTTTTGATATTAAAATAATATATAATTGGATGTCATATCATATATAAATAATAATTATCATTTTATATTTATTATTTACATCAATTACACATCATTATTATATGTATCCAAATAATAATGTTTTGAAAAACAATTACACCACGACGTGGAGAGGGTAAGCTGTAAGTGCGCACGTATGTTGACATGTCATTCAAAGGATGGATATAATAATGAATATGGTTGAAAAATATTTATAATAACATCAATTTATATAGAAGATAATGGAGTTATTATTTTATAATGGAATTAATAAAGAAAGAGGATGTGGAAGAAGAAAGGAAGTTGAAAGAGGTGATGAAATATTTTCCTCTTCTTCGGGTTCTTCTTTTTGATTTGACTAAGGGATCCTTATGCTGGCTTTATAAATAAATTAATTATTCTAGGATGAAGTGAGGATATTTGAGAGGGTATTTGGGTAGGTATTGGCAAAGAAAAATGGCATTTAAGGTGTGAATTAGAGAGAAGGGGGAGTGATATTTTATAAGAGGGGTGAGGGGAACCTTAGGAAAAGAAATGAATATTATTTTATAATACAATCATTTTCGGTTTATAATGTCTCCAAAATGAATTATTTAAAGGATAATGTTGGTATGGGTCTAAAATAACTCAACAAATATGTTTTAGAGAGGTTTGAGTCACTATATGAACCTTATCTTTTAGATTTAACTCTTAGTTAAATAGTTTGACATTTACCATGTCTCTTTGTATTTTAATATTATATGGTTTATAAACTTACTATATATTTCTAAGAAAACCCCAAGTGGTTAATTGAAGATACAAATATCATTCTATATGTCTTTTCCAAATACATAGATTTTTAGGAATATAATATCAATTAATAATATAATATTTGTTTTGAAAACTCATTTGTGTCAATCTTGACACTATTTTGTATTTTGTTTTTTCTAAATTCATAACAACATTATTACTTAGAAAACTACGAATATAACGAACCCTAATATGTCATATTAACCTATAAAATTAGTTTAATTCATAAAAATTCTCAAAGTACATTTATTTGAATATTTATAATATCAATTATTTTAATCTTTTTTAAATACGGTAATTAAAGCATCATCGTTGTGTCAAAAATAAATAAATTTATTTAATTCCTAAAAAACATAAATAAAATACCATTATTTATTAAATAGAATTTTATTTCTAATTAATATTTATAGTCCAATTTATCTTATGTGTAACCCTATATTAAAAATCGTTTAGTTATTAAACTTTGAATTCAACACTTTTATCTCTTCTTTGAATTAAACAATAATAAATGTCCTAATCTAATCCACGTGACCCTGAAGGGTCATTTATTTTCCTAAGGTTGTTTTTGGTCTAATCACACTTATAAAATTGAATTAGGACATGTTTTAGTGTAATAATAATGTCATTTTTACCCTTAATTACCCTATTTATTTTAATCGTGGTAAATAAAAGTAAAAGCAGGAAAAATTATTTTCATCTTATTGGAACACATTTTACATACTGATATCAACTATGTATCTCAGGTTTTAAAAATTCAACTCACCAAAATAGTAAAGTTAGGATTTATATAAATTTTCAAACGCTCCTAAGAGGTGAGTAAAAGACGGTAAATAGTTCAATAAAATTTTTATATATATAAAATTATTATAAACTGACTCCGATGAATTACATTTAACTTATATAGATATTATGTATCTATTATAACCTAATAAATATTTAAATAAAATAAATAATTCTTTAAATAATATTTTTTTAAACTATAACTTAGTGTTTTTCACTATTCATCAAAACTTGAATGCTTTCAGAAAAATACCAAAAAATTAACCCTAAACTAATTTCGATACTCCAAATCCAAAAAATTAAATCCATTATGAAAGATAAAATTTATAAAATTTCAAAAAGGGGGTATTACTGTTCATAACAGCTAGTTTGATTGGTTGTGGTGTGTTAGAACTCGAAGTTTCATTCAACACGTGTTATTATTTTAATCAAAGAGAAGCGTACCGTGGAAGCTTGGGTTGTTAAAATATGGATATTGAAATACATGATAAGTCCATTCCTCTTGGTATGATTTGAATGTTACGAATCCCATATTAATGTTTTAATATAAATTCTTAAGATGTTTCCCCAGGAGTATAATTGTGTTGAATGAGATTATTCAACTTATATAGATATGGGATATATGTGACTGATTATTGATAGAAGGCAGTTTTACCCCATGATAGTATATAAATTATTTATGGATGGGATGAATTATTACCCCATGCTAGAATATTCTATTTATGGGTGGGGTGCATTCTTACCCCATGTTACCATCTTCTATTTATGGATGGGAGGAATTCTTACCACAAACCACTTATGTTTTTGAGTTATCATATGATTGGAGGCCATGAGACTAACAGATCTTGGACCTGAGTTGGGGGAAGACAGTTACAGTTGCACATACATTTTTATGGTGGGGGAGTGTCCCAATACACCATAATATAAATCAAATTTTGGGAGTCCAAGAGAATAAGGGCTCTTGGACCTGTTTTACGGGTATACCATGAGAGCTCCCCTGTAATTTTGATGGTTGTGGAATGTCCCAATCCATCCTAACATATATATATATATACATATACTTAGACTATATATATATAAATAAATTAAATATGATTATAATACTAACCCAAAAATGAGTTGAAGTAGGTATAGCAGTTTGGTGACCCTTAGGAACCTGGAAGGGTGTTATTTATTTAGGTAGTTCAATTTTTTAAATTCACTATATTTTTCCAATATCTAATTTATATTCTATTGGATTGTGCTAGACACTGTGGGTGTCTGCCTTCTAAGATTTCAACTCACACACTGGTCAGGTTGGATAGGTTCTTGATAAGACCTTATATTTTCCATACCTTGTTTGATTACAACATTGTTTTTACCTGGGAGTTAGGATTAAATGACTGAGCTGGAGCTCCAGATGCACTTTGAGATCGCCCTTGGGGATTTGTATACTTTTCCTTATTTTTTGTTATATTTAAAAGAATATAGTACCATTTACTACTGTCAGATTTGTATCATCTGCAAGTCATGCATTTAACAATTTTAAAAACATTCATTGGATACTTTCATTAAATTTATATTATTTGTGATCCTCTACTCTAATCCATTTATTTTATTATTTTGTTGTTATCTACTTTTTAGTTTAAATTTTACAATTGTGATATTTTCATATGAGGGTATAATCACCCCAATATCACATAATAGGACCCTCTCTACAAGACGATAGCCTATATTATACGAAAAGGCGTGCTTGAGGCCCTATGATTCACCAATCTGGCTACCTGTTTGATGGTAATCTAGGTCGGGACGTTACACTCATGAAACTGCTAACAAAAAATTGAAATCCTTCATAACATCAAGAGATATTCAATTTTATCAACGAAATTTATTTTTTAGTATCATAATTATGTTAATATTACATAGATATATAAATTTCGATTTTCAAATGACTAGATAAGACAATGCAATTGAAAAATATACTAAATAACTGTGAGATTTCTTGGACAATTCATCTTCATCTCTATAACAACCCAATAATATAATTACAATTATATAACTTAATCTGACTGATAGCCATTCTTTAATAAAACATTCTATGTAAACTATCAATAATAAATATTATTAAAATAGTATATAACCAAATATTGCAATCAAGAAGAAATCATTTCCTTTAAAATATAGATAAACTATATTTATTAAATTTCAATAAAAGTTGTTTTATTTATAAATTTCATTTTCCATTAGAAGGTAAATTTTCAAAATTTTAAATTTTAATTATATTAAATATTCTTATTTTTTGAATTTATAATTTCAAAATTTAATTTTTTTGATTTTTTGTTCAATTTCAAAAGGCATGTTTTTTAGTAAAAAAATTTGGGATTTATGAAAAATTAAAATTTCAATTATTTTATAACTATGTATACATAAAATTAAAAATTAAAAAAAAAATTAAAAATAAGAAATTCATGAATAGAGATATTCATTTTAAAATATTATTTTTACCTAGAAAACCTATGAAATGTTTTTAAAACAATATTTAAATGATTCTTTTCTATAAAAACATTATCTGGTCCTATCATAATATAAAAGCTTATCAAAGAGTTATTTATATTTTTATTTTCTTGGAAGAATAATAAAATGTATTAAAATAATTATAAATCCATTTATAGCTTTAAAATCAGTAACTTTGTTAGCTCTATAATATACTTAAATTCAAATCCATCCTAACATTTTTTTCAATAAACAAAATATTACTCATTTTTGTGTTTTTATTTTTAAATTTACTTTTCAAGCATGTAGAAATGTTATTTGATAAATTTATAATGAAAAATTAAATAATAATATTCCAATTAGATAATAAGGTCAAATCCCTTTATTTTCTTTAAAATTAATTACTCTTGTTAAAAAGTAATTATCACGATGAATGTGAAATGGGGTAAAGTGAGTCTAACCAAGTGTAAGAGCACTAAATCACATAAAATACACTATTTGAGTTGAATGGTTGGGATTTATGTCAACCAATACATCTATTCCCTATTTTTTCCATAATTTATCCTTCAAACATTCAAAATGTTATTAAATAATTGATAAATGTAAAGGTGATTCCAAAAGTACCTTTACATTGTATTATATAAATATACCACTTACAGCATAAAAAAATACACCTCACCTAAAAATTAATCCATTAAAACTGAAATTATAACTCTACATAAAAACCCATATAACAAAAAAAGTCTTTTTCACTCATAGTTATCATATGACCATTAATTTGAAGGAATCTTGTAAAGAATGTTCAAATATATTATGTGAGTATTATATATTTGTTATGTTTCCTTTCAAAATATTACTCACAAAATATCTTATCACCATAATGATATAATGTCTTCATAATAATTTTTATACAGATCTATACTTATATTTATGGTGCAACCCATATTCACTCACTTCCACTAACTTTTAAAACAATGGAACACCAATCATGCATGTTCAAAAACTACCATCTAGTTGAAGAAATTTTTTTCAAATTTTTATAGTATTTAATTACTTCACCATAAAATTAAAAGTCAATTTTACATAATAAAAAAATGTAATTATTCATCTATTATTGTCATATTATTCAAATATAAACACCTCATTAACCATAATCACCCATCAAGTTAGAGTATGTTCTTGTTTGGGTGTGTTTATCCACCTACATGAATGATGATTAAAAAAATGATTATGGATGACTATGATAGGAAAAATAATTATATTATTATAGGTTAAAATAAAAATATATATATTTTGGTTTTTTATAACATATATAAATTTCATATATTTTTAATAATATAATTTTCAACAACCCAATCAATCGAAATACGCCTTTTCCAATATCATATTGACATAAAATTACCAAAAAACATATGGAATGAAATAAGATTATTTTTTTAAAAAAAATTAATAAATTATATAATAATAAATGATTTATAAATGATGAAATCGTTAACAAATAATGGGTTGTGATATTTAAATTATTAAACATGCACCAAACAGTAAAAGTGGAAAAAATATAATGTCAAAAATCAGTAGAATCAATATAGGAAATGAGGATTTAAGATGTGTATAAATGAAAACATATATTATTAAAGCTCATAACTGGGTTATTAATACAATTATGTTTCCAATACAGGAGGTTAAATTACTTTCATATAAGTAAAGAAAAGATATGTGCTTGCATTTCAATTTCCATTTATTTAGACAATTATTGTTTTTCTAAAACTATTTTCATTAATGAGGTTAGTACAATATAAATATGATATGTTTTATCATGAATGCATTTTAATTCATGTTTTATATATTTTAATTTATTTTTTATCGATCATGTGTTTCTAATAAAAAATTTAACCAAACGGAAAAGGTTTTTCATCTTAAATTCCACTCTTAAGATATGTTTTGCTTTATGCACAAAATATTATTTGTTGGTTTTTTTATATTCCTACATGATATATAATGTCACGAATAATATTCATATTAGGTTATTTTAGTTTAAATTTTGTGCACATTCAATCAAAGGGGTTCTTTATTCAAAATTATTAAAAGCTATAACAAGTTTCTTTGTATTAATTTTGATTCATTAAGATATTATACATTTTATGAACCATGATTAATTTGTATTGGTTTTTTACATTACATGGATATATTTTAATTAAAATATTTTTATTTCATGTGATCCAACAACAAAATATTTTTCCCTTATTCAAGTGGATATTGATGCAGTTGTTTCCCCCATAATATATATTTCTGTTAACTTGAATCTACTTCATTGAGTTATAATGTTTTATATTGAATTTTTCTTTTCATGATTTGGTTCCCCAAAAATAATATTTTAATTTATTTTTTAATATAATTTGTAAAAATTATTTCTTAATAAAATGAATGTATTATTAGAATTTTAACAGTATGAGCTTTGAATACTGATAATATTAATTTTTTTAAAGAAGGTTGTTCTGTTGACCCGTAAATGATTTGTCTTCTTATAAAATATTTATCAAAGATAAACCATGTTTATTTTCAATTAATTATTTTTTAATAATGTTTTTTAAAATAGTGGTTTTCAAAATATTTCATTTATCCTTTTAAAATTTCCCTTATTAAAGTGCCATGTAAATTCTTATTTTATATCAATGATAAAATGTTTTAAAAATGTTATTTTAAGTTGTATCATAAATTAATTTATTAATTTTTATGGATTTACCCTAAAAGGGTTTATTTTTCAGGACATATAATCTTATATATATATATATACATATGTTATCATTTGGGATAAATAAGCCCACAATACCAAATAATTAAATTATGCATCATTATTTTGTGGTATCATTAACTCACTCTTTTATAAAGATGTTTTTATAAATTATGATATTCTTATAGGTATTATACATGATAATGCAGATATATTATTCTAAAACCATTCATCCTATTTTTCATGATGGATTATTGTCATTATTTTTCTAGTATTGAGTTACTCGTATACTCAGTTCCCTATATGTCTGAAAATCACAATATACATATTTTAGATTTGTTGATGTTCTCCTAGAATGTTTGTTATTCTAATGAAATGTGGAAAATTATTAGAATTCCATATATATATATTTCAATATGGATGATTATTCTAAAGATGAACATATTTTTTTTAACTATCCACATTCTTCCTTTATTGGGATTAGGATCATGTAATCCCATTAATTAACATGGGGAATAATATTGGTGTCCTTTTTATTGTAATTAAAATAATGAATATTGATTTCATGTTAATGTTGTTTTCTTTGACCATGAATATTCTTTCTTTAGATGGGTTAAGATCATGTAATCCATTTTACTAAAAGGGAATATGTATTAGAATTATTTAAGATAATTGACAGGTAACACATGTTGATAATGTATATTTTTTTCCATATTTCACATTATATATAAATCCATGGTTTATTGAGTATGTGTTTCCTGAATAATTTCAATTCATGGAATCTATGACTCTTACGGTGAATACATTAGACAAAATAATGTAGCTGGTTAGGCATGGAATTATATAGCCCATCGATGCTTTGACAGGTGTCACAATACCGAAAAGGCTTGGGTATTTGTTGTGTTCTTACCCAAATATAAAAGTTATATTTACTACTGTTTCAATAATAAGAAATTTGACATGTCATAAGGCCTTGATCTCATGTTTTTATTATAGGAAATTATTAATTCCATTTGCATGAGATTAAAATTTTTGGTCTCCATGCTTTCATACATTTTCATCAATATAATGTGATATTAGATTCATTTTGATAATGGATTCTTGTTTTAACCAATTTCACTTATAATATTGATTCCATTTATATTCTAGGATTACATTAGTTATATGTTTCCGTTACTAATAATTTTAGTTCGATCTTTATTATGTTTATATTTCATTAGGTTATAGAGAATGGTAAAACACGTGTCATTTTTAAAAGGATAAAACAAGTGAAATAATTTGTGGGATATGTTGAAGAATAATTTGGGATTTAGTAATTTTGTATATAGTGGGAAAAAAATTTACCTGATATAAATGACATGGGATTATTTAGTCATTATTTAGTCCAAAATATATAAATATATAAACTTAAAAATATCATTTTAATTTTAATAGATTAAATAATAGGGTTATTCAGTTATGTGTAGTTATATGGAGGATTTAGTGGATGTTATCAAAGTTAGAATTTAATGTATGTGTTTGTGGCACACAATCTGAAAGTGTGAGTCCGGGGAATCACATTCTCAAAACAAGTTCTTTTGGATTGAAGGACACTATCTGTATTCTTTAAACCAGATTAAATACAATGTTTATGAATATTTGGGAGAAGGAGAATTTTTAATAATTGAATAGATAACTAAAAAGTTGTAGTGGTTTATAATTGTTGTTCTAAAGTAGTTTTGATTTTGAGTTAGGGTGGAATTTTTTCAATTTTCCATTACTTAATTGTTATGAAATTAAAATTTTAATGTAATGTGTGCCCATAAGATTAAAAATTGAAGGATCAATATTATATCAATAATTCACTTATATATTTTTATATTCATATATTTTATTCATCATTTTTAAAATAGATAGTATTATTACAGTTTATACAGATTAACCATGTCAGGAACTATTCACTCTGAGTAGCATTTTTTTATTTTCAAAAATGAAATTGGAATTATTATCTACATTCAGTGTGACGATTATTAATTCAAACACTATTTCTTATAACTGTATTTTTTAATATGAGAAATTTATATTTTAAATGAAAATTTAAAAATTATATTCGGATTTTTTAAAAAAAATAAAATTTTTAATACGTTTAGTATTATTAATATTATTTCATATAAATTAAAATTTAAATGACTATTAATATATTTTTATGTTTCCTATAATTATCCTATAAAATCCCCAACTTTAATTTATTTTTATTAAAATATATAACACATAAAAACAAATTCTTTTAAAAATATCATTTTTTACATTAAATAAATATAATCAGATGCCCCTAAAATGAATTATTTTCCTTTAAACATTCCATTTGGTCATTGTATTTCTATTAATATATTCATTTTAATTTTATAAACACATAAAAATAAATAATTTTTTTATTTTTTCAACAAATTTAAAAATAATATGTAACAACAACAGAAACATTTATGAAAAAATATTTATAATTTATATTTTTAATTCATTATATAATTATTAGTTATATGAGAATTAAATTCCTTTTATTTTGTTACCCATAATTAAGAAACATATATATAACTACTAGATACCATTATATACTATAACCGAGTATCCAATGGCCATAGTTCAATCTCTCATTTTTCAAGTAAATATAAATATATCAGTTATGTTCCATTCATAAATATAGCCTTGTATATATCTCTAGACTCAATCATCCAATTAATTTACTTATTTCACAAAAATAAAATTGTATTACTAATTTTTTTTCTTTATTAAATTTTTTTAATCATCTATATGATCATTAATTGAAACCCTATGAATAAGGATTACATGTTTGTGGTATATTTGTTTACATATTGTCATATTCCTCTAATAGTTTCATAACTTTGTTTTATATTGTATTATCAAAATATATTGATTCTTATCATTCATTTTAACATAACATCTTAATAAAATATTTTATGGTTTATTTTAGTTCAATTTTTTATATGATACAAGATATTAACCCGAACATTAATTTGACATGAAATAAATAATAAAACCAATAAAACATAGACCCTAGTTACACTGAGATGTGGTCTTAATGTATTATATTTGCATAGATTCAATGAATTTATTCCAAGAAGACTGATCTATTTTGTATTTTTGGAGAACTAGATACATAAATGATATGAATTTTAAAATTATAAAAGAAAATAAAACAAAATACATTGCAACAACACATACAAAGAATCTATGAAAAAACATTGCAAGATCCTTTATTAGTATCCTTGTAAAAGGAAACAAAATAACGGTGAGCCACAATTATTAGTAATGGTGAAGTACATTAGAAACATTTGTGAATAATTATCAAACAATCAGTGTGGAATAGTAAATAACTAAACACGCATTCCATTTTTATAACATTATTTCATTAATAGATAAATAAGAATCAATTTGGAAAGAAAAATAACAAAAACACACTCTAGTTAATCAATAAACTATGAAAAAAATTTATACAAAGATAATATCATTTGGAAAATATCCGGGATAATAATAGCACAATATTTAATAATTTGTATTATTTTTTATTTGATTCCATGATATTAGGCATCATTATTCATCTACTATAAAGTCCGTTAACAATATATTTTATATAATATTGGTTGAAACCATTTTAATTTATCCAACTAATATTGTATCATGAGCCTTAACGATGCATCAAAGGGATATATTATACCAAGCCCCACCCTTCAGTGCATGTCCAAGTCATTCCTCAGATATAAAATAATTAATTTAATTCATGAATATATATCCCTTTAAATAAAAAACTCATATTGAGAAAATGATGCATATTTTACAATAATATTATAGTTAATAAAATAAAATTCAAAGTAAACACCATATGTTACAATGGTATATGGTTTTGGAAATAATCATATCCACCATACAAGAATATAAATATTTAGGGGGGAAATGTTTAATGAAATAAAATCACAATGAAGTGATTGTTTCACGAGGAAGTTATCAATCACATAAGAAAGTGATATTCCACAATAACATTTCACAAAATTATAATTTTCATTTCAAATACCCTTGGTTAAACTGATTCAAAGTGAAACATAAAATTCCATGTATTATGATTGAATTATGATATTATATTTTATAATTAGAATTATATACACCATATAAAAGTAAATTGGTTGGTAATAATGATAAAGACTCAATTTTTGGGTATTCAGATGCCTCTAAGAAGCTTCTCCACTCCCATCTCCGGTGACTAGGGTTTCCCCCTTTGGCCTTGCTTCCCCTTCCCTGTACGGTGTGAAACTTTCTCGAGCAGGCTTCCTCTGAATCATCTCAGCGTGGCGCGGCCTGGTCGGATTCTTCCAAAACGTTTCGGCTTGACGGGTCAAGGTTGGTCCTCACATGATGTGGCTTGGCCAGATTCCTCTAGATCATCTCGGAAATCTGTGACATAGCGATGGTGCGACGTGGTGGGGTTTCAGATTGGTTTGGCAGTGTCTTCGGCTCTCGTCGAAATAATGTCTCAGTTGATAACCGGCTTAGGACTATGTGCCGCTCAGACTGTTTATGCTGATGTTGTGAAGTGGATCTGGCTCTGGTTTATTCCAGAGCGGCCAGGATCTACCTTTGGCATGATTCCAGTGATGGATAGTGACAGATTTTAGTGGGCTGGAGGGGGCGGGGGGTAACAGTTTCATGAGGTTTTGTGATGATTTTTCAGATTTTTAGGTTTGGTGATGTTATTATTTGGTTCGGTTAGCTATGATTTTTGTTATTTGTTGATTTTTCTTCTTCATTTGTGTAGTATTTGGGGCTACTCTGTTCATCTGGTGTTTGTTCTGGGCTGTGGGAAATGTTGGTCATGGTTTGAATGGTTTGACATTATGGTTGATTTTTGTGATGTTTCGATGTGGTTTAAATCTGTTGGAATAGAGATGCATTTGAACATGACCACGTGGATCGAGACCAAGATTTGGTTCCAGAGCTTGTTGTTAATCATTTCAGTGCTTTAAAGATTTGGATGTTTTAGGGGGTATGGTTCCAGCCATCGGATCACGCCTGTGCTTTGACAAAGGACACTTGCTTGCTGTTCAGGCATGCAATGATGGAGAGCTTTACTATGATTTTATGCTGGGGAGGATTGCTCCATGTTGTCTGTTTGGTTTTCCACTCTTGACCTTCAGGGATGATTTTTTTAAGTCCATGATGTCTATTTAGGTTCTCCCCCTTTGTCACATAAAATTGTTATTGCTTATAATAAAAAACATTATGGCCTTAGGGTCGTTTGATGGAGTTAGACTCAATTAAAAGTAAACTCAGAATAAATTTCATACCTCATGCTTCTTTTTTGTTGAACGTGATTTAGCCTATAGTATACTAATTTTAAACGATTCATTAGAATATAAAAAATATATATTAATTTTTATAAAATAATATATGATATTTTTATAACATCACACAACCTATTTGATAATAATTTTTCATGATTTTAATTGTTTTGGGAGTTAGTTGCCTTGTTTTCGCATGAAAATTTTTTAATTAATGAATGAGTTAATTAAAATAAGAAATTGGATCATCATATAAAGTGTAATAATAATGATATAATTATCTATTTTTCTCATCAATTTTACTTTCTAAACACAATATAATGGATGCCTAAGATAAATTATGCATGTTGTCATCTTGGAGATAGTAGGTCCTACGTACACGTGAGTAATTTTTCCATTTTCTATGATAATTATGAAAGATTTTTTCTATTATATAATATTTATAGATTGATTATAATATCATATATATGATAATATATTGTTATTTATATAATCCATGAGTTTTAGTGATGAAAATAGAGTCACATCGCTATGTGAAGGAGATAGTCCAAATGAACCCGAACAATGTTATAATATTTATTTGAGTGAAAAGGAAAGAAATAAATTGGCTATATTATTTTAATGGAATTATAAATATCTAATAAATATCATAATTCATTCATTAATGTCACATATAATCATTAACTTTATCTTTATCAACTTCTGTTTGAATAGTTTGTGTATGAAGGATCACATTGCCTTGTGAGACTGTAGTCCGTTGTACAAATGAGCGACATTATCTTATAAATTTTGGAATGGAAGGTAAAAATGATATATATGTTTATATATATATATATGATATAGTTACTCCAAAGGTATAAATTTATTATTAATATTATATATATACGTTAAACCCATCATCAAACACTACCTTGAATGGTGGGAATGAAAAAGATGAATGACATCAATTTACAAGGTGGTAGCCCACTATACACACAAATGAGGATTTCGTAACACATTTGATGTAAGTGGAGATATTTGTCATTAATTAAACTATTATAACAACATAATATTATATTTAATATAATAATGTTTCAATATAATCACTGTTTAATAAAAATTTAAGTGTTGGGAGAAAAAAAATAAAATAAGGATTCTCATTGAAGAACATTACCTCTTCTTCTTATATCTTCTGTATATTTTCCCTAAAGCCTTCCTAAGTTGGAATTAATCCCATGATATGTCTTTAAGGATGTGTTTACAGATTTTGTAATTTTAATTTGGATTTTATTGTCATAACACAATAGTTATTATGGTCTGAATAAGAGAGGAGAGTGACTATCTTTTTATAGTTGAGGAAGAGTGGAATTTCTTTAAATACAAAACAATTATTCACTATTTGGAGGTAAATATTACCTCAAGTGGAACCAAAATTGATAATCAAATGATATCAGGGGGAGGTTATATGGTATATAGTAAGAAACACCACATGATGAAACATATTTTTAATCAAATTATTCATTATCATCTATATTTCACTACTTTTATCATTTTTGTTTTCCCCTATGGTAACTAGTTTCCTAACCTTCAAAATTTAATTATTTTGAATAAAATAAAATGATAATTATTTTATAAATTATTCCCAATTATTACTAATATGTTATATAATTTCTAAAATATAAATCCTATGTGTTATTGAAAATTATTTTAGCACAAGCTCATGTAACGTGGAAAACATCATTTTTCCCTTAACCATGCTTACATAGATTTTAATATTTAGGGGTAAATGTAATCAATGTAAAAGAACAATTGGTATATTAATGGATCATATATGATATTTTTATACATTTTAAATCAACTTGTATTAATATTTCATTTTTAGTAATTTAAAATCATCTCATAATATTTTATTTATTTTTAAAATATCATCACTATCTATTTTTAAGATTATTCAATTAATTTGAAATTTAAAAATCAATAAAATGACAGAATTTTGGTATATTATGGTCAAACCTTTGTGAAATTTTATAATAATCTAAAAAACTAATTGATAACAATAATTCATTAATTCTACTACACTTTTATTAATTTTAGTATCATTTCTATTATTTAATTTTTATGTAAATAATTAATGAGTCGGTACTTACTTACAATTATAAGTAGATATTAAATCTGAAAAAATTTAAGAAAAATTATTACAATAAGAAACTCATTAATATTTTAAAATAATATTTATAACTAATTCTATTATATTTACCCCCACACCATTTTATTATAGATATTAAAATTATTAATGGTTGTTTTTTGTCTTTTTCATTACATAACTAATTACATGCATAACATTCACTAAGATTTGTCTCAAAAACATAAAAAAATATACAACATGGTAACAATTGTATATATATATATATATATAGCCATTAAATGGGGTTTGGAAATATATTTTGGTCATATAAACAATTATCTTCACAGTTTCACCCCTAATAAACCTGTATTATCCTTAACCATAGTAAATAATTTTTAGTTCATTCATTATTCATTTTGATCCAAAATTAATCTAACCTTGTCATAAATTATATATAGTTATGATTAAAAATATTGAATCAATTTTTTCTAATTCATTTCACATAAGTAGAAAATGATAATTTAAAATTAATCCTAGAGAAGAGATGAGAATGCAGGTTTATAAAGAGAATATATCCAAATGTTTACAATATAGTTATATCAAAATTCGATATGATATTTATAACAATGACATAAATTGGTTTATTTGATACAAAAATTAACTAATTTTAATTTATGTACGATTCAAAATATAATATAACATTATAAATTATTTAACCCCAAATGTTTTTTTAAATTAAAATTCTTTATATTTCTCTATTCATAAAAAAAATGAAAAATTTCATTAAAATATGAAAAAATCACTCTAAGATAATGTAAGTATCCTAATTTCAAAAAGGAGGTTCATATTTTCGTATAAATATTTTAATTTTGTAGAAATTAATTATAAATTATGTGCGTAAGGCTCTACTAAACAATCTTTTAGAAAAAAAAATTCCTCTAAAAATATTTATATTTATTTTAAAGGATACTTTTTTACAAATAAATATATTACTAATAAACATTTTAAAAAAATATACTTTCATAATATAGTTAATTATATTTATACACTCCCTTCCAATTTCTAGGAGATAGCTCTCATATTAAATAATATTTTTAACTCTACAGTGTTTTTTATAAAACTTGATCCCACTTGTAAGAAAAGATATTGAAGAAACACATTGTTGTAGGTATCATAAGCTTTTGAAGAAGTTAAATTTATAATGAAATAAAAATATTGTAAATTATTGTGGGGTTATCTTATCTTCTATTCATGGAAATTCCTGTGAAATATGATATTGAATAAAATGTTATTCTTTTATAATTTAACGGTGTTAAAGTCTCCCAACCCTAAATAAATTGCATCCTGGGAATTTAAACATGGTCTCAGAAAAAAATTTATTGATACATGAATACTCTTTGGATGATGAACCACATCATAAGAGAAGATAATAAGATATCATCTTAATAGTAGATAAAAGGAATTACAAAGGTCATATTGAATAATATATAACTATATTTATAGTTAGTTGAAAATTGGAGGAAAATGGAGATGTGGACATGCAAGATAAGAGTAAATTTTATATATAATGATTGAGGTCATTGACCACATTAAACTTAATGATAAATGTAATGTTAAGGGAATGAAAATAATCAATATTTAATTATTTAAAATGCTATCTAATTTATTAGATATTAATGTTATTGGATAAGATTCTTGTTCTAGCATACATTTCCAAAATTTGAGGAATTTTTTTACTACCTATTAATATAGGGAAATATACTTACATGAAATGTATCTATTTCATATGAATAATTTCATCCAATTATTTTTCTTTTATAAATTTTTAATTCTTCACTTACTTGATGAAATGAATATCCAAAATGTAATTTTTTTATGATTGGATAACTAAAATTAATGTTTAATATATGTAATATTCATAGTAGAATGATTAACTATTCATTCAATCTATGATTATACATATTATCTGATTTGCATAAATTAATGTTTGGGGAAGTAATATATTATTATATTAAAATTATCTAAATTCCAATATAAACAAATTTATAAATGATTAACCTTATGGCCCATCCTTGATATTATGATCCATAAATTTATAAATAAGGTCACAAATTTCCAAATTAAAAATTTCATTAATCTAAAAAATATAAAGTATCTCCAAGTCTTCGCATATCAATCATGTGGATATCGTCAAAATTTATTCTTCTAAATCTTATTAATGAACCAAATTACTATAAAACCTCATTAAAAATATCCATGCTCCATTATTCCTTAACTAAAACATATATTACTTGATACATTCAATATATCATAAAATACAATAATCTCCAAAAAGTATAAACCACTTTGTGAAGGAATCAATAATCAGTTATAAGGTAGTTAGTACTATCTAATTTACATTATCTATATCAATCATATCATCATCCAAATATCATTATCTAAATATCAAAAACATTGTAACAATTATATTTCTTTAATTTTTTTATAGGATGCTAAATTTTAAATAAATAATGTTTCATAGTATCATTTGACATAATATTTTAAATCCTATAAGAAATATTACTTCAGTACGATCCTTATACATTTCATAATTTTTAAAACTAGGATATCATTGATAAAAATACTCAAATGATACAATTATTTAATCCAAAAAAAGTAAATTATTCATTAAACAAGGTTTTTATCAATAAAATATGTTTTACCCTGAACCAGTAGCATATTTTGAGGCATCTTCTCTTGATGATCAACACATTCATTCATGTTGTAAGAATACATATTTTCTTTTTTAGGTATGTCATTCTTTTATGGTTGTCTTTGATAAAAAGTGGAGTTAATGTAAATTTTAGGAGTAGACGTCGTCTACTTATATGTATATGTCATATACATGGTATCCACTGGAGACCTTGTACTGGCTATGTGTGGTGCCCTGGATACTACCTGAAGTGGGTGTTGGAAAAAGCAAGTACACGCCGTGTAATTCAGAAGAACACAATGTGTATTTTATTTTAATTTCATTAAATTGAATGGGGTCATGTCTTAGGGACATACTATTTTCATTCTCAACTAATCTTAGACAAGAGTGATTAAAAAAACAGATAATCTTCAAACCCCCAACAAGCTATTCATTCACCAATTTGACCTCTGTTGGTTGCGTTGGAATCACATAAGTGTGTTCTACTTTCTTCTTGAACCACATCTCTTGTTTCCTCTTATTTCACGAGTTATCCTCAGTTGAACATTTTTTACATTTTTGTAGATATATAGAATTATAGGTTGATTCAAGGAATTAGATTCATGTATATCTATCCCACAATTCCATTTTAGGTGGTTTGTGCATTTCTGTAGATTGTATTTGAATTTTATTTTCAAAAGTGCCCCATAGACAATAACGGGGTATTGCGTGTTTATGGTTTTTAGCCCAATTACTTTCTGTTATGCCTTTTTTTGGGTAGTGATTATTTTTTTATGAATAGGGTTAACTTTTCCATGCTATGGAGGTTTTTCCCATGTTTTCATATTTTGACTGTTTGGTCTAACCATGCCTATTAGGCTACTGCTTTCTTTCCATGCCTAGTATTGTTAGGATGGAGTGATTTTTATCTAACATGATATTATATGTTGTATTTTTTTTATCCAAGTAGTTATTTATGTTAACATAGTATTCCATGTATTGTTTGTGCATGATTTACATACATAGGGTTGTGGGAACCTTGTGTATTAGACCATAGGGAGAATAGACGTTGAGGGCTTCTCTCGAGTGTCTGTTTACTATTATGTTGTGATACCATAGGGGGTGGATGTAAGTGATCCCTCATAGTGTCTATAGTTTCCTCGATATGGTCCATAGGAAGAATTGGACGTTGAGTGCTTCCTCGGAGTTTCTATTAGTTACTAATACGAAACTACATGGGGAATTGATGGTGAGTGCTTCCTTAGAGAGTCATTGCTAAAGCTAAATGAGAAGGGTTAGACTGTGTGTACTTACAAGAGGATTTCCTATGTTGTTAGGTTGAACCAGAGGGTTTAGGGTGTTAGTACTTCCTAGAGGGTTACCTCTTTATGATTAGTTGCTTACTTGAAACATGAATGTTGATTTCATTTCAAACTATAGGATTATTTACATTGAGTAATTCCTTTCTTACTGATACTTTTACTTATGGATTTCCATATATATTCACTAACTTTTTTTAAAATATCATTGTGTGGTTGCCTACTGGAATTTGTCTCACACCATATTTGGGTCATCATTTTGGGCCCAAACTGATTATATTGCTAGAGGTGTAGATAAAGGAAAGCACCCTTCTACATCAGGTACTTGATTGTTGAGGTTCTGGGGAGCATGGGACCAAGGGACCAAGATGAGGCATGTGATGCTATGGAGATGTTTAGTAGATTTTCTTTTATACATGGGTTTAGTAATATATTCCATCATTTTGATTTTTTTGGCTGCTTACCTAAACATATGTATCATGCTTTATTTATATATGTGTGATCCAATTGTTATTACCTCTAGTCTCATGTTGTTTACTATTGTATGGTATTATTACTACTTTCACTATTGATATCTATTTTACTTCCATTGTGTTACTCTTACAATGATGGTATAGTTTCCCCACTATCAATCCCAAGGCCCTCGCTGCTTGTCTGCAGCCTTTGGAATTCATGGAAATACTCTTCAGGCCATGTGACCAACTGGGTATGGGGTGCCTCTGGGTGGCTTCCAGAACCAGGATGTTACAATGTAGAATCAAAGAGATTATTTTCTTCTATACTTACTATTTCGATCTTATAGCTAAGGATAGGAAGGAATGGATACTTGGTAATAAGTTGTGCCTATGAGAAGCTAACCCATGTGCCGGGAAAATCCAATTAACCTCATTATTGATTTTTTTTTGGATTTTTCAAATTTACAGGTGATTGATTTCACCTTGATTGATTCACATGTTTTGTGCTGTTATTGTTGATATTATTTTGGTTTTATTTCTATTGCAACCCGATGATATGAAGTTATGCCATCTCATGCATCATATAAGAACTTTCTAGAGATCAAATGTCATACATTCTTACCATTTCATTTAGGGTGCATTATTGATTTCATGTTTTTGTGATAGATGTTGTGCTAGATATGCATGATGTTGTTACAGATACCTTGATAGTGTGCCTGCTATTTGATAGGGTATTGGATTGTGTATGGTTTTTTTTGAATGGATGCCTAACTTTGGTTCTTGAGGTGTAATGGGCCCTCATGAATCATAATTTGGTGGATCATTGTATTGTTATTCCTTGTGTATAAAATGTATAAGATTCCAATAATTGATTCATGGGGATTATGGGCCCTCAGGGATTAGAATTTGGATATTTGATGTTCATTTTACTGTTTTTATGAGCTTCCAGAGTAGTTTTTGAGGTTACTGTCTGGAAAAACAAATAATACACGACCTGAAATGATGAATACCTACCAAGTTTCCTTCTATTCTGGAAGGAAGTGTTTTTCTTAGGTACTCACTGTGCACTATATATACACACCATGAAGACTCTAACTGTGTCACTAGCTAAGAGGGAAAAGACATGAGGTTGGGAAATCTTGGTGGGACACGCTGTGTACCAGATGTACATGCCTTGTTGTGGAGACCATGTTTCAACCCATGTGACAAATGACATGGATAGATAAAACATAGGTTACACACGCTATGTCATTATTGGACAAGCCTGTAGTGTGAACCTTGTATCCAGCTGTGTAGCGAACAACACGGGGTAGTGGAATCCTTATAGTACATAACGTGTTCATCTAGAGCACACTGTGTAAAGTGATCAATGTAACTAACAACACTGGTTGGTGAAGTTCATATAGTATATGCTGTTTCTGTCATAAACACGCCATCTAGTATTGTTGTAGGGAAACTGTGTGGCTCAGCTCTGTAGAATAACTCGAGAAGGGGAATATGATTCAAGTACATGCCGTGTGTTGGGACAACATGCCATGTGTATTGGGTGTTACATGATCTGGGTTTGAAAACGTACACACCCTTGTGAATGCTCAAGGGAACATTCCATGTAGGTATTATACATGTTGTGTATCCATGTTTTGAAAAAAATGAATGCTATCATTTTACTATTCTCTTCATACACTTCTCAATTTCATACCTTGTTAATCATGGTCTATGGTGTGTGCTTGACCATGTATAGTCATGCCGCCGAGACGTCCTCCAGTTGTCTGCTAGTTACAGGGCAGTGATCAGACACTGGACACGACAGATCAGGGACTACCAGGAAATCCTCCAGTTGTGCCAGTCTTGGCACCAGCCGTTATCCCGAATACAGGGTTCGATGCATAGTTCCAATAGGGCATTACAAGGGTTATCAAGACCTTCTAGGGAGTACCGCATCCGGCCCCATCTATGGCAGTGTTGAAGCGTGTTTTCAAGCAGTATCATCCTCCCACCTTCATAGGAAACGTAGGACCTTATGGTCAATATTCCTGGATAGAATCCATTGTTTATATCTTCAAGCAACTAGAGACACCTCCAGAGAGGAGGGTGAAGATCGGTTCGTACATGCTATGGGACTCCTCCATGAGAAGGTGGGATGTGATCTCAAAGTCGAGATGAAAGTGGGTAATGGCTTGAGATGATTTCCAGCATTCCTTCTATGACTACTTCTACACGGAGAAATTGAGGGCTGATCGAGCCCGAGAGTTGATGAGTCTAGAGTAGGGTACTCTCTCAGTCATAGAGTACTCTTCTCATTTCACTGAGTTGTAGTTCTTCATGCCTATTCAAAGAGGTGATGAGTTATTCTTGTAATGGAAGATTGAGGATGGTCTCTGTCACGACATCTTATCTCAGGTGAACATCTTCAAGTTGACTTCCATCACCTCTATAGTTATCCAGGAACTAATCACAATGTGAAATCAATGGGATTTTAGAGATGTGTGCTAGGGTAGTTTGGCATCTGGAATTGGCACCCCTCTGGCTGATAACAGGAAGAACTAAATGGCATCTACATGTGGAGATCCGAGTAGGAGGAATACTTCATTTGGTAGCAAGGTGATATGTTACCAGTGCGGTACGAGTGGGAATTTGAGGCATTATTTCCCAAGAGACCCAATGGAGTGCTGATATTGCAGCAAGATGGGTCATCTTTAGAGTTTCTATTAGTTTTTTCGACCAGCAGTTGCTGATCAAAGTTATTATAAACCCCAATGTTTAAGATCAACACTTCTAGTTTCTCATCTATTAGGGAACCGGAGTTCTTCCGACCATTCATGCTAAGGTGGAGGTCATGGCCATGGTATCCAGTTTCATGGCTTTCCTTGACAATAGGGTGGATCAGCTTAGGGTGGTCAGGCAGGGTCGTAGGGCCAGAAGGCTGGTCAAACTATTATTGTGGAGTAGACCCAGCAGGAGCAGGGTCCTAGACCCTCTATAGTTCAAGGTACGATCTTAGTTTCCTTAGTTATATCTTATGCGCATTTCAATACAGGGGCTTCCCATAGCTTTATTTCTGTTGCTGTTGTGGAGTGTCTTGGGCTCTGTATCTTTTCTTTAGCTGATATCATGACGTTAGACACCCTGTTGGGGACTAGAATGACTAGTGTACATCAGTGCAAGGAGTTCCCACAAGTGGTTGGTGGGTCCCACTTCATATGGGACTTCAATGTCTTAGAGAAGAGTGGCTATGATGTCATTCTAATAATTGACTGGTTAGTACCCTTTTAGGACGTTGTCAACTGATATCACCGTAGGGTGAATTTCAAATCACCAGAAGGCAGATCATTTCATCATAAATGCAAATGGGATGTTCAGGTGAGTAGAGATGGACCTGAGCATCATGGGTTTGGAGAAGTAACAACCCAGATTTCTAGTCTATATCTGGATGACAAGGGGACATTATAGATGAACATTCATCTAGTGGCTGATCATTTCAGGATTGTCTTTACAGATTAATTTTCAGGTTTTCTTCTAGAGGGAGAGGTTTAATTTTCTATTTATCTTGTTCCAGTAGTGGTACTAGTTTCCATTCCTCATTATAGAATGGCTACACCAGAGTTGTAGGAGCTCAAGAAGAAGTTGGAGGAGTTGGAGTAAAATGGGTTCATCCGAACGAGTAATTAACCTTGGGGTTCACCTATTCTATTTGGGAAGAAGGTGTATGATACCCTCAAACATTGTGTGGATTATCAGATGTTGAACCATTTGATGACCAAGAACCATTGTCCCTTGTTGAGGATTGAAGATCTCTTTGATCTTCTACGAGGAGCCTGGGTGATCTTGAAGATTGACATGAGATCTGGATACCATCAGTTGCACATTAGACCATATGATATACATCATACAACCTTAAATAGCATTTATGGTCTATAAAAGTCTGTGGTTATGTCGTTCGGTCTCACGAACGCGCGTGAAGTCTTTATGGAACTGATGAACCGAGCATTCCATCCATACTTGGATTCTTTCATGGTAGTTTTCATGGATGACATCGTGGTGTACTATCACACTCGACACAACCATGCCACACATATCGAGATCATTTTGAGTACATTGAAAGAGAATCAGTTATATTCTATGCTCTCAAAATGCAAATTTTGGATGGATGAAATTTATATCTTGGGTCATATTATCTACAAGATAAGACTATCAGTGGACTGAGAGAATGTAGAGAAGTATTTTCCGGGGAGAAGATGAAGAGATTCTATGAGGTATAAAGTTTTATATGGTTGGATGGTTACTAAATACATTTTATAATGGACTTTTCATGCTTAAAAACACCCCTGATGAGCCCGACTAATAAGGGTGAGATATACTTGTGGTCAGATTCTAGAAATTCAGCATTTTAGAAGATACAAAATAGGTTGTATCCATCACTAATACTAGTATTCCCCGAGCTGAGAAGGATCTATATTGTTTAGTATGATGCATCAGGTATTGGGTTGGGAGCAGTGATTATGGAGGATGAGGTATTGTTTCGTACAATTTTTGGTAGTTAAGGACACATGAGAAGAACTACCCGACGCACGATCTCGAGCTGGCTGTAGTTATTCATGCTTTACGCTATTGGAGACATTGTCTTATGGGAGAGTATTTTGTGATTTTCACCAAGAAAAAAAGTGACAAGTATGTCTTCATGCAACGTGACCTGAATTTGAGACAGCGAGGGTGTGTTGAGTACCTTCTGTCCTTTGACTTTGTGCTGGCCTAATCACCTGGGAAAGGCAACACTATGGTTGAGGCACTGAGCAAGAGGACTCAGATACATGCAGTTCAAGAGGGCAGTAGTTAGTGGCCACTTATTTCTCTATTCTCTGAGATGCAATTGGATATGCACAACATACTGTGGTATACATTTTTATCTTATATAGTTGTTACCACTACTCTTCTTTATCGAGTGTGAATGAGGTGGCTATCAGATTCTGAAGGCATAGTCCTACACGAATGTGTGTTAGTAGAAGACCCTTTTACTGGATGGGATCTTCCATTTCCAGGGATATGGGTGGGTTCCAACAGACATACACGTGGACCTGATGCGAGACTTTCATTCTTCAGTTTGGGCAGTTCATCTTGGTGTCACCAAGATTTATAGATATCAACACTGTCAGTATTGGTGGCCTGATATAAAGAGAGATGTTGTGGGTTTTTTCATGAGGTGTTCCACCTATCAGCTGGTGAAGGTGAATCATTAGTGACTAGCATGGCTTTTACAGAAGTTACCCATTCCTAGGTGGAAGTGGAATGATGTCATGATGGACTTCAAGATGGTTTTACTGAGGTCACCTCAAGTGAAAGATGTAGTATGGGTGGTCATTGATAGACTCACCAAGGTACCTCACTTCCTTCCAATCAAGGAGACCTTTAGTGTTGATTAGCTAGAAAGGTTGTACATCATGGATATTGTATGTTTATATGGAGTTCCTCACTACATGGTTTCGGACAGGGACGTATGTTTTACTTAGTTGGTCTGGAAAAGACGTCATAGTGCTTTGGGTACATAGGTTCTTCTGAGTACAACATTCCATCCCTAGTGAGTTGGCAAGTCTAAGCGTATGATTCTGTTACTTAAGGAAATGCTTCGAACATGATCCTTTTATATTAATGGTTTTTGGTAGAAGCACATATCTCTTGTGGAGATTTCTATAATAATAATTTTCAAGCAACTATTCAGATGGCACCATATGAGGCTTTGTATGGTAGGCCATGTCGATCACCTTTATGATGTCTGGAGTTAAGAGAGGAAACTATTCTAGGACCTCATCTTGTCTAGGACACCATAGAGAAGATAGTGTTTATTCGGAAGAGAATGGATACTACACAGTAACATCAGAAGTAATATGATGATAGATGGAGAATACCTATAGAGTTTTAGGTCGGGGATACGTTTTTCCAATATGTCACACCAATGATAGGACACATAAGTATTAAGAGACAGGGTATGCTTTCACCAAGGTACGTCAAGCCGGTTAAAGTTTTTTGGGAGATTTGGGAGGATTTTCTATCAGTTTCAGTTACCTCTGAGGTACCGGGATATGCATGATGTCTTCCACGTTTCTCAGCTCGGACATTACATCCCTTACATGTATCATGTTTTTCAACTCGAGGAGGTTGAGCTTGAGGTGGACACCTTTTCTGAGGAGCATCCTATCTTGATTGTTGATCTACGTGCGAAGGTTCTTCGTGGCTGGTCTGTTCCTCTAGTACAAGTGCTATGTCATCAATGGCGAGTACAAGATGAGACCTGGGAGAGGTAGGTAAATGTATGATTTTCGTGGTTGGATATTTTCGAGGTTTCATCTTCTATATAGCCTTACTAGGGAAAATTGTGGACCAATTTCTTTATGGGGGGATGTTTGTAAGAACCCATATCTTATTTTTTAGTTATTCCTTTCTTTTCATGTTGTCTATGATAAATAAGGGAGTTTCTAGAAATTTCAGGAGTACACGTCATGTACTCGGTTGTCGTGGGTGACCGTGTACTAGCCATATAACGGCGAGTACATGGGTGTGTGTAGTGACCTATAGAGAGCCTATTGCGAATGCCATAAAAAAGAAAGTACACATTATTTACTTTTAATGAACATGTGGTTTTTTTATTTCATTAAATGTATCAGGGTCATGTCTGAGAGACATGACCATCTTCTTCTCGAACTATCTCATCCTAGAGAAAACAAGACTAACATATCTTTGCTGAGTCCCCAACTTTCCTTCTGTTCCCTGACTCGACCTACGTTGGATGCATTGGAATTGCATCGGTGAGTTTTCTTTTCTTCATAAACCTCATCTCTTGATTCCTCCTCTTTTGTGAGATATACTTTGTTGAATGTTTTTAACATTATGAGAGATCTAGGAAATTATAGGAAGATTCAAGGCCAAAGATTCATGTATATCAATCTCACAATGCCGAGGTAGGTGGTTTGTTTCTTTTTGTAGATAGTATTTGTACTTTATGTATAATAGTGCCCAATAACCAAGAATGGGGTATTGCGTGTTTATGGTTTTTAGCCTTATTACTTCCTACTATGCCTTGTTTTTTGGATAGAGGTTATTTTATTATTAATAGGGTTAACTTTTCAATGCTATGGAGGGTTTTCCCATGTTTTCTTGTTTTGATCACATGATCTAGCTTCTCCTGTTAGGCTACTTCTTGCTTCCCAGGCCTAGTATTATTAGGATGAAGTGATTATTATATAAAATTCTATGATATGCTATAGATTATTTACCCAAGTATTTATCAATGTTTAATTAGGATTCCATGTATTGTTTCGGCTCGATTGACTTACACATGGATGTGGGAACCTGGTGTAGTAGACCATAGGGAGAATGGATGTTGAGGGATTCTCCAGAGTGTCTGATTACTTTTACGTTGCGGGACCATAGAGGGGATGGATGTAAGTTCTCCCTCAGAGTGTTTGGAGATTCCTAGATATAGTCCATAAGTGGAATTGGACATTGAGTGATTTCTCTGTGTGCCTATTAGTTACCGATATGAGACTACATGGGGAATTGACAGCAAGTGCTTCTTCAGAGAGTCTTTGATAAAGATGAACTAGAGGGGTTATAATATGTGTACTTCTCATAGGGTTGAACATGTTATTTGGATGAACTATAGGGGATAGGATGTGAGAAAGGCTCAGAGGGTAACCTATTTGTGATTAATTTCTTACTTGATACATGATCGTTGAATGCATTTGAAACTATAGGATTTCTTACTTTGAGTACTTCCTTGTTTACTGCTACTTTTGCTTATTGCCTTCCATATATATTCACTGACTATTAGTAACAGATCATTTGGTGGTTGCCTACTGGGATTCGTCTCAGTCCCTATTTGGTTAAAGCTTTTGGGCCCAAATAGATTATATTGTTGTAGGTGTAGACAAGGGAAAGTACCCTTCTACTCCAGGTACTTGATTGTTGAGGTGCAGGAGAGCATGAGACCCAGCTGAGGCATGCGATGTTGTGGAGCGGTTTACATTATTTTCTTTTGAACATGGTTTTATTACTATATTTCATCATTTTTATTTGTTTTTCTACTTTCACAGACATATGTATCATTCATCATTAATATATGTGTGCTCCAGTAGTTATTAATTACTGTCTTTCTCTGTTTACTATTTTATGGTATTATTAATGTTTTCGGTATTGCTTTCTATTTTACTTATATTGTGTTACTCATCCAATGAAGGAATAGTTTCACCACAATCACAACCAAGGCCCTCGCTACTAGTTGGCAGCATCTATCGTCTGAGGAAATGCACTTGAGGCCATGTGACCAACCAAGTATGGGGTTCCTCTAGGTGGCTTTTGAAACTGAGTCCTTACACATGTAAAGACCCATATACTGATAGATTAGTCAAGTATCATTGTTAAATTATTTATTACCACTAGTATCACGATCATTGATTTATTTTTCTCAATAATAATATAAAACATTTATTCCATTATGTGTGTTCCAAGATATTTCTTTCCATAATTATCACATGTAAGAAAATATTTCTTTCTCTTCCCCCATTTACCAATTTTTTCCCTTTTGTAGTCTTCTTCGCATGATTCCATGTAAATCTATATTTTATAGAGAATTATTTTTCTATCATGATGGATTATAAAACTATATAATCATATGAATAAATGTTTTGAGAGACTAGAGCCCTTCATAGAATTGGTTTAAGCCCTTAACATAAATGGTCAATCTTGGACTCCATGTTGCGAATGTAATTTTTATCAAACTTATATAAAATTTTAAAGGTAGATTCATACATCAAAACAATTTATAATTATATTTTATTTAATCTATGTGTCATTATATCTATCTCAATTTATTTCCCACAAGGTACATATTTATCAATTAATATACCCTTAAAAGGATTACTTTCCCTGAGTTCGACTCCCTCTTCCTCCCTAATATCTTATATCAATGATCACTGTTGATTAGTATTAGATCTGAGAAGATACATTCCATATGAATACTTTTTCTTTTAAAAACATCCAAACCCCAAAAATATGTTCTCTAGATATCTAATCCATTGATTAGATGCCATTGGATGAGTATCTCCATCACATTATGGGGGCCTCCCTTGCATAAAGCAACCCCACATAAGAGAAACTCACTGAGGAATGGGTTTCTATATCCAGGAAATGTTATTTTTTATAACATGATTAGGGTGACATAATATATCCATAAAATAATAACATTTAACACCAGATTTATTGTCTTTCTTAGTAGGTAAATCCTTATACAATCAGTGTGTATTAATACCCTTCTTACATCAAGGTAAAATTTCTAAACAATGGTATATAATGGATTATCTCATAAAATAATGAAGTTTATATCATAATGTATATTATCAAATAAAGTGTAAAATGTAGCATTATTATAATTAATGCATTTTAACTCACAAACTTTAAAATTTTATTTATAAAGGGATACATTTATTTTCAATTCTATCAAATTGGTATGTAAGGAAATTGTGAATTATCCTAAGAAAACCCCTCAAGAGTTTCAAACTGGGTTCATAGAATGGCACGTTGTTGTTTAACAGGAAATACTCGATTCATGATTGATGGAAATTTTTTATAGTTATTTCCATTAGATACCTTTGTGATAGATTTATGTTAACTTCTAAAACACTAATAGGGATGTATTTCTTGGAACGTCAACATAGTATCTACATTACCAAAAATATGTTATGTTCTTATAGACTTATCATCAATGTATATCTTAGGGAAATTTTTTCCAATCTATGCTTACCTAACATTAGTTTGCAAGGATTTTACTAAAATCACTCAAATACCAACCATAGCAACCTTGAACCCCATATGCCAAAGCCGGTGTATGATTTATAAAATTGGTGTATATAAAAGAAATAACATCCCGATGGACTAGTTAGTTTAGTAGTTTTGTAGAATAATTTAAATTTATGATATCCATTTTATATTAGTAAAATAAAATGAAACACAATACGTAGAAACAAAAAATGAACTCTACAAAAGAAAAATCATTCAATGATATCTTATTCATTTTTTAGGGAATGGAAAAAATAATAGTGAGCTGAAACGCACAATAATGGTAAATAATAGAAGAATATTTGATGAATCACTTATGAAGAATCAATAAAGTTTGTAAAAAACTGAACACTCATGCAATTTACATATCATTACTGCATGAATTGATAAAGAATAATCAATATTGATTGGTAAATAAATGAATATCATTCCATTTAATTAATAAACTCATTATGAAATGATTCCCTTGAAAATATCAAATTGAAAATATCATAGACAATAAAAAATAAATTTGTAATGAAGGTAATGAATAATTATCCGACACCATGATCTCATGAATCATGATAACTCACCTATAAATACCTTCCACAAGATAGATAAAATACTAAAGGTTGAAACCTCATTAATTTGGCCAACTAATATTGTCTCAAGAGACATAAAAATGATTTAGGGGGGATATATTATATTGAGACCCACCCATTAGTATAGTTCTAAATCATTTGTTATCTATAGAATAATTGATTTAATTCATGAATAATTATTTGTTAACATCAAATATCAATATTTTTTTAAGGATATAAATTTATCTATATATCCCTTGTTGATGAAATAACATTCCGTGTAAACACCAAATTTAATAAAGGTATAATTTTTATGAAATAAAAATATACATAAAACAATAATATGGCGATTTTATGAGTGATGAGATATATAATGAAAAATAATCCCAATAAAGTGTTTCTTTCTAGAGAAAATTAAAAATAACAAAATAAAGTGAGATTACACAGTATCATTTACTACATAGTAATTTTAAACTCAAATCCCATTGGATTAAATGATTTAATTTTATACATAAAATAAAATTTAATAGTAATGAATAATTATATTTATTTTAAAAGATTAAAATATTCTTGATATAAATGTGAATTGTTTAAAAATTATAAATAATTATCAATAGAGTGTAAATTAAGATGAAATCCATTACCTCACACTTATGTTTGATTGAACACGATTTCAACTACAGTATAGTGGTATAGACATGTCATCAAATTATAATTTTACAATATAAATACTTCTAATATCATATATGAACGTTTTATAAAATTTTACCATGACTTTGAAATAATCGTTCATTATTTTCATTATTTTGGGTTTTAATTGTCTAGTTTTCTCATGAATATTTTGTCATGAAAGAATTGGTTCATTCAAAAAATACATAGTTCATCATTTAACAATTAATAAAAAGTACATAATTATTATATTTTTATATCAATTTTACATTTAAAACAAATAATGAAATATGGTTATGTAAAATGGAGCATGTTATGATCAAAGAGACGGTAGGTCTTACCTACGCATGAGTAACATTTCCATTTTTCTAATGATCATTATGGAAAGAAGGTAAGTAATATATAATATTTAAATAATTAATTTAATATCATATATAACATATTATATATATACATATCATCTATGTGGTACGATGATGAAAATAGAGCACATCTCTTTGTGAAGGTAGTAGTCCACACATAGATAACTGATGGTATCATTATTAAGTGAGTGAATAGGAAATAAAGAAAATAATAGTTTTAAATAAGGATAAATATTTCATTAATATAATAAATATTACATTATATCACATATAATAAATAACTTTACTCTTATAACCTACCATGTGAAGCGTTAGTGAAAGACAACTGGCATTGCATTGCATGGTCATAGTCTATTATAAACACAAGTGACGATACCAACTCCCCTACAAAATGAAATGTAATATATATATATGATTTAGTTAATTTATATATGTAAATATATTATAAATATAATCTATATAATTATTATCCATCATCATTCCCAATCTCAAGTGTTTAAAAATGAAAAAATGAATGACATCAGTTTGTGAGGTGATATTCCACAATAAAAAGGAACGATGATTTCATAACCCATTTGATGGAATAGAAGATGGATACTGGTAATGAAATTATTGTAAAAATATAAAATGATATATATGATACTAATATTATTAAATAACAATCATTTAATCAAAATTGATGTAGTTAGAGAATGAAATAAAATAATGATGCTCGTTGATGAACATTACCAATTCTTTGGTTATCTTCCTTAAGTTTGCTGTAAAGAATTATTAAGATAGATTTATGGCCATGATAGGGATTCTATTATTATTTTAGGGATTTTAGAAGTTATTTATGCAGATATATTTTTATCCAAATTGGTTTTATGGTGCAAATACGAGAGGAGAGTGAGTGCCCTTTTATAGTGGAAGAGGAGTGATATTTTTGTAAATACAAAATAGTATTCACTATTGGAGGCCAATTGTACCTAATGTGACTAAAATATTGAGGATTAAAGGGTTTTATGGATTTTATGTTATATTAAAAGCTCCAACACATGATGAAACACGTTATTTAAACATTTTTTCCTTAACTCTTAGGTTCCCCTACTTTTACCTTTTTTGTTTTTACTTGTTAATTAATTTACTAAACTGGATAATTAATTTGATAAGTCTAAATAAAATGATAAATATTAGAAAATTTGAACCCAATGATAAAAATATGAAAAATAAATTATAAAATACAGATAATAATTTTTTTGGAAATTCATTTTAATACAATGTCTTGTAATGTGGGAAAACATCCTTTGAACCGTAACAATACCAATAATGTTTTTACTATTTAAAGGTCAATATAAACAGTAAAAATGTAAAATTGGTCTTCGAATTAAACATAGTTTATAGGTTTATAAATATAAATAACACTTCTTTAATATAATATTTTTTATAATTTAAAATCATTTAATAAAACAACTTGTATTTTAAAATAACATCAATGTCTATTTTGAAATTATTCATTTAATTTGAATTAAAAAATACCTTGATAATGGTGGAATTTAAATTTATAATTTTAAAACATGTTTAAAATGATATATTAAATTAAAAAATTAATGGAACAAAATAATTCATTCATTTTACTTTAGTTATAATATATTTAGAATCGATTTGTAATAATATTTTTTTTTGATTAATTAGCACACCAGAATTTCTTATGAATTTTTAGAAATTATTTCATATCTAATATTTAGAAATTATTTTTTTATAAAAATCTATTTTTTAATTAAAATAATATCAATAATAGAAACTATGTTGTATTTGTCCTTGTAGAAATATTTTATAGATATCAAATGAAAGAAATAATTTTTTGGCCTTTTTAATTATGTAACTTTTTATATATGTAAAAATAATGGAAAAGTGACCAAAAAACTAATATAATATATAATATTATCCTAGGGGTCTAAATATATCTATAAAATAGGGATTTTAACAAATTATTTGGTCATTTTAACTATTATCTTCTTATTTTAACACCCGGTAATCCAATTTTTACAATAACCACTACAATTAACTATTATTAAATTCAGCACATTTTGGTAAAAAGGTAATTTGAACATATAATAAATTAGAAACTATTTTGATTCTATATATGGAATACATTTATGAAAATTCAATTCACATAAATAAAAAATTATAATTTAAAATTAATCATGCAGAGTGAACAAGAAAGTGAGTTTCAAAGTGAAAATGTTTAAATGTTTAAATAGATTGTACAGAAAAATTCAAAATTAAAGTAATTTTAATGATATAAATTGTATTAAATGATATAAAATTGAACTCATTTCACATTAATACAAATTCAAAATGTAATGTAACATTATAATATAGTTTAATGAAAAAGTATATTTTTTATTAAAATTCAATATATTTCACTATTCATCAAAAAATTAAACATTTCAAAAAATCACAAATATTAAAAATAAGGTAATAGTTTTAAATTATTGGTATCCAAATTCCAAAAATAGGGTTTATATTTTCTTAAAAATTTTCAACAAGTGTAATGAAATAGTTTTAAATTATGTAAGTTTGGTGGGACTAACCGTTCTTTTAGAAAAATTCAATTTTATCAAAAAAGAATAATTTTTCTACTAAATGATTTATATTTTATTACTAATAAATATATAAATAATTAAAATTTGTAAAATATACATTTTCGTTATTTATATAATCCTATTCATACCCTCTATTTTCAATGGCTATGTGATATATTTCTTATTAAAAATTGTTATTAATAGTATATTATTGTTTGGAAAAACATGCTCTTGTATGTAACATAATATATTGGAGAAAATAATTGTTGTATTTATCGTAAGTTATAAAGATGTTATATTTATGATAAAATAACTATATTTTATTGTATTGTGGTATAATTTTTTCTATTATGTTTTTATTGTGTTTCACATATGATATTGAATACAATGTTTTTCTTTAACAATCTTTGGGATTTATATAATGCTAGAAGGTTATAGTGTTTTTTTGGAATCACTAGTAGGATTACTTAGAGTCCATAATGGTTATTAATGTTAGTTTATAATGTAAATTAGTGATCTCATTGGTACTTAGTGTTGTCTATTATGAACAAATGATACATTGATTGATCAGTAATGATGTTTGAATACTGTGGCCTTGAGAATAGTGATATCATCAATTAACAAGTTCAGTTGTGGTATAATTAAATTATGGTATAATTATTGGGGATCCGGATTTTCAGTGATTAGTTTATGATAGTGTACCTTCATATTGATTCTCATGAATTTTTAAAAGGATATATCAATTGGTGAGTGTTACACCATAGAGATATCAATTCTGAGGAACTAATTTTAGAAGTTATAAGGTGAATGTATTTTGTGAGGTTATTTGTGAACCCAACCAATAGTGGATGAGTTTTTTAGTCATATATTATATGAAAGTAACCCATATATATTTTAAATTTTCAAAATACTATGGCATGGATATTGTTCTTTTACAATAAAAAAAATATCATATGTTTAGTAGTTAAAGAGTCTATATAATTCATTGATGGTTTATTAGATTAAGATGTTGTGTGTTTTGAATATAGTTCCCTATAGTAACTAAGTCAAGGAAATGTGGAAAGTCAAAAAATTACAGGGTCTTAAATAGTAGAGAATGGCCTTGTTTGTTTAGTAATTCTCAAGTTCGAGACTATTGTATCATTACGTACCTGTCTTGGTGTTTCTTAATTGTTTTTCTAAGCGTGATATGATATTATATAAAAGTGATATCAACTATTAGGGTATGAATTTAGTAAGGGACAATTTTATATATGTTTTTAGATGTAGAAAATCATTATTAGGTTATTGAAACTATTAAATTTTTTTTATTCCAATTGGTTATTAGAAGAATTTAATTAAAAGGGGTATCAATTTGTTTTTAATACATGTGATTAAGTGTGATGAAATTGAGACTAATAAATGGACATTATTTTTGGATCAAATATGTTGTATTATTATCCAAGTCATGTGGTAGCTTGATATTTTATTGTTTTATTTGTAAGAGTACAATATTAAATCATCCATAATTAGTATTAGAATTGAAATGAGGAGAATTATTTTATTCTAAAGGAAAATATAGATCATGATTGATTTGTGAGGAAACTTCTCAAAGATAATATTTTTTATACAATATAGTTTATAATAATTCACAGTGGAATTTTTTTATTGGATTTAATTAAATT
The DNA here is from genome assembly GCA_963277665.1 of Viscum album. Taxonomy (NCBI): domain Eukaryota; kingdom Viridiplantae; phylum Streptophyta; class Magnoliopsida; order Santalales; family Viscaceae; genus Viscum; species Viscum album. The sequence continues at coordinate 610,351,719 of OY728160.1, forward strand.
ATTTGTTCCAATGGAAATAGAGTCATGGTAGTTTTGAATTTTTTGACCCAGATCAGTAATTAAAATCACTAGGCATATTTTTAGTGATTAGAATGACTGTTACACTAGGGTTTTTTGGGTTGACTAGACCCAATGAAAATATGGAGTGTTCAGTATTTTGGGAATTTAAGGGGGATAGATTCAAAAAGGTACTAGGTACATGGTCTAATTACACCAACTACTCAGTTGAAACACCATTGAGAGTGTCCTTTGATTACGGGAACTTTTTTGTCTAGTGACATTTTAATAGGTACCAAGTGAGGTAGTTAGTAGTTTGTAATTGTTCACTAGGTAATTTTTACCAAAAAAATCTTTTTTTTGATAGGTATAACCATAATTTGGATTTTATAATTAAAACAACACATTAAGGTTTTTCCCTATTTTTACTAGGTAATGTAATGGTTGAGTCTCTAACCCTCATATAACCCTCTGTGATGACCTAGAACCAGATGCCACATAACAAGTGCCTCAGGCCCGGTGGGTCACATGGACTCAAGCTCATCTTCTCGAAAGCCAGAGGCTGCCGACTAGAAGTGATGGCCTAGGGTGTGTCCGTTGGAAAACTATTCCCTCATTAGAAAATTACAACACAACATAAGGAGTATAATGAAATTATAAACAATGGAAGCAATAAATATGATTTTAATAAACCACTACTAGAAAATTTAGAATTTGTTGATGTTTGATTTGGGAAACTGCCAATTTTTTGTTGCTATTGAGTACATCAGGGACCGCCAAATGGTGGTCACTGTATATTTAAAAACCCACCCTACATTTTTCTCTCCCTGCGACCCGCCTCCCACGACCCTGCCTCCGTACGACGTCGTCGCCCATACCGCCTCCATCTAAAATCCCCACCCTCATCGGGCATCGTCCCAATACCGCTGTCATCGAACAACCCCAACCCCATCAGGCCCCATCGCTGATCCCTCCTGCCTCTATCGAATATCCTAATCAATCCCTTCTACAATGGTCTTGCCCCGCCGTCATGCCCTCCCACCTCCAATCCCTCCCACCCCTGTTAATCTCCCTTTTTCAAGCCCCACCTTCCTTTTTCAAGCCTCGCCAGCAAAGCCTCATGCCCCCATTGATCCCACGCAGTCCATCCCTCTATTGCACATTCCCAATCTCGTCGTCCCACTTTACCAGTAGTGAGTCCCCTACAGGTGATTTGTTCAAATTTCAGTCTAATATTATGTATTCAATTTGAAAATTAGGTGACTATTACCTGGGTAGTTCATCTTTCCACAAGTCCAATAACTCTATATACTCTCATAATCATACTATATATTATTATTTTCGTGCTAGTGTATCATATGATATTTTTGGAATGTGTATGAATTGGGATTTAGTTGCATCACATACATGATTTGGCCTTTCATACTATGTCACATACAAGATTTGGTCATTATTTAATATAATTAAGCATTTAATTTTACCTGAAGTATCTAGGTGAGTTGTTCATTAAAATTTTAAACATTGAAAACATTTATATGAAATCCATTTCCAAGAATCCAAAAAATTATAATTTAGTCATATTTTAATTTTTCACCTTTTTTAGTGGCTCGGATTGAGGTGATTGTTGTGGATGTTATGTTTTTTGCATGAACATTACTAGTTAGTTTATACTTATGTTTACCATCATTTCTTATCTATATATGTGTGCTACATTTTTCTTTTTGTGCTAGATTTTGATTTCATGAATGTGATACAGCATTCTAAATGAAATATGTAATGCATGATGCCCTATTTGATGTTTATTATGAGGTGATGAATTGAAAGTTTCTTATAAAAATTATTGAAATTAAGTGAAATATTATTGGAGTATAAAAGAACATTCTCATAGAACAAGGTTTCTGAATATGGATTTCTTGATTTCAAGGTTATAAATGGTAATCATTCGTCATTATATGTTAATTTTATGTATTCTTACTATAAAATACTTCTCAAGATTGTTCTTTATTGTAGAATTATTTTTCATTTTGAAGGCCTTTACTTGCAATGAGCATTCCATTAAAATTACGGGGCCCTATATTAATTTATGTCTATAAAGCATTCTGTAACTCTCTATTTATTATGAAAACCTCAATAAATTTCATCTCTCCCTTCCTCCCTCACCTAATGTTTTGCTTATGGTATTGATTAACCTTATTTCATGTTTTTACTTCATTTACAGATTGCTTATTTTCCTTTTTAAATAATAATTTTTTGACATGGTGGAATTTATCTATCTTATCTATCATGATCATGTTTTTCAATGAATCTATATACAAAGAAATGGTGACATGTTTTGAATGAAAAAAATAAGAGCATGAGTTAAAACCATAGCTTTATCTCAATGCTTTTTGTGTAGAACAATTTTTTTATTTTAATTTATCCAAAAAAATAATGCATGTTCTGATACATCGTGCTTATAGTATTTTAACTCTAGCCTCCTCAATTCCTATATATATTTTTTATTAAGAGATTAAATTAATAGAAATAGAAATTTCAAGTTTTGAATATGAACCCAATCATAGCTTATATGTTTTTGTGTTTATTTTTTTTAAAAAAATTTCATGAACTGTAATCTTTTTATTGCATTTTTTTAGTTATGTTGTTACATTATTTATTTGTTTACATTTATATATTTGTATGTTGTTCCATAATATAACATAAGACTATAAGACTATGTTTCATGGTGTATTTAATGATCCAATTAGTTGTCCTTGTTTTGAATCATTTTTCCTTACGCTATGGTTTTATTTTCAAACTAGTACATACAGTTGTCATGATATAAAGTTATTTTTATTTATAATAGTTTATACCATATATAGAATGACATGTTTAATTATTATAATTTATTCATTTTTTCTTGTATGAATATAGAGAAAAACTATGGGCTCATCAGGGGTTCCGTCCATACTAATTACTTCTTCTAGCTTGTAAAAATTCACCCGAAGTTCCTGAAGAAGCTGTGTGAGTTGATCTATTGGTAAATTATTCTCTTTGTTTTTTTTCACAATTCATGCCTGTTTTGGATTCTTTTTTTTACAGAGTTTCAAAGGAAACCCCTTCCACTTTGCATGACATAGCAAAAAATTATGGAATCATATGTTGTATTTATTTTCCTGCCAGTATGGAATGTCCTTAAAATTTGAGTGTGGAGGTTGAGAGTGGGGAGGGGTTATTCTGGGGTTTAAATGATGGTGAGAAACTTGTTTCAATCATTTCAGTTAACCCTTTCAAGCATTGAATTTAGAGTACTTGGATCTCTTGATTTTATATGAATCAACCTACTGGTGTGTTTCTTCTTGTACCACTTCAAATTTTCATTTATTCATTATAGTGTGTGGCGTGCCTGAATTGAACGACACCCTATTCTTAATACATTTTTTCTTTCTTATAGAATTGGTTTTAATGCCAAATATTGTATTTGGGCGATTATGTTTGATTATAGGTAATAATTTGAGTTTATATACTAGGTTGACTCTCTTGTAAACCCATTTAACATTAAATATATAACTTATTGTATCTTGAAAAAATATTAGATGGGTAAAGAATGGTCAACCTAAATTCGATCTGAATATTATTCATCTTCCGGACTACCCAACCAAATTACTCGTGTTATGTAAGAGATGACAAAACGTCAATCAGACATTCATTCATTTCAAAATGACAGAATATGTGATTTTTAATGGATTTATGTCCATTAAAAAGGTGTGTCTGGTGGTCAAAATGATCCCAACGTCATCTGAATTCTGTGAAATCAGATGACAACCACTGTAGAGTTAATTTTTAATTAGTCGAGCATATGAAACATCAATCAGAGATTTCGTTTGCCCGGGATAACCGAATACGAAACTTTAGTATCATAAAACACCAAAACGTGTGTTTAATAGTCAATTCTATATAAAACGACCTAGGAAAGACCTGAAATCATAGGATGACCATCTTATTATGAATCTTGTTGTGTAAAAGTATACAGAATGTCAATCAGATGTTCAGACTATCCAGAATGATTGAATATGGGATTTTTAAAGGTTGTACGCCTTTTAAAAAGGTGAACTTGGGATTCTAAATCAGCCAAACGATGTTAAAATGTCATGAAATCAGAGAAAACAACCATAGAGTAAATTTTAAATTGGTAGAGTAGAAGGAACATCAATCGGAGATGTCGTTTGGCCAGGATGACTGAAAATGCACTTTTAGTGTCATAAAACACCAAAACGCTTGTTTAAAACTCAATTTCATATCAAAAGACTTAAGAAAGACATGAAATCATAGGAATACCATATTATTATTTTTATTGAGGTGAAGGAGTAAATGAAACATCAATTGGACATGCGGTCTACCCAAAACTATGGAATATGCAGTTTTTAAAGGTTTAACACCATTTAAAAAGGTGTGTTTGAGGATCCAAATCATCTGACGACCTCTGAATGTTGTGAAATCAAACGACAACAACCTTAGAGTGAATTAAAAAATTTTCAAGTAGACGAAACATCAATACTAGATTTTTTTTGGCCAGGATGATCAAAAACAAACTTTTAGTGTCACAAATCACCAAAACGTGCGATTAATGGTCAATTCCCTATCAAAGGACTTTAGAATGACCTAAAATCACAGGACAACCGTATTATTATTATTAATGATGTGTAATAGTAGAAAAGATGATAATAGGATGCATGTTCTACCCAAAACAACTGAATATGCAGGTTTTAAAGGTTAGATGCTCTTTAAAAAGGTGTGTCTAGGGGTTAAAAACTTCTGAACAACCTCTGAATGCCGTGAAATCAGATGAAAACAAACGTAGAGATAATTTAAAATTAGTCGATGAAAAGGAACATCAATCCGAGAATCCGTTTGGCCGGGATAGCAAAAAACGCACATTTGGTGTCAAAAAACACCAAAATGTGCGTTTAACACTTAATTCTATATCAAACAACCTCGTAATGACTTGAAATCATAAGTAGAATCTACTATAAGTATTATTTATGTGTACAAGTAGAAGACCCAACAATTGGACATGTGGTTTGCCCAAAATGACCGAATATGTTGTTTTCTATGGTTGGACGCCCTTTGAAAAGATGTGTTTGGGGGTTAAAACCAGTCGAATGACAACAAGATGACTTGAAATCAGATGAAAAAACCATAGAGTAAATTTTAAGTTTCTAAAGCAGAGGACACATCAATCTGAGATGCCATTTGTTTGGGATGTTTGAAAAAACACTTTTAGTGTCAAAAAACACCAAAATGTGCGTTTAACAGTCAATTTCATATCAGACAACTTCAATTTACCTGAAATCACAGGACAACCGTCTTATTGTTATTCATGATGTGTACTAGAAGACGGGACATTAATCGGATGTATGGTCTTTCCAAAACAACTAAATATGCGGTTTTTAATGGTTGGACGCTCTTTTAAAAGGTGAGTCTATGGGTCAAAATCACTCGAATGACCTCCAAATGCTGTGAAATCTTGAGGCAACAACCCTAGAGTGAATTTTAAACTTTTTAAGTAGAAGGATCATCAATTTGATATTACTCTTTGTTGGGATGATCAAAAACACACTTTTAGTGTCATAAAATACCAAAACGTGCATTTAACAATCAATTCCATATCAAACGACATCAGAATAATTTGAATTCATAGGAAAACTATCTTATTATTATTCATGATGTGCACCAGTAGAAATAACGTTAATCGGATGCATAGATTTCCCCAAAAAACAGAATATGTACTTTTTAAAGGATGGATGCCCTTTAAAAAGGTGTGTCTAGGGGTCAAAATCTTCCGAACGACATCTAAATGAAGTGAAATCAGAAGATAGCAACCGTATTGTGAATTGTAAATTTGTCGAGTAGACGGAACATCAATCTGAGATCCTGTTTGTTCAGGATGATCAAAAATGCACTTTTAGTGTCATAAAATACCAAAATGTGTGTTTAATAGTTAATTCCATATCAAACGAACTCATAATAACCCAAAATCATTGGAAGACCATATTATAATTATCCATGATGCCTTCAAGTAGATGACACATCAATTGGACATGTGGTCTACCCAAAATGACTGAATATGCGAGTTTTAAAGGTTGGATGCCCTTTAAAAAGTTGTGTTTGGGGGTCAAAACTTATCAAACAACCTCCGAATGCTGTGAAATCTGACGACAACAACTGTAGTGTAAATTGTAAATTTTTTTATTAGACAAAACATCTATCTGAGATGTAATTTGTTACAGATGTTTGAAAATGCACTTTTAGTGTCATAAAACACCAAAATGCGTGTTTAACGGTCAATTCCATATAAAAAGACTTCAGTATGACCGGAAATCACATGAAAACCATCTTATTGTTATTCGTGATGTGTACATGCTGCCAGCATGTTAATCGGACGTACGGTCTACCCAAAAAAACCGAATATTCGGTTTTTAAAGATTTAACGCCCTTCAAAAAATGAGCGTCTCGGGGTCAAAATCTTCCGAACGTCCTCCGAATGCCGTGAAATTAGACGATAACAAACATTGAGTGAATTGAACATTTTTTAAGGAGAGGAAACATCAATCCGAGTTCCGTTTTTTAGGGAGGATCAAAAAGACACTTTTATTGTGAATAAACAACAAAACATGCGTTTAACGGTCAATTCCATATAAAAAAACCTCCGAATCAACTAAAATCATAGGAATACCGTATTATAATTACTCTTGATGGGTATGAGAAGACGACACATCAATTGGACATGAATTCTTCCCCAAACGACTAAATATACAGTTTTTAAAGGTTGGACGCCCTTTAAAAAGATGGGTTTTGGGGTCAAGACCAGTCAAAAAACCTATGAATGCTGTAAAATTAGACGATAATAACCATAATGTAAATTTTGCATTGGTATAGAAGATGAAACATCAATATGAGATGTCGTTTGTCCAGGAGGATCGAAAACACACTTTTAGTGTCATAAAACACTAAAACGTGCGTTTAACGGTCAATTCCATCTAAAATGACTTCATAATGACTTAAAATCATTGGAAAAGCCTTATTATTATTATTAGTGATGTGTACCAGTAGACAGAACGTCAATCGGATGTATGGTCTGCCCAAAACAAATAAATATGCTGTTTTTAAAAGGATGGAAGCCCTTTAAAAAAGTTGTGTTTGGGGGACAAAATCATCCAAATAGCCTCTAAATTCTATGAAATCAGATCAAAACAACCATAGAATGAATTGTAAATTGGTTGAGCATTCGTATCATCAATCCAAGATTCTGTTTGTCCGGGATGATCCAAAAGACACTTTTAGTGTCATAAAACACCCAAACGTGCATTCAACGGTCAATTCATATGAAACGACCTCAGAATGACCTGAAATCAGATATATTATAATTATTCTAATTGTGTATAAGTTGACGACACATCAATTGGACTTGCAGTCTGCCCAAAATTCCTGAATATACGGTTTCTAATGGTTGGACGCCCTTTAAAAAGATGCTTTATGGGGTCAAAACCAGTAGAACGACATCCGAATTCCGTGAAATCATACGACAAAAACCATAGAGTGAATTGTAATTTTTTTGAGCAGAAAAAATAAATTTGAGATGATGTATGTCTGTGATGATCGATAACGCACTTTTAGTGTCATAAAACACCAAAACGGCCATTTAATGGTCAGTTACATATCAAACGACTTCAGAATGATATGAAATCATTGGAAAATAATCTTATTGTTATTCGTGATGTGCACCAGGAGACAGAACATCAATCTGACGTTTGGTCGGCCCGGAATGAATGAATTTGCAATTTTTAAAGGTTGGACGCCCTTTAAAAAGGTGTGTCTGGGAGACAAAATCAACTGAATGACCTTCGAAATCCATTAAATCAGATGAAAAAACGGTAGAGTTATTAGTGAATTGGTCGAGCAGACAGAACATCAATCTGAGGTTTCATTTGGCCAGGATGACTGAAAACGCATTTTTCATGCTATAAAACACCAAAACGTGCATTTAACATCCAATTCCATATCAAACGACCTCAGAATGACCTGAAATCATAGGAAGACCATATTATTATTATTATTATTCTTGATTTTTATTAGGTGACAACTATCATATAGTGATATGTGAAATAGTTCAGGGCGATATGTCAATCGGCTGCGCCCTTTGTCCAGGATGATGGAAAACACACTTTTAATGTCATAAAACATCAAAACATGCGTTTAACATTCATAGATATATAGAAAACGGCCTCAAAATTTCATTAAATCACATAAATCTATATTATTATTATTTTTGATGGATACGAGGATATGACACGTCAATCGGAGATGTGGTATTCTCGGAACTACCGAATACATGGTTGTTGAAATGTTTAATGCCTTTTAAAAAGGTGCTTCTGAGGATAAACAATAGTTTATCAACATCCGAATGTATTGAAATCAGTCAAAAACAACCATAGAGTAAATTGTGAAATGGTTGAGCAGACAAAATGTCAATCGGAGATGTTGTATGCGTGGGATGACCCAAAACACACTTTTAGTGTTATGAAACATCAAAACGTGCATTTATTAATCAAATCCATAGAAAACAATTTCATAATGACCTAAAATTATAGGAAGAATGTCTTATTGTTATTTGGAATATATATGAGTAGATGGAAGGTCAATCAAATGTGTGGTTTGTCCAGGATGACCAAATATGTTGTTTCAATATCATTTCAATTATTAGTTGAATTTTTTTGTACTAATTGTTTTAATAAAATCTGTGAGGATGTTTTATTCAATGGTGGGTGTGAAGCTTGAAGATGAAGAGGCAAAGAGAAGTATGTTGTTGTGGTTTTAGGTTTTTGATTTTTTTTTGAATATATGAAATATACAATTTTTTTAAAGTTGGGACTTTTTTTAAAAAAATATAAAAAATAATATGGTCATATATGGTAATTTACTAACATGTTCCATCATATAATCTTGAAATCAAGTGTTGGAAGTTGTATTATTCCCTTTTTCAAAACCTGCAGCCAGTAATCCACTCTGGGTACCAAATGAGGCCCAAAGAGGGTGTGAGATAAATATCAGTTGGCCACCAACAATGATGTCTATAAGATTCGGCCTATGTAATGGAATATAGCAGTGTGAATTCATGTATATATAATCCAAAGAAAACAATATAATGTAACTATAATACCCATGTACATGCATCATCCCTCAGATGGTGTCTAAACATGTAACTATTTCATAAATTATATAATTACTATTTAATGTTAATAGGTCATGTGAGGCATAGCCACCATGTACATCACCTTGGGAAAGTATAAGTAGTGAATGTCTCAATATATAATAGGGAAACCTTAAAATGATAACCAGTGAGGGAGTTGTAGGGTAATAATAAAGTTATTGTAAACTCACAGAACACTAACCTTGTATTATTTGGGTATATTTAAGGGGTAAGAGTGTAATATAAGGAGCATAATTCATGTCATTCCACAATAAGGTTCCTACCAAGTCCAAGGTAATCGACCAAGGTAAAATAGGGCTATGAAAAGACATGTCCATATGGGCTTTCACCATGGAAACTACTAGTCTATTCTGGATCCAAGGAGTGTATACGAGGTATCCTAAAATAATTAAAAGGTCTCTATGATAGTATATCAGGAATCTGAGTAATGTAATAGAACTGGAATCTAGGTGGGTTTTAACATAAGGAAACTAGAACCATGAATCAGAATGGGGTTCCCGAGACCCATGGTGTTCTCCTCTCAGAATCCATGGCAATATTGAGTTTGTACATTCCTTTGAGATATTATAATCATGTAATAATTCATTTGGTTCATGTCTTCCCTTCCATTTGTGTGGATAGGTTGAGTAGAGTAGACACCATTATTGTTTGTCCAAGCCTTGTCTTCCATTAGCGTGGATACACCATGTAGCATTGCAAGCATTTAATAAAATCATAATTAACCATTAAGAAATATTCAGGTAGAGATGTTCACTCCTCTACCTTCCATTAACATGTATAGTGGTGATACAAATATTTAACCTTTATTATATCTTATTTTTTAGGACAAGTTATATACTTTGCATACATTCCATTCTTTCCATTTCACATTTCACATTTAATAAATCTTTTGGAATCACTTACATTAGGCAGGTCAAGTGGTGAGAATACATGGTACATTCCACAATGCAATTCTCATTAATAACAAGACATTTATTATAAGAAGGCTCACCTTTAAGAAGGTCAATCAAAGGCACACCCAAATGGTGGCTCAAATGTCTAAAAACTATGAAAACACAATTATGGCTTAATTGTCAACATGAGGTGGATTTAATTGTGGGTGAAACCACTAACAACTACTCACATTGTTTGAAAGATCATAACCATATGGGTCTAACATGTATAATCGTGGCCTGAAAATTAATGAAAAAGTTTCAAACGAAACTGGTGGGTCCCAAAAAAACATTCCAAAATATCGAACTTGAGGGAAATGTTATAAACTACGCACCTTAGGGTTGTAAGATCCATATATTCAGGTATGGACCTTTTATTTTCCTCACATTAGAGTAGATCTATGAAAAGGTAAAAAAAGATCATGTGGAGATATATAGATAGATAGTGAAAGAGAAGAAGAACATCTAAAGAGGACTCGATTACTTACCATTTCGCATCCAATATGATAAATGGATAATCAATATGATTTCTCAAAAAGGAGATCTCTTTATTCCAATTTTAGAACCTCAAAAATCCCCAAAATGAGAGACAATTAGGTCAATCCTACATAACCTCATATTAGGGGGAAATGGGTGACTTAATTAAATCATTAAGTTAAAAAGAAAAAAATTACCAAGAAAAAAATATCCTAAGCACGGTTTTTACACACTATTTATTAAATAGTGCAAGACAACTCTACTTGAAATCACATCATCAGCATAGTTTTATCAAAACATGCACAATCCATGCACGAGTACCCGAAAAGGGGTCACTTTCATGATTATGCCACAAGGACATGCACCCACCGTGCGAGGTGGGTCTTCCCGAAAAACACCATCTGAATGATTTGGAAAACTATGTGAAAATCGTAGATGGTTTACTCTAAACCAGGCGTAGGATCTAGTTTCTCCGAAAGACGGGTTCCCTGCTCCAAACAAGCCCCAAACACCCATGGAACCATTACTATCTCAATAGGAATCCATATTAGGTCCAAAGTAATTATTTAGACTAATAATTAAAGGATCCATGCCTGAGTGAAAAAACTGGGTTCTTACAGTCTTCCCACCTTAAAATAACTCACCCCCTGAGCTCTCTGTCCAAGGGTAACGAAACACTACCTGAGAAAAACACTGGCCACTGAGCATGTACATCGAATTTCCTTTCCTATGTCTCGTCTTGTACTCGATCGAGCATCCATAGCACTCGTACGAGAGTGAATGATTTTCTCGGAGAACCTTTATGCTTCTCTCAACAATGCATAATAGATAATACTTATAGGTAGCATCGACATATAATTCAACTTCCTTAGGATAAAATGAATGAGAAATGTAATCATGATATTACTGAAGCTGTGAGATGTGAAAGACATCGTGCATGGAATGGTACCTCTAAGTTTGTAGAAATAAATAGGCTACCGACCCGGCTCTCCCTAGATCATCAAATGGACCGACGTAACAAGGAGACTTGTTTACCTACTTCCTTATCTTTATATTCCGTAGCATGGGAGATAATCGAATGAAAAAATGATCCCCAACCTCTAACTCAATAGGTCATCAATGGCGATCAATATAATATTTTTTTCTAGACTAAGCAGTAGTCATACACTTCCTGGTCAGTTGAACCTATTCTGAAGTGTCCGGAACGAGATGAGGATCTAGTAGGGCTACCTCACCCAAATATTTCCAATACAAGGGTGAATGACATGGACTACCATATAAGTCCTTAAAATTATCCATCTGGATCGTCACTTGAAAATTATTCTTATAAGAAAACTCTACAAGAGAGATACACTTCTCCCAAGAACCACTAAAATCAAGGATACATGCTTGGAGCATATCCTCTAAAACCTATATTGTATATTCAGATTTTCCATTAGTCTGAGGGTGAATGCTAGTTCTTAGAATCACCTCAGTTCCCATAACATTCTAAAAACCTTGTATGAACCAATAAGTGAAATGACCATCCCTCTCTAAAACTATAGTACGAGATACACCATTTGGTTGTATGATCTCACATACATACTGCCTTCCCAAATCAACATCTTAAAATGTATCTTGTATAAGAATGTAGTGGGGAAATTTCATTAGTCAGTCACTCACTACCTAGATAGAATCGTTACCCCTCAATATCCTTGGTAAGACGACTAAAAAATCCATAGTAACATCTTCCCATTTCCTTTCTGGGACTGGAAGTTGTTGTAACAATACTGTGGGTCTCTAGTGCTCCGCCATCACCTGCTGATAGGTGAAACACCAAGTGATGAAGTTTGCAATATAAAATTTCATTCCAGACCACTAATACTGTTGTCACATATCTTGATACATATTCATGATCCCTAGATGTACTTCCCACTGATAAGTGTGGGACACTTTCATAAACTCCTCTCTATTATCTATAAGAACCCAGACTTGTCCACCTAGACGAAGGACATCCTCTCTATCCACAGACCAATCTAAAGGTGGGTTATCTTTTTATATACTGTCTCGAAGAACCAAAACATTATGATTTAAAAACTCTTTACTCATCACCTTCTCAAATAGGGAAGATGTAACTGTTAAGGATGATAGGTGAGACAACTCTTGACTATCATGAAACTCTATGTGACGTTTAGAAAATAGGGAAATTAACATGCATTCATCACGGGAATCTTGTATGGAATGAGTTCATGTTTTCTGACTCAGGGCATCAGCGACCACATTTCCCTTCCCAGGTGTATAGGCAAAATCAAAATCATTTTATTGTAGATATTGTACCCATCTCTATTGTATGACGTTCAATTCTTACTGAGGAAAAATATATAATTGAGGAATTTGTGATTTCTAAACACAACAAAGCACTCAACTAACAGATAATGTCTTCATAAACCTATGGTATGTACAACTTCTTCTAGCTTGAGGCCGTGTGTTGGGTAATTTCCCTTGTGAGGCCTCAAATTCCAAGATACATTTGAAAAAAAAATTATTCTTGAATCAAAAATACGCCTATTCCAATTCCAGGTGAATCACAGAATATGATATAACATTTAACAACTTCTGGAAGAATCAGAATTGGGGCCGAGAAAACCCTATCTTTATGCTTCTGAAATTCTTTCTCAGATGATTCCGAATATAGGAAATTAACATCCATATTTTTAATTATATTAGGAGTTGAAGAAAGATGGTATAATTCTTGTATAAATCACTTTTAATATCTAGGGAACCCTTAGAAACTCTTAATATCAAACACATTTTGGGAAGCTCCCAGGAAACAACAACACTATCCTTTTCAGGATCAACCGAAACTCCTGATTCTGAGATAATATGGCCCAATATGTGGAACTTCTAAATCTAGAAGTAACATTTAGCAAGCTTGGAATGATGCTGGTGCTTTCCAAGTGTACTCAAAATGATATCAAGAAGTTTTTCATGGTCGTTATGAGTGCGAGAATACACCAAGATTTATTCCACAAAGACCAAAAAAAATTTATATATGAGTGAAATAAAATATTTATCAAATCCAGGAAAATGGTAGGGGTGGTCTTAAGACCTAATGTCATGAAAATATACCCATATAGACTATAGCAGATATGGAATTCTATATGGTGTATGTGTTCTAGTATGACTCGCACATGATGATAACTCGATCACAGTTCGATCTAAGAGAACACCTTTTCTCCTCAGAGCAAGTTAAAGAGATCTTCTATTCGAGGAAGTGAATATCGGTTCTTGACCATATGATGTTTCAACCATCTATAATCTACAAATAAATGAAGATTCTTATTCACCTTTTTATAGAATGAACCAGTGAACCCCAAGAAGATTTACTAGGCCATATAAAGCCTTTGGCCTCTAGGACCTCTATCTGCTGCTTGATCTCTTGAAGCTCAATAGTTTACATCCTATATGGAGGCATAGACATAGGATCCACTCATGTAACAAGCTCAATTTTATACTCTACCACTATCATAGGAGTTAATATAGAAATGTCATTAGGAATAACATCCCTAAAATGATCAAATACTAGAGGAAAATCATCTTTAATCAAACCCTGATCCCCCTTGAAATAATTTTTAATCTGAGTGTTCACCTCACTAAGACCATAATGCTTCAGTGTAGCACTCCCAGCCTTAACATTCCACTCACTTTTTAAAGGATAATAGCTACCTTCTGGGGATGTAAAAGATACCATTGGGTGATAGCAGTCTAAAAATGCATCAATGTTGACTAGCTAGTCCATCCAGTGAATGAAATCAAAGCTTGTTATCTCTATAACAATGATATTCCACACGAAGGGGTAACTGACTACCCCAATTGGATTGTCCATGCACTGTCTTATGCCTACTTTCAATATTCCCTACGGTTTTCGGGGGTCTTTACACCATAGTGATATTGAATATCTAGTCAAAGACATTCCATGATAGAAACATAATTATAAGATTTTGAAGAACCTGTATCAAAAAAATCAGAGATGATGTTGGAGGATACATGAATAGTACCTCATACTATAGATGGTCTTGCAGCCTGATCCTCAGGTATCAGCTATAAAGCATGAAACTGACCTAATCCATTACCCTATTCAAAAAAATAGACTACCATGATCATGAATTCTCTATTGGAACTTTTGGTGATTAGGGATATGACCAAAACATCCATTAGCTCCTTCTTAGCCAGTCCTACCAGTGAAATTCCAACACCCCTCCAGACATGGCTTAAAAGGACTCGCACATAAATGTTCGGATACTGCAGATCCTTCTCCAATCGAAGCTAGTGGAAATTCACTACCATAGCATTGAAGATGACCCATACAGATGGATGCTTGACACTCTTTATGGTCTCTACCACATATGGGATTTTTATTCCTCGGTCATCCATAATGATGACAAACTATAGAGGTATCAAACTAGATACTCTGGCTGCCACTTCCCAAATGAAAAACCTCAAGAGAACATTTCCTGCCCCTAGAAGAACTAATGGTCTTACATGGAACTGGTCCTTTAAACTCGATACTTGTGTCATCCCTCAAGTTAAACTAAGTGATTAGGGCCTGATCAACTATTTCATAAATTTTAGAAAGGTGAAAGACATTAAAATGAGTTTGGATGGTTTACTAAATCCCATCCTAAAAACATCTAACACATGAAAGCTCTTCACCGGCTAAAATATTTGAAAAGAATTGTAAACCATTGAAAAGTTATGAATACACCGTAAATGACATACAAACCTGCACAAGATGTATGATATCTATGGTTCTATTATCCCTTAGCGATTGAGCAAAGAACTAATCATAAAAGGAAGTCTTGAAGTCAACACATAACATTCCATGATGACAACTGGCCTAGGTAACCACATCCCATCAATGCTTGCCTGAAACCCTAAGAATATATATAGAAATAATGACTCTCCACCCTGGAGGTGTTTCTAGATTCTTAAAGATAGAATACATTTCCTCTAGCCATGATTGACTAGCCTAAGAGCTTCCATCCCTTGAAAGAGTAGGAGCATACCGGTGTTGGAACTCACTGATCAGATCATCTATCATAGGTGAGACCCAGGGATCACCATTCATGGAATTCATAGGATGTAGGAAACTATCATAGAAATTAACTTCAGTTATCAGATTAGGTACAACATGTGGTGCCTCATGTGGGACTCCTAGATGTAAGACTAGAGGCTAAGGGCCCACCATGTCTGGAGCATGGTCGTCACCTCCCTCTTGGAGAACTACATGTGGACATCGTGGAAAAATTGGTCTACAAATTCCAAGAACACACCTTAGAATAAGAATCTAATAATAATATAGCATCACTAGAAGAAAATGTATGTAAGAAAACTCACTCCCTGAGGCCCACTACCAAAAATACTTGCTAATATGACAATTTATTGGTATGTTTTTATGTATAAGTTTCATGTCATTTTGTAGTTTAATCTTAGGTTCACTCTTTTAACATTCATAAGAATGATAATGAGGGATAACAATGTGAAAACACTTCATTTTAGATTCTTGGATTCACTTCATAATAGATAACCATTTCTAACGACTATGTGTCATTTCACATATCACTAGAAACAACACCAATTTATTTATTTTATAATGGCTCGACGTGGTAAATTACTCTTCCCAATCCATGATGGCCCATACACCTCATGAATTGAGATAGACAAGCACTCAATCGCAACCAAGAGTAATTCATGTAAAAGCATCTATCAAAACATCACTCAATAATCAAGTGCATATCAAGAAATAAAAAGCAGTTAAATACACCTATTTGGCATGGAAATATGAAAGACATGTGAATTATAGGTGCCTATAATGTTCTATATAGAAATGCTCCATGTAACACCCTGCCCCCAGAAGCCTGAAGTCAGTGCATTATTTTAATACATTGGCATGATTACAAGGAATCAATTCCTGAATGACCGACCCATTAAGTAGCATTGGAAAATAGTTTACATACATTAATGTTACATTACACTTTCTAAAATACAACACAAAAAAAATCATTTGGGAATGACAATGTTCCCGTAGCCTGACCCTGCATCTCAAAAATAAAACACATCTTGGGATCCTGGGAATATAAAACATAAGAAAGGGGTGGGAATAGTTTCTCAATAAGGGTAAATAATTTAGCGGAACCTATAAACTTTTATGGAATGACGTGTACTAAAAACAATTGTCTTTTAAACATAAATTTGAGCATAATATGGAAAAAATAAATCAAAAATTACCATATAATCATGAACATTGGTATTATAATAGTTTAATAATAACATGTAATAACTAATTCCATAATGAGGGAATGTATAATACAAGACTTTATGATATGTGTCAAGGCCTCGTGCTAGGACCTAGGGGATTACTGTAACCAGACCCCAACCTGGAGAGCCTCTGTAACCGGACTCAAACTCGAAGAACCTCTGTAATCGAACTCCAACCCTGAGAGCCTCTATAATAGGACTCCACCCAAGAGAGCCTCTGTAACCGGACTCGAACCTGGAGATTCTACTACAACCGGACCCCAACCTGGAGGGATTACATTTACCCGTCCTTAACTCATAATATACTAGTCCAATACATTCATCTTACGAAAAGGTTTCAATATGACAAAAACATTCATATTAAAACTATCATAAGAAATGTAAATAATTTAAATATAAACCATGAATGGCATAAAAATAAATCTTCGACAGTCAAACATATCACAGAACCTTAAATACAATATAGAGGATTTATACCATAATATATCAATTTCAAACCAGTGTAAAATTTATCAAAGGATGTTGACTTTGATGAAATCAATACTATTTGAGTGAAATATCTATTTCTATTTTTAAATCATTTAAGAGTCACACAATTATAAAGAAAACATTTATTTTGAAAATATTCTTATATTCTTTTAAGGGAAGGTTTGACAATATTATAATGGCGGAAAATAGTCGTACCCACAATATAAGTTAAAAAAACATTCTTACCTTAATTTTGTCATAAAGGTCATAAAGTACCTTGTTTGGAAAATGAAGGTAAGATTATTTTAGGAAACACATATGATCATATAAGGGTGTAAATGACATTAACCCATTTTCTAGTAAATAGTAAAATTGTTTTGAAATACATTTTGAAGAAACATGGATGTGGACGATAAAGAAGTCCTAGTAGATACTTATGTAAAAACAACCTCCGATAATAAAGAGATTGCGAAATTAACCCTTACCACGTTGTAATAAAATTATTCGTATGAAAAAAAGTTAACAACCACCAAATAATTCACCGAATACCATGAATATAAAGAGAATAATGATAATATATATCAAAAGGTTGTACACAATACTCCACATGCAATAAGTGGCGAACAATGGAAATGTCACAGAATTAAAAGCGAGATAATAAACCCATTACCTTGTACTTTTCCTTGGTCGAGGGTATGTTAAACTCTAGTATAATAGTTAAATCATTGTTATTAAGTTATAAAAAACATATACATAATTATTATATCATATATGATCTTTTAATAAAGCATTGTTAATGGTATTTTAGTATTATCGTCATTTCGAGTGTTAACTGATTCGTTTTTCATTATATTCATTGTTAGATGAGTCATGCTTTTTTTGGATGGAATGTTTCTTATTCATATCCAGAATGATATTAAGTCTTTAAAACTTATTTGTAATCATCAACTGAAAATTATTCTTGAAAGGTTATGATGGAGAATGAATCTCATCACATTCGTGGAGAAGGTAATCTGAACATGTGCACGAGCAACAATATCATTATTTTGATATTAAAATAATATATAATTGGATGTTATATCATATATAAAGAATCCTTATCATGTTAAATTATTTATTTACATCAATTTTACATTTTAATTATATCCATCTATAAAATAATGTATTGAATAACAACTACACCACGACGTGGAGACAATAAGCCGTATGTACGCACGTATGGTGAAATGTCATTCAAAGGATGGATAGAATAATGAATATGGTTATAACATATCTATAATAACATCATAGTATATAGAAGATACTAGTGTTATTATTTTATAATGGAAACAACAAGGAATGATGAAGTGGAAGAAGAAAAGAACATGAAAGAGGTGATGAAATATTTACCTCTTCTCTGGATTCATCCTTTTGATTTGATAAAAAGGGCTCCATAGGATTGATTTATGAATAAAGGAATTCCCCTAGGATGAAGGGAGGATAGTTTAGATGACATTTAGGCTGGGGATGGCTGAGCCAAATGGATTTTATGGTATGAATTTGAGATAAGGGGGAGTTCCCTTTTATAAGAGGGGTGAGGGAACCTTAGGGAAAGATTGAAATATTATTTTATAATAAAATCATTTTCGGTTTATAATAGATCCAAATTAATTTATTTCTTAGCTAAAGTGTGTATGGGTCTAAATACTCTCAAAAAATAGGTTTTAGATAAGTTTTGTTTACCATTTTAACCTTATCTTATATATGTAACTCTATGTTAAATAATTTAACTTTTACCGCGTCTTCTTGTATTATTACACAATATCGTTAATAAACTTATAATAAAAATCCAAAAGAACCTCAAGTTGTTCATTAATTAAATTTATAATATTATTAATCCTTTTTTCTAAACCATAGATTTTTAAGAATATTCTATCAACCAATAATATAATATTTTTTTACAAATTAATTTATGTCAATTTTGACACTATTTGGTATTTTGTTTTTTTGAAAGTCATAACAACCTTATAACTTCTAAAAAAATTTATATCATAACCCCTTACATGTCATAATGAACTATAAAATAATGGGAATTACTCAAAATTCTCAAGTTACATTTATTTAGATATTTATTATATCAATTATTTTAATCATTCAATAAGAATGTAATTACTTCATCATTATTCTGTCATAAATAAATTAAATTATTTAATGTATAAAAATTATAAATCAAATAAAATTATTTAGGAAATATTTTTATCTTTCTAATTAATATTTATAGTCTAATTTATCTTATGTATAACCTTAATTTAAAATGTTTTAGTTACGAAAACTTGAATTTAACACTTTTAACTCTTCTTTAAATTAAATTATAATAAATTTCCACATCTAATCCAAGTGGACCTAAAGGGACATATTTTAGTCCTAGGGTTGTTTCTGTTCGAATTAAAATTATCAAATAGAATTCGGACACGTGTTAAGGTAATTATAATATCTTTTTTACACATAATTACCTTATTTACTTTAAACTGTGGTAAATAAAAGTCAAAAGTTACTATTCAACAAAAATAATTTTCATCTTATGGAACCAAATTTTACATACTGAGGTTAACCATGTCTCTTGTATTTTTCAACAGAAATTCATAAAAGTGGTAAAATTATGTTTTATACAAATTTTCAAATTCTCATATAGGGTTGGTAAAAGACTGTAAAATGTTTAATAAAATTTTATTTATCTAATTTTATTATAAAAAAGATTCCAATGAATTATATAAAACTAATATTGTTATTATATATCTATTTTGACTTAAAATAAATATAAATAAAATAAATAATTATTTAAATAAAAAGCGGGTCCTAAACAACGACGTTGTGTTTTTCACTATTCATCAAATATTTAAAGTTTTCAGAAAAATATAAAAAACTCACCCTTAGATAATTTTGATATTCTGAATATAAAAATGAATTCTATTTTACCAATTTCAAAACATATAAGTTTCATTAATTAATTTAAAATTAATTCCCATTGTCAAACCCAAAAGGCGTATTTTTTAGAAATAATTTCTATCAAACGTTTGACACTTGTTTATGTCCAATTTCAATGTGAAATTATTTAAAATGAACAACATTAGATTAAATGGTAAAAAAATAATCATTTTATACTTACAAACCATTAAAATATATAATTTAAAACTATAAATTATTTTGATTAAAAAAGTTGTTTTCTGTTAAAATATAGTATTTTTTACTATTAACCCAAATATGAAAGTTATTAGAAAAACATCAAAAATTTATTGAAACTAAATTATTATGTCCCAATTATAAAGAAGGTGTTTATTTTATCAAATTTAATATATAAAAGTTTCCAATACTATATTTAAAAATGGTTCTCCATTAAAAGGCCGTAAAATTGAATTTTTTTTAAAAAATACTTATTTTTTCTGAAAAAAATGAATATGTTCTTAAATTATGTCTAATAAACTCGTAATATGGATTCCAAAATTATTAGGATTATATAATTTTCAAAATCCAGTTAATACTATTCATAACCTCTTTTTAAGGGTTACTTTGGTATGTCACGGTGCACTTGAACTCGGTGTTGCGTGTAGTGCATGATATTGAATTACATTTATAAAATACCGTACTATGAAATCTTAGGGTGTTACACTTCATTCCTTCAAATCATCTCTCAGAAGATTAAATAAAAATTGAAATAGAAAAATAATCAACAACACCTCACAACATGTGTGTCACTAAATAGTGAAATAATATCAACTGCAATAGGAAAAAGAAGAAAAACAATAATAATTTTGGAAACATGGTTTTTACCACAAACATGGGTTCATGTTACCGAAGCATGACTTATAACAATGTCCCACGAGTTCCTATTCTATATCTATTTTCTCCAAATTTTAATGAAATAAATGAAACCTGCTCTCATACAAGTTTATGAAGACCGAGACCCGGATTCCACATAATGGGTGCCCCAATCCCATTGGGCCACATGGCCTCAAGCACATCATCCTGAATTCTAGAGGCTAGTGACTAGCAGTGAGGTCTTGGGGTGTTTCCATGGGAATAATATGCCCACATTAGCAGAGTATAGCACATCATAAAGAATATAAAGGAATAATAAATTTCAGAAGAAATATAAATGTTATAAACAAATATCGGAAGCTAACAGATATAGAAGATAAATAAGAATAACAATAACATTATAAACTCAAACAATGATGATATAATTTAATGTAACTAGAAAACAAGAAATCATTGATACAAGACAATAGGCATAACATGTTCCAAATGGTAAAATAAAATAGTGGCTACTCAAAGCATCCTGAGATCCTACTCGGTCATCTGCTACCAAGATCCTTCATATCTGCATGCAATCAAGTGTTAGAATCAGTATGATTCTCCATGTCAATACTTACTACTATGTAATATACTACATGTACCAAACGGTTCCTAGAGAGGGTGTGAGATAAATCTCAGTGGGCCATAACCAAGGGCGTCTATAACATCTGACCTATGTAATGGAATATAGAAGTCGGTAGACATGCTTGCATAATGTATAGAAAACTGTACAATGTAACTAAATACTCATGTACTTGCTTCAACCCTCAGCTGGTGTCTTAACATGTAATCTATTTCTTAATTAATTAATTACAATTTAAGGTTAATAGGTCATGTGAGGTATAACCACCACTAACATCAACTAGTTATTGTATAAGTAGTGAAGTTTTCAAGATGTATTAGGGAAACCTGAAAATTATAATTAGTCAGAAAGTTCCAAGTTAATAACCATGGTAATTTAAACTTAAAGAACCATAAACCAGTAGTATGTGAGCTTATATTAGTGGTAAGAGTGTAATACAAGGAGTTTAATCCAGGGATTTCCACAAAAAGTCAACTACCAGGTCTAAGGTAATCAATTAAGGTAAAACATTGTTGATAAATGACAAGGCCCTATGGGATTTGACCGTGGCACCTACAAGTCAATGCTAGATCCAAGGATTGTATCTAAGGTATCCCATAATATTGAAAATTACCCTACGGTACAATACCGGAAGATCGAGGAATATAAAAGAACCAGAGTCTATAACGGTATAAACCTAAGAAAATTGTATCCTTGAATCAGAATGGGGTTCCTGATACCTAATATATTCTCCTCTCAGAATCCAAAGCGATCATGAATTAGTCCATTCCTATTTGATATTTCAATCATGTAATAATTCATTTGATTCGAGTCATTATTTCCATTATTGTGGATAGGTCTTGTAGAGTTGAAACCATTATTGTTCGTCCAAGCCTTGTCTTTCATTAGTGTGGATAGGTTAAGTAGCATTGCAACCATTTAATCAAATATTATTTAACCATTAAGGCATGTTAAATTAGGGAGGTTCACTCTACTACCATCCATTAACATAGAAAGGGGTTGAAATAAACCAGTAACCATTATTGAATCTCACTTGTTAAGGCCAAGTTATATTCATTGTATATATTCTATTTCACAATTTAAATTTAAGAATTCATTTGGATGCACTTACCTTAGGCCAGTCATGCGGTGATCATACCTGGTACATGCCATTATGTAATATTTCATTAATAAAAATACATTTATTATAAGAAGGATCTTCATTAGGAAGGATAAGAAAAGGAACACCTGAATGGTGGCTCAAATATGTCAAAAAACTAAAAAACCAATTATGGAATATCCTTCGACATGAGGTGGATTGAGTTGTGGGTGTAACCAATAACATCTAATCACATATTTTTAAAGATAATAACCATATGATTCTAAAAAGTATAACCATGGAATGAATAATTAAGAAGCGATTTCCAATGAAACCGATGCACACCACACGAAAATTCCAAAAATGACAAAAATTATGGAAAAGTTATAGACCACCCACCATAGGGTTGTACAATCCTTCTCCTCTGGTATCGCCCCATGATTTTCCTTGGAACAGAGTAGATGTAATAAAAGGTGAAAATTTCTCACATGTCAATATCTTTTTTAATAGAGAAAGAGAAGAATAACGGATAAATATGACTCGATTACATACCATTTCATATCCAATGTGATGAACATATGCTCGATCAAATGAAATAAGAAAGAGATCTCTTGATTCCATGTTTATATCATCAAAATTCTCTAAATTGTGATAGAATTAGGTTAACTATCCATAAACTCGAATTAGGGAGGAAGTGGTTACATAATAAGATCATTAAGGAAAAAATAGGAAAATTACCCAGAAAAAAATATCCTATGCACGGTTTGTCTGCACGGTTTTTCAAACTGTGCAAATCTCGGGCGAGACAGCTCTACATGAAATCGCATCCTCCGCATGCTTTGATCAAACTGTATGCAATCCATACAGATGTACCTAGGTAAAAGGGTCACTCGCATAGTAATTACACATGGTTGTGTTCCCACTATGTGAGTTGTCTCTGCTTGAAAATACACCATCCTCATAGTTTGGAAAACCATACGGAAATCCTATACGGTTTACAGTAAACCATGCATAGGGTATATTTTCTCCAAAAAAGATGGGTTCTGAGATCTAAACAATCCCTGAACACACATTGATCCTTTAGTAACTCATTAGTCATCCATATTAGTTTCCAAGTAGGGATTTAGACTTAAAATTCAAGTATTCACCCCTAAGTAAAAAAACTAGGTTCTTACATCCTCACTATTTCCCCTTTTATAATAAATATTTTGGTGTTATTATTTATAGAAATTAATGTTAGTTAATCACTCTTAATAATTTATTCTTATTCTTCTGTTTTTTCTTAAACTTTTAATGGTATGGAATAAATATATTCATCAATATTCCACTAAAGAGTTTTGAAAATGGGTCGATGAAATAACAATTTAATGTGGGTATGTGCGATGTGGAAAAATGTTAATAAATTAACATGGTTGTGTGTGGTTTTCTTGGAGATTAGAAACATATTTTGATTTTATTTTAATTTAAATTATTTTATCTTAAATTGGTGGATTAATTGTATTTGTAGATATGGGATTATTCCTATAATTTATTAAGAATAATTTCAGGAGTGGTTAAAACTGTATTTTATGGGCTTTGAAAATAGGATTCCACTATGTTATTCTAACCCCAATAATTTATTAATTTAAATAATATATTTAAGTAAATTGACTGTGATTAGATTAAAATTTTTTATATAATTATTATATTGAAGTCATATTGAGTTGATTATTATATTGACTGATGATGATGATCGATACTGGTTCAGGGGACGATGAAGTAGGCCATTGTTGAGGGGGTCACCCCATCATTGAGATAAGTGGTTCCTAGTATTTCCTCCATTATTGTATTTATATTTATAATTTTCAATATAATGGGGACAATAATGTATCTTTATACTATGTGTTATTCATGGGGCATAACTTCTTATGGGGATTTCATGATCTCCAACAATGGACGAATCACAAAATAAGTGTAAACAATAGAAAAATAATGACATATATGAAGAACAAACAAAAAAAACCTAGAAATATTTTTGGTCTATGAATAATCCCTATATCAATAGAGTGGAATAACAATATCACATTTTCAGGAGAAAATTGCATAGAAAAATTTTCAATTTACCAAAAACGATGCTCAAAATGAGTACATAATGCAACATAGGGATATAGTAACCTACACTGCCAAAATGTTAGATTTGAAAAGTTTTTTCATGGGACTATAGTGATAGTAGAAGTAAAGATTGTATTCCTAAAATATTACTATAACTAAATAATATTCCATAATTGCAATTTTTTAGAAAACAGCGCCTTCCATAGTACCCGATATCGAAGTTATTATATTACTCTTCAAAAGTTGATCATCACTGGTAATGTAGATTCCATTGAATCATGGAAAAAATCATGCAAGAGGATTTCTCTCCACCTTTACCTAATAAATGGTATTTTTGAGCTTTCATATGACCTAGTAAGGATATATTGGTACTCCTATGTGAAATAATTTACTACTATGTGTTTTTATTCGACCACATTGGGTATTTATAATGGTATCTATATTAAGAGGCACATAGAGGGTGTTTGACCATTGGTGATGAAGTGATTGATCTATTGAGGACTCTTATGAGGTGATTTTATGAACTATTGATAAATATGGGTTATTAAAAATCCATTTTGGTATATCACCATGTGATGGTAGATTATGATATCTAATAGGTTAAATGGTATATACCAATGGTGATGAGAGTTAACATACCAAAGGGTAGAATTCTATATAGATTGAAAATATGGGTATACTCTCTAACCATGGAAATAATGATTATTTGTGATAGTATATGGAGTTGGTTGATTTGTATATTAGAATTATTGGTTCATGATGTGCGATAAGTGGTGGATATAAGATAGCATGAAATGGGGTATTTCCTAAGATTGTGTTGGGATGTTTATTCATTATATTGGTTATTTATGTAATTATTGAATGACCCAGGGAAGGATGATAATACAATGTTTGTTTTTTAGTGAATTTAAAAATTGGATGCATTGGAATCAATGAACTCATATGGTTACTTCCAATATACGATTCATGTCACTTGAGATTTATAGATAAATAAATTATTTTCATGGAAATTATTTGATAAAATTCATATTTACAATGAACTTTATATTTGATGCAGTTCCATAAAAACATATGAGATATAATTTTATATGTTTTTTTAGTGTCCTATTAACATATATAAATAGTTTTCTATAGTATATACACATGCATGTTTGTGGTGTGACATGGGATTATAGTGATCGAACATGAATCCAATTTATCTGATAATGATTCTCATTGTGGTGGGGACATAAATTATACCAATAAATATGTAAGTTTTGTACATTATATGAACTATATTTCTATAAAATTATTATTTTGAATATGTGATTTTATTTAATTAAAGTAATTTATTGGGAAATTATGTGTTTTGGGATGCAATTTAGATTTATTCCCCATCATGTAAGAAAAACTGTAAACTATAGGAATTTATAAATGATTTGAAAATTGAAATGGACATTAAGATTATTTAGAATATTTGTAAGAGATTAGGGAACTATACAACCTGAACATGGACATAGATGTATTTTGGGACAATATTACAACACATTCCTTATAAATTTCATGGGGTTGGGTTCTATACCGAATCAATTTATACTCGGAAATGTGGTGGAACACAATGATATACGATACTATGATAATATATTCTTGAAATTGGTTACTGTTTGGATGCTATGTTGACCATTTTTTTGAATTCATGGTTTTGTAAATATAGACACAATGCCCACTAATTATTGATCTTGATAGTGATGTAAATTATTGAATGTTATTATAACATATCTCTTTGTATTGTTTGATGATGGGCATATTGGCAGATGATATGTTGACATAATAGACATGGGATATTTTTTTCAAACATTCCACTAATAGAAGGATTGTAGGTAACTGTTATGAATAATGGTACATTATTTAGAATCAAACAATACCACAAGTGTTAGGAATGATTTTTTTATG
This sequence comes from Viscum album, assembly GCA_963277665.1. Classification (NCBI taxonomy): domain Eukaryota; kingdom Viridiplantae; phylum Streptophyta; class Magnoliopsida; order Santalales; family Viscaceae; genus Viscum; species Viscum album. Next base: position 610,378,652 of record OY728160.1, read on the forward strand.
ATTTATATTATGTTCAGTACATGTATACACTTATATACTGATTTTAATAGGGACATTTATTATACATGTAACACCCTGCGTTTATATGAATTAATTATTTTTGCATAAATTAAAGTATTTGACGTATTTAATTTAACACTAGACAAAATAAAAATTACATTATAAAAAATATTATGCTACCTGAATCATAGATATTCTCTTGTAGAACACTCAAGGATAATTTTGGCTTCTATTACACACAACATTGAGTTACATCAGTAGCTTGTGTTATACACGTGACTGATTTTTACCAAAAAAAATTTATTATTTATTATTATAGTTACACCATGAAATTTGAATGGATGAAATTAATTGGATACAATAAATTATGAAATGATTTTTTAGGTTACCAATTAATCATAAATGATGATAAATACAAATTTAAAATTAATGTTGAGTATTTTTGGAAAAAATATTTCTATTCCTACAAATATTCATTATATTAATAATTTAAATTAATTACCATTATTGAATGATATTAATGTAATTTATATGTTATATATTCAATTAATTTTTTTATTTATCTAATTTTTTATCGAAATTAAATAATAACAAATCTAATTGTAAGCATAAAAATTATTTTTCCAATAGGAAGTTTAACCACCTTTTATTGGATCACATATTATAATACAAAGTTATCAAACATTTATAAATTATATTTGATAGAATGAAAATTATTTTTAAAATCATAATATCAAAATTTAATTTGGTTTAATTTTTGTTATTTTAAGATGTGTTTTATTTTTTAACAAATAAGACAAAATTACTTTATTTTAATTGAAAAGATATTTTTCATGTAAACAAATTATTATGTAAAATTTAAATTCAAATTTGTTCTAAATATATTATTAAATAATACATATATTTATCCAATTTATGTCATTTTAATATTTTTCAAATTAATTTTCAATATAATAACATTTCAATCTTTTGACCATCTTCACTTTAAAAACCCATATTATTACCCCATTTATCAGATTAATTTTAAAATAATTTTACCCACTTATTTATTTTTAATTTAGAAAAATGGTTTTAATATTTGGGATATTAATTTCAAAATTTATTAAATAATCGATTTATATTTTTGGCTAATATGAATTGTAACGATGGTATTTTTTGTCACAAAAGTAAATAGGAAACCAGGTAATTTAGGTTAATAATAATGTGATATGAACTAAAAAATGTCCAAAAAGGTTGATTTTTTTTCGTATGAGTTTAGTTCAAACCATTAACTAAAAGGTTAGAATTTTAATTATGTATTGGAGAATTTTCTATAAAAATGACATATATATTTTTAATATCATAGAGAGTGTGAAAATGTCACAAACTTACTATAAATGAATTTAATATTTTTAATATGGGGATAAATAGAATATATTCCCAACTATAAGAATTATTATTAACACTAAAAGGATTATATATATCTTGGGATTTTATTTTAAATTTTTAGGATGAAATAATTGACATAATTAATTACACAATGACAATACATTAATTATTCAATAAAATAAAAAATCAATTAAGTGATAAAAAAAAATTAAAACAAATATAATATTAATTAATTAAGGAACTAAATTAATTTTCTATGTTTATAATATATATTTGGAGCATATTAAAATATTTTATTTCAAATTTATATTAATTTATTGATTATATTTAGGTCAATGTAATGAATAGTGTAAAAATTGATTCTAATTATATTTTATAAAAATAATAATTTAATTAATTATTTAAATATATTGACATCATAAATAATAAAAATAGAAATAAATTATGGTCTAAAATATCATAAATTTTCCATTTATTATCCAATTTACACATTATATGTAAATAGTATAACCTTTTAATATGGAAATTTTATTTTTCCTTAGTGAAAATTAAAATAGATTAACTAAAGGTTAATGAAAATGATATGGGTTGAAATAAAAAAAACATTTGAAAAATAAATTTTTTGATGATATTAAAACATTATTTTATCTTGTATTAAAATAAAAGTTATTTTATAGGTCTTTGGTTTGAGATTAATTTTGTTATAAATAAATATTTTTGAGTGATTCCAATAGAGTCTGTCTCAACTCTTATAGAAGGGAACCACTTATTTTCTTTTCAACACAACTCAAAACAAATTATATTCGGAAAAAACCAAACCAAATATCCTAAAAAATTTTCCCTTTTCCATTCTATAAGACATAATCTTTATATCAATGCAACCAAAGATTTATTTTTTTTTCAAACAAAAATAGATACCTGAAGAAGAGGTAATGTTCCTCAACAATGGTTTTTGTTTTATTTCTTCCATAAACCCCTTTAAATATTTTGATATAATTTTTATATATTAAACAATTTATAGTAAATATATTTTGTTTTTTTTATTTTAATGTTATTTCTTACAAAATCACACACTTCAATTAAAAATGATAAGTAATCATCATTTGTATGTATGGAGGACTACCGCCTCATGAACCGATTTTGTTCATTCTTCCATTATCACCATTAAATGTTCATAATAATGATTTACTTATATTTTATATATGATATATATAATTTTTATGATGTTTTTATTATTTTTTTAATTTTTATATCACACATACTATCACACTTTTCTTTTTTGGGGAATATGATAACATTATTTTTGTGTACAACAGACTACCACCTTATAAAGAGATGTGATTCATTCATGCCTTACGTGGAATATATTATGGTTTTTAATAAAAATATTTGTTATATATGAGATAAATATGATTATTTAATGATAACATTTTTATTTATCTCAATCTAAAATGAAAATGAAAATAATATTCATGCATATATATAATCAACAGTCTCCACGAACTGTGTATTTTATTTCCTACCACTAACATTAATGAGTAAAAATATATAAATACTTTTAATTCATAAGTAAATAATATATGGTATTATATATATTAATTTTATTATCGGGTAGATTTATAATAATATTATATGTATTATATATGAATTTTTAAAATTTAGAATGGTAGTCATGATATAAGGTTTGGGGATTTCTAGTCCCATTTTTATTTTTAGGACACTTATTCAAAATTCACCACTCATCTCCTTTTTGTGGTTTCTATACTTGATATTAATTTAATATATGATCCTCATCCTAAAATTTATGGTTATTTACATGTTTCTTTAATTATCTATTGTTCATGGGGTATACATTTCAAATGTACCAGATCTATAAGGTAATTTTGTCCTAATATTCTTTCTTTGAGTCACACGTTATGTTACTCAGCTATATTATTTTAAAAGGTCTATATAATACTCTATATAATGTTTTATAATTAATATAATTATTATGATCATATTATATGTTTAATGTAATTTTATTCTCTATTTAGTAATTATTTTTTATTTCAAAAACTAGGTTTTCAAAAAATGTATTCAATTTTTTTTAAGGTTTTCAAAGCTTTATTTATAATTTATAAGTGTAATATAATATGAAAAAGGTTTTTAAAATGTTTTACGACTTATAAATCATTTTTCAATGTGCAATGAATATTTTCCTCAAGAAATGTTATAGAAAGATCTTTCAAAATTATTTTCCATCTATGATGATTTATAGTGGTGCTACTTATGTCTTAATAGAGATATGATATAGGGGTACCAGTCATAATATTTCTATGCATTGTTTATGTGTTAATGTGATTATATTTATCATTTTTGTTACTTTTTGATGAGATATGTTGTAATGAAATATCTACAGAAATCATTTGTTTTCATGATTTATGATGTAATGAATGATTTATGATATTATGGAACATTTTTTTATGATTTCATTATTTGATGGGTTGGGCCTATGTATCCTTCTAATGTATTGGTTAATGATGGATAAATCATGTGTAGATATTTTCTACATAAATAAGATTATATGTTCATAATGTTATGTGTGAACCTGATTACATGTTCATAAGGTTATGCATAAACCTTATTACATGTTCACAATGATATGAATTAACCTGAATACATGTTCACACTAATATGCATGAACCTGATAACATGTTCATAATGTTTTGAGTGCAAATAGTTTCATGTCTGTATGATTATTTTAGGGCCTTAATTGATGTCTATAACATAATGAGTGAACCCATTTCTAGTTACACATGTTCCCAATGTTCTAAGACAATTCATATTCCCCAACTATCATGTATTATGCCATTGTTATACTCACATGGATAATGTAATTTTATTATATTATGATTCATGTCTTATGAATTTTTAATCATTATTCAATGACTCATTTATATGATAATTGACAAGTAGTTAATGAACATTAAATGTTTTTCCTATGATACCTTACAATTATGTTCTTACTATGCTTATGTATATCCCATGTTTACCCTTATTAAGAATCTGATCTCAACCATTATTTTGTTTCATTTCACAAGGATGCAAAGAATGGTATCAAAAATGACATGTCAATAAGGGTTCTAGTTATGAAGAAATAGGTGGGATAATATTTAGTTATATTATGAACTAGTTGTTTATGTTTTGATGTTTCTAAATTAACTGATATAATACAGTCGTTGGGCCTGATTTTGTTTAATATGTGCAATATTCGTAAAAAATAGTGAAATTTCAATGTATGATAGGTCTGGGTTTCTATAGTTAGTATCAGAGAAAAGGTTTAGTAATCCTTTTAAAACAATGATAGGAAATCCTTAGTAAGAACCCTAAAGATAAATTTAGGTTACAATCCTAGTATCCTAGTGGAAATCATGAATAACCTACGTTAAACCTAAGATGTTATGGATTGACGTTTTATTACTAATTTCACTTGATTATGTGGCTCCCCACAATGATTAGTGATGCTCACACTAGGATTTTGGTTTTAGTCAATGGATGAGACACGAAGGACCATGTTAATGCTGAGTGTGATTGGAAATTTGATGGAATGAAGTCAAACAGAATGATGAATAGATTAAATGATTTTGTGATCAAGGATAACTTGTTTTCATGGAACATGATTAACAATCTATACCTTAACTGACCATAAAACAAACCAATGAATATTATAGAAGAGATCACTGAGTGTTTGGGGAGTTTAGAACTTGGGGGAATGATGAATAAAATTTAAATGTGTTGGGAATGTTGGAAGAGACACCCATGTGTATGTCTTAGTGGAACATGAAGATGTTTTGGTTGTTGAAAAGAAGGACACAATAACCGTAACAAAAAAAATTGAAGAATTAGGATAATACAATGGATGAGAATATTGATAATCCTAATGTATTATCTGTGATTTAATTTTTTTAAATGCAGAAAGTATGAGTATTAACAAATATATGTTGTATACGGAAATATTAGAAGTATATCATAATTATTGTACATGTAATGATTATTATGCTAATAATGAATAGTCTACAGAATGCACATGAATGGAAAAAATAGATAAAAATTATAATATGATTAAGCATAGATATGTTTTCTAGAATGATGTGGGATAAAATAGTAATATATGGATTGTAATTAAATGATTCTATAATCTGAATTATGAAATATATAAGGACTATTCCGAATAAGTTTCTTACTAAGCATATGAAAGTGTATGTGGATTGATACTGAGGACCTAGAAATGTGATTTAATGGAAATGTTTTATTTTATTTAAAAAACAAGATTAATGGATGGTAACCATTAATATGTTCATAATGTTTAGTAAACGGTATCTATTTTTGATAAAGATATGTTGGATTTGAATATTGAAAATTTTACAGTATTGATTACCCAAGAAATTGATTAATGATTTCTTTGTTATGTGGTTTATACTCTCATGGAAACATTTTATAGCATAAATAGATTTGAAGAATATATAAAATATTAAATATTTTAATGATAATGGGATAATACATATTTTCAAAATGTTTCTATGGAAATTATGGTTATTACCCTATTTCAAGGGAAATCATGACAAGGTATTCACATATTTTTCATGTGACAATCAAAAGCTACATTACGATATTAGGGGGATCAGTGTCAAGATGGTTTTGAAAATTTGGTGACATTTTTTATGAATTTTTTGGCCACTAAATTAAAATTGGAAGGTACATATTGGTAGAATTTATTAAATTGTTTACATTAAACATTGGATGAGGTTTTAGAGATTAATGGTTTACATAACCATATGGATATTTATGCAAATTAGATAACCTCTTCAAACCATTTTTTATGATTATAACTAGATACATAGAGAATGAATCTGAATCCCATTATGGATTTTGTGATCCACTAGTTATGGATGTATTTTAATTTCAACTTCATTACATGGAGTATGAAATGAGGTGGAGATTGATCGAGGAAAAACAAAAAACTGAGATTGTACTCATGAGGATGAATAAAGTAAATATTTCTTCACAAAATGATTTTATAATAAAATGTAATAATATTATTTCGAAATATGATGCTATCTGTTATCCTTTTATGACCATATTTTTATTATAGTATTGTGTTCATTAAACATATAATGACTATATTCTCTAATATTCTTCATCCGAACATTATAGTTGTAATTATTTTCCATTTCCATTTTCACTTTCTAGTACTGTTCTTCTAATAACGTGGTGATATTTTCTTTTTGACTTTAACTCTTTTTAAGAGGATTATTTTTTTATCCTTAATACTTTGTTGGATTCCTATAATTAAATTATCATACTTCCACCTTGGATTTTTGAAGTGCAATTTCCAATTGCAATGACACAAATTTCATTTTCAAATTCTGGACCACATCAGAATGGAATCATATTGATTGGTGATTGTAATGAATATACCCCAATTTCATGATGTATTATATGTTTATAATCTAAGGAATTACAAAACAGATCCTTCATATGTACTAAACTTAGAGGTTGTACCACTAGAGAAAGGTATTTCTTATGAGGAAAAGCCAATAGAGATTTTGGATCTAATAGAGAATGTTCTATGAAACATGATCACTCACCTAGAAATTAACTCATGTCACACCAATAAAGGAATAGTACTAAATATTTATGAAATTAATTATTATCATTATAATAAATTAAAAATGATGTTTAAATGGAATTTAAAATAAAGGATGTGTTTTTATGATTTTTTATTCCCACAAAATAATTTTATATTAATAAAATAAATTAACAATTATTAATTAATTATATTACTAAAATTTATATATTATATATTCAAATAATTTTTTTAATAAAATTAATATTATTTATAAGCATAAAGTAAGAAAATAACCAATTATAATCAGGAAAAAATATTTCTCAGTTAAACAGTCTTTTTCCTTCTTTTAATGGAGATCTTCTTCTTTATTTAATTTTTAACATTATTATAAATTATATTTGAAAAAATAAACCACTTTTATGAAATATTAAATATTAAATTTAATATGGTTGGAATTTTGAAATTTTTATGAAAATATTCATTTTTTAGTGAATATAAAAAAATAATACATTTTTACTGAAAATGTACTTTTCATCTAAAAATATATAATTTCAAATTATTAATTAATTTTTTATTATAAAATAAGATATATTATACATCATTTAATCCAATTTATGTCATTAGAATATTTTTCATAATAAAGATTTAAATTCAAAATTTTCATACTTATGAAAAGATTCATTTTAAAAACCCGCATTATCATTTCGTCCATGAGATTTATTTTAAATTAATCTTCGCCATTTAAATGATTTGAATTTTAAAAAATGGATTTATTATTTGGAATCTGGAATTCCAAATTTTATAAATATAAACCTTTTATTTTTTTCCAATATGAAATGTAACAATGGATATTTCACCGGTTTATGAAAATTACCTAAATATTAATAAAATAAAAGGGAGTATAAAATGTCACACTATTATATTTAATAAGTATAATATATTTAATATGGAGTTAAATAGAATTAATTCTTGAATATATATATATTATTATAAAATAATAAAATCCTTATATACATCATGGTATATTATTTCAAAATTTTTTGAGGATAAATAGTAAACATAAATAATTACATAGTGATGATGCATCAATTATTCAATTAATGAAAAAATCATTTGAAAAAATATTATAAAACATCTAGGATATATTATATTAATTAATTAATGTACTCCAAAAACAATTTATGTGATTTTGATATATTATGGTTTTATTAAATGATTTTGTTCTAAGTAATCTTACTCTATTTATTTTCTTAATGTCAATGTAATGAATAGTGTAAAAATTGGAAATATTTGTAATTTATAAAAATTATATTTTATTAAATTATAGAAAATCATAAAAATCAAAAATCAGAACAAATGGGATAAATTATATTCTAAAATATCATTTATTATCAATTTATGTTCCAATTGACACTTTATATGTAAAAAACTTCAATCTTTTAATCTTTACAAAATTGTTTAAATAATAAAAAATAAAATTGATTAACAAAGGGTTAGTCAAATTAATATGGTTTAAAATAAAACCAGAACCTGTCTAAAATGAAAATTTTAATGATATTACAAACATATATTATCTTATCATATAATACATGTAATTTTTTAGGTATTTTTCGTAACGTCCCGACCTAGATGCCACACACGGGTTCCCCAAACCAGCTACTCACATGACCTCCGGTGTGCCACCCTATAAGAAAGGCGCTACTGGATTGTGGTGAGGGTCTAATATAGATCATTGGGATATTATACCCTATTTATAATGTTTTACAATAGTAAAAATAAATAAACAATATCCAATAATATAACCACTAAATATACAAAACTAGTATCACATGTGACTAAAACAAGAATACAATATTCATACCAAAACTATACATATTTCATGCTATGTATGAGTAAACTATCGAGATGAATTCTCCAAAATAAATAAAGGAACCAAAAAAAATACCATGAGGGTGCAGACCCCATGTCTAAATCCCTCATCTATGCTCCAACCCTTATCACCCATCTAACATAGCTCCCTTTCCATTAATCTGTCCTCCAACCCTGATATATGTTCAGGTACTTATCTGGATGCCAAATTAGGGTGATAGTATAACTCAGTATCATAAAACAGACAACATCATAAAAAATATCTAGTCATTAAAATCGTATGTAGTTGTATGAATAATAATGTACAATGCATAAATGAACAGTTATCTCATTTTGAATTATTCTTTAATTAACCACATAATCCCTTAGGTTGTCATGGACACGAAAACAATCAATACCTACTTCGTCAAATGCCATTGACTAAACCATATCACGTATTGAATTAAAAATACATTATAACACACAAACATTCAGTATCCTTTTCATTTCAATTCATATTTAGGCCAACTAGAACCATAGTCCAATCCCAACATTTTGGGCCTAGAACGCCCTGTATAGCACCCTATGGGTATTTGAAACATTGGTCTGTTTACCATAACTCATTTATCAATAAATCATAAAATGTGATTTTGAATCAATATTATGCATCCCCTACCCATTTATCAATCAATCATAAAAGCTTTCTGTTGAAGAACCGGTCTCTATCCCACACTCATTTAGCAACCATAGGATTTTGAAGCAACAATTCATATCCCACACACATATATCAGTATATCACTATTGGATTTTGAATTTATAGTCTATATTCCATACACATATATAACAATGTCACATGGATCAAAATATCACACATATCAGAAAATCACACATATCAAAATCTCTTAAACAAGAATGTTATGCATGAATGGAATTATTATCAAACATTATCATTAAATTGTACAATTTAAATTCATTAAACAATTTTTGTTCAATACTCTAATTCAGATTGAATAATATGAAAAATATCTATTACACAATTTATCATTATTTAATCATATTACCCATTATCCCATTGTGGTCAAGTCAACCATATTATAAATTCTATTTCCAATTAATTCAAAATAACATTAATATACCATGTCCAAAATTATAATTTTCCATTACTTACACAATCCATATTTTCCATTAATTAATAATCAAATTAATTAATCAAATTAATTCAATTAATTTCCCCAATTTCATAAAAATACATGATCCCATGGAAATTAAATGAATTCTATTTCACAATCATATAAATTAGTTAATAAATAAGTTTTTTCAATTAATGATTCAATTTTCAAGAATTACAGTTTAAATTTCACAAAACGCACATGCAATTGGAATTTAAGACTGTGGGAATTAAGGGTGTCCCACATACGTCATGATTGATGACCAATGCCTTCCAACAGAAATCCCCAATTTATGTAGAACAACCAAATCCAAATAATGAATTAGATCTTGATCTAGAACCTAGAACCAAAATTAAAATAATCAATATCCATTAATGATAGATATAATATTTCTTTAATATAGGATAAAAATCCATCATTTCTCTGGAATGATGAGAGGGAGATAGGGATAATGATCTAATCAGGGAGAAACTACATTCTCAAAGAGGTGAAGATCATCAATACGAGATTTGATTCAGTAGGAATAGAGTTCATAAGGCCTTGAAATCCAACCGGAAACCTATAAAAATTATAAAAATAGGTTAGGGTAAAATTGGAAGAATTTGGGTGAAATTTGGGGGGTTCATGTTTTTTAAAACCAATTTTTGTATTAAGTAAACTTGTGAAAATGGTTTCCTAGATAAGGTCACACGATTTCCCAATCCTTGTTCCTAAACAGAGTATCTATTATTTTGGTTCTGGGTGGGGGTCACATTTACTCCTTTGTGGGTGCATGGTTCTGAAAACCCTTTCATAGCTAATAAATCCATCTCTTACAAGGGTTATATGGTTTTTTGGGGTACGGAACAAGGTTTTGGAAGATAATGCACCAACCCTGAATTTCGTAAATCTCTTTCAAAACGCACAATTTTTAATCCATGATAACTCAAGATAAAACTCAAATAATATATAATCAAAATAAGGTAAAATATTTCATGAAAAATAAATATTGATACATTTATAGAAAAGGTCCGTATCTTAAAATATATTAACCTTATAGAAGCTCAAACTCTATTTGTACTCCCGAAAATAGCTATGGTTCTGAGTCAAAATGATCAGTCCACTATGTTGGATATCTACTTCCCTCTCCAACAATTCCTCCTAAACCCTTCCATGCATCCACAATGCATGACTATTACTATTGTCTTTCCCCTCAACACTTTTTCACTAGGATCCAACACATGTATCAGATGCTCTTCAAAGGATACATCAGTCTCAAGCTCATCGTCACCCCCATCATTGAAATGAGAACGGTTTGGGGTGATACAATAGAAACTGTGACACATGAAAAGCATCAATAATGACAATATACCTCTATGGAAGAGGCAATTGGTACACCATTGACTCGATTCTCTCCACACCCTCAAATGGTCCAACAAACCTAGGATCAAACCCTACCAATCTCCATATCCCACTGTGACCCAACCTCTACCAAACCTGATGGAATACACAATTAACCTCTATAAAATCTATTATATGTCAACATATATGAACATACAGCTTCTACATACTCTAATCTGTATCCATTATATTCTGAATTTGTTTAACCTTCTCCAACGTATCCTACACAAGACTTGGTCCTAATAACTATGACTCACCTTCCTCTATATAGAAAATAGGTGATCTACATGGAATACCATAAAGAGCCTCATATAGTTCCATATATATAGTTTAATTATAAATTTTGTTATTTTAATACTCTACTAAATTTATGTGATTCTACCAAGACCCACCAATGTCCGAAATATAACCCCAAAGAGTATATTCTTGCACTTGTATGGTATGCTCTAAATTCCCGTATTTATTTGGTTGGAATTTTATACTCAATAAAACCTATGTACCTAGGGCAACATGCAATCCCTTATAAAATATTTAAGTAAATCATGAGTCATATTATGATATAACACTCCATGGAACCCTAGGAAAACATTGTATTTTTTGAACATATAAGTATCCCAAATGTTCTATTGAGAAAGTCACCAGTATAAGAATGAAATGACCTAACGTTTTTAGTCGGTCGATAACCACACAAATAGTGTCCTTCTACCAAGGCATCTTCAGGATACCCACCAAAAATCCCATGTTTATATAATCTAACATCCATTCTAGAATGGCCAATGGCTGTATTAAACTACCAGGTCTTAAATTCTCAGGCCTCCCAAATATATTGGTGTAACATCTTGTCAAAAACCCTAATATTTCCTTTTTCATGCTTGTCCACCATAACTAACAATATATGTCATGTTAATTTTTTGTCACATTGAGATGCGCCACACACATTGAGGAATGAAATTAAAATAATCTGATCCTCCCACATTATCATAAGTACAACAACTCTTATCCTAAAATAGATGATATCATACTCATAAATCCTCCATTCAGAGGTTTATTAAAAACATTCTATGATTTCCCTCAAGTACAAACAACATGCATCATCATAATGTATTTCTCTAATCTGGGACAAAATCAGAGAGTCTACTGCAACTCATATGAGAGTAATCTACTCCTAGCTCTCATTAAACACTACATGTATCTCAATAAGAAAAGTCTTCATCTTCCACTATACACTAGACTCATGAACTCCATATTCTGAGCTTTCCTACATGAAGAGTCAACCACACTATTTACCTTCCCTCAGGTATATGCTAGATTAATGTTGAATGGATGCATACACTCAACCAATATCTACATCTGGTGGTTCAAAAATTGTTACCAAAATATATACATTATGATATGTAGATTAATATACCCAATAATTTTATTTATAAAAATACTTTGTTTGAAACACTTAAAATCATAATCCACTGCAACCAACATGTGGGCATGAATATGTTAATTTTGTTCAATTTTTCCCAATTACTGATATCCATACGAAATAACTCAATCTATTGAAATCAACTGTACTATAATTCTGATCCCATAAGCATCAAAAAAACAATGTATTTTCCTCTCCTATATTGGGTAGGATCCTTATTGGTTTTATAGATAAATTCATATTCAGCTTATGAAAATCATTCTCTCATGATCTAGACCACTTACACATTGTCCCCATTTTGGTCAACCACACAAGTGGTTCTTCCAAACATGAAAACTGTTGGATGAACCATCGATACTAACCCACCAACCCCAAAAGTCTACAAACATTGAAAAAAAATTAGTTGTTCCTAGGAAACCACAACCATCACATTATATAGGTCCACTGATACACCTTCCAATCAGATGATGTGACCCAAGAAGTATACCTGATCAATCCGGAAAATAAATTTTGATAGCTTGGAATATAGAATATTCTCTATCTATTTTCTTAGAATGATTCCATGATGTAGGTAATAATCATGACGAGTCTTGGAGTGCACAAAGATGTTATCAACCAACACAACCTCAAATTCATAGAGGTGCGGGTTGAAGATTATGTTCATCAAGTCCTCAAACACTGTAGGATCATTCATCATCCCAGATGACATCATGGAAAACTGATATGGGATATACCTATATGGGAAAGAAGTCCTTGGTATATTATAATGTTGGACTCTCAACAGATGATACCCAAATCTCAAGTCCTTCTTTATTGAAAAATGTCCTCTCAACTTGTCAAATATATCATCTATACCAAGAAGAGGATATTGGTTCCTCATAGCCAACCCCTTCAACTTCCAGTAATAAACACATAAGAATAGAGATTATTCATTATTATTTAAAAAAACAAAAGAACCCCAAGGTGACATACTCAGACAGATAACACTATTATCCATAAACTCATCTAGTTGAATCTTGAGATCTTGAAGCTCTATCAGTGCGATTCGGTATGGTGGATTTGAAGTTGAATTAGCCCCTAGAATGAGCTCAATTGTAAATTAAACATTTATCTCAGGTGAAAAAACAAATAAATAATTTGAAAACTTATCCTTCAACCTTTCCAAAATGGGTGGGAATATATCATAATTTTCACCTACATCATCTAGTAACATACTCGATACATGGGTGTTGAGCTCCAACAATTTATAATGAACAAGACCTACATGGCCCACCATGATATCCCATTATCCACATTGTTCATAAGTGTAATACTTATGAAATGTTAAGGCAACTCTCCATCAATAGAAAATAATATCGGTTTGGTATTCCACTAACCAATCAATACACATAAACTGGTTGAATCATGACACGTCAAGGATATAAAGAACCCCTAGAAATTGATATTCCTCAACCAATAGAGAACAACAGTTAAATAAATAGATGTCCACCAATTATACATTGAAAGGTGTGCCTTTCATCATTACACTACTAATAGAATCCACCTCTAGGATTAAAAATTTAATTCATTTTGTAGATTTAAAATAATGAGAGGAACCAATATCTAATAGGGAACTATATCGAATAGAAGATACTAGAATAATGCTTCTTTCTTTTGACAGATCAGACTCACAATCAACTGGTGCCTGTTGAACTTCTTGGAATTTTCCTACACCACTTCCTTGTTATGTTGTCTATGTATCATAAGTTACATCAATCTAAAGATACATTCACTCCTTTCCAAAATCACCACATCCACCGTCTATACCTCTACAGCCTATAGAACTCAAATGGATAGACTGATATAGATTAGAATATCTCTTTATAATACAATGACTCCTCATAGACCTTCCATCATTTCAAAAATCTTGTGGTTTCCTCCTAAACCTCTATGGATGAAACATTCTAACTCTGGCTCAACACTCTATCAGTGGTTAGGGGAATAATCTATCAAGGTACCCTGAATAACCAAACTAGTTACAAAACACATTAGGGAGATTTAGTGGGACTGATCCTTCATAATGTCCACTTTTCGTTCCACTACTCTAGTATGAATTTTTGTAATGATACTTCCTTATCTAAGAATTCATACATCTTGACCACAGAGTAGAAACCACATGTCCTTTATCTGAATTCTACTTCAGGTTCCTCTTAGAAATGTGGGCATGATTCCACACTTTTGAAATCATTTTTTAGTATTTATATGTTGATATAGGACTTAATCTCAAATTTAGGCCCATCATGAAACCTATTTATCACTGTATCCTCATCTAATTCGAAACCTAGAACAAAGAACTAAAAATATGTAAAGAAAAAAAAATATACCATGATATATATACTCTGCTAATTAGTGCTCATAAAATCATACTCTCTCTCATACCTGAGCGTCTTAGGGTAAAATTTCTCGATGAACTACTCCTAAATGTCCTTTAAATCCATACTATCCATCTATCCACCATGTGTTTGGTTGTCCCACCAATAAATCACATTTCCATGTAACATGTAAACAATCATCTTAACTCTCTTATTAATATGTGTATCAAGTTGGTCAAGTATTATTTTGATAGACTCAATCCAAAACATTGATGCCTCAGGTGTGTCCTCTCTGGTAAACATCAAAGGGTTATATAATTGAAACTCCCTTGTATGATCTTAGATACACTTCACAACCCACTCTAGGTATCTCTCCAAATACTACATACACCAACCAATGTTCTCAAAAAACTTCTCTCTGACTTCCTCACTTAGCACTATCGGGGCCTCATCTTTCACTATTGTTGGATCATTTACATCCACAGCCACCGAGAGTCCAATAAATCAGGATAATCATGGAGGCTTATCTCTATAATTTAAGCCAAATGTATCATGAAATATTAAAAACATCAAGACATTTAAAAATATGTATTTACATAAATCCATAACAATTCATCTCCCCTTCCTCTACCACAGGGTCAAAATAAAGGCATGGCCACTACCCATAACTGTCCACCAACCAGGTCAATTCTAACAAAGGTCCAACACATTATCATTATTAATGTTTCTCATTATACACCAATTTACTAAAGTTTTCAACATTTAATATTTCTATATATATATTATGAACCTTTTATAGTTCAATTTCACCACCAAGGTAATAATTCCAATTTCAACAACTTACACCAAAGCCTATTTTTCCCATGCATGCCTAAAATGATGTGTGGAACAATAATTCAAGATTACCTAGAATTATCAATGAATACTCAACTCTTGTTCTATTCTAGGACATGAGTCAAATCCTAGGATAAATAAGAAACAATAATCACATCACCCAACAAGTTCATCACACAAGGTAAAATAAAATCCTACGGTAACAACATACATCAATAACAACAAAACCAACCAAGGAAGATGAATTCTACTTACATACATGGTTAAACTAATACATTGCTTGAGATCATAACAAATGACTAAATCACCCTATTATCATGCTGACCATTCTGAATAATCAGTTAAAAAGGTAAAATAAATCTATTTTGATACAACCTTTTAATGTCCGGAACAGGGTGCCACACATCGATGCCCCAAGATGATCTGTCACATTAACTTAAGTGTACCCCCTCACATTCTAGAGGGTACTGAATAGAAGTGAGGGTATAATATAGGTCATTGGGGGACTATTCCCTATTTATAAAATATAACAACAATAGAAATAAATAAACAATAGCCAATTATATTACATATAACTAGAAAAATCTAGTTTCACAAGACGACTAAAATTGGAATACAATATTCAAACCAAAATATTGGATACATCATGTCAAATTTGTGTGTAGAGTCAATATAAAAATCCTAAAATAAACAGAAACAGAAAAATCACATGTAACTCCAAAAATAATGTCACGTTTCCTCATCTAATATCTATCTTGAATCATCCATAAAACATAGAGTCCTTTCCCTTAACCTGTCCATCAATAATGAAATAAATTCAGGTACTGATCAGGTAGCTTGAGTATCGTGTGATTACAACATCATAGGCCACCACCAATTATTTCTAAAATAATATCACGTCAACAAAAATGTATTCAGTTGTATAAAACATAAAGTACAATTCTTATGTAACCAATTATCACATTTCCAGTTAATGTTTAATGAAACACACAAACCCCTAGGTTCCAGAGGACACCTGAACCACCAATACCTACTTCTAACAATTTCGGAGTCTGAGACATATCACAAATTAAATTCCAAATTCATTATAATACATGTGATTTCACCATCCAATTCATTTAAATTTAAAATACATTTAATTAGAATAATAGTTCAATGCCCACATTTTGGGCCTAGAATGTAATGATCCATCTCCCATGGCTTGTTTCATGAATATCGCAAGCCCCCTCGAATATGATATAGGATAGAAATGATCTCTATGTAAGAATATCCCACAAGTTGCAGTATCTTTCCCATGTAACTATACACATGAACTAGTCTCCATGAAAAATAACAGAAACTAAAAACACTGAGTAGAATTGCATGTATACTACAAATAAAACCCACACAGAGAAAACAGTGAAAACATAAAGTAAAGGGGGCCAATATACAATCCCATCAAAAGAAAATAACATTATTCTTAAATCCATATATCGAAAACCCTACCTAAATAGTATGTAAAGAAGCTGTTGAATGTCACTAATGTTAACCATGTCTGTTGAGTCTCCCTATATTTACCACCTATATCCATCCCACAAAGGCTCCTGTCAAATCTATCGATCATCTCCACAAGACACAACAGATGCTGGAAAAGACCGTTTAGGGGTGAGTAAAATGATACACAATAGGGACCCCAAACCACAATGGTATACCAAAAATTAATACACAAAGAAGACTAAAAACGAGGTACTCAAAGTCTAGCCTCTAAGAAGTACAGTCAAGAGAGTCATTAGAGTAATCTCACACTAGTATATGTATATGATATATATATTTATATATATATACACGATGGAAGACCATTCGTATTCAAATCCAAGGATAAACACTATGGGTCTTCCAAATAGCACACTCGGTAGAGGTGTAGGAGACACACTCCATAGAAGACACACTCTATTGGAGATTCACTCTTTGTAGGTTCAGGAGACACGATGTGTGTGGGTGTATAAGACACACTCCATAGGAGACACATTTCATGTAGGAATTGGAGACACACTCTATAAGACACACACTTTTTGTGGGTTTAAGAGAATCACTCCATAGGAGGCATGCTCCATTGGAGACACACTCTGTAGGAGATGGAATCCAAATGATACACACTATGTGTAGGTCACAACCAAACACTGGATATTTCACTTAGCATGCTGCTTCTGGGATCACCCACACCTCAAGACAAATAGTTCATACTTAAATCACCACAAAACAACTAAAAAGTATATAATCATGATTGCCTCATCATAAGGGTCCCAATTCCACAAACACTTCATCAAACATACATATGGTTGGAAGGTTATCTTACATTAAGTGAAAAGGGGTCGGTTGGGTCCAGTCAGACCCAATCGGACCGACCTGACCTTCTAGGTCCTATCCAACCCATTGGGTCAACCGGCCCACTAGGCCTAGATCAAACTATTCTTTTGATCAAACCCATTTTCTCATCCTGACCCAACTGCTCCATTCTGGCCTTATCGAGCGGGACAGTTTGGTCCACCAGACGCGGTCATTGTAGCTTCCTGGCCTATTCAAAAAGGTTGATGACCATGTGACCCACCCCATGGGGGTCATCTTAGAGTCCCACTGTGGTCACATTTGACCACATCTTCTGGCCTCATGAAACGACCTCCTGCATATTCTCGATCACGGCTTCCATGGTCGTCGCTAGTGATCGTGTGTCCGGGACCCCATATGTCGGTATAGCACCACTAGACTGGGACCATCAGCACTTCCCTTATGGTGAGTTGCACCATTTCATACTTCCTCTACTGGGATCTGCTATGCGAACCTTCTCATCTCTACTGGAGCCCCAAACGGTGACACCATTGTGATCTTCGGGTCTCCATCTTCACGGATGCGGGCTCCAAATCATCTTAGCATTACTATGGGGGTCCTAGAATGTTTGTAACACTCTAGAGAATCTCGACATGAATACTTGTTTCCATAGACGAAAAACTCAAGAATAAGTAGGATAAAATACCATGCTCACCCGAAGAACATACATCGACCTAGTTATTTTTGTCCTTTATTCATCCCATTAGAAGAAGTGGTGAAACAACAAGGATAATCACTGGGGTTTAATCCCTAAAAGGACACAGAATAACCATCCCACGGTAATGATCAATCCACAGAACAACCTATTCATGGGTTGGTCTTCTTTTGGTGTTGAAAACAATAACCTTATGAGAATTCAAAAGACAACCCCAAGCCGATGTTTAGATTGAATGGTTATGAAAGTTATTCATTGTCTGAAATCCAACCATGAACGATCTTGATTAGTTGTCTCATCATCATTCATCAATGATAGGTTTCCCCAACACATTTATTCCCCAAAGCTTCTAAGGAATTTCTACATGATTGTGAATCTAATATCATGTCTCGATCATGCTACTAAATGAAGAAAATGAATTTCAGCATCTCCATACTATTTCAATTATAAAAAAAAGGGATTCCATGTCGTGGAATTGCCGCGTCACATTAAAATTTCAAAAATAAGTAAAATAAATGTTTTATGTTTATTTTAATCACCATTACAATGTCGAAAAATTATCTTTTGTAGTCGACCCACACCAGTCATCGTTAGGCCCTACCAAAGAAAATTTACACATTACGAACTCAACAGTGGTATCATATTTTCAATATGAGTAACTTTTCTTGAGTTATTAATATTATTAAATAAAATAACATTATTTTATTATTTTATTTATAGTTACATCATGTTTGAGGTTTCTCATAGAAGACCCACTCGCACTAATGTTACGTAACACAAAGGGTAAACCTATGATTAGCAATGTATGGGTGGTCTCTGATTTCAGATCTAGGAACCCATTTAGATGCTATTCAACACTATTAGGAAAACCACTTACACATTATTTTAAAACCTTAACATTTTTCATACAATCATTTTGGGCACACTGGCCTCAGAATCCCATGCCATCTCAGCACCAGGCCTCTAAATTTTCACAATTTAATTTAAAAAAAATTACATAGAAATTATGAGATATTACATTCTCCCCACCATAGGGCTTTAAATATTTTAAATCCAAAGCATGGGATAATAAAATTTCTATACTGAGCATGAATATTAGCCACCATGTCCCATTTTCTCTCTTCTATATTTTAATACCTCCAAAAAATGCGCACTTCTAGAATCGTCCGTCTATAAGGATCCTCCCTTGTTGATCTTCAATCTCCACTGGGTACTCCCAAAAAGTAACCACATTTTCAATTTATAGATCTCCCCTGTCAATGAAGTGTGATAATACATTCTCGTATATTCTCAATTTTGATTCATGGTAGACATCGGGCAACCACTCTAACTATGGAGGTAGATACAAGAAGTATTCCACCTGACCGACTGCACTCAGAATCAAAAAAGGGTAGATGTACCTTGGAGAAAACTCTCAAACCCAACCCAATCATAGAACTCCATATCGAGTTGAGACCTGAAGGAGAAAAAGGATTCCTTCCTCAAACTCCAAGGGAATCCGTCTCATGTCCAGATAATACTTCTGATGGCTATGTGCGGTCCTCACCCACTCTTAGATGATCTGCACCATCTCACTAGTAGCCCGTAACAAATCTGGACCCACGAGTGCTGACATTGTTGGGTCGACCTAGCATAACAATGACCTTGATATATTCCCACAATGATACTTGAATGGTGCCATACTAATGGTGAAGTGGTAGATATTGTTGTTGGAAAACTCCACCAGATTCATGTGATCCTTCCAACTATGGTCAACATATAGGTTGAAGGTAAGTATAATGTCCTATAAAACCTTGATGTTCCTCTCTATTTGGTTGTCTATGTGTTGGTGGAAAGATGTGCTAAATCATATTTGAGTCCAAAATTCCTTATTCAATCCCTTAAACAACTGGTATGTAAATCATGCATCATGATCTCAGACCATTGTAGTTGGGACTCTGTGGAGTTGAACTATATCGTACCTCTAGAGGTGTCCGATGAACTTTACCAAACTCTGCTCCCGAATAGATAGGAATTCGGTCGAAATGGTGAGTCGTTCAATGATCACCTAGAGGGTATCGTGTCCCCTAGATGTGATTGAAAAAATAGTCACAAATTCCATCGATATACCATCCCACATCCACTCTAGAAACTCGTGTCGTTGAGTCAAGATGGATGAAACATGTATGTCTTCAATTCCTAAAAAGCGAGACACTATGAAACGAACACTTCCACAACGTTTTGCATCCCCAACCACCAGAACCGACATCAAATATCCTGGTAAAACATTGCGACACCAGAATGTAATGCCAAAAAGGATGTGTTGGATCCCATCAATACTTCCTCCTACAAGGCCACAGTTACAACAATGTACCCTCGTATAAGAATGATGTGCACCCCAACTATTTAATATCCTTCTTGGAAAAGCCTTGTGGACAACTAAGCCTGTCAATCCCCACATTAAATATCATTTATTTGTGCCTCCCTAGCTCATTGTAAGAGTGGATGTGTGGCAACCATCGACTTGAGATAAGCTTCTATGTCATAATCGAAAAAGGATATCTGTAGTGTGTCCAACTGTTCTAATGCCTCACTCAGCAACTGCATGCTAGATCTCTTTTTGAGTGTGTCTTCCACCATGTTCCCCTTCCCAAGAGTATAAATAATCCCGAATTCATAATCCTATAGGAACTCCTTCCATCACCTCTGCATCATGTTCAGATCCTTCTAGTATAAGATATAGGTGAAGCTTTTGTGGTCAGAGTAGATGACAAAATGATACCGCATCATACAGTGAAACCACATCATCAACTTGAATACTATGGCTGCTAGCTCATGTTCATGGGGTGTGTAGTTCTTCTCATAATTTCACAGCTATCGTGATTCATATGAAATCACCACTTTCCTCTGAATTTGGACACAACCAAACATGGTTCCTGATGCATCATATAACACTATATACCTCACAGCCTCTTTAGGTAGTCTCTAGATGGGATCAATCATTGAACTCTACCTCATCTTCTAAAATCACTATTGGCACTCTTCCAACCTCAAAATGGGCTTCCCCATATGTATCAAATATTTCAAGGGTTCCAATTCCCTAGAAAATCTGGTAACAAACATCAAATAGTACATGGAAAACCCTCAGAAATTATTCATCGGTCACGCTCCTTGGTGAGTCCCAAGAAAGCGTTGCCTCTATCTTTTCCAGATCCACTGCAACTCCAGCCTCTAAAATGTTGTGTCCTAGAAATTAGACCTTGAAAATATAGATATTACACTTCGAGAGCTTCCCATATTGCTGGTTCTCTCTATGTGTGTCTAGGACCATCATCACATATATAATGTTCTCCTACGTAGATGTCGAGTACCCCAGTATGCCATCAATTAAGACCACAATGAACTGGTCTTGGTAAGGCGGAAAGATCCTATTCATGAGTCCCATGAACATTATTTGGGAATTTTTTATGATAAATGGATCAAAAAGTACTCGTAATGGCCATACCAACATCTAATGGTTGTCTTCGGAACATACTCATCCTGTACATGAAGCTGATGATAGCCGAATCAAAGGCCAATCATTGAGAACCACCACACATTATTCAGATGATCGAAGAGTTCGTCAATACATGGTAGAGGATACTTGTTCTTCACTTTCACCTGATTTAGGCACTAAAAGTCCCCACATAGCCTCAATATCCTATATTATTTATTGGAAAACAATAATGGGGATTCCCACAGTGAAACATTGGGTCTCATGAATCTATTCCCCGAAAAGTCACCCAATTGTACCCTCAGCTATTGAATCTCTATGGGATCAATTTGATATGCTGGTGTAGATATTGGTTTCATCCTGGGGTATAGTTAAATGAAAAAATATACCACTCTATGGGGAGGAAATCCGGGAAATCCTCTGGAATGAAATCTTAATACTCCTCCTAAACTACCGAAAACCAAGAACTGTCATCAACTAAAGATCCAAGGGAGAGGCTAACCAACATTTGATTAATAAGCTGCACCCTCTTTAGAGAAAGTCTATCTTTTTTTGTGTGCATTTCATTTTTACCGGTAAATGAAAACCTTGTTCCACCTCTGTGGACACACCACAATCTGGGACTAAAATAGTCCATGTATGCGTGGTCTATATATATAAAGTATATTGCTAGAATTACATTGTAAGGCCTTGATGAGGCTACTAAGAGATCCTAGTTGATACTCTAACCTCCATGAGTATGCTCTTACTACTGACATCGGTGTGTGATAGTAAAATACCATCCTGTAGGTGTTTCTAAACCTAATGATTGATCTAATGGCTCCACCAAAATCTTAGAGCTTAGAATATGGTATGTGTAAATAAATGAGTGAATAGAACTAGGGTTTATATTAATTTCATATAGGGTGTAGAAGAAATAGATCATACCTCTTACCATCTCTAGAAAACCAGGCTCATAAGCCTCCATCACCGTGAGCTAGCCTCAACCCTATCCACCAGCTCCCTGAGTTCATGGGGGACCACTTGAGGGTGTTGATTGTAGTTCCTCAAACAATAACCTTCCCCCTACTGCTCATCACCCACTTTTAACACAACCATCACCTAGTGGAACACCACTTTTCCTACCTCTGTTGCTATTTTGGTGGTCCCTCGAATGGATGCTAATTGGTCATATGGTCGGTCAGACAATCTCAAGCCATATGTCCTTGAATGCCGCACGAGTAACATAATATCTCCATTGGCTGACTGATTCTACCATGGAATCCCCATACTACTGATCCTGAATATTGGGATCATCCCCTAGACTGTCTAGTCCTCTTGGATCGCAGTGTCAGCTCTCAAATTCCTGATATTGCTGACTCAATTACCTGACACCTAATGACATCCCCCACTATTGGTTCTTGATCTTCCATAAATCTCTCTATAAGAATATATATTTCTAGAAACCTTTCTTGTGTTAGAATTATAATGTATATCATCAATGCTTGGTTCTCTTGGAATTTCCCATGCTCTATGATATGAGAATTGATGAACGAGTCCCACACCATGTCTGTGAGGTAGCGAGAATGATCCGTGAATCTCAATGAGTACTCTTATACTGTCTAACAACCCTTCTATAGGTGTTGTAGCTCATGTATACACACCAAACATAACATCTTTTGAATGAACTGTTTCCTAAAGTGGTGATCAATATCTATATTGGATAGGGTTTTTTCCTTAGGTCTCTGGGTCATCATGATCCACCATCTCCCCACTGAACCCGGAAAGAAGGCTCATGGCTAGGATCACCATATGGTCGAGAGGTGTCCTCACAATGTGAAAAAGTAATGTAGCCACCTACATCCAATCCTAAGCTAACTGAGGATTTATATCACCTAGAAACCTTGGGGTTAACGGTCTATGAATCTAATACAATGTACTGAGCCTTCATTCATCCTATATTAGTAATTCTAGTAGGAATTTCTAATCTCCAGGTGGTGGTATCGCTGGTACACCACTAGGAGGTGCTATATATAGAAACATTGTATGTGGTGATGCCTTATCACTCATAAGACAACCCTCATGGTCCCACCCTATAATCCTAGATGGATTTATGTGTGGAAGAATCCTAAAATAGAAAAAGATGTAACAAAGTCAATAGAGTATACCTGGGGAACTAAATCAGACTCACGAAGGACATGAGAACACACTCAATTTTGATTTGATGCATGCAACATGTGTTTTCATATACCACATTGAATACCAGAATCTTGGGTCATGGTGTTTGGATAAATCAGCCACCACACCAGCACTGGAATCTATGTCATGGAATCAAAACTAAAAACACTTAACACTATTTCCCCAAAACTAATTCACAGACTCTATGTCCTTAAGATAGAACCATCATGGGCTCTGATACCACTCTTTCTTGACCCATCCCCCAAGGTCCATGTCATGACTACACCATGCCTGCCTCCCATAGTCCAGTGGCTTGAAACTAGTGTTGAGTAGTTATATCCCACAAGTGGGAGGCATTATCCAATTTTCCAATAAAAATGGACCTATCTCCAAGAAAAAAGTAATAAAATAGAAAACACTAATCAAACATGGTTGTATACTTATATGAAAACCCACACAGAGAAAGCAGTTCCAACTATGAGTGAAGGGGGAAAGTGTAGAAGCTCAACGAAAGAAAACTCCATGCTCTTAGAATCCATCTACAAAAAAACCCAACCTGAAGGATAGGTACAAAAGTTTTTGATGTTCCTTAAGTGCACCTCGTCTATGATTTCTACCTCTAAGTACCACCTATGTCCAGCACACCAAGGTTCTCATCAATGTTTTTTGTCATCTGAACATGACACGACACCTGCAAGAAATGATCATAATTGGTTGAGTAAAAAGTTCACAGTAGAGACCCCAAAACAAAAAGGTATAGGTGTAGTTAACATACTCTGTATGAGAGACACTCCATGTAGTCTTGGGAGACACACATCGTGTGGGCACATGAGACACACTCCATAGGAGAGAGAATCCATGTGGGAATATGAGACAGACCCCATAGCATACAAACTCAGTGTGGGTGTAGAAGATACACTCCATAAAAGACACACTATGTGTAGTTCAAAACCAGCCATTGGATTTTGCTCATTGCACACTCACTCTACAATAACCCACTCCTTGTAAAAAATTCTTATGTAAACCTCCATTAAAAATATCGTAGAGTTTCTCAAATGGAATTCCTCCTTGTGAGGGTCCCAACACTGTAATTGGGTCATCAAATAGACATACAGTTTCATTGTAATGAGGCATTTAAAAAAAGGGGATGGTTGGGTATGAGTTTGGTCTGTCTTAGTCCGACTCACCCATCCCGAGGCCCACCAACCTGACCCACCAAGCCGAACCAGCCCACTAGGCCTTGCCCAACCCATTTTGAACCTTGCTCACTGTCTTCTTTTCTGGGCCCACCTAATCTAGCTCATCCCGCTCGAGCATGAAGGTTCACCCACCCTGATACAGCCTCTACCACGTATGTACCTGGTTAACTTGTTTAGCTACTATGTACCCACCTATGGAAGAATCCACTTGGTCCTAATGCGGTCCCACTGGACTATGGACTCCAGCTGGACTGCGGCCTCCGTATGCATCTTGGTTGTGGGTATTTCCGACCATTCTATTGGCATCCCTGGTCACTGCTCACGGCTATGCGTCGATGGCCTCTAAGACTAGCATGGACCCGTTGTACTGCACCCAACGTCGCCGCCCTGCTAGTGATCCATGCCGATGCTAGCACAGGCCACCGGTGGGCACTACTTCACATACTGCATCACCTCCTCTGATGCACCATTTTTCAAATAGGCGAAACTCTTATGATCCTTAGGTCATCATATTTACTAATGCGGGTTCCAAATCATCTTTCCATCTCTACAGGACTTCATCCATGTTCATAACCTCCCTTAATAGTCTAATGTGACCACATGGGTCTGTCATTGAAGAACACAAGAATAGGGATGGAGAAAACACAAAGAAAACTTGAGGAATGACCACCACCCTTGTTCATTTAGGCCTTTTCTCATCCCATTTGAAAAGGGGGAAATCAAAAAGTACAATCACTACAGTTTAATCCCACTAAAAGACATAGTCTAACCATCCTGCAAGAATGATCAAACAACAGATCCACCTATTCATTGGTTGGTCTATGTTCATTGTTGAAAAGAATAATGGGGAATGGATTCAAAAGAAAACCCCGTAGTGGAGTATGGAATGATCATTTAAGAACATTCGTCGTCATCGAAAATCCATCTATGAGTGATCTTGATCCGTTGTATCATTGTCAGTCACCAACAAGAGGTTTCGTCAATGCTTTTCTTCTCCAAATCTTCCTTGGGATTTCTCCAAGATTATGAATCTAATCTTGTATCCCTGTCAAGCTGTTCAATAGATAAAACCCATTTCAACATCACCATTCTATTTCAAATATCAATGAATATGATCTTCCCCGTCATTTCATCGCAACATCATTGCAAAATGTCAAAAATAAATAAAATAAACGTTTTAAGTTTATCGAACTCTCTTTTAAAACATCCAAAAATTATAGTTCACTATCGACCCGTGCAAGTCGATGTTAGGACCCGCCTAAGTAAAACTCCACGTTAATAAATAAAAGGTGGTTTTATATTTTCAATATGAATAACTATTCATGTGTTATTATGGTTTTAAAATAAAATAACATTTTTTAATTATTTTATTTATGATTACATTTTTTTCCAGGTTTTCTCACATAGGACTCGTGCCGACTAAAGTTATGTCATGCCCAGGGTAAAAACTCTATTATAAACACAATGGTAACCTCATATTTCTTATTTGGGGACCGAATTAGATGGTATTATACTTTTTCAATAAAACCAAATTTGGTCATTATTAAAAAGTTAACATTTTTCATCGATTTGTTCTGGGAACAACGGGCCTCATAATCGCACAACGTCTCAGCAATTGTTCTCTGAATTTTCATTGTTAATTTCCAAAAACAATAACATAGAAATTTTCGGAAATTACATATAATTTAATTTCAATAACCATGTGGGTATTTTATGTATCATATAGTGTCCGAAAACTCAGTTATAAATAAATCAAACTAGAAATAGTTTGAAGTAGTAGTCCATGTCAGACACTCATTTATCAATCAATCACACAAATGGGATTTTGAGTCCATAGTATAACTCCCACACTCATTTATCAATGATGGGATTTTAATGTAGTACTCCATGTCCCACACATATATATAAAATTATCACTTTTCTATTTTGAAGCAGCAGTCTATGTCCCACACACGTATATCACAAAATCATATGTATCACAGTATCCCACATATCACGATATCACACACATAACAATCACAAAAACATTAAGTCTAACCATCATTAACCATTTTATCAAACATTATCATTAATGTGTACCATTTTAGTTCATTAAAAAACATATTTTAACAGTTTAATTGACATGGAATAATATGAAAAACCATCAATTTACTATTTTTCCATATTTAATCATATAACCCATTAACCCATTAAGGTTAACTAAATGATATCATAAATCCAATTTTTAATTAACTAATAATAATATTAATTTAACAATTCCACAATCCCAATTTCTATTAAATTACACAATCTCTATTTTCCGTTAATTTATTCTTCAATTAATTAATCCAATTCCACTAATTAAATTTCACCAACATCAGACAAATTCATTATCACATGGTAATTAAATAATTTCAAATCCATGATTCCATTGATTAATTAGTCAATTAAATTATTCAATTAAAGATTAAATTTTCAATATTTTCAATTGAAATCAGACAACACATACATGCAATTTGAATTTAGGACTAAAGATTTTGAACTAAGACCACCAACTTCATGATTTATGATGGATTCTCATTAATGGAAATCCCCAATTGAAGCAGAAAAACCATGATCTCTACGAATAAAAAAACCTAGATTTGATACCTAGATATGAGATCAAAAGAATTATGATCAATTAAAGATAGATATAAAATCGTTCTAGTATTGTATAAATCATACCACTTTTATATAGAAATAGGAGTATAAGGGTGATAGATTTAATCGGGAAGAAACCACATATGCAGAGAGGTAGAGATCATCAACTTGGTCATCATTTCGACAAAAATGGAGTTCATAAGGCCTTGGAATCCATACAGAATCCAAAAAATGAGTGTAATAAGTTAAGATCGAATTAGGATGTCTTAGGAGATAATATGGGGGTTTGGGATTTTTAAAACTAATTTTTGGATTAATTAATGTTGTGCGCGTAGTTTCATAGCTAGGGGGCATGCTTTGCCAAAATGTGACCCTTTTATTGGTTGGGAAAAGTTAATCCTATCGAGATAATAGATTGGAAAATAATTTTTTTCCATTAAATACATATGGGATTTTCTTTCATGGTATTTTTGGTCCTGATGCACAATTGGGTAAAACTGTGTGCCAATCATGCACTTGACAAATCTCTTCCTAAACCACAAATTTTTACTCTATCATATCCATGATAAATATAAAAAAATACACTAATAAAATGAAAAAAATTACCTATAAACCAGTTAATAACAACTCTAAAAAAGGTAAGCCGTTTAAATTTGGTTTGATATTTAATTTACTGTAATTTACTGTTTTGATAAATTCTAAGAGTGCCCATATCCACTCTTATAAAATTTAAAATATTCATATATTTTATACACTCATAAAACCCTTTTTGGTTTTTCCAAAAACTATAAAAATATTATCCCTACCTCCCAACCATCATCCTCTAAAGCTTCATTTTGGTATAAATCCAACAAAGTAATTCATTTGGTGCAATCCAATAAGAGGTTCCCAAAGAAGAGGTAACATTAATTCGCAAATGCTTTTATTTTATTACTTTTATAAAAAACATTAGTTATTTTTATATCATGTTTTTTAAAAAAAACCTATCATAAATATAATTATATATTTTTATGTTATGGTTATGACCTACAACATCACACACTTCCATCAAATGGAAGATACAATCATCATTTGTCTGTATGAAGGATTACAGCCTCGCGAACCAATGTCATTCATTATTTCATTACCACCATTAAATTTTGTTAATAATGATTTATTTATAGTATATATATTATATATATTATATATATTATTTTATTATGATTTTTAATATTTTTATTTCATACATAGATTTATGCTTTCCAATTTTTGGGAATATAATAATGTCGTTCATGCCTACATCAAACTACCTTCTCATAAAATAGTGGGATTCATTCACACATTACATAAAATATATTAATGATGGTTTTAGAAAAAAATTATATTGTATATGACATAAAAATTATTCCTAAAAGATAATACTTTGGTTTCTTTTATTGTAAAAAGAAAATGAAAAAAACATTTATGCGTACGTATGTCCTACCGTCTCCATGAAGAATATATTTAATTTTATACCACTAACTTTTATGAATAAGGATATATTCATATATAATAAATATATATGACATGAATATCATGGTTATTAATCTATATATGATTAAATCCTTATCTATGTAATATTACAATGAATACCAAGTCAAAACATGTTTTAAAAAAAAGAAGTTATAACCTGAAACTAAACATTAACATGGAATTGTTATTAAATGAGTAATATAATGACATAAGTAAATAATATATGGTATAATATAAATGAAAATGGTTTTTGGTATATTTATAAAATATTTTAATTTTTTAACAAGAGGTTTAAAGTTTATGAAGGTAGTCAATACTTAATGTAGGTGGATTTATAGTGTCACTTTTATCTGTACAGGACTTATGACACATTCAACACTAATTTATTTTGTGTGGTGTATATAATGATTATAAATTTGATCTATGATCCTTATTCATAAATTTATGGAAACCTACATATCCATTTTATGATATCTCTTTAATGGGGTTTACGGTTCAAAAGTTATCAAAATAGTAAGGTAATTTTGTCTTAATTTTCATTATTTGAGACACCTATTATATTATGAACCTATATTATAGTACGAGGTACTTATAATGACCTTTTTCATTATGTATCCTTAATTTCCTTATTATAATGAAATAATAAGTTTCATGTATGGTTTTTATCTCTTCGGTAATAATTTTATTTATTCGAAAATGATGATTTCTAAAAATGTTTTTTTTTATTTTTTTTAATAATATTTTAACCAATTTCATGGAAAATGATTTCAAATATGAATATAATGGGTTTAAAAGATATCATTAAAAAATTTCATGGTTTTTTTAGTTAAAAAATTATAAATATTTTTTATTATTTGAAAATAAAAATTCAATGTATAAAGGATATTTTCCTAATGAAATATTTTAAAATGATAATTCAAAATTATATTTCATTTTATATTACATACTTTGGTGTTACTCATACCATAATAAGGACATGATACAATGGTACCATTCATATTATCTCTCTATATGGTTTATGTGTAGATGGAATGATTTTTAAGAATACCATTACTTTTCAATGAGACACACTTTGATAAAATGTTTAAAAATACAATTTCTTTTAATTATTTACAATATGATGAATGATTTAGGATCTTGTGAAACATGTTTGTATGATTTCATTATGTAATAGATGAGACATATATCATCCTCTAATTAATTGGGTAATGATGGATAAATCATCAGTATAAATCTAATTCTTGTGCCTGATTACATGATTACAATTTAATGCATGAACCTGATTACGTGTTATAAATGTTAGGCACAAACCTAATTAAATTCTCACAATGTTATGAATAAACCTGATTACATGTTCACAATTTTTTTCATGGACCTGGATTCATGTCCATAAGATTATGTCATGGCGTGATTTCATGTCCATAACTAAATGAGTGAACCCATCTTTAATTACACATATTCAAAATGTTATATTCCAATTATTATACCGTAAATCTAATGTAATATGCCACTTTTATACACTCATATATCATGTTATTTGAATATATTATGATTCATTTATTATGAAGTTCCAGTCATTATTCGATTAATCATATATATGATATTTCATGTGATGGGTATGATCTTTAAATCATTTCTAATAATTTCACTCTCTTATATTTATGTTATGCTTATGTATCTCCCATGATTTCCCTTACTGAGAATTTGAGATCACCCTTTATTATGTTTCATTTACCCAGAATATGATTAATTGTGTTAAGTATGATATGTATAAAAGGGTTCTTGTTATGAATAAATATGTAAGATAATTTTTATATGTATTATGAACCAAGTGATGATGTCTCCATATTTCCAAGGTAACTTTACTAATATGGTATTTGTGATTGTGTTTGTGTAATTTATGAAACATTCAATAGTAATGATGAAATTTCTATGTATGTTATGTGTCAATTTCTATATTATTGACCTTATTACTTTTGGGCCCACTCTTTACATGTTCACCACATTGGATACGAAGACCCATAGATAAACATTTATGATAGGGTAAGAGACTTAATATAAATGGACGAGCTATAGGATCTCAACAGGGATTGTGGAGGGGGACTGAAGTTAGTGTAAGGTAAAGCCTGAGTAATATTTTTATATCACGAAGTATGATTTTATTTGTTATATTATTTCAACTAAAAACACTTTATTATACTCTTATTTTTATTATAATTGGATGGTTCATTTGTTTTTCTTTTATTTTTTATGATAATACTATGGGTATAGTATCTCCATGTGGTTTATGAGACTATCACTGCCAGTCAGATGTCTCTAATGTATGGGGTGTCCTGATTGGGGACATGCAAAGAGCCAATAATGAACTCTTTTGTTTAATTAGGATAATCTTGAAACAATATGAAATGAGTTTAAACATTATATAATAATTTTAATCATGGATTATTTATTCCCGATCAATACCTTATCTAAGTATCTCAAATCTCGTGAATTTTTTTTCTAAAAACATGAAAATTTGAATGAAAAAAATATAACTCCCACTTTAAATTATAATTTTTTAACCAATATTTTTCAATATATTATATTTTCACTATGTCATAAGATATTTCTCATTTTTAATAATATTTCATTTTGTAATTTTTATGAAATAAAATATCCTAAAATATATCAAATTATTAGAAATAAAATAATCCCAATAGTCTAGCATAAAAAATATATTTATATTATTATAAAAGTTTTAGGGGAAAATGTGAGACCTGCACAACAACCAGATCATGCACTAAAAGAAACTACAAAATTGTCATGGAAATGTATGAGACGCCTTGAATCATTATCCCTAAAAACATTCCATGGAATAGAAGCTAATGGTGTTCCATTTTCATCCTTTAGTAGGTCATTAAAATGTTATTCTAGATAATCCCAATAATTCCTTCATTCCTATTTGTTGATATGCACAATGATGTCACCCCTTATTAGAATATGGTCTTGCTTATTAATCCAACATCATTCCTTTCTAGTAGTTCCCACTCTGAGAAATATATCCATAATTTTTTAGAATCCTCCTATGTGAATTTAATCATTAGAAATCCCAAGAGTGTATCATATTGTTTTTATTTCACTTTTAATTTATTTTAATGAATTCAAAAGTTGGGTTTGAGTTATCAAATTTATATTAATATTATTATTTTATATATTAGAATCTCAACCCCCTTATTTAATTTATAAATTTTTAACAACATTTTACATCTTTTATTAACAAATATATAGGAAATTTCCTTCATAAATATGGTGGAGTTCATTCTTTTGGTATAGAAAATATAAATAAAATTTTTATTTACAAAATCCTAATACATTCTATATTTTATAACTAATGAACATGATAAATTATAGAAAATTTATCCATTACCAATGTTTTAATACTTATCTCTATTAAAACTATAGAGATTTACATTTCCATTTATTTAATTATTTTTCTATTTGAATTAGAACACACCCTCACATATGTGTAATGTAAAACTAAAATCACATGCCTTAGAGTTAGATAAGAAGGATAAGTTTCATTAATATATATATATATATATATTATATTTATATGGTTTAGAATACTTTTTATGTTATAATATAAATATTATAAATATTTAACATTAAATTTTTTCAATATATATATATATATATTAGAATCTAGACCAATATTTTAGTTTAATACTAGAAAATAGAAACATCATTTTTCAAGTGAGTTTCAAAATTTTGAAAAATTTTATATAGTCTTGTATTGAATAAACTCTCACTAAAATGATGACCGACTTACAACATCTTTATTATATGGAAGAGATCGATATTTAACTACGCCTTGAGTTTTAATTAAAAATTATATAATCGTATATATTTTTTGGTAGACTATAATGTTAAATATAGCATATATAAATATTGGCTAATTTAGTGCAAAACATCATCCCCAAATCCAACTTACAAATTCTATCATTTCCATTTTTCTACATACCCATGAAAATATACTTAAATGTTTATAAATTAAAATTTCACTATAAATTGAGCATGTTTTGGTGTTTCTAATAAAATATTACTAGTTTATCTTGTTTGAGATAAATATATAATCCCTAAGATACCAAATTTAGAACAAAAATCTAACATTGATGATCAATATCATGATAATTATTTGTTTAGATATAAATATGTCACTTAACAATTTTAAGGGATTTCAAATTATCTTCACTATCTAATTCATTAAAATATATCACTATACTTTTTATCATGAATTCATTTTATGTATGTAATTTTATCATAATTTAATTTCTGATCTAATCCTTCAAAATAATTATTATATTTTAATGATATTAATATATTACTATTATATAATGAATGACTTGTTATAAGAATCCTCAATAAAAATTTAATTATAATATTTAGACACAGCCATGAATATTATTTTTAATTATTATATGGAATGCCTTTCGAATGTATGATTAAATAATATGAAATAGAAACACTCTTAGAGTAGGGATTATGTGAAATGCACAGACACTATCTTTTCATGGAAAATTATTAACCACCCTAACAAGTAATAAGATAGACCCACTATCTCATTTTACATAGGTAATTACTTATGAGTGATTTATAGCTTTATCATGACATTAATTCCAATTATATATGAATTATTATAAAAAATCCGTCTTTATAATTTTAGTAAATAATATTTTAATTATAATTAAACTTAAAAAATCACATGATATACCAAATGTGAAACTCTATAAATGTGTTATATTATAACGAAAATAATAAATATTTTTTAATAAATAATATAAATAGTCATAATAAATATTTTTTATATTAATAAATATTTTTCTAGAAGAATGAATGTTTTTAAAAAGTAAACATGAGATATATAAACACTATATAATTAATTACATGACATATGGATATTTCATATAATTTAATATATTAAAAAATTATAATTTTGAGAATAATTTTATATAGATTATATATATATAACCCATAAATATGAACTTTAATAATTATTATGTAAATATGAGTGCTACATATTTATAATTACATAGTATATATATAAACCTTCATAATTATTACAATATAAAATTCATTTATAAATTTTAAATTTTCACATTTCCATTCATGTGAACACATCATATTTTATAATGTTAACAAGATTCATTATATATACATGACAGAGTAAGACCTGTTAGGAATATGCCACTTTTTTAATGAGTTGTTAATCACTTCCATGACAATCTGTACTATCCAATTTATATTATCCATATCAATAATATCCTTATTCCAATATAATTATATCAATATCATGAACATATTAATGGTTTTATTTCCCTCAATCTTTTGTTTTATAGGATGTTGAACATCTCCCCGAATCACTATTCGTTGTATCATTATCCACAGGCTTCCAAATTCATTTAAAAAATCATAATGCAGTAAGATCTTATTACATTCCATAGTTCTTATAATCCTGTTATCACTAATAAAATGATCCAATGACATAATTCCTGAATCAAAATTACATAAAATTATTCATTTTACTTGGGTTGTATCAATGGAATAAGTTCTATACTTATCCCTTAGCATATTCTGAGGAATACTCCTCAGATTATTGGGGTATTCATTCATGTAATGACCTATATCTTTATAGTTGAATTATTAAACATGTGAAATTTTATTATTTCCGTTGGAATCTTGATTATTGAGGCAATTCTCTCTAAAATTATAGAAATATACCATTCTTTTTAGGCAAGTACCAAGGCATGCCCTTCCATAATTATCACATATAGAAAAGTCCTTCATTCCCTAATCCCCTTTACCCATTTTTTATCTATTGTTCTCTTCTTTTCTTTAATCCCATTGATCAAATAAGAAATAGATAATTCTATCTCAATCTTGATAAAATATAAATCTATTTGATCATATAATGAATAATTTTTAGAGACCAGAACCCTTTAGATAATTAGTTTAAAATCATATATGAAATGGTTAATCATGGTCTATGTATTTCATAATTAATATGTAGAATACATAGATAACATTATTAAGGTATATTCATAATCCATGA
Organism: Viscum album; assembly: GCA_963277665.1. Taxonomy (NCBI): domain Eukaryota; kingdom Viridiplantae; phylum Streptophyta; class Magnoliopsida; order Santalales; family Viscaceae; genus Viscum; species Viscum album. The sequence continues at coordinate 610,414,669 of OY728160.1, forward strand.
AACAATATTTTTCATTTTTCATTAATAAATGGAATATTTTTTCTTATTATTTGTTCCTCTTGAGTTAAATATTTATCAACGAATGAGTCATCAAAATTGATCCAATCCATCGTGTCTATTTCTTCTTCCTCTCTAGTATTATAGATCAAAAACCACCATCAATTAGCATTTCATTTCAGATAATAAATTGAAATTTTAACATTTTAATTTTCACCACATAAAAAAATCATCTCTAGAAAATATACATGTTTCTCATCTATCATTGGACAAGTTGCCCACACAATGATGGTGACCTATGTTGCATAACAAAATACTATATAACATAATATCAATAAGGAATATGACTCTCAATCTGAGAATTGTTGTTTTTTATAAATTATTAGGATTCCCTAAAATAACACTCACTTATAACACTAAATATTTTTTTTACACTAGTAGAGAAATCATTACATTGTCCCCATGAATTTATTTCCTTCTTCCTTCCATGTGTATTTTTTTAACAATGTCATATATTAAAATATATCATAATGTAATGAGTCTTAAATCATTATTTATAATACTAAATATGGAATAATAGTAATTGTAAATTAAAATTTATTCCCTTTTCAGAATAGAATACTAAAATTTAGTTTACTCTAGGATATCATTATTTTCAAATCCTTCATAGCACTTTGTAACACAAATGTGAATTATATTAAGAATATACCACAAAAGTATCAAAATGGGTTCATAGTAAGGTCCATTATTGTGTAAAATGTAATGGTTCAATCATCTTTGACACACCATTTTAAGAGTTATTACCCCAATGCACACTTATGAAAGATTTATGTCCACTTATATCATCTATACATGGATTTATTACTCATAAAGATAACATAATCTCTACTTGACCAAAAATATATAATGTTCTTCAATATAGATCCTCAACTTATCTTATGGATATGCTATCTAATTTATTTTTTCATAAAAATTGTTCCCAAGGTTTCTAATAATCTTCCACTCATACCAACTATTGTGACCCTAGCCCAATATCCTTGAGCTGATCTACATTATTACATTGACATACAAAATGAATCACATCCCAAGAGACTGATTAGTTTTATAGTTTTGGATAACCATATACAAGAATGATACCAATTTTATAGGGTGAGGAAAATACAACATAATACATAGAAATAAAAAACTAAACTTCATCATTGAGAACACATTGAAAGATATCGTCTTCATATCCTAGTGAAAGGAAACAAAATAAGTATGATCTCAAATAAATAGTAAGGGTTTAGTATGGAGTAATATTTCATTAATAAATTTGTGTGATACAATATTGAATTGTAAAAAATAAAACACTAATAGAAATTAAATAACTTGAATTCTTGAGTAGATAAGGTATAATCAATACGACATGGTAGATAAATCAAAATCTTTCCAATTAATAAATAAACGAATAATTAAATTAATCTAGAGAAAATATCATTGTGAAAAAATCACAGATAAAAATGACTAATCTATTAATAATTAATAAGAACTATTATTAGATTCCATGATTTTAGGAATGATGATACCCCTATTGTCAATACATTTCACATGATAGTTTAAATACTATAATTAGAAACATGTTTAATATCGAAAACTTACAATATCTCATGAGAAAAACTAATTCCTTGAGGGTAAATATAATACTGGGCCCCACCCATCACTAAAGGTGAAAAATAATCCGCATTTATCGATTAATTTATTTTATTAATCAATCAATATTCCTTAACATATTATATTTGTATTTAGTAAAGGATATGTATTTATCAATATATCCGCATTTAAAAAATATAAATAAAAAGTAAACATATTATATAATAATGGTATATGGTTTATGATATAAAAATTTACCGAAAAAATAATATTTTTTTTTATGGGAAATTAAATATCTAATGAAAAGTAATGAAAAGTGATTTTAGGAGAATGTTAACAATCACAAAACAATGTGAGACAACTGAATAACATTTACCACTTGGTAATTTGAATCTCCAATCCCCTTAAAAGAAATGAATCAATTTGAAAATTATAATACTAATAATTATAAATGGTTAATTATATTAAATTTTCAAATTAAAATATTTTGACCACAAAAATGTGAATTGGAGAAAAAAAACAAATAGGGACTCAGTGGAATGTATATTGATATGAAATCCAATACCTCATGCTTCCTTTTGATTGAATGGGATTTAAAATCCTTTGTAGTGGATAATGAAGGTCACTAACTTACCCTAGAACTATATTTATATTTATAATATCACATATGATCCTTTTATATCATTTTAAAAATCATTTTATGATAAGCATTATTTTTTTTTGTTAATTGCCTTTTTTTCACATGCATGTTTTTTCATGAAAGATCATATTTTTTATAATATTACATAGTTTAATCCTATATATAATAATTATAATTAATAGAATATTTTAAAATCAATTTTTATTTTAATACAAATCAAAAAATATGGATTTGATAAATGTATCTTGTTGTGCTCATGGAGATGGTAGGTTGTATTTAAGAATGAGTAATATTTCCATTCTCCAACAATCATTATGGAAAGAAGGTATGTAATATGTAATATTTCCAGAATGATCATAATTTCATAAATACCATAGTACATACTTTTAAATATAATTTATGTGGTTTTTTATGAAAATAGATTCACATCACTTTATGAAGTTTACATTCAACACATATATGAAAGTTTTTATCATCATTAAGTCAACAAAAAAAAGAAAGAAAATTATATGTATTATTTTTATAGCGTTATAAATATTTAATTAAAGTTATATTTTTTCATTTATATAACATATAATCATTAAATTTAACTGTATCATCTTCCATTTGAATATTTATTTTAAAACAACTCACAATGCCTCATGAGGTGGTAGTCCCCATACACACGAGCGAAGTTATCATATCTCCAATTAAATGAAACTTAATAAAGATATATATGAAATAATATCTCTAGAAAAATTAATAAATTATAAATATAATATATATACCTTATATCAATCATCATAATCATCCTTGGTAGTTGGAAATTAAAAAACAAAATGCATCGGTTTGTAAGGAGATAACCTGTAGTACAGAAGAAATTATGATTTTGAAACCCATTTGATTGAATTGTAGATGATTTTTGGTAATGAGAATATTGAAAAAAAAACCATTAATATATTTTATATTGAGGATATTAAATAATCTTGTATTGATAAAAATTTATGGATGTAGAGGAAGAAATAAAATAATGTTACTCATCAATGAAAAGTTCCTTTTATTAATGTATCTTATTTAAGACTGCACAAAAGCATTCTTTTTTTTGGATTTATGGACAATATAAGGCTTCTCGGAATTGGTAAAGAATGTTGGAATGTTATTTGAAAATATATTTTCTATTAAAAATCATGGATTAATTTTTGAATAAAAGTAGAGAGTGACTCCCCTTTTATAATAGTGGAGGATTCATATTTTTGAAAATACTAAAATATATTCACTATTGGGAGGTCAATATTACCTATGTGGATAAAAAATTAAACATTATGGTATTTATGGATGGTATGGTTTATAGTAACCTCTAATAAGTGATTAAAAACATGTTCTAAATATTTTTTTCCATAACATCTATGTTTCACAAATTTTACCATTTTGGTTTTCCACTCTGGTAAGCTTGTTTCCTAAACTAGGTAGTTAATCTGTATTGAATAAGAGAAAATGATAAATATTAAATAATTTGGACCCATTGATAATAAATATTATATCTAATTTTGAAAATATAAATACATTGTTTTTTTGGATATCAAAATCCAAAGAAGTTCTTACAACATGTAAAAACATTATTTTAACATTAATAATGCCAATAGAGTTTTTATAGTTTAGGGTTCAATATAATAATTTTAATATAAAAATTTATATATTAATGGGAAATAATTTTATATTTTTTAAATTTAAAAATATTCTAGAATAATTTTTTATTTTAAATAATTTAAAATCACTTAATAAAATATTATTTATTTTAAAATAACATTAATCTCAACTTATAGATTGTTCATTGAATTTGAATTTAAAATCATCAAGATGACGTTGGAATTCATATATATAATGTTAAAACATGTTTAAAAATATATATTCATATAAAAAATTAACTGAATCAATAATTTATTCATTTTAATGATGTTTTAATATTTTTAGTATCATTTATTTTAATTAATTATTAATAAAAAAATTAATGCATTCACATTTCATAAGAATCATAAGTAAATATTTCATATCTAAAAATTAATTAAAAATTATTATTATGAAAAATATCATTTATATTTAAAAATAATATAAATTATGGATCCTAGGTTGTTATTTCCCTATAAAATATTTTATAGATATTAAAATAATTAAAGGATTATTTTTCATTTATTTACATAACGTATTATATTTGTCACATTCCTGGAAATGTGTCCCCAAACTCATAAACTAGATAATATGATCATAAGGTTTTAAATAAATCCTTTCAATGGGAGTTTAAAAAATTTGTAGGTAATTTTAACCATTATATTTATAGTTTAACTTCTGTCGAACCAACTTTACCGTAATTGAGGTAATTAATTTTCACAGTATTCACTTCTCATTTTAGTAAAAAATAATGTTGAACCTATTACACATTAGAATTTTAATAAATTGAAAATATGAATCCATTTTTTATAATTAAATTCAAGCAAGTGGATGTTTTTTATTTCAAATTAATCATACAGGCGTGGTGAAGACAAATGTTTTCAATGAGAAAAGCTTCACAATATCACCAAAAATGGATAGAAAAATTCTATTTGAAAATTATTAAAAAGATATAAATTGGATTAATTGTTATTAAATTTTAATAATTTAACACAAAAAAAAACAAAAAAAAAACTTAACATTAGAAAATATATAGACGAAAAAATGAATTTCTATTAAAAATCAATATCTTTCTGTATTCATCAAAAATGAATTTTTTTATAAAAATAAAAAAAATTAAACAATGATAATTTTAGTATCACAATTCCAAAAATTTGGTTTATTTTAGGATTTAAGTCATCCTAATTTGTTAAAAATTATTTATAAAATATGTGCGCTATGCATGAATATACCGACATTAAAAAAATACAATTTTCTAGAAAATATTTCTTTTTCATTTAAATGGTTCTTATATTTTTACATATAATTATATAACTAATAAAAATGTGTAATATATATATTCTCATAATGTGGTTAATCCTTTTTTTCCCTCCATTTCAACCACTAAGAGATATCTATCGTATTAAATAATATTATTAATAGTGTATTGTAATTCTGTAAGACTCAGTCTTGCATGTAATGAATGTTATTTAAGAAACACATTGTTGGGTGTATCATAAGATATCCATGAAGTAAAATTTTTTATAAATGAAATATATTTTAATGTATTGGGGTTTTATATTATCTTATATGTTCTATATATATTTTCAAAAATTATATAGAATATAATGTCATTCTTTTAATATTTTAGGGTGTTACAAAACCTCACTACGTTAGAGTTACTTTTTGAACTAACTAGTGGGATGATGTGTTTTCAATAATGGTTGTAAATGTGATATATTTTTAGTAATTATTGGTTTCACTACTCTTTTGCGGTTTCTATTAAGAATGGATGATATAGTGATTGATATTTGATTATATTTTAATGTGGGGGAATTCAGAACTATGTTGTCATATAGTATTGGGTGTGGTTTATGGGATGCATCAATCAAAATTTAAGAAGAGGGGATCATCTGTATCATTACTCACTTTATGATTCCTTAGATTAATATTGATAATCAAGAAGTTTTAATTGTATAAAATATTGGTGGGTAGAAAACCATAGGTATATCGATTACGTTGAACTCAAATTTAGAGAAATACTGTTAATGTCTTCGGTGATGTTTTTTAAACGAATGGGTAGTGGACGTGGATTTTATTCTAGTATTGAATGCATGTGACCAATGAATTTTTGATAAGTGAAAAATACAATGGTTTGGATAATATTTTTTTTATAATCATACAAATTCTGAATTTTTAGTAGCTAACGACATTGTGTAATTTAATTATGGTTTGATGGAGTGACTAATTGTTTCTTTTTGATAAAGATACATATAATAAATGTGTCTTGGAAATGTTGCCACATCAGGAATGTATACAAAATTATACAATGTAGAATTAAATTTTTAGTGGGATAAGCCTAAACTGTGATAATCCCATTTCATTACATGCATATTTCAATAGTTTTCAATTGTATCAGTACGTGAGTGATGATTTGGTACAAAATGTAAAGTCAAAAATTGGGATATGATGTTACCAATAAATAATTCCATGGATGTTTCCAGGAGTCTTAAATCAATATTGGGATATTGAAATTATCAACATCATTGTGCATACAAATTTTTTTATTATAGGAATTAGTGCAATAGGGCATCAATTTGTGTTTTATACATGATATCAGGTATGGTGAAATTGATACTGACCAGAGAACATTATTTCGAGAACACTTGTGTTATAAGATAAAAATATTAAGTAGAATTAAGAGATTTTATTTTTTTTATTAGTATGTGTATGATATTCACACAACTATAACTAGTAGGATAAGTAAAATAAGTAGAATTCATAGATTATAAAGGACCAATATAGATCATGAGTAGTTCATGAAGAGAATTCTATTTGATGAGAAGTGTTTTTCGGAACAGTTTATAACAATTTGCATGGGTATGTGTAAGTGTTGTCAGTGAAATTACCTATTATAATTTACACTAAGTCATGGAAGTTTTAAATTTCAGGATTTATATTTATAATTAGAATGAATTATCATTTTTAACTTGTTTAAATGATGGTTTCACCAGGGTTGTTATAGTTTAATAAACATAATGAATATTTATAGTTGTTCAGTAAATTGTAATGTAAATGGAGGTTGTTTTAGATAGGACTCTAGTAAAAGGTCTGAGCACACCATTTGTTCAGTGAAGACAATAATTATAGTGTCCCTTAGTTTTTGAATCATCATGTCTTGTGATCTTTACTAGCTAACATGTGAGTTATTGATTGGATTGTACTTTCTCACTAGGTACTTGATACCATATAATTGCATTTTTAATGAAATGGAACCTAGGATTTCCTCAAAAATCCCACAAATAATCATGACATTTACTCGATGACATTTTTATTCCATGTGGGTATATGTGATATGTAAAAATGTTGATGGATTCACTTAGTTGAATGTGGCTTTCTTTTAGTTAAGAAACTACATGGGAGTTTCGTTGAATTAAGTTGACATTAGATGACACTAATAGATGAAATGTCTTGATAGATTGTGGTTTTCATCATAATAAGATTAGATGTATGATAGGATTGGTTCATACAATATTTTATTTGTTTGGATAATTGGATACCACTTGATTTGTTTTACCTCAATCATGTATCAATATAAATGATTAATTTTATTACATTGATTATCATTAGCTTATATTTTACAAAATAATCCTTATATTCAGTTAATTTTTAGTCAAAACAGATGGTGATTGATTATGGTTCAAGAGTGGATGTAGTGGGACAAAGTTGAGGGTGTCACTGCATAGTTGAGATAAATGGTACCCAGTATTTATACCATTATATGATGATTTATTTGTAATGTAGAATGTAAATATGGGTTAGAATTTTTGTTTAATCTCGGTTTTGTTCATGTGGGATAGCTTATTATGGATATTTTTTGAGATCCAATGGTTGATGGTTCCAAAAATAAGAGTAAAAAGGAGAAAAATAATGATGAATAAGAAGAAAAAGTAAAAAACATATAAAATATTATTATTAAACAGTAATCCCTACATCTATAATATATAATAACAATATCACTATGTTCATGGGATAACTACATAGAAAATATTATGATTTCTCAAAATCCAAGATCAAAATGATCACATAATGAAATATAGTTCTACAGTAACTTACACTACTAATATTTTAAATTGGGATGGGTGGCCCATTGGAATATATTTATAGTGTATGTAAATCCCACAAAGCTACAATATAACTATAAATATCTTTTATTCCATTATTGGATAATTTTTCAATATTGGCCAATACTATAGTACCTTATTTTTAGGTCATCAACAAACTCTGATAGAGTTGATCATCACTGGTATTATATAATCAATTAAAATTTGACTAAACTTCATCCAAGAGGATTGGGCTCAACCTTTATAACATATATGGGGAATTTGAGATAAGTTATGGCATGGTATGGATAAAACGGTTGTTTTATAGGAAATCTTTTTTTTTAATTTTGGGTTTTTATTCAACCATATTTGTTGGTTAAAATGGGTTCTATTTTGGGAGGAACATAGAGGGTGTTTGACCATTTTTAATGATGTGATTTATCTATAAATACCTATTATGAGGTTATGTTATGCACTATTGATAGAGAAGGGTTATAAAAGAACCATTTGGATATATCCCTGTGCGAGGGTATCTGATGGGATGTAATAGGTCAACTGGACTAGACCAATGACGATGAGTATTAACCTACAAAAGGGTGAAAAATGTATAGTTAGAAAGGGAGGATCTACTATATAACCATGAGCATAATGAATGTGGGTAGTAGTACAAGGAAATGTATTATTGGTATATTATAATGCATGGTGCATGATGGGATATAAGTTGTAGATACGAGATTTCATGAGATGTTGTATTGCATGACATTGTGTTGTGATGTTTATTCATGATGATGTTTATTTATTTAATGATTGAATAATATAGGGATGGATGAGAAAACCAGTTCTATTATTCAGTGAATTTTAAAATAGAATGATCTTCCACATATGACATTATGTGGTCACTTCCAAGACATTATTCATGTCACATGGGGTTTATTGATATAAAATATATTTACCTAAAAATTATTCTATGATATTTTAACATACAAATAATGTTTTATTTGATGTGTTTCTATACATATATACTTTATATAATTTAATACGATTGTTTTATTTATAATTAACATTATATAAATATGAACCCTAGTCGAGAAACATGGGAGCTAGTGGTGTGACATGGGAAGATGGTGATTTAACACAGTTCCAATTGACCAGATCATGATTTTCATAGTGGTGGGGAACCAAAATTACCAATTAAGATATATATATATATTACATTGGTTGAAGGCTATTTCAATATCAATTTTAATTTGAAAATAATATTTAATGATATTCCAATCGTTTAATGGAAAATAATGTGTGGTGGGATGCAATTTTGATTTATTCCCAACCATGGAAATAATATTAAATAGTATTCCTATCACATACATAACTTATTTTAAAGTTATTTTTAATTTATTTTCCATTCATTCTTTGTTTTGGGGGTTTCCCAAGCATTTATGGAAGAATGGGTGAGTTTTCAGGAATTGAGCCAAACGATGAGCCCAATTCTAGATTTAAAATTAATTTTTTTTTATAACTCATTCATTTTCAACATTTTTTATCCATTAAAATTCCTACTTGGCCTCCCATGACCTATTAACACCAAAATTTAAATTTGGAGCCTTTATAAATCCATAATCATGGGGGGATTTTGGTTTTTATTTAAGAATTGGGCCAACCCGAAAGCCCATTTTCCAGTTTTGAATTGTTTTTTTAATTATTTAATATAGTATTAATTATAATGTATTTTTTGGTGATTCTCCCTCTCTCTCGACCCTAAGAATCCAAGGCGCGCTCCCATTTCCTTTCCCCCCTCCTTAGAGCTCTTTGAAATCACGACTTAGGGCTGAACATCATAGGGTGTCTCAAATCGACCAGAATTGAAGAGGTAACTTCATACCTTTTTAACACTCTCAATTATTACTCTTTTCACTCCATTAATGTTCCTAAATGAACAACTAAATCTTTTTCGAACAACCACTAAATTTTGGCTTTTCTCAATTTCATCTACTTTTGTTTTTGGAGTGATTAATTCAGGATACATTAAGTAATTGAGTCCATTTCTTTCTTCTTTCATTTTTCTTAGGGTTTCATTAAATGTGCTTAGGGTTTCTTCCCTTATACATGAAGCCCCAAATTTCCACAAGGTAAGGTGTCAAACCTAAGGTTTAATCTTGGGTTTTTTTGGTCTAATTTTCTACTTTTAGGTTTGATCTACCCTTCTTGAGGTGTAGTGGTGGTGCGTTTGGGATTTCGCACAAAGGATTCAGGGGTTTCATTTGATTTGGTAGGTGATTACAATGTAGATGTAATATTTGTGTATTATAAATCTGTATTTATCATATTTTCAGGTTTATATCATTTCATTATTACTGCAAAAAATTGGTTCAAATGATGTTTCTGTGGCAAATGAATTTTAAATGCAAATTTGGTGTGAAATTGGACGTTTTCCAAAGAATTTTTTTATTTGTTTATTTGGGGATTCCCTATAAATAATTGTTTTTTTACCTGTAATAAGGCATAAAATACTGTTTATATTGTTTATCCCCTTTGGTTATAGCTGCAAAAATGGGTTTTAATCGTGTTTTTAAAGGAAGTGATGTTTTGGTTCCACTTTTGTGTGAAAATGAAGGTTTTACAAAGTTATCACTTCTTGTTTAACATGGGGATGCCCGAAAATTGATTTTTTGTATTAATTGAAATTTATTGGGCTGCATTTACTTTTTTGGTAACTTAAAAGTGTGAACATGTTGTAAAAGTGGGTTTCTTATGGGGTTTTGTCTGCAAAACAACACGCGATTTTGAGATATTGTTTTATTCAAATTCAAAGTGTTTGTTGTGTGTTTTAAGTGGTATATAATGTGATAGCTACTGTATTTGGTGTATGTGAACAATAGTGGTGTTTTAAATTAAAATGGAAATCTGTTAAATGCTGAAATTTTTTGAGCACAATGGGGGAAGCCCGGGTACCTAGGTGGGGCGGATGTGTGCTAGTCCAACTAGTGGACCGGATGGGTTTTGTCCCTGTTTCACATAGCATTTGGATAATGACAACTCTAAATAATCATTGTGTATGATGATTTGGGACCACGTGGTTTTGGGTATGTTCCCTACTAGTGGCTCGTGCATGAGAAAATATTTTACTATGGTTACATTACACCGAGTTACGAGGTACATGGGCCCCGAGACTATATAGTGCCTAGGGGTGTTCCCTATTTTGATAATCATTTTATTTGTGGTATTTTACCTTGTATTTGGGTGTATTTGGAATTAAATTTAAGTATATAACATTCCTATTGAAATGTGTTTACATTCTGAAAGTTATATCTTGAAAAAGGTTTTCAATTTAAATTTTCATTTCTTGGATTTTGTCGCTGCTTTTCATTGCATATTAAAACTACTTGCTTTTACACCTTGTATTGTATGCACCTTGGATTAATTGGGTGGTTTACTATTTGTCTTATACTCACACCCTACTTTCACCCCTTGTGTGTACGTAGACTTTATTATTTTTGACTCAGGTAAAGTATAGGCCAAGGGTGATGGTGGTTCAGGGTGTTAGTCCCCATCGTTGGGGCGGAGTTGTGGAGATGACTTGCAGGTGATGGCCCCATTGTCATGTGGAGTCCTTGGGGATGTGTTTTTGTTGTCATTATTTGTATTTTGAGCTCTTTTATTATCTTTAATTCAATTTATTCAGTTCTGGGTTTTTTTATTAAGACTTGTTTGGAAACAAATTTCTAAATTTATATTATGGATTGTTTTTAAGGTTTTATGATTTCATAATTGGGTAAATCATTCCAAAACCTAATTGTTTGATACTCGGGAACATTTTCTAGCCAGTGGGGATAGGGAACTCCATTCGGCCCTTGTCACAGGATGGGTTTGGTGCTGGTTTGATGGCGACCATATTTGGTTCGTGACAAAATGGTATGAGAGGATGTTCAGGTTAACTCTTTGGGTCAGGTTATTTGGGGAAGAGGCAGGATAGTGTGGAGTTAGGATTTTTGGGACTAAGAATTATAGTTATGGGTAGTGTTCCTGATCAACACACCTCTTGATGGGATTCTTGTTTCTAGTAGAGGTTGGGATTTATTTAAGTCCTTTGGTTTTCTTGGTTCGATGATTATTAGGGGAAATGAAAAGAGAGTTGGGTTAATGGACTTAGTGATCTCACAGGGCATAGAAATCCATGTGGAGCCAAGTATATTCCCTAGAACACTCTCTGTGATAGTGAAGTGATTGTAATATGCCCACCAACCATATTTCCAAGTCACCCACTGAAACTAGTTTCCTCTCGTATTGTTTTGTGCTTTAGTTTTGAAATCTCTGAACTTTGGTTTTAAAGTGACTTGGTTTTAAGAAGTGGAAAGTTTTTGTGAAATGATTTTGAAATAAAGAGTGAATGTTTTGATTTATTAAATGGTGGAACTAAATTTTCAGAATTGTTTTGAAATGGAAAATGGTGTGATTACAGCTCTTTTGAAAGTAGGAACTATATTGAAGTTGGTTTTGAAAAGTGTTTCTAATAGAGTTTCCTAAACAATAAAAGGGTGTTTTAATGGGATGAGATGTTTTGAAATTGAGGTTAATATGTTTAAAGTGAGTTATTTTCTAAATGTTTGTGTCTTTCTAAAAAGCTTTGAAATATGTGAATTGGGAATTTGATCTTGTGGATAGTAGTTTTTAGAAAAAAGGATGTGTTGGTTGACTGTTTTGGTTTTGAAAAGTGGAAAGAATTTTTTGTTTCAACCTTTGGTATATCCATGAGAAACCACATGCATGGGGTTATATGGGATGATGGATTTTTGATGGAATGACTAGATGAGTTCCGGAATGGATATGAGGAGGGTGCCCGGTGTGGCACAAAAACATGCATGTGTGAGGCCCATGGGATACCATTGGTGGATACGCTTACCGTTGAACCATTTATTTTAAATGAAATGGTTTTAATGAAAACATTTTGACTTGAAAAATAGTTTCGGATGGTGTGTATTATGTGTTTTTGAAAAATTTTATGTTGTGGGATGTTTTGTGTCTAAGAACCCCTCCTGTTAGAACTGTGTTTTGGGTTTGTGTTTGGTTGGTGAGCTGGGTAGAAGGACCGGTTAGTAGTCTCCTATGAGATATGTTTCGGGAAACCTTTATGTTGGATCCCTTCATGTGTTTGGATCTGGTTTGTGGAACTTTTTTACCAATGGACCAGCTTGGTTGGGTCTTTAGGTTCTCTTGTTGGATAAGGTATGCCCCCATTAAGGGTTAATGCATAACTGAAGTGCAACCCAGATTGTTTCCCCATTGAAAATCCTCCAGTTGATCAATATAAGGAATATTTTTCTTGATATTTTTAGATTGAGTCTACACCATTTCCTTTCTTTGATTTTTAGATGCTCTTATAATGGTAGAGTTCTCATGGAAGTTTGAAAGAGACCTTAATTTCTTATGTTTCATGAATCATCAAAGGTGGATGTGGTCTAGGGTTGTTAGTGTGGATGAGTCTCTCGATGGTGTCTAAGAGGACCTTTGGGTTCTCAAAAGTTTCTTTGAATAATGATTTCATGCTAAAAAAACGATGTGGGAAATATGGTCATGAGAGGATATTGTGTCCACTTTCTAGAATTGAGTGTTTTTTGGGGATGTTGTATAATGTCCCTCTCCATGGATTTTTTATATCATTCGCAATGGTCATGTTCAGTGATGCCTTATGATTTCATGTGCTCGATTGACTGTATAGGTGAATGTTGCAAAATCCTCTTAGAGTACCAGTTATTTTGGGCAAATATCTCCCTTGGAAAAACTTCAAAATCTTCCATTTTAGAGGAAGGTGAGTTTAAGTGTTCTTTACTTCTATTATTTCTTACATAATGAAACAAGGTGTGATGTGTGTGCATCTTCTTATCCCTTGTTTCAGTGAAATATCGGGATCGGTTAAAGTGAATTTGGAATGTTTTGTGTCTAGAAAACTTATCTGGGATTACGGTGTAGTTGTTGGTGGCACTGAAAGAAGAATTATCATTCAGTGGGTTCCCAAATACTAACTGCGAGGCCCAATATGCTTCAATCATTTGAGCTCCAGCCGTAGGCCTCAGAGAAAAGCTGGCTCATAGTCAGGGGAAATCACAGGGTCATTTAAACCCTTGTACAAAGTCATATCCTAAATATGAAAGGTAGGAAGATTCTAAACCTCTAGTATCATCATGCTTCTTCTTTTTTTCATTTTTGGTGGAAATAGGCGGAGGTCCTTGTACCAATGTCATCGCCCAATGTCATTCCCTCCCCCTTTGGTTTCCATTGAGTCTTTGGAGAATGGTTGGAAATTTGGCTAGATAGGATGACCACATAGTTTGTGAACGATTAAGAGTGACTATGTGCCTGGAAGCCATGTAGGAAGATTGATCAACACAGTTAGTTCACGGTTTCACAAACTGTGCGGACTAACCGTGCGACCTTCCAAAAACAAGAAATTTTTGGGTTTTTATGTGTCGGCCCATCATGGTCAGTTAAGATGGTTGGTTCTTATGGTGGGAAGAACCACAATGATTCTCATGTATGTTCCTTCAGAAATTTTGAAAGGAAGTCTACCCTATGTACCAGGGAGTCCGTTCCGGCCTCCCCCTATTAGTGTCCTGATTCTATCTCGAAAAAAACTATTGGTTGTCTCTTATGGTGGGGAGCATATTTGGGTCCCCCCGTTCCAGTAAATTAGATTTATCCATGGCCTTTTCTTGGCATAGATAGTCTCGTTCGGAGCTATCTAGCTACCGAAATCTTCTTTGAGTAAATGTTGGGACTGGAGAGTGCCCAATGGTTTAGTTAATGTATGGTAAGTGTAACCTTATTAAAATATTTTGTTCGTTTGGGTGAATTGTTTGAGTCATGTTCGGATAGTGTTTTAGGAGTTTAATTTTGGGATAAAGTATGAATGTGATTGATAATTTACGGAAAGTGGTGTATGTTTTTATTGTGAGAGTAATCATTAATTTATCACAGGAGGTGTTTTGACCTTTTGAGGCGAAACCTGACAGGTGAGTACCTATTGGTTTCTCAGTTGGGTTTGGTTGTTGCTTTGACTTTGCAATGACTTTCCGAGGAAGAAAGTTTTCAAGGTGGGAATAATTTTTACATACATAACTTATTTTAATGTTATTTTCATTTTCTTTTCCATTCATGCTTTGTTTTGGGGGTTACAAAAGCTTTTATGGAAGAATGGGCGAGTTTTCAGGAATTGGGCCAAACCGCGAGCCCAATTCCAAATTTAAAATAATTTTTGTTTCTTTTATAACTCCTTCATTTTCGACATTTTTTATCCATTAAAATTCATACATGGCCTCCCCTGAGCTATTAACACCAAAATTTAATTTGTAGCCTTTGTAAATCTATAATCATGGGGGGGGGGTTGGGTTTTTATTTGAGAATTGGGCCAAGATAAAATCTCATTGTCCAGTTTTAAATTGTTTCTTTAATTGTTTAATATCATATTCATTATAATGGAATTTTGTTGATTCGACCTCTCTCTCGACTCTAAGAAGACCAGTAGCGCTCCCATTACCTTTCCCCCCTCCTTACAGCTCTTTGAAATCGCAACATAGGGCAGAACATCATTGGGTGTCTCAAATCCATAAGAATTGAAGAGGTAACTTCATCTCTTCTTAACTCTCTTAATTATTACTATTTTCCCTCCATTACAATTCCTAAATGACCTCCTAAATCTTTTTCGAACAACCCCGGAATTTTGGCTATTTTCAATTTCAGCTACTGTTGTTTTTGGAGTGATTAATTTTGGATACTTCAAATAAGTGAGCCCATTTCTTTCTTCTTTCATTTTTCATAGGGTTTCATTCAATGTGCTTAGGGTTTCTTCCCTTATACATGAAGTCCCAAATTTCCAGATGGTAAGGTGTCAAATCTAAGGTTTAACCTTGGGTTTTCTTGGTACAATTTTCTATTTTTAGGTTGGATCTACCCTTCTTGATGTGTGGCGGTGGTGCGTTTTTGTTTTCGCACAAAGGATTCAAGGGTTTCATTTGATTTGGTAGGTGATTCCAATGTTGATGCAATATTTATTTATTATAATTCTGTAATTATCATATTTTCAGGTTCATATTATTTTATTATTTCTGCAAAAATTGGTTCTAATGATGTTTCTATTGCAATTGAATTTTAAATGCCAATTTGGTGTGAAATTGGGGGTCTTACAAAGAAATGTTTTATTTGTTTATTTGGAAATTTCCAATTAATACTTAGTTGTATTTATTGACCTATAATAAGTCTTAAAATAATATTTATAATGTTTATCCCCTTTTTTATTAATGCAAAAAATGGGGTTTAATTGTGTTTGTAATGAAAATTAAGTTGTTGTTCCACTTTTGTGTGAAAATAATGGTTTTACAAAGTTATCATTTCTTGTTTAACATGGGGATGATAGAAAATTGATTTGTTGTTTTAATTGAAATTTATTGTTCTGCCTTTACTATTCTGGTAACTTTCAATTGTGAACATAGTGTACAAGTGGGTTTCTTAATGGGTTTTGTGTGCAAAACAACACGAGATTTTGAGAAATTGTATTATTCAAATTCAAAGTGTTTGTTTTGTGTTTTAAGTGGTATAAAATGTGATAGCTAATGTATTTGGTGTATATAACCAGTAGCAGTGTTTTAAATTAAAATGGATATGCTTTAAATGCTTAAATTTTTTGAGCACAAAGGGGGAAGCCTGGGTTCCTAGGTGGGGCGGATGTGTACGAGTACAGCTAGTGGACCGGATTGGTTTTGTCCCTGTTTTACCTAGAATTTGGATAACGACAACTGTAACTAAAATATGTATATTATTATTGGGTACCAATAGTTATTTTTATGTTCCCTACTAGTGGCTCATGCAAGAGAACATATTTTACTATCGTTACATTACACCGAGGTATGTGGTACATGGGGCTCGAGACTATGTAGTGCCTATGGGTGTTCCCGATTTTGTTGCTCATTGTATTTGTGGTATTTTCCCATGTATTTGGGTGTATTTGGAATTATATTGAAGTATCTAACATGAAAATTTAAATGTGTTAACACTATGAATGTTTTATCTTGAAAAAGGTTTTCAATTTAAAGTTACATTTCTTGTAATTTGTTGCTGCTTTTCATTGCATATTAAAACTGCTTACTTTTTCACCTTGTATTGCATGCACCATAGAATCATTGGGAGGTATAGTATTGGGATAAGGATCAAAACATAATTACAACCCTTGGGTATAATTAGAATTTATTATTTATGACTCAGGTAATGGAAAGGCCAAGGTTGATGGTGGTTCATGGTGTTAGTCCCCATCGCTGGGGCGGAGTTGTGGAGACGACTTGCGGGGGATGACCCCACTGTCGTGTGGAGTCCTTGGGGATGTCTTTATGTTGTCATTATTTGTATTTTGACCACTTTTATTGTCTTTAATCCAATTTATTTAGTTCTGGGTTTTTTATTAAGTCTTGTTTGGCTATATATTTTAGAATGTATATTATGGATTGTTTTTAAGGTTTTATGATTTCATTCCTGGGTCAATCGTTCCCAAACCTAATTGTTTGATACCCGGTCACTTGTGCCAGCCCATGGGGATAGGGAACGCCCTTCAGACCTTGTCATAGGCTGGGTTTGGTGCCAGTTTGCTGGAGACCAAATTTGGTTCGTGATAATTCTAATTCATAATTTATTTAGATATTGTATTAGATATTAAGAATATTTTTGGAATTTTAGTTGGCTATAAGGGAACTATACCACTCTACCATGGACACGGATGGGTGGTAGGATAATATTACACCCCAATACTTTTCAATGTCATGGGGTTGGGTTCTTTACCTTTATAAGTGGGGCATAACACTATGATATAACACACTAAGTATATATATTCTTTAATTAGGTAATAAGTTTGATGAAATGTGGATCATTTATGTGATAAACTGTGGTTATGTAAATATTGTCACAAATTCTTCTAAATAATGAGATTAATGGTTACATAAATTATTGAATGTCATGATAACAAATCTATTTGTACTGTTTGTTGACGTGATATTGGTGGATTTTATATTGGCATATTGTACATGAGATTTATTCTTTATATATTACACAAAAAATAGTTGAAGTAGGTATGATTTACAAATCATGGTGTATTTTTTAGAATCCAACAATCCCACTAGTGTTATGAATTTAATTCTCCTATGATTAATATTAAATCTCATGCATGAAAAAAAAAATTTACTGATTCTTTTGGGTAAATTATTCAAATTGACTTATTTAGTTTTGTGATCACACCATACATATTCTCCCCATAAGAAATGAAGACCCATTGGTCAACCTTCATGTTAGTGTATGAGAGATAATATAAATTGAGGATCTAGAGGAGCTCAATAAGGGTTATGGAGAGAGTTTGAGGTAGGTTTAAGGAAAATATATGGGTAACGTTTTTATATCAATGCGTATGATTTTAGTTATTGTATTATTTCTACTAAATAAATATTATTATACTACAATCTTTATCATGTATGGATGTTTTATTTATTTTTCTACTATTTCTTATGAAGATACTGATTGTATAGTATCTCCTCATGGTTTATCAGAATCTCGTTTCCAATTAAATGCCTCTTACATATGGGGAGTCTAGATATAGATCATGTAACGACCCAAAGAGGATCTATTTGGTTTATCTAGGCCTGAGATGTAACAATATGAAACAATTTTATAAATTATATAATAATATTACAATAGGCTCCATTATTTTAAAGCATTGAATTATTTAGGAAAATAAATGCTTATAAAAATTTTGATTATAAAAACATAAAAATATGAATATATCAAAAAATATATCCACTAAATTCATGTATACATGTTAAAATATTTATATTAGTATATTATATGTTTAGTATCTCATAAGACCATCATCGTTTTTACTAAAATTAAATTTGATCATTTTTCTCGAATAATAATTAATGAACAATTATAAATGAATAAATGTAAAACAATACCAATAATATATAAAGTTGTATATAGTTAATTTCTTATTTATATGAATGAATCCAAAAGCTGATTTACAATAATTAAATTAATATTGATCTATCTAGTTTATATGTTATAATCTCTATTTCACTTATCAAATTTAGAAATTGGAAAAAAGTTATATCTTTTATTGAAGAATATAAATCAACTTTGTTAACAATTATGTATAAAACCACTCTTGTTATATTGGAATTATTAAAAATATTATAGTATCCAAACATTTTTTAAATTTTATAACCAATCAACTAGATAAATTTATATCAAATTTCCCCTTACATTAATATTTTTATAATTTTCTCCATTATAATTATTGATATATAAATTTCCCTAAAATTATTCATTTAAAAATTTAATTCTTGATAGTATCTCACATATGTGTCATGTAAAACCAATATCTCAAAACATATATTAATAAAAGAAATATCAATTTCTATAATATATATATATATTTATTTATTTAGTAATATACTTATTTGATTAACAATAATTTTTTTCTTTTAGTCCTTATTTAAGAAACTATTTATTTTATCTTTTTCCTATGGAAATATATATATTCGGATCTAGGCCAATATTTTAGTATAATACTAGAAAATAGAAAAATTATTTTTCATACGAGTATCACAGTTTTAAAATAATTTATGGTGTCTTTTGTTGAATATACTCCCACTAAAATGATAACCCGCCTACATAAGACTTATTAGTTATAATTTATCTTTATTTTACTAACATTTTAGTTAATATTGGAAATTATCACTTCATTTAGATACTTTGGTTGACTATAATATCTATTATATGATATATCAATCTTGGATAATTGATTGGATATCAAATTTACCAAATTCATATTATGAATTATCTCCACTCCATTCCTTTAGAGACCAAAAAAATATAACACAATGTTTATAAATGAAGTTATCACAATACATTAAGTTAGTTTGGGTTTTTTTTCATAAAATAGTATTATTTTATCATGCATGAGTTAACAAATATTATCCAAGAGCTCCTAATATTAGATGAAACTAACAATATTGATGATCAATATCTTTAGAAATGTTTTTTTGACAAAATTGCATCCCTTTCCTTTTTAGGGGGTTTTAAATTTTCTAACCATATATTTATTACACATCGAATATATATATTATGTCTCATGAATCCTATATATGTATAAATTTATTTAATTATTTAATTTATGATCTAGTCCATTGAAAAGAATTATTATATTTTAATAATATTAATGTACTACTCTTATAAAATCAACGATTTCTCTTATAAATCCTCAATAATAATTTAATTAAAATATTCAATCACACCAATAAATATTGTTTTAAAATGTTTTTTAGAATACCTATCAAATATAAAATTAAATTGTAAGAATCAAAAACCATATTAGGGATGGTATTAAGTGAATATTATCCAACACCATACATTCTATACTGATCTCTATCTTCCCAAACAGGAGATAATTCAGACCCAATGTCTTATTATCCATAGACGATTACACAAGTCTACTTTATAGATTTTAAAATAAATTAACTAAAAATATGTATGAATTATTACATAAAAATCATAGTATTTAAATTTATTAAATAATCTATTTATTATGATTCAAAAAAATTAAATCATATGAAAGACTGAAAATGAAACTCAATAAATGGGTGATTTGAAATTGTAAGTAATAAATAATTTTTTTAATATATTCTAAAAATATTTATAATAAAAATATTTTATTTTCAAACAGGTTTAAATAAATAAATTAATATTTCATAAAATTAATCATGAGACATAAAAAAATTAACAAAATCTAATAACACAAGATCTGAACATTTCTTATAAATAAAAATATAAACAATTGTTAATATTAAGCAGAAATTTATATGGACTCTTATATGTAAGCAATAAATACGAACTTCCACATTTATTATTTAAATATTACTACTACATATTTATGATTAAAAAGAAAATATATAAACTAATATAATTTTAATAATATATAAATTCAAGATAAATATTAAATTTTGACATTTTATTTCATGTGAACACTTCATATTTTATAATGTTAACTACATTATTTATTAACAATTGTATATATTTGTATAATTATTTTCGATGTAAAACAAAATTATGCATAAATCACATCATCCAAAACAAATTATGGTGTTGTTTACGGTCTCCATGTGATTCATAAATATTTAATTAATAATTATAATCTTGCATTAGAAATTATTAAATTAATTATAAAAATTTTATATTTCCTTTTTTGGATAATTTATAAAAAAAATAAAAAATTATAATTATTTTATCAAATATATTTCTTAAAATACCATCCACTTGAAGGTATGATTCCACTCCCTATGATATTGGGTTAAAATATACCATGGGATTTATTTATTATAATATAATATGTCATTTCTACTATATCATAGAAAATAGTGTTTTATATCCCAAGATGTGTTATAAAAACATGAAATTAGTGAACCAGGAAAATAAAATGTTGTTAGACGCATTTAGAATAATAGGTGAAAATAACATTATTTGCATCCTTAAGATAAAAAAATATTTAACACTATAGAACTCTCTTTGAGATCACAAAATGATCGACAAAAATTTATTCCTCTATTTTTGGAAACTCATGGCTCAAAATATCTCACAAAAGATATATGATATCAATTTTACAGATATCTCTATCTAGTAATATATTATGAAATAGATCATATTGTTTATAGTCACATCCATATGTTTCTATTTTTGATATAGTATTCTTTATAAAATTTCTTATTTCTCTAGAAAAAAAATATTTTTATCCAAAAATCACTTGATATTGTCTTGGATAACATGGAATGGGTTCTATGACTTCTAATGTGTCTGAATACATTGAAAAAATTTCAAACCCAAACACCATGATCTACCGACTATATGTATAAGTAAATAAAGTTAATATGAAGATATTCCATGATATTTCACACTTATTGTCAATGTAACATTTCTAATACACTTAATTATGATGTTTATTAAATAATATCAGTTTCAAAGATCTATAGGTCATCTACTATCGTTATCAATCATAGATCATTTCCTTAGCACTACTCGCATATTCACGACATGAAAACATCCCAAAAAGTAAAAGAATGATTCAAAGATAGTGATTGATCTATGTAATGTAATATATCGTGTATATATTTCATGAACATTTTAGGTATATATATATCATTAAGGAAATAATAGAGACATAAATATTTTTAAGTAGTATACGTTTCATAATTTTTTACCTTAAACATTATGTCAATACTATAGAAAAATACATAAATAAGGCCTAATTATAAACTTTTTTAATGTTTTTTTAAATTATAAATATAAATGAAATATAAAATGTGTTATTAGTGAAATATTGACCACAATAAAGGAATGAATGGGAAGACATGTTATAGTCGGATCCCCAGTATATGTCAATAAATTCAAGTATAAATCATCATGAAATATTCATCAAAAATATAATATCATCTATTGTGTAATACTATATAATATAGTGTGTTATATATATTTAATATTTCATTTATTATATTTGGGTAATCTCCTTTTTGTTTTTATGATTACAAGTTTTTTATTTTTAAGGGAATTTTATGAGAGGTATATAATATAGAGAACCATTTTTATTTATATATACTTTTTTATTTTATGGGATTTGGAGAAGGAATAAGAAGATGAAGAGTTGAATTTTGGTAGAAATCATATTGAACATGAAATAAAAATGTCTTTAAATTAGTTACAATATTTAGATAGTTCTAGTGTTCGACAATTAATGTATTTTGTTTTTGGTTCAGGGGTCATTGATACTAATGAAAATACCTATTGAAACCCCACAAAAAGGAATCACGTTTTATTTTTACATGTTGTGTTTCTAATGTAAACTTCCTAGAGATTAGTTATATATTTAGGTTTAGATATGATAACTATGTTTATAAGAAACCTAAAATATTTATGGAAAATATTCCGTAGAGGATTTTGAAGAGGTATTGAGTTTTTAATAGGTGAATTCGAGGAAGAAAACATTCCATGGTTGAATGAAATGGTATATTGGACTGATTTTAAAAAACATTGTGTTTTATAAAAAACACACACCATATTAGATTTAAAAAATGGGTGAATTAAAATTTCTAAATAGATAATGATTTAATGATAAGATATAAAAAAATATGTCTTATTAAATAGAGAATTGACTAATAAAAATTGTTTGTGTTTTTTTGGAAATAGATCTTAATTAATGATGATTCAAAAAATAATAATGTAAAACTTCCAAATATAATTAATTTATCTAAACCCACCTTATAGACTTGGTTTTTGAAAGGGAAAACATGTGTTATAGTACTAAAGCCCCTTGTAAACCATTGATGGATCTTTATTCTTGTGAGTGATTAAATATAATCATTGATCATTGGTGAGTTTAATACTTAGTCTATTTCATGAAAATGAATATTAAAATATTCATTGCATGAATTTTTCGTAATAATGTTATTTTTTAATAACGCGATGATGAAATTGTTCTTGTTACTAGATAATTTATGATTAAAGGTTGATATTAATTAGTGTAAATTGAAAGGATCTTAATTTGATGAGGAAAGGGCTTATAGATTCAATCATAGGCATTAAAAGTTTATTGTATAGTTTGGTTGACAATGTGATTGTTAATTCCAAGTGATCATATGTATTCATTAAAATATGTGAACAGTCAATGTGATATTATGAGAAGCCAAAAATGAAATTCAATGATATGTTGTGGAAATAAGGTAAATTGACCTCTAATTGTAATCACTTATATAGTTTCGTTATGTAGATCATGATCCATTATATTATTATTTTATGAAATTTACCTTGATAAAGATTGAGTCGCATAATTCTCAAAACCATGATGTGGGTAGGGAAATTTTATTTTAAGGTGATATTATACATGATTGAATGTGTGGTTGACCCTAAATTGATGTGTTGGATTTCCTTGGGACATTTTTATATTAGTGTTGATTAAGATTTTTATTTGGTATATATTTTTATTAATAAGGTAATGATGTATGTGATATGAACTATGCTATCAATATTTTAATTCATGATGTAATATATATTGGAAATATGTGGTACTATATAATTATTATGAGATGTAAGGGATGTGAAATAACAGTTTGGTTGGAGAATATTAGAGGGATGTGGTACTTCATTATAATGATGTATACTAAGGGATATTGTATTCAATGAAGATGATTTCAAGGAGGGGTGTGGTATTATAAACACAACTATTGTTTTTATAGTTTTTATGTGTATACAATAATATTATGGTAGTTTTTATGACTATATTTACCACATTAACGGTGATAGGTATTTTTTTGTTGTAAATATAATACTTCAGGAGGATTGGATAATAATACGTAGTAGTTCATGTGGTGAATGTGGATTTTGGGGGTGTCAAGAGTCTTTTGAGGTGGCAGATGACATGTGTTGTGGGCTTTAAATTATTGATTTTTCTCATTAACAATTTTTATAAAATAATAATTTTATAATTGTTTTTCATTTATAATAATTTATTAATATTAAATGAACATAATGGTTGTATTACGAAGAAATTATTACGCATACTGGAGTACTCAATCAATTTTTACCTGCTATTTTTAGACTTATAATATAACGTTAGTGTGTTTTAAGGAGATTATATTGTATGAATGAGGAGATATGGATGAGAGTAGAAATATTTTCGTGTTAGTGTAACCTATTATGATAATGGATTATCATTGATTCATTTTTCATCATTACCCAATTTAGTTAATTCTTTTATTTTCTATGTTGTATTTTTTTAGTTTTGGCTAAATTTTGTAGTTTACATTAAATAAGGGAGAGATGTTCCATATTTTTGATTTTATAACTTTTTTTCTTAATTCCCCATCGTGGAATTTTAGAAAAATGATTCCAATGGTAAAACTTAATTTTTTTCTTACTTAGGTGGATTTCGTGTGGGGTTATGAAATTATTACATGAAATACTATAAAATATTATAATATTAATCATAGGGTATGTACAAGTAAAGGTTTTTTAGGGTTTGGAAATTTCATTTTCGATGTATTGTATATACAGTATACCAAGGAAACCATTGAAGGACATAGATAGACATTACGATTATATGTATGGAATTTTATTAAAAAGGAATCTCTACTAGAGGGATTGTGTATTATCATAGGAGATTTCATACATATGTGGTTTTATTAATCTAAGAGTACCATGTCGTTATTGTAACAATGCTGGCTATAGTATCCCGAAAATGGTGGTCACATTATAACATTGGTACAAGATGCAATGGTTTATATCCAAGAGAATGAAATAACTTAGTTGTTTTTAGAGACAAGATACATACATTAATCACAAATTATGTTGAAAAAAATGAAATAAAATATAAATTTTCAGTGATAACTTTATTCTTTATTATCATAAATTCCAAAAATATTCAGTGCTCAATTATTGGTACCCTTGGGTAATGAAAACTAACTAAGATGTGATTACCAAATCATTGAAAGATATATTGTCTGAAATAATCAATCATAGATAAAATAAAAGATTTATTATATGATAGAGATAAGTACTAATAAAATAGTCCATATAACTAATATCATAAAAGGGGAATACATCAATATATGGATCAAAAACACAAATAATAATATGGATAAAAATAATTGATTTCATAATGATAGAATTCATAATGTTGGGTATCATAATCTTTTCATTAAGTCCTTATCCCAATAAATCCAACCTAAATAGGATATGATTACGCCAAATACCCAAGAAACTGTCCTTATGAAACCAATCATTTAATAAAATAATAAACCTTATATAAGGCCCCACTCATCAATTATAAATCCCAATGTCATCATCATATTAATATAGAGAATATATAGAACAATATATAATAAAAATAACTATTAGTATTGAGAAAACTAGAATAATTATGTCAATATTTTCCATACATAAAAATTAGAATAAAATGATCATAAGAAACCCTAATAAATAATGTGGATGGTATCATTATAGTATATATCTAGTGTAGAATAAGAAAATTTAATGAGTGCTGACATATATAAGAAACAACAGTGTAAATTCACTTTTAAAACAAGAAGAAATATCCATTTCTATTAAACCAAATTTATTAATAAATATTCATATAACTATAGGAATATTATTTTATTTCAAATGTGATGGAATATTTAAGATGAATTTTTATACATAAAATTAATATGATAATGGGTAAATGAGATCAAGAGATAAATGTTAAATATAATTCTTTTTAAATTTTAATACATAGTTAGAAACAATTAGTAATTAAAATATTACAAGACCCAATTTAACTATTAATTGGAAAGACATTGTTAAATAAAATTTACCTTATGAAATAATATTTTTATATAGTAATTAATTAGAATAAAATATTGAATATGAATTTATAAGGTAATAATTCTTGAACAAAAATTATGCGTTAGGTTTGTTTTATTAAAACATTATTTTAGTGGGTTCTGTGTATAAAAAATAGGAAAAATTAAATGAATACTATAGAAAATATAAAACACTAGATGGAAATAAAATATATTGTGTTTAAGAGATAAAAATAATATAAATTTCTCAAATGTAAATTAAGAATAAAAAATCCATCATGAAAATGAAATTGTATAACAAAACCATATAGTAGATTCTAAATTGGACAGACATGTTACTACCTCATGTATGTTAAATTATATATATTATTTATAAATATTTTATCCATATTAATACTTAAATAATTTATATCATTTATTTGTATACTTTTAATCAATTTATTGATAATTCATTGTTGAAAACATTTATATTGGTGTAATATATATATAAATATATATTATATGCATGGTTTTATTTAGTTGTATCAGTCCTTACACCTTGGTAATGGATTAATCATCTCGAAAGTGGTAGTGATTTTATAATTATATTATTTATATATTGAAAATAATTTTATAACCAACCATGTACAGTTTTTATAAAAAATGAAATACATCTTTTAATGGATACAATAGTCTATACATACACCAGAGCGACATTTTGATTTCTCTAATGGATGAAAAAAGAAAATAAATTAGATAAAATTGTACCAGTATATAATAGTAATTATAATATCAATATCATATATATTTATCAAATATTACTTTATGACTATCCATATGTGTTGGAAATGAAAAATGAACTGCATCTCTTCATGGAGGTGGTTGTGCACACATACGCATGAGTGACATTATAATTTTACAATGGTTAGCAGGGTATGAAAAAAGAAAATATCTTATTGTTATAGAATTATAATTATGTTATAAATATAATAAATATTAATCAAATATATATAAATAAAAATCCAAGAAAGGAAGTAATGAAAAATAGAATACATCGATTCAATGAGATGGTAGTCCATATATATTGTTCAGAGATGTTCCCAATTTATATTAGATGGAATGAAAGATGAAAATAGATGATCCTTAAATATAAAAATATTTCTATATAATAAATATAATTTTTATTTATTTTTTTATTATTATAACCTATTTAATGTACTAAGGTGAAAACATCTTGAAGGAATTCATTTGAGACTTATTCCTTCTCCTTGGATATCATCCATTGTCTTATACCTTAAACCTTTTAGAATTGGTATTTTGGTGGGAACATAAACTCTAGGACATTAATAAGAATGTTTTAAAGGTAATTTTATATATTTATCTTAATTAAAGGAGTTTAATTTGTATAAATATTTTAGGAGAGTGTGTTTCATTTTTTAAATTAATGGAGTGACACACTCGTGAAAAATAATAACTGTTAAATATTATAAATTTCATTCTCATGGATGGTGGATCATATTTATTTCAATTTAAAATATTTCAATGAAACAATCCCTAAAAATTATATTTTCTTATGTATTTATACTAAAATTCATTTTATTTAGTATCTAATTATGTTTTAGGTTTAGAGTTTTAGAGAATTATCTTCTAACTTATAAATTATAAGGTGGATACTACTACCGAATATCCCATTTCCCGTAGTAGAAAAAAATTTAAAAGAAAATATGACTAATTTTCTTGAAAAATTATCAGTACATTCAAAAAAAATTGTTCCTTTCCTTATACCATCCTTAAACCACGCGGAAGACACAATAAAATATTGGATGAGCACAAAAAACTCAGTTAGTGACATAAAAAGACTGAAATTTGAGACCTGAGATAAAAAACCAAAAATATACCTACCATTATCATATCATTTTTCGAACAAATGGAATAAATCATTTCCAGGTATATAAAAAACAATGTTTTATCAAATTAATATTTTAATACACAAATAAAACATAGATATAACATGTTGCAATCATGGGGAATCATTTTCATATAAATATTACATATGATGTAACCATAATTATTACATATATAAATTTCATCATGGTTATACATGGAATAATAATCACATTATATTCTGCTATATCTTAGGAAAATACTAATTTGTTCGCCATATCCAATATTTGGAATAATTATCACAGTATATTCCCATTATTTCATAGAGGAAACCCAATCAGTTAACTGTTTCAAATTATTCTAATAACCATCATAGAATATTACTATAATCTATTAGTAAAAACTTATTTAGTTAAATTATTCACTTTAACAAATGAATCATAGACTTATAATAGTCTCACCAATTCTTGGTTTATAATGTATCCTCCCTTTATTATAAACATTTCTCTATAATGATAACATCTTAAAAAAATGATTTCTAATAAAAACACATATTCCATCAATAAAATGCTTTTTTGTATATTTTTATATACATTCCTTTAAAACCCATTTTCACAAATAAAATTCCTTGAAAAAAGGGAAGTATGTTTGTTGTGTGAATAAATCATAGAATCTTACAAGGTATACCTAAATTCAAATATAATTTTTAGTAGTGGTAAATGTTTTTTTCTCCGAACATGTTAAAATAGAACATTCATTTATGTCAATTGTAAATAATGTAGATACATTACAAAAAATATTACTTTTGGAAACATTTAAATTAAGGAAAAAAGTGAGACAAAATATCCTTTATAAATCACTTATATCCATATAAATACATATTTAAAATGATTCTTGAAATATGGATAGGGATGAAAGAGAGTTTTAAGGGGAAATTTAAAATAATATTTTGAAAATAAAGTCCCTTATGATGAGCGGGGCATGCAATTTATGATATTTATATTCGTGAATAATAAATCAAGGATAATTAATTTATATATTAATAACCATTATAATTTTTTTATACTTTTTATTTTACCTTATACCAATATATGATTAATTATTTAATTTATTAAATTTAAACCGAATGATTTGATGATATTCATTACATAAGTCAAAAATGGTTTTTGTATGTTTAGTTTGGTGCAAGAGGTCATTATTAAATATTCAACATAGTTAAAATAATGAAACAATTATCATTTTTATAGAAATATTGTACTTTAAAAACATATTGTGAAATATAATTGTGAAAAATGATCTATGTTACCATCATCGATATAGTATGCCGAATGTACACATTAGTAATGTCTCAATTTTCAATGATAATTACAAAAAAGGGTATGTGTAATTTTATCATTAAATAATCATAATCATATTTTAAATATCATATTTTTTAATTATACTTATATATATTTTCTATGTGATGTGGTGATGAAGAACAAGTCACATCACAACATTAATATGGAAGTACATATGTACGCATGAAGGATGTTTTCAATTTATAGAGTATAGAAAGATAATAAAATCTGTGTTATATTATCTTTAAATAATGGTTAATATTTCATGAATATCATATATATAACTTAAATAATAAATTAGAAACAACCATGAGAGAAGGTGATGGGCAACGAATTACATCAGTTCGTGAGGTGGTAGTCTACTGTATACAGAATTGATTAATAACGTTATCCTTTGATGGTGGTTGGTGATCGATATAGGATATTCCATTAACATAATAAAATCATTTAATATATAATATATATACATTATTATTTCACCTTGTTTAAGGTTAATTTTATTGATGTTTAAGAATAAATAAAACTAAAAGAAGCAATTTAAAACTATACCTCTTATTTGAATTGTATCCTTTACTAAATACATGAATCCCAGAAAGGATGTTTTTACGTGTAAACATAGACCACTATAATTAGTATAGGGTTTATTATAAAGGATTTGGGTTGGTCTTAGCTTAACCAAATGTGTTTTTATATGTGGGGAAATGATAAGAAGATCTGCCATTTTATAAGAGAGGGGATGTGCGATTTTGGAATTTCAGAAAATATTAAATTAATAGAAATTAATTTTGAAATTAAACAGTATTTAAATTGATTATAATATATTATAATAGATGTTTTTGACTAAATATACTCATAAAAATAAATTTTGAAAAATTTTGACCACATTTTTTTCTATATCATGGTGTTTTAACATACCTCCCCATTAACCATTTTCAAACAAACCATGACAACAATGTTTTTCACAATTTGAGGGTTCAGATAGTTATCATAAATTATGAAAAGGAACATAAAAGGACCATGATTAAAATTTTACACCATATCCTTAAGACTTAAATTATTATAGTATTATTATGGATGTTATATCATTTAATAAAAATTTTTTTTCATTAAATATCAATAATTTAGATTATAGAACAATTAATTTACTTTTAATTTTGTAACATAATGGAAACCAATGATTTTTAATATAATAAATTACCATATATTTATCATGATTTCGTTATTTAAGATTTCTTGTATATCATTAATTTTCTCAAATTATATTAGTTTATAAATTAATGATATTATTTATTATATTCTTATCATTAATTGAATAATTAATATGTAAATGTTTCATAAGAGTTTAATTTAATTTAAAATTAACAAAAAATTAAAAATAAATTCCCATGATTTAAACAAAGAATTTAAATTAAAATTTACTATATATAACTGAACATATCATCTAGTTCTCCCCAAGATAAAATTATTATATTTATTTAAAAAATTGTTTTTAATTTTCCTGTTTTTTACAGAAAATATTATAAAGGATATAAACAAATACTAATAGTATAAAATTTACTATATGCTACCATTTGATATTTTTTATGATATATAATAATAAAATTAAATTAAATTAATAGTTTTCATCAATATTTATTCATTCCTCTTATATTTATAAATTTATTTAAATGATTTATCATTTACCACAGTAATAACAATTTCCAACGTTACTATGTATATTGACCAAAAAATGAGGGGATTCTGTTCTCCAAATTTTTGGTATGATACCATTAAATTATGTTTTAATGTATTAAATGTATATTTAAGAAGGTTTGGAGAGTCTAGGGGACTTTCGTGGAGTATTGTTGGCAAAAGTAGATGCGCACGGGCTGTGTAAGGTTTGTTTAAACCGTGTGAAAATCCTAATTGAAACTGTGATCTTTGTTAGATGTTTGGACAATAGCTTTGTCATGATGTTCACATGGTTAGGGAGGCCATTCAAGGAGGTTGTTCAAGTGTCATAATAGGTATTATCTAATTAACAATTAACACCTCGTTTGTCTAACCTTGAAGACTAACCATGTGCGACGTTAATGTGAGATCTTAAAAAATGTGGAAAATACTTATTTTTGACTTTAACTACCTCATTTTTCCTCCTATATAGACCTAATTATATATTATTCTCTTTTTATGGCTATAGAGACTCTCCCTAGAAAAATGGGATTGATCAAAATCTTTCCTTTTGCATTTAGAAGTACGATTATTAAAGTATGTCATGGTTCTACTTAGTTCTTGTCAGGTTTCCATAGATCTACTTCTCCCCCATCTTGGATACATGTATCTACATATTTTGAGGTTATATTTAAGATTACTGATAAAAATTATGATTATTTATTATATTTATGATGTTAGGGTAGGATATTTTAGATGGTTTTATGGGGAATCGACCATATTTCTTGAGTGTTCTTCGTATATTTTCAGTTTTAATCAATTTGGTTGATGTAGGTGGCTTCACTCTCGACTCCTCTGAATATAATTGATTGGATTAGTTACATATATATTTAGTTGAATGAATTTTATTATTAAATTTGTGTGAGATTCATTGAATATATAGTATTATGTGATGATAAATGGTTTTTGATTGAATTGTCTACTTTTGGTAAATTATTGATCCAAGTGGTTTTAGCTTCTTGATTTTAAAATGGTTATTTTAATATTTGGTTTTTTAAATACATTTTTTTTTGGGAAAATGTTTTCAACAAAAATTTATTATTATTGAGATGGATTGATGTGAAAGGGTTTTCAATAATACGCCGATTTTATTGAAGTGGTTTTGGCATGGTTTTGGGGCATACATGGTGTGGGTGTTCATATTTCATTTTCAAGGATTCATTCATATATGAACATGTGTTTGGGGATAAATTTTCAATGGAACATGGGATATAATTACCATTTTATGACTTTTTAGGTATATTATAGACCTCTCATGTTCAAGTAACTCTCATAATAATGAATGCATGGTTTGTATTTGGGATTTGTAGAATGGGTTGGTTATTCCAAAGGGAACTGGTGAAATGTGATAAAGTTGTGTTTGGTTGCTTTATTAGATAAAGGGACTGGCTATGAAAATTTTAATATAGTGTTGGATAATATTTGAGCTATACAATATTTTTATTTCTTTTATATTTAGTTATAAACTTGTTTGTAATTTTATTTATATGAAATATTTTATCCAAATGTGGCCAACTATTCAATCCTTGTAGCATGAGTTGGGAAGTCACTGGGGAAGTCCTACTAAGTTTTATACTCAAATCTTCATTGGAACATTTCTGTTTTCACAGATGTCATCTACTGAGACATGGGAAGTGGTAAAGTATCTCATGTGTAGAACTACTTGGTGATATATGTGATGGCTGGAAATGTTGGAACATGGATCTAATAGAGCATGGAGTCTTGGTAATCTTGGTGTTTGATTAGTTGATTATCTGTTGTTTATTTTGATGTTGTATAATTCCATTGTGTCACTTTATATGAGTATGATTTTGATATATGATGTAGTCTTTCATGGTTTTCATGCATCATATAGTGGTATGTAAGGTTAAGTATTGTTGGTTAGTTGTTTTTATTATTAATGAGAAAATCCTCCCCAAAATGTTTTGAGACCCTTCAGTATTTTTTGCCATACTTTGGAATCTTGGGGATGTATCTTAAGGAAAAATATCATTTCTCCCACCATCTCAATCCTATGGTTACAAATATGGATTTAACTAAGGTGATAATATTTTTTTCAGTCCACAGTCAGTTTGAGACAAATGGTATCATCTGGTTCAGTCGTTTCCCAGAAAGTGGTCTTTAGATTCTTATACATTAGTCAAATTTAGTCTTATCTATTTCATCAGATGAAATCATAGAATGGAGTAGAATTTTCCTGACTTCAAATTTATAGCATAAAATTATGTGACAATTTTTTTATGTTTAACATAATTTTACTAGACTATTGGGTAAAATAGTTTTTTGGAGACACATTTATGATTATGAAATATCAATGTCATTGTATTGGCCAATGAGACGATCATGAAATGGATTAGAGGAATGACTTCCCACTAGGATTACATATTTCATTTTAGATAAATGATATATGATACGATTCATTGTGTTGAATTTTAAAAAATGTGGAATTTTTTTAATCGAAGACTTTGAAAATGCATATTTTATGTATTTTTAATGTGGTTTAATTATCAAAAATCAAGAATGATATTTTAAAAAATCATTGAACATGGAAAAGTTTGTTTTTGGAATGCATTGTTGTGATAGTTGATATGTATAATTTGAAATTCTAAGCCATTAGTTCCTTGAGAGTAAGACTTACTGAGATTTTGTTTATTTAGAAAAAGGCAGCACATAGGCATCATAGAAACCAAATGGAAGAAGATATAGAGAACCTCATTGTACCTAAATCACAAGTGAAACAAAAAATATATTAGAGTATCTCCTTGGAATTCTAATATGTGGACAAGGGGAACTCAAGGAATGACCCCAGACATGTGGATTATTCCACCCTTTTCATGAAGCATATTCCACCCATTTTGTGGGGTGATTCAAAACCTGAAAAGGATGATTTTTTTCAATATAATATAAATCATGTCATTGATTTCATTAGAAAACAAGTGGCATTGAATATATAACTAGCATGGTATATACTCAAAGATCCTATATGAAAATGGTAGAACCTTAAGGTCCATGATAAACTAGAACAAAGCCTAGATTAGGAGGATTTTTTGGAATTTTTCAAAAAACAATTTGATAACCATGCATTCAAGATCTACAGAACAACATAATTTTTCAGTATGAAGTAGTAAAATCAGTCTTTCAGAAATAATGTGGCTAAATTGAAAAATTTAGTCCACTTTGCACCTGTGGTTTCATCTAGTACGACTTTAATGGAACTTATCATTGAATCAGGTCTGTGATAAGAGATTAATTAGAAGATATATTTAATTTGTATTAATAATGACTCAGAGATGGTGAATAGTGTGACAATGGATGAATGAGATATATCAAGAACTATGGGAGGAGGATGTGTGATGATACTTATGGGAAATAGTGGGAACTGGACTACTGGGGGAAAGAGAAAGTGGGACACCTATTTCCAAGGTTGGAGAGGGACTCAAAATTAGACGTTTGAATTAGTGAACCTTTATCCATTACCTAGGTACATAGCGGGATATTTCAAATATTTTTCACATCAACAAATAAAGGGAGTGTGTATGAAAAAAAATATATAAATTTATATATGCATGAATATAGTGCATCTTTAGCACAATTGTCATAGTGATCAAAGGTCTTGTACCCGAGACACTTCTATGTTGTCACAAGAATCATATTCTTCGATAGGGTGAGGAAAAAATTACTAGTCTCATCAATAGAGAAGCGTTTTCCAGGGCGATTCTAGGAATACCATGATTCCTCATCAAGGGAAATCTCACGAATGAAACAAGGATAAAAGTGAATCAACAAAGCAATTGAATGGAGTTGAGGAGGTGATTCTGGATGATTAGGATGGACCACATATTGTGAGAGGTAAAGAAATTTTTAATTCAACCATATTGCATGTTCTACTTTATACAGGTGTATCTAATTTTTTCATTTCTTATCATTTTGTTGATTTGATATGTTTAAAACTCAAGATGATTACCTTTGTGTTAATGGATGATTCAATGAGCTTGTTTTACCCAGATGTTCAAAAAATCTCATGCCATTTTTTGGTGTTGAAATTGGAATCGATGGAAGAGATTGAAGAAAATAGTTTTCCACCATCTGTGTATCAATTTCTATATTTTTTCAAAACAAATTATTATAGTTACCACCTCTATGGGAAGTGGAGCTCTAACTGAAATCATTCTAGAGACCAGTCATGTTTTCCTTCTATCTTATTGGATGACACAAACTAATTTAATGGAATTGAATGTTACATTGAAGGTTCTGGAAAGAAAAGGTTTCATTTAGCCAAGCACAACTCCATGGGCATAATAAGTCCTTTTTGTAAAGAATGCATGAGTAACTCTAAAGATGTTTGTGGATAATCATAATATTAACCGAGTTAAGATATAAAACAGATATCCACTTCCAAGCATTGAAGATCTATTCAATCATATTAGGGGTGCTCATTGGTTCCCTAAAATTGAATTGCGTTCCTGATATCATAGATTGAAGGTTCAGAATTAGGATATTCAAAAGCAGCTTTAAAAAAACTTATGGCCATTATGATTATGTGGAAAAGAATTTCAATCTTATGAATACATCATCTGTCATTACGACTTTGATGAATCAAATATTTCTATGATTTCTAGATTCTTTTGATGTGGTGTCTATAGAAGATGTATTTTTGTATACATGGAAAAAGTCTAGGCATGAGAAACACATGGCGATAATGTTTAAAATGTTAAGAGATCATCATTTCTATTCAAAACTGTCAAAGAAATTTCTTGGATACCAAAGGTGCATTTTCATAGCCATGTAATTTTCAAAAGATGCATTTAAGGAGATCCAAAAAATATATAAGTTTTTTTCTTAGGGAAACCACCAAATAACATCTTTGA
Organism: Viscum album; assembly: GCA_963277665.1. Lineage (NCBI taxonomy): Eukaryota > Viridiplantae > Streptophyta > Magnoliopsida > Santalales > Viscaceae > Viscum > Viscum album. The sequence continues at coordinate 610,450,846 of OY728160.1, forward strand.
GAGATAGTGATTTCACGGTCAATCTAGTTCTTACCAACACTGTGTTCATGACTTCTCAAGGATAACATTGTCTGTGAAAGCTTTGAAGAAAAAAAATTATCTATTCTAATGGACTATTGATTTCTATAAATATTTCTAGGGTCTGAAAATCAATCTTACATAAACACCTATCTTGATTTTATTGAAATCAAGAAAAATTTACTTGGTGTACTATGATTCTTCCTGATAATGGTTAGGATGTGTTCTCATGCAAGGAGATTATATTGTTTCTTACAGATCCTGAGTGTTAAGGTGCATGTGAATATCAACCCAAAAAATTTTTGGATTTTGTTTTAGTCTTATATGCTTTGAATAGTTGGGGTCATTAACTCATTGGTGATAAATTCACTATGTCCATAGATCATAATACCTTTGAATATATTTTATAACAACAAGATATGAAGCTGAGGAAAATAATATGGATCGATTATATTCAAATTTTTAAATATTTAATAATGTATAAAATATGTAATGGAAATTCAGTGGTAGAAGGATTGAGTAGAAAGTTGTATGCTCACATGGAAAAAGAATCTTCAGATTAATGTTTGTTGATGTCAGTTCCAGCTGACATTCAAATTGAATGTGAAGACCGAGGAGACATTTTGGTTTTTGTTTATTCCATGTTTTTTCTTTTTTTGGTGATGATATTAAGGTAGGCACTCATATCCAATGTATAATTATTGGACAAGAGGTTAATACTCAATGGTGGGGAGACAATTGAGGGAATGAAATTGGATGGAAGATTAGTGTTGTGGTTTATAAATCGGATTGTTGTACCAATGGTTTTTCAAGAGAAAAATCATCAATCTTACCACGATTCTTTTATTTTTAATATGGGAGTATCGATGAAGTTTAGGGATAAAAAGGTACATTTTTAGGGGAGAAATATGAAATAGATAGTGAAAGAGTTTGTTTTGTGATGTTTAACTTGACAATAGGTTAAGTTAGAGTATCAAAGACTATTGGTTACGTTGTAGTATTTATCTATAATAGTGTCGAAATGGGAGTTAACAGACATGGATTTTGTTACATGTCATCCATGAATGATTCAGAAACATGATTCCAAATTAAATATAGTGGATCAACTCACAAAGTCGGCCCATTTCATTCCTATTTGTCAAAATCGTATGGTGGAGGATCTATCCAAAATATATATCTGAAAACATGGCAAAAAAACATCGAATTCCAGTTTCAACCATGTTATAAAAACACATGAGGTTAACATATCATTTCTATAAATCCTTACAAAATTCCCTTGGGACTCGGTTGACTATGAGTAAAGTGTATAACCCTCAGAATGATGTCCAATCCTAAAGGACAATAAAAATGTTTGAAGACATGTTATGGGATTCTGTTATGTAATTTAGTTTCTCATGGGAATACAATATACCCTTAGTGGAGTTATCATATAACAAAAACTAACAGGCATTGATACAAATGGCTCAGTTTGAAGCATTGTTCATTCATCCTTTTTGTTCACCACTTTTTTGGCTGAAAATAGGTGAGACTTAACCAGTTGGGCCAAGCCTTGTCTGAGAGAAAATGGAGAAGATTATTTCTATCCAGGGGAGAGTGGAGACTTATCAGTGTCACCAAAAATATTATGCAAATCATCCACAAATATTGTTGTCCTTCACAGTGAGCAATGATGTGTTCTTGTTGATTTATCCAAGGCATGGACATCATCATTTTGAGAAGAAGGGAAATTTATATACTCAATAAATTGGACCTATTGAGATACTGAAATGAAATAAAGAGGCTTCATATTGGATTTCAATGAAAAAATGATTCAGTTTGGGGAATAATGTCTTCCATGTATCTCAGTTGAAGAAGTATCATCCTGATCCTACCCATATTATTAGATGGGGTCATATCGACCAAGAGTAGTGTGATTTATTGGTACATATCCAAGTGCAGATTGTGCATAGACAATATAATTTAATTCTTGAAAAAATCATCAGTCTATTTGGCGTTTTATGGAAACATTGTCGGATTCAAGAAGTGGATATAGAATGTGATAATTAAATGAATGATAAATGGATATATCTCTTTCATGATAGTGATGAAATTATACAATCAGAGGATAGAAAGAACAATGGTGGGTTAAATTTTGTATGCTAGTTTTCTAGTGTGTAACCCTTTACTTAGGTTTTTTTCAATTTAATGTGGAAGGGTGATTTATGGGAGAGTTTGGGTAACTTTCAATGTGTTTTTTTATCTAAAAGAGAATCACAAATGATATGCATGGTTTTTCTAAAAAATGCGTAAATCTTATGGGAAATCATGCACTTTGGAATATGATAGATAATATCTTTGGGATAATGTGCACATTATTACTAAGAGCATGAAATAAGGCTATGTAGGTTTTATCCCCAAATTTAGCTAACACACAAATAGCACATGTATGGTCTAACCATATGGACTAATCGTGTGCGGCGTCTGGGTGAGATCCTCAAAAAAGTATATTTCACATGTTTTGGGATTTCACTACAACATTTTTTATCATATGAGGCCTTAATTCAATATTATTCTTACTTTAAGGCTTTATAACCTCTCCCAAGAAAATTGGGATTGTTTCAGAGCCTTCCCTATTGGTTTAAAAGCCTGAATCTTAGGTTATATCATCACACTTCTTTTCTATTATCTGTTTATTTAGATAAACTTTTCCCCTCATATTATTTTAGTTTATATAAAGCTATTATATATAAATATATTATTATCGATGAAATATATGTTTATTTATTATCTTTATCATGTTATAGTAATATATTTAAGTCAGTTTTGAAGAGAATCAACCATGTTTCTTGATAGTTCTTCATCTGTTTTCAGTTTTCGTCAATACAGTTTAGGTAGGTGGCTTTATTCTGAACTCCTATTGATAGAAATGATTTCCATACTTTCAAATTTATTTAATTTAGTTATTAAATTAAAATTTGAAGTATATAATAAATATTCTTTATTGAGGACTTATGGTTTTTTATGGAGTTGGGTACTTTTAGTAAATTGTTGAGAAAAGTGGTTTAGCTTCTTGGTTTTTAAATGGTTATTTTAAAATTTAGATGTTATGTAAATATTGAAATTATTTGTTAGAAAATGGTTTTCAAAAAATGGTGTTTTATTGAAATGTATTTACGGGAAAAGGGATTAATATAAATGGACAATTTTATTGAAATTGGTTTTACATGGTTTTTGGGCATAATTGGTCTGTGTTCATATTTCATTTTTTAGGCCTCCTTGAAATATGACCTCATGCTCAGTGCCAAAGGTGTAATGAAACATGGGATTTTTATTTTTTTTATGAATTGGTAGATTGATGAGAAACCTCTAATAAGTGTTGAACTATCATACCTATGCATGTTTTTATGGAAATATGGATATGTGGAATGGATTTTTTATTCTAAATTGAACTTGTGAAATGGGATAAATCCATGTTTGGTTTCATTCATTGAAAAGGTTTTATATGGGAAAATTTTTAATATAGCATTTTTTTAATATTGAGTCATAATCTATTTTGATGCTCTTTATAATTAGTTATAAAAATCTTTGGAAACTGTTTTATATAATCTGTTTCATATAAATCTGGGTAACTATTATATACTATTGGAGTGAGTTGGGTTGTCATTGGGGGTGGCCTACAGAGTTTTATACTCACCCATTTTTTTGAAACTTTGGTGAATTTACCAGTGTCATGTACTAGGACATGGGAAAAGGTAATGTATCACATTTTTAACACTACATCATGATATTTGGGAATGTTGGCGATGTTGCCGCATGGAACATGTCGATCATGGAGTCTTGGTCGTCATGGAGTTTTATTATTTTCTTATCCATTGTTTACTTTCAGGTTGTAGTCTTCCGTAATGGAACATGATTTGAGTATGTTTTTGATATATGAAGTAGTCATTCATGTTTATAATGTATCATTTAGTGGAATGTTTGTTTATATATTTATGGTTATTCATTTTATTCTAATTGGGTAAATCACCCAAAAATGTTTTGAACACTTTTGGCATTAATTTCCACCCTTGAAATCTTGGGGATTCCGCTTAATGCCATTAAGCATTCCTCCATCCTTGTCAAGAAAAATAGGATAATGAGGTATGTTACAACTGACCAATTTACCCAATTTTTACCGAATGATTACAAATACAGAATCATTTTTTCAAAATTCAAAACACAAAAATGGAATAATTTCACTTAAAATTATTCGGAAAAAATGCAACAAAAGAGGGTTATTATGAAGAATTATTTTTCCATGTATAAAATGTTTTTATATTAAATTCTAGATAATAATTTAATTAAAATACAATAATTAGTTCATTTTAAATAAAAATGGAGAAAATAAATTTTAAAAATAATTCATAATATACATTTACTTTATAAATAATTTGAATAAAATAATGTATAAAAAATTCAGTATTTTCTACTATTAATAAAAAAATCATCATTTTCAAAATAACCATACATTAATATTATGATAGTTTTTAGATGATAAATTTAAAATTTATATTAAAAATTTTCAATTAAAATTCTATAATTTTTAAAACAATATTTTATATACAACCATATATTACCTAACTTTCAAATTTTCTTTGTAATAAATCTTTTTTCCCCTTAACCCAAAAATTGTGTAATATTTTTATAATAAATATATAATTATATATAATGTAACTAATGAATATACAAAAATATTTTTTATCAAAATTACCCATGTAGTATGATTCTCTCCCCCCCCCCGTTTTGAAAAATCACTATTAAAATTTTGTTCACCTATTAAACAAATGGGGATTCCATTCCAATATATCATTTTTAGACTTATAGGATTTTTGTTAAACCATAGGGGTTCCCAAAAACTATACCCAATAGAATTAATTTTTTATATAACACTTTATCTTTGTGTTAATAAATTAAAATAGTTTATTCCTCAATATATAGGGTTTTTTCTTACTGAAATACATTAGGGCTCAAAATATGAGATAAATATGGAACATATATTCATATCATTAGAATTGTAATAACAATTTATACCTTGTATAAAAACCTAGGTAAGGCCACATAATATTAAACTAATAAATCATTATCCTATAACTTCTATTTTTAAATTTACCATGGGCCTAACACACAAATTTTATCAAAATGCATGATAAATTAGCATGAAGATAATTTTGAAATACATGATCACCTACCACGAATTTTAGATCATTTCCCCTATTATCCACATAAAATTTATAACTTTTGTGAGAAATCCTCATAATGTTTTAAATCAATATTACCTTAAAACCATTTTCTCTATAAACTATGTTCCCATTAACATCTTTTCTCCTACATCATCCCAAAAAACTATAGTTTCACACCTTTTTCCATATAATTATTCAAAAGGATCCCTCTGTACACTAGAATGAACACTGTTATTATAGAAAATTTATCTAATGACTGATGCTAATCCCAAATTCCCTAGTAATCTAATGAAAAATAATGATGAATATCCCCGAATAATATAATACATTTTTATACAATCTATTAGAATAAGGATGAAATGTTTCACATATATGTAATTATATTCTTAATGACATTGAAATTCGATTCCAAAAAATTTTAAGTGAACATAAGATAACAGTTAGATACAATTGATGGATAAATAGAATACAGCCTAACTATATCCTAAAGATATGTTCAAGAATTTTGACCAAATTAAGTAATATCTGAAAACTGAATGAAATGTATAGATTGAGTTTATCGATGAACAATAAATCAAATAACATTATGACATAATGATTTATTTTGAAATACCTTTATAAAATATATGGATACATTTTGGTTGTTCACAACCTGTCAATATAAAATACTAAATAATCCTCTTTAATAATTTCATTTTTCCTCAACTAGTTGAGAATTACTGTAATTCATGGTAAAATCAATAATATCTATATTTATTGCATCCCACCAGAAATTCTCTGAATGATCTCCATACATATTTTTATTACTAAGATGAATAGAAAACACGTATCTATGAGCTTCACATAGCAATTATCACTTCAACTATAAATTAAAATGTACATATAATATCTCCCAAAATATGAAATGACACTCTATATCGATTTGAAATTTATAAAATTTTCTTTTCTTTACCAATTATACATTTTCCTATAACTCCTGATCATATTTATAATATTTCAGAATTATATCATAGAATGTAAATGATATTGAAACCTAAAACAAGATCAATTAAGTTCCTATATCCTCAAATTATTGTCTTGAATTCATCAAATCTATAACAAAATGGACATGTTCAAAATGATGTATGGTTAATGAGTCATTATTTTTCTAAATCGTTGAAAAAAATACTGAATAATCCTCTTTAATATTTATTTCATCCCCTCCCCTCATATTTAACTCTTAGTGAGTGAATATATACATTAATCTATTTTTATTAATATATATTTCACACTTTGATCCATATAAATTATGACTCCATATTTATGAATTAAAAATCATAGAATCTAATTTAGAATAATGTTTAGGATAATTATAAACAAGTGGTTTCCATTTTCATGATGAATGAGAGATTACTTGATCATCCTATATTATAAAACAATACAGACTCTTTAATGAAGCCTCAATTTTGATGTAAAAATCACTATTTAAATAGGAATGTGAAAAAATTGGAGCGTTCACCAATATTATTTTCAGTTCTTTCAAATATTTATCACTAAAATTCAACTATATTAATTGAAAATATTTTCATGTTAACATATTTAGTATCCTAGATAACCATTAAATGTTTTCAACATTCCACTAGTAATAGCATGTATATCCAAGAAATCTATAAAATTTAGTTACATTTTTTGGTCTTGTAAATTCATCAACCGCTTTAGTTTCTATATGAATAACAATTATTTCATCTTTATTTGTGATGTGTCCAAGGAATGAAATATTTTTTAACTAAAAATCACTTTTTATAAATTTTCCTAACTGTTTATTTTAATTCAGTGTTTGAAGTGAAATCCTAGAGTTTTTTCGTAATCCTTATTAATTTTTGAATAAATAAAGTTATATTAAATAAAAAAACTAAACAATTATCCAAATATTAATGGAAGAACCTATTCATATGATATATTAAAATAAATGGCCCATTTTATAACCCAATGTTCCTAAAAACAAATTCAAAATTTTTGTTTCTAGTAAATAACACTATTTTCATAATGGAATCCTATGTTCCCTTCACATGATATTACTCAAAACATAGCTTAAACTTAAAAAAATTATGATATCCCTATATATGATAAAACAAATTATATATATGAGGAAAAAATATATATTATTTCTAATAAAATTATTCAAATATCCACAATAAATTCAATACCACATGGAACCATCATTATTTTTAAAAAATAAAATAGTATAGCCCTATGGGGAAGTGTGTTGATTAATGAATCCTTTATAAATATAATCACGAAACATGTTTTTTCGTTACATAAGATAAATTTGAGTAATTAGATAGGGTGGTTTTCATGTTATATTAAAATCATGAACTAAATAAATATTATATATATTCAACATATTGATTATGTATTACACTGTGAAACACATCCAGAAAAACATCTAACTATTATTATACTACTATTACATCATTATTATGAATAGTTACATTGTTTTAAAAAAAATGTGCACAATGACATTAATTTTTATCTTTTAATAGATTCTTGGATTAATGACATGTTATCAAACATATGGGTTCATTATTTTATACAAAATGAAACCCTTTCTAAAAAACAACATTAACCCTAAAATTTATCCTCGCATGTTAAATAGAACTCCAATCGATACACAAAATATTATAAAACTGTACTAGTGGAATGAAAAAATATTTTAAGGTAATGAATTTTCAAACCAAATATTAATAATTTTATTATAATTTTTTTACCTTATTATTCCCACCAATTGTTCTGTCCAAATGTTTTGAATTTATTTCTTAATGTTGATTTTCTAATTTCATAGAAAATTCCTAAAAAATAATGAATGTGTGGACCCCAAAAAACAAATTACAATAGAATGGTCTAAATAAAGAAAAAATATACATGATACAAATTCATTTTCAAGAAAAAAATCTATTAATGTAGTTGTATATTATTTCACCAACCATTTAATGATTATAGTAGAGATGATTCATATTATTCAGGATATTATTCAAACACACATGTGCATAATGACCCATCTCATTACATTTAAAACATTTCATTTTACATTTTTAGATATCTTTACCACAACTACCATTATTTTTTTATTTCAATTACGATACACATTCCAAAAATTATCACATCAAAAGAACATACCAGACTATGTAAGGATTCCCCTTTGTGGGGTTTTCCTCAACTCTCATAAATTGAAATCATAATTTACTTACCAACCATTTCCTTCCACATAGACCTCATTACCTTAGGGTTTTTGATGTGCACATTATCATTTAAAAACACCAATTCTACCTTCTCAGAACATAAAAAAAGTTTCCCATTTATTGGTATTTCATTGGAACCCAATATTTGAAAACATAGCTTCAACCCTGAGGGAAAACCAATTATTTCTCAAATCATGACCCATGATAATATTTTGTGTGATCCATTGTAATATAGTGATTTTTGATTCATAGGAACCACTAAATATGCACCCATTGTCAAAGTTCAATGAAATTATTTTCTATTATAATTCAAAAAATAATAGAAATATTTTTCTCAACGATGATACTCATAAATTAATCTATTCGTAAGGCACCAATCTCCCCTCTATTTCTGATAATATTTCCCATTGTCCAGAACTAGGTGTATTCAACATCAAAATGATAAATATAACATCTTAACATTTGAATACAAAAAAATCCCATGAAAATAAATATCTTTTTCTATGTCTTAAGTCTATCCTTTAGTATCCACTAGGTTATATGATCTACAAAATACAAGAGGACATTGCCTCATAAAATGAAACACTATCATTATGTCCCTTTATGATAGATCTAGTTTATCATTTTAAAGAATTCCACCACTATTTATATCCTATGTCAAGTGATTCATCCTAGTAAAAAACTTCTCTCTTCTAATCCCTACAATTTATGGTTTTTAATTCTAAAGGATATCATCCTCTTGATTCTTTCCTACATTAGATTACATGATCCCTCAATAAAATCCCGTGTAAATATAGAATATAACATTTTACTATTTATTATTATTTGTGAATTAAATAACTTTTTACTTTATAGGTGATTCAATATTTTATGGCATTCCCAATACTCAACAATGGGTTTCTTTGAAATCTTATGTGGCACACAATGCTGGGTCATTCTAAGAAATACTAATATAATATTATTTTAAATGGCAGTTAACACCTACCCATTGTATAGGAGGAAATGGACAGAACTAATTACAATATGAATATAAGTGTTTTTAATTTTTTTTACATTTATCCAATAAATTTTAGAGACATCAAAAAAGAAAGAATATTCTTTTAAGCATAAATACTCTAATATTCACTAAAAGCTCGATTTGCCACCTTTTGATGGGAACCCTCTTTAAATATAGTATTGATCACATTTATATGTTTTACTTTTCAAAATATAATTATTCTTTAGAAATGGGACATCAAAATTTACTTTGGCTAAATTTTTGTTATTTTTCTGATAAAATTGATTTTTTAATGAATAATTAAAAATACAGTATTTTAATTCAAAAATACCTTGTATTATAATTTATTTATAATGTTAGATTATATTTTTAATTTTATTTAAAGTTTAATTGGAATATTTTTTTACTATTTAATCCAATTTTGGTCAATAGAATAAATTTCACATTGAAATTGGACATAAATAAGTGTCATTCATTTGATAGTTAGTATTTCGGAAAAAACGCTTCCTTTTATGACAGTGAGAATTAATTTTAAATTAATTTCTTCCACATTGGTGTTTTGAATTTCTAAAAATGGATCCTTATTTGCAATCAGGAGGTAAAATTTTTTCAAATAGTAATCTTTTATTTTTAGACATTATGAATATTTACTTTAGTAAATATTTTATTTACTATTGTTAAAAGGTAAATCAGGTAAATAAGGGAAAGAAAATATTATTATGATAATATTAAATTACCCTAAAATCTGTCTAAATCCAATTGGTTGATAACTCTACGACGATGGGAATCCTTGGGTTGATTTTGGGACCCCATGGAGCCATATGGGAGTGATAATGGCACATTAGATTAATTAATTTAAAGTAAAGACAAAACTGACTTAAACATATATCTTTTACTAAGTAAATTTTAAATGAGGTTATATGCATTATATATTATGATATAAATATTATTTTTAAAGATAAAATGATTTTATACATCATTATTTTTTTAATTTTTAGACATCAAATAAATAAAATTATTTATCACACAATAACGATCCAATATTTACCTCATTAACGAATGATTTGAAGAAATAAATTTATAAAGATTAATAAAATATCCAAAAAACTATCCAATTATTTTTGGTTTATTTTATTTCAAACATTAGTTATCTTATATTAAACTTTAATGAGTCTTGGACCTTTAAAAATAGAAAATTATTATATAGTAAAATAATATTTTTAAACATTTTTAAAGTGCCCCTCCCCCCCCTTATAAAAATCCCTCACTTGTATCCCATTCCTAACTCTTCTAAAGCCCCTTGTCTCATCCAACATCTTTACAATTAAACTCCCTACATCTCTCTACTCCTCTTAGAATCCTTACCCTAGGAAAAATTCAATTAAAGTAAACCTTTTGGTTCAAACCACACTGAGATACCATATTTAGAGGCAACATATTCTCTTTAGTTCTTTTTATTTATTTTCCTTCTCCATCTTCATAAACACTTTTTTATTTCTCTATTTTATAGAAACAACAATATCCTAAATATACTGGGTTGTTTTGTGAGAAATATTCGAACTACGCATACACACACCTCTATCTAATTGGTAAATAACATACTGTTTATGTGGAGGACAAACTAACGCCTCACAAAATGATGATTTTCAATATTATCCTACCACCTCTTATGGTGACCATTAAGATAGAAGTGTATATATATGTGATATATAATATATTTATATTGTTTATATGCTTCTATATTTTTCATTTATAGATTACCTTTACGGTTTTCCATAGTGGGTTAATACAATAATTTCTTTTGAGAAAGCGCGGACTACCGCCCCCTCAAAGTGATATGACTCATTCAATCCATAAGTGGAAATTATAAAGGATGTATTTAATGATATTATATATGATATTATACAATAATTATAATTTTCCAATGTTTCTTTATGTTTTTATTCCATTAAACATGAAATTGAAATGAAAGTACTGTTCATGCGTACGTACAGCTTACCGTCTCCATGAATGGGGCATTTCATTTTCTATCTCCAAATGTAATTTACTATTATAAATACATATATACAAATTATATATATAGGATATATATGATATCTAGATCCGAAATATAATTCTAGAGAGAATGGAATTTCAACCACACGGACAGTTTATAATTATAAACTGTTCATTTTTAACTCATGTTCCGAACATCGAAAAAATGTCTGATATGAACTCAAATAATTATCTAATTGTTATAGAAGGGTAATAATTTATATAATATGAATAATAAAAATTAAAAAGATTCTTAATAAAGTATAAATTAACTTTAATTTATTATTCAGGATATTACAGAATAATAGAGTCAAGTCAGACATGAGGTAAGAGACTCTATCTCAATCTCCTTTCATTGAGGCATATTTTGTTTTATACATGAATTTATTTTATACGGTGTATAAAAACATTAGACTACTCATTTCGTTCAAAAGGAATATTTACCAATGAGGAATTTTACCAAAAGACGATATGTAATGTTTATTTTTTAACGTATGCGGTGATAGTGACATTTTCTGCCACCGTGAGTATTATTTGATCTATGGCTTCCTTAACAAGCTGTATTGCTTTTAAAAGGAAAATAAGTTCCATATACTCTTTCACATATTTTTGTATTGAAAATGGTTTTGATAATAGATTTTTTTCTTAATATATATAAATGATATATTGTGATTGAAATGCTGAAATGTTATCTTTCCTTTATGTTTGTTTTAGGTGGTTTGAATATGTTATTGTTTTGGGAATTCTTTACCTATATGGGTGGTTCCGTGATAGAATTTGGGTGGGTCTGCCTGAGATAGATATCCAAGGCATTGGGTAATGTGAATGAGGTAAATTTGAATTCTTCTCCTAATAGATTTAGTGAATATACTATGATTGGTATTCCAAATATAACTCCATACGTAGATGTGAATGCTACATCGTAGGAATGTTATGTTTGCCACAACCTGCCTTTATGATTTTGGATATCTATGTACATTTCATAAATCTTATGATTTTATGAGGTTTGTTAAAGAGCTTATGTTATGTTTGTAATGATGATATAATGATTTATTTCCTTATTTTATTACCCCTACTGAGAATTTTAAGCTTGTCCCATGTTTTGAAATATTTTTCACAAGACATAAAGATGAATAGGGTCGTGGTTGGGATAAATTGAAGTCATGCTATCTAAAACAAGGAACTATACATGACTCTTTTTTTCAAAAGTTTTTATTTTATAATAGAATCCAAACTGAGTTGAGGTCTCTACTTTGTAGCTTTTGAGATGTAATGTAATAGTTATGGAATAATTCTCTAAATCTCTAAAATAGAAATGATACTAATTGTGAATTATTCATTTAATTCTAGATTGTGTATTGTTTTAATGCTTGGTCTTTATAGTTGGTATCAAAGGTCAGTTTAGAAAACATTAGGAGTTAGAATATTGTTAAATTAATACCCATAAATTATTTATAGTTTATGCTATGATTGAAATGATATAACATTTATAAATTAACATGATGCTTCACCTATGACACTTTTTTGTTCAGAATGGGTTTCTGTAGAGGAAACAGAGTAGATATGATGATATGACATGAGTAGGAAGACAACCTTCCAAATCAGAAACCTGAGATGGTCAGAATTGGAACAGAACATATTGTTGTAGTGATGGAACAGTTGACTCTGGATATAAATATTGGTGGTATCCATGCACGAGATCAGCCAAAAAAACCATAGAGGAACATATCACTAGTGGAGCATTTCATGAGGTAGCATCCCCCATCATTCAGATGATCATCTGACCATAGGCTAGCTGAAGGGTGGATTAAAGCACTACAAAAGATTTCTGATGTCATGGGGTGTTCAGAACATCAAAAGTTTAATCTCGCTATTTACCATTTTGAAGGTGAAGACGATCAGTGGTGGTCTCTGGAGAAAAATATCAGGGATAGTGAAGAAATTGATTCTCTTGATTGGGATGAATTCAAAGGTAGGTTTCTTGGGAAATATATTTATAAGGTGGTTCATCTTAGGATAGAAAAGCAATTCCTAGAAATGAGGCAGGAGGATGACTCAATGGCTACTTATGAATAAAAAATCACTTAACTAGCAATGTGTGCTCCAAATTTCAAACTAGATCTTGATAGTAAAATCAACCATTTTACACAAATTAATGAAATTTTATTGAAGGGATTTAGTTTTTCAAGAGTTTAAATGTTTTAAAAAACTTGTTCGATGTTTAGAGAAGGTGGAAATGGAGTATTCTGATGATCAGCTGTTCTTCAAAAAAACAATAGAATAAGAGGTCGAGGTGGTAGATAAAAGGAACTATCTCCTCAAAAAACGACTGATGGTAAGAATCTTAAGTTAATAGTTTGTGTAACTTGTGGTAAAAATAATGATGGGGAATGTATTTTGAATTTTGGAAAGTGCTGCCGTTGTGGTAAAATGGGACACAAGGATCGTAATTTCTATTAAAAAGATCAGGTTGATAGTAAGAAAAAATATGATTTATAGTCAGTAAAATGTTTTAAGTATAATGAAATGGGTCATTAATCAAATGAGTGTCCAGCGAAGAACTAAACAGAGGGGATGTAACCAGACTACAAGAAGAAAAGGGTGGTGAAATACATTTAAACTACTTTAGCAGATGTTGTCCATCAAATTAAGTAGTATCAGGTACAATGTTAGTTTGTTCATATTATTCCAATGTGTTGATTGATTCGCGGTGTACACATTAGTTCTTTTTTGAGAAGTTTTCTTTAAATTTTTGAATTCCATATTGAGATTTAAATCCTGATCTTATGGTAGAAACACATAGAATAAATGTTGAGACAAAAAGAAATTATAAGAACCTTCATATCCTAGTTTTCAGAAAGAATCTACCTGTAAACCCTATTGTTTTTCCTCTAGTAGAGTTTGGTGTTATTTTGGGTATGGATTAGTCTTCCTTTTATCATGCTATGATTGAATACAGAGCTAAATTGGTTTCTCTTCATACAGATTTATAGTTTGTGTTCATGAATGATCTCTTACTATTGATAACATATCAGGAAGTTGAGAAACAAGTAAAATATGGAAATGAATGTTACCTTCCACATATTGTTGAAAACAAAGGAACTGTTCAGATTAAAGTTGAGCCAGTGGGAAATGAGTATGTTGATGTTTTTCTTGATGAGATGCCTGGTATAATACATAATTGGGAAGTTGAATTTATTATTGACATAGTTACTAATGCTAATACAATTTCAAAACCCCCTTATAGAATGGATCAAATTGAAAATTTAGAGTTAAAGAATAAATTATAGGAGTTATTAGATAAAGGTTTCATTTGACGTAGCACAACACCATGGGCTGCCCCTTTTTTGTTTGTTAAAAATATTTAAACTTTAATGAGACTTTTCATTGATTATAGAGGATTGAATAACATCATTGTTATGAATAAGATTCATTTTCCTCATATATATTATTTTTCTGATCAGTTATAGGGAGCACAAATTTTTTTAAAGATTGACTTGAGGCCTGGGTACTATCTATTGGACATAATGGAAGTATACATTATGAAGACCAAATTTTGTACTAAATATGGCTGATATAAATTTTTAGTTATGTCTTTCATGTTAACCAATGAACCTCATGTATTCATGGATCTTATGAATAGAATATTCTATCAGTTCATGGATAAGTTCGTGGTTATGTTCATTGATGATATTCTAGTTTTTTCTAAAAGTAAAGAGGAGCATGAAATTCATTTAAGGGTTGTCTTTCAAACCTCAAATGAAAATAAACTGTACGGGAAATACAACAAGTTTGAGTTTTGGTTACAAAAAATTTCTTTCATTGGTCACATTGTTTCAAAAATGGAATAACTGTTGATCTTGCTAAAATAAATGTTGTTGAATAATGTACAAGACCGAAAAATATAACTGATATTCATAGTTTTATTGTATTAAAGTATTATTACTGGAGTTTTGTTGAAAATGTTTCATGGTTATAAATCACAATGTATATTTTACCTTGAAAATGTATTATGTTTATCCGGAAAAAAGAATATGATGATTGTTTTCAGGAATTGAAAATAAGATTGGTGAATTCTACAGTTTTGGCACTACCATCTAGAGATGGTGAGTTTGTTATCTAAAGTGATGCATCGTTGAAAGGACTCTGTTGTTTCCTTATAAAGAATGATTAGGTAATTTCTTATGATTCACGAAAGTTGAAACCTCATGAGTTATATTTATCTACACATTATTTGGAATCAGCTACTATGGTTTTTGCATTAAAAAAATGGAGGCATCATTTTTACGGAATAAAGTGTGAAATATATTCTGATCAAAAAAAATTTAAGTATATATTCACTCAAAATGAAATAAACATTTGATAGAGGTGATGGTTAAAATTAAACAAGGATTATGATTTCACATTTTATTACCATCTAGGAAATGAAAATAAAGTGACTAATGCATTGAGTCGAAAAATTAATGCTTTATTCACCATGCTTTATTTGGAATGGGATCCTTTGGTTTTTGTTTTGATGAAATTTGGCATAGAAGTTGTTGGTGAAAGAAATTCCTCTTTTTTGTTTTAGGTGTTAGTAAAATAATCTCTATGAGATAGAATTAAGAAAGGAAAAAATGAGGACAGTATGTTGTTGAAAAAGGTAGAGTTGGTTTCAAAGGGTATGTTTCCTGATTTTAACATTGATAATGACTGTGTTTTAAGGTTTTCGAAGAGAATATGTGTGACTTGTGATTCAGAGTTGAAAAATGTGTTGGTATGTGAAGCTTATAGTTCTCCATTTTGATTTCATCCTAGTAGTACTAAGATGTACAATGATTTTTAGGAGTATTACTAGTGGGATGGAATGAATAGAGAAATTGTTGATTTTACTGTGAAGTGTTTGACTTGTCAATATGTTAAATAATTTTAGTAGTTACTAAAATGGATGCTTCAGTATTTACCAGTGCCTGAGTGGAAATTAGAAAATATATCCATGGTGTTTTTTGTTGAATTATCCAAGACATCTCGAGGTAATAATTCAATCTAGGTTATTTTTGATTGATTGACTAAATCTGCTCATTTTTATCCTATTCGATATACTTTTTCTCTAGATCAGCATTCTTAGTTGTATGTTAAAGTGATAGTCAGGTTTCATGGTGTTCCCCTCTCTATGGTATCTGATCATGATCCCAGGTTTACATCTTACTTTTTGAAAGGCCTTCAAAAGTCAATGGGTACTGAATTAAATTTTAGTACAGCTTTCCTTCCTCAATTAGATGGTCAGTCAGAATGAACAATTCAGACCTGGGATGACTGGTTACATGCTTTCTCAATGGATTAATAGCAATGATGATATCAACATATTTCATTGGTTGAGTTTTTTTTTATAATAACAGTTTTCATTTCAGTATACAGATGGCCCCATTTGAGTCATTTTATGGGAAATGGTGTCAAACTCTATCTTGTAGGGATGAAGTACATGAATGGAAGTGGATGGAACCAAAATTGGTAGAAGAAAAGGAAGAAAAAGTTTAGTTGATTTTGGAGCACATGAGAACATCCTAGAGCATAATGAAAAGTTATGCTGATAACTAGAGGAAGGATCTCGATTTTTAGGTAAGTGACAATGTTTTTCTAAACGTTTTCCCTGGAAAAGTGTGATTCATTTTGGTAAGAAAGGGAAATTTTATTATGAGGTTCATTTGACCTTATGAAATCTGGGTGAAAGGTGGATCATTTGCATACAAATTGGCTTCACCTCCATGTTTATCCCAGGTACACAATTTTTTTCATGTCATAATATTGACAACTATAGTCCAGATCCAACTCCTGTTTTGAGACTATAAAGAGTTTAGTTGGAAGTGAATATCTCTTATGAGAAACAACAAGTCCATATTCTTGACCGAAGAGAGCATGTGTTGCAAAATAATGAATTTAATCAGGTAATGTTTTTTTGAATGAACCATATGGTTGAAGAGGCAATGTGGGAATATTAAAATTCTATGAGGGATAAATTCCCCCTCTTATTTGATAATAGAATAGAAATGTGGGGATGCAATTCCCAAAAGGGGGAAGGTTGTACCATCCATGGTAAAAAAAGAATATAAAATTTTTATATTTATTAATATTTTTGATTTAAATATTAATTTTAAATGAAAGGGGATTCTATGTTCCATGGTGTATACGATACGCAACAACGGGTTTTTTTGAAATATTACTTTGCACACAACGTTGGTTTATACTGAAAAATAATAAAATAATAATATTATAAATGATAGTTAACGCCTAGCTGTTGTATTAGTGGGAATAGAAATAACTAACTACAGTATTAATATACATATTTCTAAGTGTTTTTATATTTAACCAATAAATTTTAGAGGCTTAAAATAAGAAAGAATCTGATTTTAAGCACAAGTGCTCTAATACTCATTAAAAGGGTGATTTACCGTCTTTTGATGGGGAACCCTCTTTAAATATAGTTTTCGTAAATTTTATATGTTATAATTTGGATATAAAATTCTTCTTTATAATAAGGATATCAAAATTTATCTTGTGTAAATATTTGATATTTTTTTGATAAAATTCATTTTTTTAATGAATAGTGAAAAATATTGTATTTTAATTCAAAACTGCCTATTAATCTAATTTACTTATAAGGTTAGATTATATTTTTAATTGGTTTTAAAGTGTAATTATATTATTATTTTACCATTTAATCCAATGCTGGTAATTGTAAGTAATTTCAATTTGAAATTGAACAAAAACAAGTGTAAATCTTTTGATAGTTATTATTTCTTAAAAACACGCTTTTTGTTTTGAAAACTATAATTATTTTTAAATTAATTTCTACAACTTTTGTGTTTTGAATTTTTTAAAAAGGATTCCATACGTGGAATCAGGAGGTCTTAATTTTGTAAATGGGTAACTTTTATTTTTAGACACTATGAATATTTACATCTGTAAATATTGTATTTACCATGAATAAAGGGTTAATCTGCTAAATAAGTGTTAAAAAGTATTATTATGATAATATTAAATAACCCTAACATGTGTCCTAATCATATTGGATGATATCTTTCTAAACCAAGTCATCCGAGGGTCGATTTTGGGACCCCATGGAGCCAGTTGAGAGTGATAATGACACATTATATTAATTAATTTAAAGTAATGAAAAAATGACTAAAACATATATCTTTTATTAAATTAAATCTTACACGGGGGTATATAAGTTATCATTAAGACTATAAATATTAATTTGGAAGATAAAAATATATCCTATATCATGATATTTTTTTATAATTTTTAGACATCAAATAAATAAAATTATTTGTGACACAATAATGATGCAGTATTTACCTCATTAATGAAGGATTTAAATAAATAAGATTATAATGATTAAAAAAATATTCAAAACCCATCCAATTCTTATTGGGTGATTTTATTTAAAACATGAGTCATCTATCTACTACTTCAATGAGTTTTGGACCTTTATAAACCTAATATAATTTTATAATCAAAAAATATTTTAAAACATTCCTAAAGAGTCCATCCCCCCCCTTATAAAAATACTTCACTTATAACCCATTATTCACACTTCTCAAGCCACTAGGATCATCCAAAACCTACCCAATTATTCTCCCTACATCCCTCTCCTCCCTTTATATTCCTTCACCTATAAATAAAGAAATTCCAGACAACCATTTCCTTCAAACCATAGGGAGATACCCGATTTAAAGGTAATAACATTTCTTATGTTCTTTTGTTTTATATTCCTTATCCAACCCCCTAAAAAATTATTATTAATTTATTTTATAGAAACAAAAATATAATCAATATTCTATGTTGTTTTTATGGGACGTATTCTACCTATAATTCCACACACCTTTATCTAATGGGGAAGGAACATACTGTTTCTGTTGACGAAAAACTAACGCCTCATGAAATGATGATTGTTGAATATTCTCCGACCACCTCTTATGGTGGCTATTAAGATGGAACAATATTTATATGTGATATATATTATATTTATATTGTTTCTATTCTTATTTATTTTTAATTAATAGAATACCTTTATAGTTTTCCATAGTGGGTAAATACGATAATTTCATTTGAGAAAATGAGGACTACCGCCCCCTCAAAGTTATATGACTCGTTCAAGACCTACATGGAACATATAAATGATGGAGTTTATGAAATTATATCTGATATTATACTGTAATTATAATATATCTATTTATAGTTATGTTTTCATTCCATTAAATGCTAAATAGAAATGAAAGTAGCGTTGATGGGTACGTACAGCTTACCATCTCCATGATCATTGCATTTCATTTCTTACTTCCAAATTTTATATACTATTATAAATAAATATATATAATGGATATATATAATATATATGATACCTAAATAATCAATATCATTCTGGAGATAATGTAATTTCGAACAGGTGGACAATTTATAATTATAACAATTTCATTTTTTACTCAAGTTGCGAACATCGACAAAATGTCCAATATAAATTCAAATAATAAACTAATTCTTATATCAAGTTAATAATTTATATACAAGTATTAATGGACTTGAAAAAGTTTCTTAATCAAGTAAAAATTAAAATTAATTTATTATTCAGTAGATTAAAGAATGATCATGTCATGTCGGACACAAGGTAAGGGACTTCATCTCAATCTCATTTCATTGAGGCATATTCTGTTTTACACATGACATTCGTTAATATGGTGTATAAAATCATTTGACTTCTTGTTTCTTTCAAAATGAATATATTTCTATTAGGCATTTTACAAAACGAAAAAATGAATGTTTCTTTTTTAATGTAAGCAGCGAAGATGACCTTTTCCACATCTACGATTATTATTCGACCTATATATTCCTTAACAAACATTAATGTTTTTAAAAGGAAAATAAATACCACATACTTTTTTACGTATTTTGTTATTGAAATTTTTTTGATAATGTATTTGATATGCCAATATAGTTTAATGATATATTGTTATTGAAATGTGGAAATGATATCTTTCCTTTATGTTTTTTTTGTGTTAGGAATATGTTATGTTTCTTAGGAATTATTTTTGTATATTGGTGGTTCCTTGATAAAACTAGGGCAGGTGAGCCCAAGATAACTCTCCAATGCATTGGGTAGCATGACATAGGTAAACATGAATGTTTATACTAAGAGATTTAGGGAATATACTGTGATGGGTAATAAAAATGTAACTCCCTACGTAGCTATGAATGCTACAACATAAGTATGTTATGTATGCCACAAGTTCCCTTTATGATTTTGGATTTCTAGGTATATTTCATAAATCTTATGATTTCATGAGGTATGTTAAAGAGCATATTTTTTGTATGTATTTATGATCTAATGATTTCATTGATTTTTTATAACCCTTACCAAGGTTTTTATGCACATCTCGTGTTTTAAAATGTTATTCACAGGACTTAAAGATGTATAGGGTAAATGATGGGACCAAGGGAAAGTCATGTTGTCAAAAACATGGAACTAGAAAAGAGACTTTTTTCAAGAGTTTTATTTTATGAAAGAATGGAAACTAAGTAGAAGTGTCTACATTGTATATTTTGAGATGTAATGTCATAGTTATGGAATAATTCTCAAAAACTTTAATCCTGAAAAGATCCTCAATGTGAATTATTCATTTAATTCAAGATTATGTCATGTTTTAATGTTGGGTCCTTATACACTCTGTGGAAAACCATTTTGAATATACATCTTTTTGATAATGAAATCGGGTAATGTATAAATCATATTTCATTAAAACATGAAAACAAATTAAAATATTTTAATGGAATACTATTAACATTATATTAACCCCTAAAGTTACCCAAACATTTATATAGCACATACATTAAGGAATTTATTATTAAAATTATTTTTTATATTGTATTTTTACTACAGTTCACCATTATCTAATCTGAATGATCTATGAGGTTTAGAGTTTTCTAGTATAAATTCATAAACCATAAAGTAGAAGGCAAAAATTCTAATTAGTATTCAATTTTCACAGAACAAATATCATTTAAAATAAATCATTTTTTTGTGAAACAATTTCACTATATTCAAATGAATTTTTCATTTCCCTTAATCATCATTAAATCTAGATAATTTTTTTAAACATAGTATCCAAAAAAAAATTAGAATGGGGCATAAAAAAGAAATAAATCCATTATTAAATTGAAAAATATTAGAACCAATATATTAAATGCCATTATAACATTATTTTTTAGAATAATGAAATAAAACATTTCCAATTGAAAAAAAGGTATTTCTTATAAAAGGATAGTTTTAAATCATATAGAAAGCATATAAAAACATGTAGGAAAATCGGGGAATCACTTAGAAATATCTCTTAAATATGGACTAACTATTAAGAGTACACATGGTATAACCATCATAGTTATACACTGAATAAAGATCATAGTATATTTACATAATCTATTAGGAGAGAAATAATTTGTTAACACCACCCCATAATTTGAATTACCATTATAGAATATTCTGAAAATATCTTAGGGGAAATCTACTTAGTTAACTCTGACCCATCTTTCGAATAACCATCACAGTATATTCCCATAATCTATTTGGATAAAACTAGATGGTTAACACCATACCATTACCAAATTCATTATAGTCATACAATTGTCTCAACATAGATTGTTTATAAGAAAAACACCCATCATGAAAAAAATTCTCAAGAACCATTGTAGAATATAAAAAACAATTCATCATAAAAAAATTATTTTCACACATAAGAACATCTTTCTAAATATTGAGATATCACATTCCTTTAAAAAAATTACAAATATTATATTCCCCAAAAAGGTAAAGATTGTTTTTTATTAATGAATGGAATATTATAAAGGAATATAATATTCAAATAATGGTTACATTAGCTGTAAAAGTCATTTTCACATAATATGTTAAAATAGAACATTGTATTTTTCATTTGTAAAAAATGTCAAATCATTCTATAACAAGATTCCTTATGTAAAAAAAGGAAAAGTTTCAAAAGAGACAGAAAATAACATTTATAAATTACTCATGTAAATATAAATACTTTTATTAAATAACATAAAAAACATAGAAAAGTATAAATTCTTTTAAGGGAATATTTAACATAATTATTTTAAAATAATTAGTTTTATCTAAACCTAAACTCCTAAAATATTTTAAATATCTTGATGAATAATAAAATCAAGTTAATTATATATATTATTAATAAGTTTTTTTTATTTTTAATATTCCATTAATTTTATCTCTTTACATATTTAATTTATTGTTTAATTAAAATTACAATGGATGTTTCAATTATATATGTTTAATAAGTCGAAAATGGATTCGGTAAGTTGAATATTGTCAAAGTGGTTATTATTCCAAAATATATAGTGTAATAATCATGATAAAATAATTTTTTGTGTAGAGAAGTTAAATTTTTTTATTCAAATCATGAAATATGGTTTTGAAAAATGAACTAGTTGCAATAATGCAAAATATTTTTTGTACATATTCAAGAGCACCGTTTCCTTTTTTCAATGATCGTTATAAAAAATTGTTAGTGTCGTTTTCTGTTTCCATACTGTTAATAATATCATAAATAGAATATTATTTATTAAATTTGAAATTTTTATATCATCTATTTGATTTTGGGATGGAGAATTAATCAGAATGATTCATGCATGTGGTAGTCCACATGTCCACATGAAAGACATAATAAATTTCCAATGAAGTGAAAGGTTTGAATATATGGGTTATGTTGTCATTGAATAATGATAATTTTTCATTAATAACAAATATATATGTTTAGTCCATCATTATTATTGACCATGAGAGACAATGTTAGAAAATGAATTATATTGGTTCGACGGACAGAAGTCCGCGTACACTTGAATGATGATTTACTATCTCATTTGATGTAGGTTGGAAGTGCATAAAGGTTATGTTATTAACCTAGTTATAAATTAATATATGAGATAAAAAAATGAAAATATATCATCATTGTTAAATTATATTTATTGTGGTGGATGAATAAATAAAACTATATTATATGGTTAAAAACTAAACCTCTTCCTTGGAATGTATCCCATTATTAATACATTAATCCCTATAAGGCTTATGGTATTATAAAATAAAGAAATATATAATTAGTTCAAGGATTATAGGAATATATTTGGGTTGTTATTTTGTGAAACTAATGGATTTTTTAATTGTGATGGAATGAGATGAAGTGGTTCCTTTTATAATATAGGGGAGGGGTGGTTTTATAATTTCATTAAATATTAAATGAATACAAATTAATTGTGATATAAAAATGGCTAAAATATGTAACATTTAAAAGATAATATTACTATAAAAATAAATATTTTCTTAAAAGAAAACTTGTATATGTTTGTATGTCATTTTAACCATACCTTTGGGTTTGCCCCCTCCCCACTCATTAACCATTTTCACACATACCGAGAAAACATGGGTTTTTACTCTTTGAGGGACATGATAGACAATATAAATGAAATAATTTTCCATAAATGTACCCTATTTGATATTAAAAACCATATCATAATCAATATTCATAATATCATAATTTTTGAAAATTTATATCTATTAATAAAAACTATTTTTCTTAAAATATGAATACTGTCATGTTAGAACAGTTCATTTACATTGGGTTTTATTATCACAAACTAGCCTATGTAACTTGGTATCCCAATAACCGAGTTTGGCCTGACAAGGCAATATCAGAATTCCCGAACCCCATTGGTTGGTGACTAGCACCTACGATCATACAATATGCAAGTGGGAACGAATTTTCCACAAGACACATAGGAAGAAAAAGAAATAATAAAATATGCATAATAAAAGAAACTTCATTGGGAGTAATGTATCAGAATATAAATTTCATAAATTCCCAAATTACTACAAATAGAGTTCCTAAACAAAGGAAAAACTCCCTATGTCCCTAATAACATAATTCACATAGCCCAAATAACATCAATTGGAACAAACTCAATGTAATCTTTTCCCCATGTTCAAAGCTACTTGAATTTCATCTACAAACAGCCAAAGGAACAAGTATTGTGTGATCTAAAAAACCCCATAGGGACTCATCATATATTCCATTACAATAACAAAATATTTATTTACCTAAATAATGGATTTTATTTTAATTTAATCATATTTTGAATTTTAGTGCATCTTCAAACAAATCATGATATACAGTTCAAATGATGGAATGTACATTAAGATATTGCATTATAAAGGATGGAATATTTCTAAAATAATAAATTATATAAAAAATATTTATAAAATAGTTTATAAAAATCAAGATTCCATGTAATGAAGTTTTACAACATTGACATAAATTTATATATCTTATATAAATAAAAAGTGAGCTAGTTCGTCATATCCCAAAAGGTACGATGGTATTTTAGGATATAGGGTTCCACACACTCTATGTGATCTAAGAAATATGTGTATACACACATCCCTTGGACACAGTCTAAATGTGGATTGTTACCCTCCCATCATGGATGTGACCCACCTCATGTATGTTTTAGAACTTTATAAGAGCGTAGAGTTTGATTAAATAACTCACCAACTAACTAAGGCTTTCATGTGTTATTACATAATCAAGGATGGGAAAAAATTTTCAACAGTACTTATAATAAAACTAAATAACATTCGTTCATTGAAAAATTCCAATTTCTCATTTAAAAACAAAATACGTTTTAATCAAAATCAATCATCCTTCAATGATAAAACCTTTGGGTTTCTGTCAAACCTTTTTTTACCATTTATACAGGTTAAAAATTCATTCCAAACTAATTCCATCAATTTTCAAAATTATTTTCCAAAATTAAATTCTGAAAATTAAATGAAATTATTACCATGTACGAAAAAATTTAAATTAAAATATTTCGATTATCCAATTTCAATAAACACACCCCAATTCAATCGTATTGGGTGTTTTCCTAAATTTCTATGCCAAATAAATTTAAAATCTCCCAGTTCTGTAGAATTAGGTTTAAATCAAATGAATTGAATAATAATTTGAGAAATTGAATTTAAATATTTAGTTAAAATAAATCATGAAATGAAAGGTTAATCAATTTTGTAATCAAGATGGAACCACCTACCAATTCCTAAAACTCTACACTCGCAATGACATCTGTAAATGAGGACAAAGGAATGGAGGACCTAAAAAACCAACATATATGAATGATCCAACTCTATAAGGAATAGAACCATCAATTACAGTATTATGCATTGAAAACCCAAGAGAGTATAATGAGAGAAACGTGAAGAATAAGGGATAACTCTTACCGAGGAGTTACCCTGCAAGAATAATGATGATCCAATTCCAAATAAATAGATCTAGATGACATTGAATTCTTCATTATCACCAGGGAAATGCATTAGGATGAGGGAGATCACCCTAGAGTTGAGAAAAAGGAAACTCATTTGCACTATTAATTTAAAAAAATTCTCTCAGGGTATTTTTGGATTTGAAATCCCAGTACACGTCATGAAATAAATCAGTATCATAACCATCAAAATTCATATGATATTGCATTAAAAGATGAATATCTGAGTTGAAAGATAATAAATAATTCCTTCAAATGTGTAATAAAAACTAATTATGTGTTCCCATCCTCATGTGAATCCATTCATGACTTGTTTTGTTGAACCACTTCACCACATGAAATCTTCAAGAATACTATAGGGAAAATTAGTTTAATGGATAGAATCAATTAAACCATTGAATCCACCATTATTTGTATCCTCTCAATCCAAACTCAACCATTACAAAAAAAAATGAAAACCTAGAAATTTTTTATTATGTACTTGTCCGATCATTAATGAGATGTTACAACATCCCAAACATTAAAAAATTATCTCCATAGAAATCCTATCAATAATCTTCCTTGCCAAAGAGATGAGATGACTAATATATCGTCAGTAACTTTCATTCCCACATCTCGTGATTATCAGAATAATGCTGCAATGGTACATGAACCAATGGTATCAATCTCCCATGAATTACCTTGGTCTATTAATCAACTATCCAAACTGGCCAGTCACTCACTGATAAATCATGTCCAATATCTTGATAACTCTATCTCAAAATGAATAATGGATTAAAGAGAAAAAAAATTAGCTACGATAAATATAGCACATTATGCATAAATTTTACTTATGGGACAATTATTAGATTCTATGAAACTTTCACCTCATGTTCAGCAACCTTAAATGGTCCAACAAAATGAGGATTAAGTTTCCATTTTCTCCAAAGCCATTGAAAACCCAACATAGGTTAAACAATCCAGAATACAAGGTCACCAAGTGAAAACTACAATGATCCTCGGGGAATAACAGAATAATACTTATATTATATATGTGCCATTAATATTCTCAGACTAATCAACTTAATCATTTCAATTGTCTCCTAGAGCAATCACAGTCCAACTAAGGAACACTCACAAACCTCCAACCACAAAAATATATATTTATAAGGTCATTCATATAAGGATTCAAAAGTTTACATGATGATCACAGGCTGGTAACTATTTTTATAAGAGAACTCAACCAACCCCATGTTATTATCCATGCTCACATAGACCGGAGATTTCAATGCATCATGAAGGGATTTCCAAAACTGAGAAGTAAAATATGGATTTATATCAAAAATTATAGTAGATTGATCTCCATGAAAAAAAATAATCACATTCACATAGGGAATTGAAAACTCCTCAACTTTTCATATATCATGAATGAGTATGAAGTGAGATGACTGGGTCAGACTATTGATCACAACCCACATAACATTCTTCAATCTATGGTTACAGGGAAACTGGACAAAAAAATCTATTGATATATCATCCCACTCCCATATTGGTACTGGAATAGGTTGGTGAAAACATGAAGGTTTCTGGTTATCCACCATAACATGTTGGGATGTATAGAAACAAGAGAAAACTCATAAATGTCCCATATCATTCATGGTAATCTGAAATACCATCGAATGTTATAGAACATCTATTTGGTTCCTGAGTGTACCTCACACTGGTAATTATGAAAATCAAAAATCACATCCTTCCATTCCATAAATTTCATAATGATGTATTTTGATAATATAGATTAATCTATTTGGAGAATGGCCACTAGGAAACTATCTACCCACCATAAAGTGTGTCCCTAATTCTGAGAAATTCATTATTAGGATCTTGGTCATAAATAATCATCTCAAGAAGAGATTGTGTCAAGTGAACACTGGCTAAGGAAACTTCATCCCCTTTCTTCTTAAAGAAAATATGAAATTGTGAAAACAGTGGCATCAAACTCTACTCTTTTGAAGATTATATCATAGCCTAGGTTATAAGTTTCAAGTTCAATTCATCTTTAATTAAATTATTTCCCCCCATATATCTTTGATGTTAATGTTGATGGACTACTTGTATTCCACCCAACACCTCAACTAATGGTTAAAATAATTTTCAGAGAACATATAAATCATGACTTTTTGGTATGAAAACATGTTAAACCATTCTCTATAATGGAAATTCCACCAACTACTAAGATTGTGAATCACAACTACAAGTTCATGATCGTGGTTAGGATAATTCTTCTCATGTGGGATAAGATAATGAGAACCATAAGGAACTAGATGATCTCCTATCATAAGAACGCAACCCAATCCTGAACACAAGGAATCATAAAAGATGACAAAGCTCATTCCAGCCACTAGAAGAGTTAGAAATAGTGTGGTTTTCAAAATAAATTTCAACATATCAAATCAATTCTAAGATTTATCATCCCAAAAAAAATCTCCACTTTAGAGTTGGATAATTCACCAGAGAAGAAATCTTTGATAAGTCCATCACAAAATAATGGTAACATCCTTCAAATCATAAGAGTCACTAAATTTTAAGACATTTTATTTTATCTCTAAATTCGCAACAACATTCCTGATCTCAATATCAATGGGCATAACATTTAAATACACAACGTTTCCCATGAATTTCACATCATGAATCTATAAATAAAACTTTGAAACCATTTAATAGAGTTGGTGAATTTGTTGTAGACTCGGAACTGGTCTCAGATAAGGCATATGATCCTCCTCAGACATGAATTAGAAATTAATGTCATTTATAAGGATAAAAAATTTTATCTTGATACAAATGGAAAATATTGTTCAACAAAGACACAAAAATTCATGATAAGTTTTTAGATCAATGTGCACAACAAGGTAATCATAATGGCCATACCTTCTCTAAAAGGATGTTTTTTGAATGTTTGATTCTTTTATCCTCAATCATTGGTAGATAGAATGAAGTATGATCTTTGATTAAATGATCACACTTTTCAACTAATAAAATAGGTCATAGATCCATGGAAATATATACTTTTCATTTATCATAAATCAATTGAGCATTCAATAATTAACAAAATAAGATAATATAATTATCGACCTTATTGGCGAAGAGAACCGATTATATATAAAACCATTATCTAAAATATCTTCTAACTTGGACATAAACACATTCATTTTAGTTATATCTATTCTCTAATAGGTAATTGAAACTAGATTATTTCCATTCATTAATTCAATAGAAAACAATACCTCCCTCAACGGTGAAAAACTATAGAATGTGGAAATAAAAATGTAGAGAAACATGACGACGACTAAAGGGATATTCCCACACTCATTGAATCCCTATCTAGATCAAAAGAAATCGTTTATATCAATTTCATAAAATATGGATTAGAGTTCTAACTCTGGTCAACCCTGGGTCTCATCATCCTTGAATAAAAAAAGGTACACAACTAGGTGTTTTTAGGTTGAACCATCGAAGATTACAATCAATTCGGGCATTATTGGAATTGAGCCAATCCATCCCAAATATGAAAAAAAAAATATTTTACGTAAAGCACCAAAAAACTCCAAAAATCCTTGATGAATGATATAGAGAAATACCAAGTGGGACTACAAAGACACTTCTCACTATTCACAGTAATGGTTTTTCTAATATCAATTTAACAAGAAAAATTCTCCATAGGAAGATTAAAAAGATTAACAATACATGTTGAAATCAGTGGGTGTGATGCCCTAGAATAAAATAGGGTTGTATCTAATGATGATTCTATGAAAATGATACCTCTCACAGTTGATAGACGCATGTTTTATTCCACTATAGAATCTTCCACTGTGTGAAGTAGCTTCATTCTGGGTGCTGTGGATGGAACCCTTTTGTAAAAGAATCATTTGACTAGATCGTAGTTTTAGGAGGACTAGATGATCCTATTACACTACACAGGGTAGAGAAGTGATGATATAATATTTTTATGTTCCCTAAACATCCACCTGAGATATTGTTCATGGGTGCCTTTGTGTAAACGCTCTTAGAAAATTAAAGCTAACCACTATTATAGAAAATCAATGATATTCCCCATGGAGATGTAGGAAGTCTTGATTGAACCTAACATCAATAAAATATGTGAGAACCATCATGGATATTTTTTCCAACGAATGATCCAAAAAAGGCACTAGGGTGAATAGAAATTCTCAATAATGTGGACTTTCCCATCAGGACCATCTCAGCCATCATCTCCCTATCTAGTAAATCAACACAATTGATCAGATTCAGATAGAAAACATGAGAATGGATATATGATCAAAGTCCCAAATTGAACTATATATCATTTATTAACTCATTAGATACAATATCAGGAGATAACTTCACCAAATCATAAAAATTATTTGAATATTCAATCATGGTTCTATTGGCCCCCCTCATGCTTGAAAAACACTATAGACTTGTCCAACACCATTAACACTGGACTAAATTGGTCAGTGAAAGGATCCTTAATGTCCTTCCACTCTATTCCCATATGATTATTTATAGTCACTAACGTGTCCCACCATATCCTACTTGGCCCCTATACCATGAAGGTGGAACACATCACATCAGTTATGTGTAGTGTCTCTAAGAACTCAAACAAACATTCTATCTTGCCCAACCATTCCTCAAATTTTGTAGGATTAGTATAGACATTGAAAAATATGGCTACATGAAAAAGAAATATTGATAATGATTTCTCATAAAACCCCATGAGGATCCACAAATAGAGTGTGAATGCGGACTGGAGGTGGAGACAGTATTAGATTTTGGATAGTGTGTACAATCACCCCAACTAGATTTGATTTTACTATAGGATTTTCATGCTGAGGTTGAAAAGAACAATATATATAGATTATATTGTCACGTCTTATAAAAGTCAAGATGCTACATATTATCATAAAACAACTAAGAATAAATTATATTAACACTCAAACTGAGCAATGAATGTAATTATTTCCAACTGATGGAATAAAAATGATTTGGATTTAGCCGTAACCAAATCTGAATAGGGAATAGTCTATAACTAATCAACAAAAAATATTTCCATAACAATCCCTAAAAACATATGGTTCATTGAATTCAAGTATGTCTATACAATAAATTAGAATATCCACCTATGTCCTGAAAAGATATCAAAAATTCAAACTGAATTCAAGAAGAAAGCTCAACAACCCCCCTCTAGTACAAATTCTTAATGAAACATCCATGTTTCCTTGGAAATCAATTAACGGATCTATCCCGGACATATCCCAAATGTCATTATTGATCCCCATAGGTTAGTGACTAGAGATTGGAATTGTACAACCTGAATATGGGAAGGAATTTACCCCAAGACATAGTGGAAGAGAAAGAAACAAGACAATATGAATAATAAAGAGAGCCCCAATGGTAGTAATGTACCATTATTTAACCAATAATAAAATCAAGATGTACTAAAACCCTAGTTCCAAAATAGGGGAAAATTAACCCATGTCCCTAAGGAAATAATCGAAAGTCCCCAAAGTTCAACAGATGGATCCACCTCCAAGTGGTCATTTTCCCTTTCTGTAACCTAAAAAGAGATAATCTACAAACACATAAAGGAACATGTAAGGTATTACATAAGAATCTTCATAGGGTCTCAAAAAAGATTCCATACCATTCCCCAAAAACTGATTAAGTAAAATAATTCATTCAATTTAAATGTAAATATGTTTCAGAATTTATATCATATTTAAACAAATTATTCTCTATAGTTATAATGATGGAATGTACTTTAAGAAAAGGCTTTACAAATGATGGAATTTTTCTAAAACAATTTATTATATAAAACATTTATATAATTTTTTAAATAAATAAATAAAGAATGTATATTAGTTTTAAAACATTGGCATAAATTTATATCACAAATTTAAATAAAAAGAATGAAACATAATCATCTTCAAAAAGGTATGATAGTATTTCTAGAAATAGGATTTAGAACTCTCTATGTGATTTTAGCACTATGTTTATACAAATGTACCCTAACACTAGCTATTGGTGTCATGTCGCACTCCCGTCTAGGATGTTACCCACCACATGTATGTTTTAGAAGATTGTAATAACATTGAGCCTGTCCAAATAACTGCCCAACTACCTAAGGATTGCATGTTCTGTTACAAAATCAATTATGAGAAATTTATTTTATGACATCATAAAATATAATTAAATCCAGTTTTCTATTTTGAAATGATATTTTTTAAATTAAATCCTAAATTATTTTTATTAAAAACACATGCCTTTTTTTGATAAAATCAATAGTTCTCTACAAAAAAACATTAAATCCATTTCCATGGGTCCAAAATCTATTCAAAACAAATTCCATTAAATTTTCATAATTATTTTGAAATTTAAATTCAACAAATTAATTGAAATAATTTCCATCAAATCTATAATTCAAATTAAACAGTATAAATTAAGAAATTTAAATAAACGCACCCCAATTCAATGGAATTAGGGGTTTTCCAAAATTTCAGGGCCAAAACAATTTCAAATCATCTAATTCACTAGAATTTCCATTTTATCAAATCAATTAAAATATAATCTAAGAAATTGAATTTATATCATTTGTAAGAACCCGGGTCTTTGCTTTCAGGTACGTCTCTCTTTTCCTGGAGTTTTTTTAGAAAAGATGAGTTTTTGAAAATTTTTGAGGTACACATTGTGTACTTTAAGAGTACACACCGTGTACCTCCTTGCCACACCAAGCCGTGTGTTGGCCATTTTCGGGCCACACACACGGTGTGTAGGAGTGAAGTGGAGGCCGCTTAAAGTGGAGTATGGAAAAGTAGAGTACACGCCACGTATTTTATTTTATTTTCATTAAATGGACCGGGGTCACCCCTAATCGACAGAATGGTCTTCTTCTCCAGCACCTTCGATTGAGAGCGACCCGTATGGCCGCAAGTATTCTCTGATCCCCTGAGCCTCTGTCCATTCTCCGAATCGACCGTCGTCGATTGCATTGGAACCACAGAGGTGACTTGTTCTTTCTCCTAGAGCCCTATATTACAATTCCTCTTCTTTCTTAAGTTATCGTGGGTTGAACGTTTTGTGCGTTTTTATAGATATATGATGTTATGAGAACAATCAAGCCTCATGGTTCATGTATGTTGATCTCCTAGGATCGAGGTAGCAGGTTTGTGCCTTAACTTTAGATTTCCTGAGTTTTATGTGAAAATACAACCAATACCTGTGAATGGGGTATTATGTGTTTACCTTTTTTCCCTTGAGGTTATTCCTGACTTGATTACATGCTTTTGTAGAGGTAATTTGATCATGCTAGTGGAAATTTGTCCTTCTTGGATGTTTTTCCCATGCATTATTCTTTTTTCAACCTTTGGGTATCATTAGCCTTTGGTCGTTATACTTGTTTCCATGCCTTTTTTCATATGATGGAATGATGTTGTTAACATGCGTGTAGCTCTGTAGACTGTTATTCAAGTAGATCTATAGGTGTAATTTGGCTTTATTACATTAATATGAACTGACTGGCATGGGACCGTGAGAACCTGGTGCTATTTTAAATAAGTGTTAGACTTTATGAGCTTCCCAGAGAGTATTGGATGTTATAGACTACTTGGGATAGACCGAGTGAGCTTCCCAGAGAGTCTTAGTTATTATAGACTATAGGTGATAGACCGAGTGAGCTTCCCAGAGAGTCTTAGTTATTATAGACTACAGTAGGGTAGACCGAGTGAGCTTCCTCAGAGAGTCATTACTTTCTTTGAATGTCATTAAATCCTTCCCAGGCTAGAGGAGGAATTGACCGAGTGATCTTCCTCAGAGAGTCTGTGGTATACCTGAGGCTATTGGAGGATTGACTGAGTGAGATTCCTCATAGAGTCTCTAGACCTTGGGCCAAGAGGGTTAGACCGCATGATCTCCCTCAGAGAGTCCCTAACTACCCTAGTCTATAAGGTTAATTGACTGAGTGAGCTTCCCAAGAGAGTGTTATAAATTCTTATGACCAAACTAGAGGGGTTAGGGTGAGTGCGCTACCCAGAGGTTTGAGGTACTTCTTAGATAGAACCAGAGGGGATGGATATGAGTACTTCCCATAGGGTTTACTATTTGTGTTAACTATTACTTCAATGATAATTTTTGTAATGTGGATCGATCCGTGTTGTATATCATAATGCTTACAGCTTACTAAATACTGCATGTTGTTGCTGCTACTGTTTACTGCTTATTGTACTGTTACCTGCCATATACTCACTGACTGTTAGGCATAGATCTTCGGGTGGTTGCCTATTGGGATTTAGTCTCAGAAACTATTTGGGTCATGCTTTTAGGCCCAAACAGAATATGTTGCTGTAGGTATAGACAAGGGAAAGGACCCTTTGACTTCAGGTAATTGATTGGTTGCAGCAGGAGAGCATGGGACCAAGCATTGGCTTGCGATGTTGAGGAGCTGTTTACTTTCTTTTGTACTGGTTTTGGTACTATTTTATTTTTCAGCATTGTGACTTGCTTGGATACTTTCCTAGATATGCATCATGTATCATTTCATATATATACATATGTGCTCGAGTTGTTTGCTGATTTAGTTTTCCACTATTTATTATTGTTGGTTATTTACTGCTTCCGCTATTGCATATTTATTTACTTCTACTGTGTACTCTGCCAATGAGGGCATAGTTTACCCAGTATCACACCCAAGACCCTCACACTAGTTGGAAGCCTCTGGATTTTGGGTAAATGTGCTGGAGTCTATATGACCAACCTCGTACGGTGCGCCTCTTTGTGGCTTCTAGAACTGGGATGTTACAAAGTGGTATCAGAAAAATTATTTTCTCTTGATTTTCTATTTGGAGCCTTTAGCCAAGGATATTATGGATTCTGTACATTGTAATAAGTTGTGCCCGGTAGTAGCTAACTCGTGTATAAGGAAAATCCATACTACCTCGTTTATTGTAGTTTTATGATTTTGAGATTTTACGGTTGATATGATTTCACCTACAGTGATTCACATTACTTGTGTTGTTATTGTTGTTGCTATTATGGTTATATTTCTATCACAACCTGATTAGATGAGGGTATTTAATCTCATGCATCATATAGGCACTTGTTATAAATTACATGCCATGCATTCTTTCCATGCCATTTAGGGTGCATTAGTGATTGAATGTTGTAGTGGTAGACTTTTTGTATATTTTGCATGCTGTTTTGATAGATGTCTTGATAGAATTCTTATTGTTTGATAGAGGATTGTTTTTATTTTAATTTTCATAAATGAATGAAAAATTTTGGTTCTTGAGGTGTTATGGGCCTTCTTGAATCAGAAATTGGTGAATCACTGACCTGTTTTCCGTTATATATGACTGTATTGGATGCCAAGCTTTGATTCATGGGGAGTATGGGCCCTCACTGAATGGAATTTGGCACCTTCATGACTTGTTTCCTGTGTTTTATGGGCTTTAGTGTAGTTTCTAGGATACTTGCTGAAAAAATCCAGAATACACGGTGTGTACTTTGTGAATACACGCCGTATAGTTTCAGACAATGTCCCTAACTCTGTAAGCAGGAACACG
The DNA here is from genome assembly GCA_963277665.1 of Viscum album. Lineage (NCBI taxonomy): Eukaryota > Viridiplantae > Streptophyta > Magnoliopsida > Santalales > Viscaceae > Viscum > Viscum album. Next base: position 610,486,277 of record OY728160.1, read on the forward strand.
GGTTTAAGGAAATGACTTTAGGAACATGCCGTGTAAGGTAGGTGCACACCATGTAGTATAGAGCCGTGTAACCGGCCGTGTCACTAACAACACGGGCCGGGGAAGCTCGAGTTGAACACGCCGTGTTAGTAAAGAACATGCCATGTAGTCTTGTTTCAGGTACCCGACCGTGTCACGAACAACACAGGTCGATGTTATCTTCTCCTATACATGCCGTTTCTGTTCGTAACATGCCGTGTAAGGGTTAGCCGTGTAGCCGGCCATGTAACTAGAAACATGGGTTGTTGAAACCATTTCTACTACTCTTCATGTCCACAAGGAACACACCGTGTAGTCTAATTTTAAGAAGAACGTGTGGGTTAGCCGTGAAGTCTCAGTTTATGAAGACTGTGTGGGTTTTCCGTGTAAAGAGACTCAGGCAGGGGAATAGAGTTCACGTACACGTCGTGTGTGGGTACAACACGCCGTGTAGTTCGGGTGTTACACGACCAAAGGTGGTAGGAGTACACGCCCATGTATATGGCTTGAGGAACATGCCGTGTATTTTTATACATGCTACGTCGTCGTGTTTTGTAAACATTAATGTTTCCTTCTCTTGTTCCTATTTTGTACTTATTTGTTCTCAGTTTTTGATAATCCTGATCTAAGGTATGCTTTTGATCTTTCAGAGCTATGCCTCCGAGACATCCTCTGGTTGTACGTCAGTTTCTAGACGGTGATCAGACACAGGATATGGCCGACCAAGGACCTCATGCAGATCCTCCTGCTGTGCCGGCCTTGGAAGCAGCAGTCATGACCATCGCAGGCACCGATGCACAGTTCAGGGAGGATTTCCTGAGGATGATGCATACTTTTTAGGGGGCACTGCCTCATGCCCCATCAATGGCCGAATTGACGTGGGTCTATCAGCAGCAGCAACCTCCTACATTCTCAGTAGATGGAGGACCCCAGGATGTAGAGTCATGGTAAGAGTCCACCGTGACAATCTTTGAGCATATGGAGATACCCCAAGAGAAAAGGGTAAAGCTGGCTACTTATATGCTCCAAGACACCGCCAAGAGGTTGTGGCAGGTGATCTCATAGTCGGGGCGGCAATAGAGTATGTCTTGGGACGAGTTTCGGCACACCTTCTATGACTAATTTTACCCAGAGACATTGAGGGCCGACCGAGCCTGTGAGTTTATAAGTCTACAGCAGGGTACTCTTTATGTTATGGAGTACTCGTCCCGCTTTACCGAGCTCTAGCGCTTCACTCCGAACCCAGCAGGTGATGAGTTGTTCCTTTCTAGGAAGTTTGAGGATGGTATCAGGCAAGAGATCCGTTCCCAGGTGAATATCTTCATGTTTACTTCTATATCATCTATCGTCAACCAGGCGCTGATCATTGAGCGCAACCTGAGGGATTCTAGAGCAGTGAGCTAGGGTGGTTCGACATCCAGAGTTGGTGTTCCTCCTACGGATTGTAGGAAGCACTGTAGAGAGTCTTCTTGAGGAGATCAGAGTAGGTGGGATGTATCTTCGGGTAGCGCGGTCATATGCTACTAGTGTGGTAAGAGTGGGAATAATAGGCCTCAGTGCCAGAGGGACCCGATAGAGTGTTGATATTGCAGAAAAATGGGACATCTTCGGTGCTTCTGTCAGATCTTATCATCTTCTGTTGGTGGTAGGTGTTATTCTCAAACCCTGCGATCAGGAGATGCTTCGCCAGTTTCTCAATAGTCTGGGAACTGGAGTTATTCCAGCTGTTCGGGTCGAGGTGGAGGTCGCGACCGTGGTGTTCAGTCACCAGGTTACCAACGATAGTAGAGTGGGTCACCTTAGAGTGGTTATCAACGGGTGCAAGGCCGTAGTGCAATGAGACTTTCGATGTGGATCAGACCTATCGGGAGCAGGATCTCGTCCCTTCTATGGTTCGAGGTATGATCTTAGTATCCTCAGTTTTATCTTCATCCCTTTTTGATACTGGTTATTCACATAGTTTTATCTCTATTGCTGCTGTGGAGAGCCTTGGGCTATGTATCTTTTCATCTGTTGACTTGTTGACTCTTGACACACCATTGGGAACGAGGAAATCTAGCATATGTTATTGTAGAGAGTTCCCTCTTGAGGCTCCAATGTGTCAATTCTTATGGCACAATTATGTCCTACAGATGACATGCTATGATTTCATTCTCAGTATGGACTTGTTGGTTCCATTCCAGGCAGTCGTCGATTGTTATCGCCACAGGGTGAGCTTTGTATCACCACAGGGCGGATCATTCCTTCATAGAGGTGAGTGGGATGTACAGGTGGGTAGAGCTGGACCAGAGAATCATGGGTAAGGAGGAGTTACAGCTTAGATTCCCAGTCTTAATCTGGATGACATGGGGCCTTTGCAGTTAGACTTTCCTCTAGTGGTGGATCGTTTTAGGGATGTCTTTCCAGAAGACCTTTTAGGTTTTCCTCTGGAGCGTCAGGTAGACTTCTCGATTGAGATTGTGCCAGGATCATCACCAGTGTCCATTCCTCATTATAGGATGGCTACACCTGAGTTGCAGGAGCTCAATAAGTAGTTGGAGGAGTTGAAAGAAAAGGGTTTCATACGACACAATAATTCACTTTGGGGTTCGCCTGTCCTATTTGCAAAGAAGGCAGACGGAACCCTCCGGCTTCGTGTGGATTATCAAAAGCTGAACCAGTTGATGGTCAAGAAATGATATCCATTTCCAAGGATCAATGACCTCTTTGACCAGCTTCGAGGAGACCGGGTGTTCTCAAAGATCTATTTGAGATCCGGTTATAATCATTTGTGTGTTAGACAATCAGATATACCACTTACAGCCTTCAGGAGCAGGTATGGTCTATACGAGTATACAGTCATGTCGTTTAGTCTCACGAACGCGCTATCAGTCTTTATGGCACTGATGAACTGAGTGTTCCATCCACACTTAGATTCCTTTGCGGTGGGTTTTTTGGAAGACATCTTGGTGTACTCTTACACATGAAACGACCATGCTACCCATCTTGAGATCATTCTGAGTACACTGAGATAGAATCAGTTATATGCTAAGATCTCGAAATTCCACTTTTGGATGGATTGGATTCACTTCTTGGGTAATGTCATCTGAGAGACAAGAGTGTTAGTGGACCCAGAGAAAGTGTGAGTTTTAGTTTCATGGGAGCAGCCAAAAAATTTCTTTGAGGTGAGGAGTTTTTTAGGGCTGGATAGATACTACAAGATTTTTATCCAGGACATTTCACTCCTAGCAACACCGCACACAAGTATGACCATGAAGGGGTGAAGTTCTTATGGTCATATTCTTGTGAGTCAGCCTTTCAAGAGCTGAAAGGGAGGTTGACGTCATCACCAATACTGGTCCTGCCAGATCCTGGAAAGGGCTATACAGTCTACTATGATGCTTCAGGTATCGGGTTGGGAGCTGTGCTTATGCAGGGAGATGGGTTCGTTTCTTACAGGTCTCTTCATTTAAGGCCACAAGAGGGGATCTACCCGACGCACGATCTGGAGTTAGCAGTTGTTGTTCATGATGTATGTTGTTGGAGATACTAACTTATGGGAGAGCACTTTGTGGTTTTCATGGACCACAAGAGTCTCAAGTACATCTTCACTCAGCGTGATCTAAATCTGAGACAACGCTGGTGGGTCAGGTATCTTTAGTCTTTTGATTTAGAGCATGCCTATATGTCGGGGAAGTACAATGTAGTGGATGATGCATTGAGCAGGAGAACCCAGATTCAAGAAGTTCAGGAGGCCAGTAGTGAGTGGAAACTTATGGCTCTGAGACATACCTATCTTCTATAGCTGTTACCTCCACACTTATTGATCGGGTACGGATGAGGCAACTATTGGATTCATATCGATTAGTCCTGCAGGAGAGTGTGTCATGAGAGGACCCTCTTCCTGGATGGATAGTGGGTGAGGATGATATCTTGTGTTTCCATGGATGCATACGGGTGCCAGTAGACATATGCGAGGAGTTGATGCAGGATTTTCATTCAATAGTTTGGGCAGTTCATACTGGTGTCACCAAGATGTATCATGATCTACACTGCCAGTACTGGGGTCTAGGTATGAAGAGGGATGTTGCTAGTTTTTTCATGAGATGTTCTACTTGTCAATAGGTGAAAGCGGAGCATCAGCGACCAACAGGGATTTTACCGCAGTTACCCATTATCGAGTGGAAGTGGAACGATGTCCCGATGGACTTCATGGCCGGGTTTCCAAGGTCACCTTGAGGGAGTGATGCTCTTTCTTTTTTCGTCGATAGGCTTATGGAGGTTGCTCACTTCCTGCCGATCAAGGAGAACTTCAATATTGATGAGCTGGGATGGTTGTACATCTGAGATATTTTGGGTTTACATGGAGTTCCACACTCAATTATTTCAGACAGGGATGCACACTTTACTTATCGGTTCTGGGAAGAACTTCAGAAGGGTTTGGTTACATAGGTAATTTTGAGTACAACATACCATCCCAAGACTGATGTCCTATCACAACCCGTCCTCGGGGCCCATGTCGTGACAACCCCATGCCCGCCTTCCATAGGCCATGGGCTGGAGACTAGCACCAAGGCATAATTCCCGATAAAAAGGGAAGGCATTGCCTTTGTAAATTAAACAAACACCACAGAGCAAGGAAGAAGAAGTAAACACTAATTAAAAACTGGGTACAAAAGTAAGTGCGGAAAAGTATGTGGGCCAGAATACAAACCCAAACTAAAAGTAAAGTACAACTGAAAAAGAAAATACAACAACTGAAAAGTAAAGCCGCAACCTCGAGCTGTCCACTGGAAGTCCCACCTGAAGGGTGGGTACAGATAACCTCCACATCTCCTCAGGTCCAGCCATCCGCTCTGAGTACACCCCACCCAGAGATCCACCTCCGAGTACCGACCTGCTCCTCATGCCTCAACCACGATCAGCGCTGTCCGTCGTCTGCAACCAACAAAATGTAGTGCGGGCATAGCCCGTGCAGCCGTGAGTATAAGATACTCAGTAGGGACCCCGAGACCCCCGAAGGTCTCCCAGAATCCACAAAGGATAATCCACAAAGGAAAGATACAAACATGAAGTAACATCCGGCACTACATAGGTATATTCCCATACATATACCTAAGTCATCAATTCTCATTAGGCTCCAACATCTGTGCTCAAGTACAACCCAGTCTACATAGGAAACCACAACCCAATACACACAGGAAAGCATAATATAATCCACACAGGATATCAAGTAAATCATATTGAAGATAATGATTGAAAGTAAAGATACAGCTCACACAGGTATACTTCTTTGTATGATGATAGAGATGATTAGATATAGCCACTAATTCATTTAAGTCGTCGGACCCACAAAGGATCGATAGGTACTAACCCCCGAAATGACCCACAAAGGATCTGACCCACGCAGGTTCGATAGGTAACTAACCCCCGCAATGACCCACACAGGATCAGACCCACACAGGATCTGTAGGCGCTGGCCCACACAGGACCGCTGAGCGGTGACCCACACAGGATCTGACCCACACAGGATCGGTAGCACTGATCCACATAGGATCACTGAGTACTGTAGTCGTCGTCGTCGAATCCAAGTAGGATTTCTGCACAGTCGTCATCGTCGTCGTAGTCGCAGCAAGCTCTAGGGTTCCCGCACACAACAAGCTTGTTTGGGAGGGTCCACTCCACGAGCTGAGGGGCTGATACATCAACTGACACATAGTCCAGAATTTATGTTTCCAAAAGTTTCGTATCGTCAATGAGAACTCAACGTCACAGACAGCGCGTCAATCGGACGCTCGGTCTGAGAGTTATTGGATTTTCCGTTCCAGGGGCCCGGTTGGTTTTTAAGTCAAAACCAACCTGACCGTACACCAACAACATCCAAACCTCAAGCAGATTAATCCAAAAGTTCTGTCTCACTAAGAGGAATCCAACAAAGTCTATGGCACATCAATCGAACGTCCAGAGCTCAAGTTATAAGCGTTTCCGCTCCGAGGGCCTGGTTGGTTTCGTGTATGAACCAACCCGGATGAATCCAAAGTACTCCGAAACCTTGAGTGTAATATACCAAAATGACAGTCTCGATCCAAGGATCGCATCGCAGCTGACGGTGTGTTTATCGGAGGTCCGCAACCCATGTTATGGGCAGAAGACCGAAAGAGGTTCGGTATTAGGGGTTCGGGCCCGGTCCGACCCGGCCCGATACCCCCAGGGTCGGCCCGAACCGGGTCCGGGTCCGGCCCACTTGGGCGTGGCCCAGCCCGGCCTGGGCGTGGCCCGGCCCAGCCTGGGCGCGGCCCGACCCGGTCTGGGCGCGGCCCGGCCCGGTCTGGGCAGCCCGGCGGCTCGGCCGTAATGGCCGAGCGGTGAAGGGGGGGGGGGGGGGGGTTTCCCGCGCATTGAGAACCCGCGGCCCGCATGTGGGGGCCGCACCTATTGGGCGACCGGGTGTTACAAACCCCCGGTTCTCCCCTGACCGGCCAGCCCGCTCTGGCCGGCTGGCTGCTGCCGCCACGGGACCGACGCTGGCTGGTCCCCCTGCTCCGACGCCAGCGGCCCGGAACCGGCCACTGGTCTCCCTGCTCAGTCGCGACCTTGGTCCTCCCGGCGCGGCGCGACGGTGCTGCGCCCCTCCGCTGCGGCCCCGCTCCAGCTGCTGCACTTTTGTAGTTCTCTGGCGTGGCACGACCGTGTCGTGCCTTTGGTTCGTCTTCAACGGCGGGGCGCGACGGCGCCGCTTCTCCCCCTTTCTTTAATATTTCTGTGCGGTGCTTCGGCACCTCATTGCCTTGTTCGTGCCGCAAACAAAATCAAACAACCAAAGGGGAGAGGATGGTCGGTCATATTCGTGCAGTCCGACCCCCTCCCGTTATTGCGGTATCAGGAAGCTCCAACAGAAATGAAGAAAGGCAACGGAAGAATTCAAAAACAACAATTAAAATAAATCCCTACCTCGTCGAATTCGATGAGAGAGTATTCATCACGGAATTAACCGTCACGGAAGAATGGATCACGAAAGGAGGATCATCGCGTCGCAGAGAAGGAACGTCACGAAAGAAGCGTCACGTCGTCGATCTCTGAGGATACAGCGTTCTTCATGTTCTTCGCATTCTTCGTCGAGGAGGAAGAACATCACGACTTGAGAGAATTATCCCCAAACCATCTTGCACAACCATCCTCTAATAAAATAAGAGTTGTATTATTTTATTAACGCACAAGCCAACATTTGAATTTCAAAAAGAAACAATCAATTGAATGAATTAATTGCAATGATTTAACCACACAAATTAATGAGGTATTTATTAACCAGATGAAACGCTTGGGTTCACTTCACTAAAAAGGGGGTGTAGATGCGTTTCTCAATTAAAGGAGGGGGTTGAAAAAAAGGTGGGGCTCATGTGGCCCCCATGCCACAAATATCCTACATAGTGGTGTAGGATATTGTGGGTCTCACTATAACCCCTTAACATAGGTTAAACAACTTAAATAAAATAAATGGTGTCACTAATTTATTTTATTCATTTACATAACCCGAAAATTTAAAAACCACAACCGAGAAAACGAAACCCCGGAAAAGGTGTTTCTAAGCAATTACCGGCGTTGCGATTCCAACAGTGCCCTCAGAATCAGATTCTGAGAACCGGTTCAAAAGTTAGAAAAATCCGCTCTTTCGTTCACTGAACATACCCGAGCTAAAATTCCGAAAATGATTCCGGGCACACCGGGCCTCAGAATTAGGTGCCATCAGAAACTGTGTTCTTGTAAAAATTCCCAAGAAAATTAAGAAAAAAATTTCCTTGAATTTTTCGGGTCTTTATATGGCCAATATGAGCATACAATCCAGGTGCTTGAGGATATTCTCCAAGATTACATTCTAGACATTGGCGGTTCTTGGGAGAAGCATATACCACATGTTGAGTTTTCCTATAACAATAGTTTCCATGCAACTATTAAGATGGAACCTTACAAGGATTTGTATGGTAGGACATGACGATCACCCTTATGCTGGCTAGAGGCAGGAGAGCCAGCTTTACTGGGACCTCATCTTATTTAGGAGACCTCAGATCAGATAGAGTTGATTCAGAAGAGGATGGCTACAGTACCGTCTTAGAAGAAGTTTACGTTGATGAGCGGAGACGACCTCTAGAGTTTGAGGTCGGGGATCTGATTTTCCTACATGTTGCACTGAGGTTGGGACACAAGAGGATTCATAGATAGGGTAAACATTCACCATGGTATGTTGGGCCATTTTAGGTGTTGGAGAGAGTTGGGCCGGTTGCCTATCGGTTGCAGTTGCCTCAGAGGTACCGTGCTATGCATGACATCTTCCACGTTTCTCAGCTCCGACGTTACTTTTTAGACATGTCTCATGTCTTTTAACCCGAGGAGGTTGAGCTTGAAGCTGATGCATCGTTTGAGGAGCATCCCATCTGGATTTTAGACCGTAGTACGAAGTTTCTCCATGGACGGTATGTTCTTCTAGTATGAGTTATATGGAAGCACGGTTGAGTGTAGGAAGAGAATTGGGAGAGGGAGGCCGATGTACGATCACAGTGGCCCGAGCTGTTCGGGAATTTTTCATCTACGCCTCGCTAGGGATAATCTGGGACAAATTTCATTAAATGGGGAAGATTGTAAGAAACCGGATCTTTGTTTTCTGGTATGTCTCTCTTTTCCTGGAGTTTTTGAGAAAAGAGGAGTTTCTGGAAATTTTTTAAGTACACGCCATGTACTCCCTTGTCATTCCAGGCCATGTGATGGTCATGTCTGGGCCACACACACTGTGTGTAGGAGTGAAGTGGAGGCCGCTTAAAGCGGAGTATAGAAAAGTAGAGTACACGTCGTGTACTCAAGAAGTACATGCCTAGTATTTTCTTTTTTTCCATTCAACGGATCAGGGTCATGACTAATTGATAGAACTGTCTTCTTCTCCAGCGCCTTCGACCGAGAGCGGCCCGTATGGCCACAAATCTTCTCTGAGCCCCCGACCCTTTGTCCGTTCTCCGAATCGACCGCCGCCAATTGCATTGGAACCACAGCGATGAGTTATTCCTTCTCATAGAGTCTCGTTTTCCAATTCCTCCTCTTTCTTATGTTAACTTGGGTTGAACCTTTTTTGCGTTTCGTAGATCTATGCCATTCTGAGGAGAAACAAGCCTCATGGGTCAAGTATATCGATCTCCTAGGATCTAGGTAGGTGGTTAGTGCATTAACTTTCGATGTCTTGAGTTTAATGTGAAAATTCCACCAATATCCGTGAAAGGGGTATTGTGTGTTTACCTTTTTCCCTTGTGGTTATTCCTTCATTGCTTTCATTCATGTGTAGAGGTAAATTTATCATGGTTGTGCATATTTTTCGTGCTTGGATGTTTTTCCCATGCTTTGTTCTTGTTGCAACCTTTGGGCCTCATTTGACTTTGTCCGTTATACCTGTTTCTATGCCATTTTATCGTAGGATGGAATGATGTTGTTAAAATGATTGTTGCTCTGTAGACTGTTAGAAAAGTATCTCTATAGGTGTACTTTGGCAATATAGCATTAATATGCACTGACTGGTAGGGGTCCGTGAGAACTCGGTGCTATAGACATTAAGGGTTAGACTGAGTGAGCTTCCTAGAGAGTCGTGGATGTTATAGAATACATGGGATAGACCGAGTGATCTTCCCAGAGAGTCTTAGTTCTTATAGACTACAAGGGATAGACAGATTGAGCTTCCCAAGGAGTCTTAGTTAATATAGACTACATGAGGGTAGACCGAGTGAGCTTTCTTAGAGAGTCTTTACATTGTTTGAATGTCTTTAAAACCTTCCCAGGCTAGAAGAGGAATTGACCGAGTGAGCTTCCTCAGAGAGTCTGTGGTATACCTAAGGCTATATGATGATTGACCAAGTGAGCTTCCTTATAGAGACTCTAGACCTTGGGCCTAGAGGGCTATACCGTGTGATCTCCCTTAGAGAGTCCCTGACTACCCTAGACTATAAGGGGAATTTAACAAGTGAGCTTCCCTAGAGATTTTTATAAATTTGTATGACCAAACCAGATGGGTTAGGCTGAGTGCACTACCCAGAGGGTTGTGGAACTTCTTGGATAGGACTAGAGGGGATGGCTTTGGGTACTTTCTAGAGGGATTCCTATTTGTGTTAGTTGTTACTTCACCGATGTAAGTTGTTCTGTGGATTGATCACTATTGTATATCATCATGTTTACTGCTTACTGATTACTGCCTGCTGGTGCTGTTATTGTTTACTACTTATTGTACTGTTACCTACCATATACTCACTGACTGTTAGGCATAGATCTTCGGGTGGTTGCCTATGGGGATTTAGTCTCACACACTGTTTGGGTCATGCTTTTTGGCCTAAAAGAAATATGTAGCTGCATATATGGACAATGGAAAGCACCCATTGACATCTGGTACTCGATTGGTTGGAGTAGGAGAACATGGGACCAAGCCTTGGGTTGCGATGTTGAGTAGTTGTTTACTTTCTTTTGTACTGGTTTTGGTACTATTGTATTTTTCTGCATTGCGACTTGTTTCACTTCCTTCCTAGATATATATAATGCATCATTTCATATATATACATATGTGCTCCAGTTGTTTGCTGATATAGTTTGCTTCTTTTTATTATTGTTGGTTATTTACTGCTTCTACTATTTCATATTTATTTACATCCACTGTGTACTCTTCCAATGAGGGCATAGTTTCTCCAATATCACACCCAAGGCCCTCGCTGCAAGTCGGCAGCCTCTGACATTTGGGAAAATGTGGTTGAGGCCATGTGGCCAACTGGGTACGATGCACCTCTGGATGGCTTCTGGAACCGGGATGTTACATCAGTAGTTGAAATAAATCAAGTAACGTAAATATAATCTTATTGGATAACTAGGATAGAACCCCTACCTCTTCATGAAATAACACACTCACAACAAATCCCTTAAATGAGAAGAAAGGTGGAGATGAACTCAAAAACAAACCTCGATGTAAGACCCAACACCACAGAGCATAGATCCATCAATTCAAAGATGATCCATTTAAAATCCAATAGAGGAGAATTATAGAAACATGAAGAATGAGGGAGTAATTATTCCTGGTAATTACACCGCAAGAGAAGCGATGATCAAATGATAAACTAATGTATCCGAATGAGATGGAATGCTTCAAGATATCTTTTGGAATGCCTTAGGTTGTTGGAGAAGGAACTGGAGCAGAAGGAAAAATTAAAAAATCAGTAGCACTTCCTGTTTAAAAAACCACTGTCGAGGTATTTGAGGATGTGAAATATAAATATACCATGTGAAAAACAAAAGTTTCTTAACCATTAATACATGTGCTATATTTAATTAAAATATGACACTCCGAGTTAAAAACATATCATTAATTCATTCATGATGTGTAATATCAACTCGAGACATGTACGCATCATAGTGGGATGTTATTCACACCTTGTTTTTCAAACCCAATACACTATGTGGAATCCTCAGGCAGTATGTATGAGAATGTAATTTAAAGAAGATAATCTAATAGACCTATCACTTCAGCATTATAGGTATCCTCTCAACAGAAACACAACCCTTACCCAAACAATTCAAATGGAAAACCAAAAAAACATTAACATCTAAATTTTATATCAGTAACGAGATGTTACAACCACCCCAACAAAAAAAAATCCTATAATTCCTTGGAAGAAGCTTACATTCCAATGAGATTAGGCCACAAATCTATCAATAGTGATGTTCATTCCCACGTCTTGTGATTATTATAACCATGCTACCATAGCACATGAACCAATGGTATCTCTGTCACATTAAAAACCATGTTATCAGAATCAACTATCCTAGATGGCCGCTCAGTCAAAGATAAATCAAGTTCAATCTCGAGATCACACTTTCTCAAAACGTGTGATGGATCAAAGATATACTTTCTTTGATAATATACATGTAACATGTTATTCATAGATGTCATTTACCATGGTTGTTCAAGACTATAAGAAACTATCCCCACCTTTTCAAAAACCTCATAAGTTCTTAAAAACGAGGAGAGAGGTTCCCATTTCCTCTCAAGCCGTTGATAACCCTGCGAGGGTATAATATTTAAGAATACCTAGTTACCAATTGTAAATTCAAAAGTCTGTAGTTATGATTTTCCTAAGACTTTTATTTTCTCTATACCGTAAATATTTTCTAATGACTCAATAGAATATTGTTTGTTATATCTTTGACCAAAATCGATCCACCCAGGATAATCTCACCAACCTCTGACCAAAATAACTGATATTTACAAGGTGTGCCATACAAGGCCTCAAAAAAATCCATCCTAATCATGGACTGGTAACTATTTTTAAAATATAACTCAACAATCCCTGAGAGATCATCCCGATTACCACTAAAATAGAATACACAAATGTGAATCATATCCTAATGAATTTTTATAACACTATATGTATATACATCTGACTACATATGGTAGGTCATGCTAAAATGGACCTAAGATCCCATTGCCTCTATAAGGAATTTCCATTTGTGGGATGTAAAATGATGATCCCTATCATACAATATAGAATATGTAACTCCATGAAAATGATCAATCGCTTTCAAATAGAGACTTCCCTACTACTCAACTTTGGTTATATACTGAATTGGTAAGAAGTTATCTGATTGGTCAACCTATCTATCACAACACATATCGCAATAGTCTTTCTATGGGTATTAGGAAACCCAACAAAGAAATATATAGTGATATCATCGAACTGCCATGTAGGGAATTCAAGTGGTTGAAGCAAACTAGAAGGTTTCTAGTGCATTGTAAAAAATTTTGGAATGTATAACAATGAGGTAAAAACTAATCCATGTGCCATCTTATTCCTATCCACCAGAATAGGCACTGTACATTGTGGAATTTCATTCTTGTTCTTGGGTGTAATTCCCTCTAGGAATTATAAAATCCCCCATCACAACCTAACTTGTCATAAACAACACAATGAAGCGGTTCAGATAACATAGAACACCCTATTTTGAGAATGACCACTGAGAGATTTTCTCCCCCACATAATGAAACATTATAATGCTAAAGAATTTATTATTATGATCTTGGTTATGAAGAATAATCCTGAGAAGATCATATGTCAACTGAACAATGGAAAAATAAACTTCACCCCCTTTCTTCTGAACTACAATATAGAACTTTACAAAAATTTTCATCAAATTACACTCTTTAGAAGATTCATTTAGACCCTATGTTGTAATATTACAAATACATTCATCTTCAACAACATTCACATTCCCCAGTGTATAGGCGATGTCACAGTCGAACGACTGCAGGTACTCCACCAAATTCCTCTGGCGAAGGTTCACATTTTTTTGTATAATATATAACTCAAGATTTTGTGGTCTGAATAAATGGTAGAAATTTCTCCATAAAGGTAATTCCACTAAATATTTAGTGTTTCCATCACATATATTAGTACAAGGTCGTGGGTAGGATAATTATTATCATGTGTCCTAAGCTAAAGAGATCAACAAGACACTATATGTTGTCCCGGTATATGAATTCCACACAAGAATGATACCGATGAATCACAAAAGACCACATAGCGCTACTCGACCTCTATAATAGTCAATAGTAGTGTTGTAGTAAAAAAACATTTCATTGCGGTGAGAGAGGGACATGCACTAAATCTCTACTACAAACTATGTTCCCACATGATTTCAATGAAATGAAAAATGACTTCAAGAAAAAAGATCAACAAACACCAATTGATTCCACTTTATCATTAAATGGACTAGGTACCCTAGTACCCTGATAACTGAGATAACCCTTACATAGATTGAAGGGCCTTAATTATCCCCATGGGTCGGTGACTAGCACCTAATTTAGTTAACCATGCATGTGAGAACAAATGTTTTCACATCAAATAGTGGAAGAAAAAAAAACAAGACAACCTCCATAACAAAGGAAGATCCATTGGGAGAAATGCACCAGAATATTATAAGGAATAAAATCAGAATTTTCTACAAACCATATTCCTAAATATTAGAAAAACAACCCAACTCCCAAAGAAAATGACTCACTAATCCCAAAGTTCAACATCTGGATCCACCTCAAAGTGATCCTTTCCCCTTGCTCAAACCTGTAAGGAGGTAATCTACAAACACCCAAAGGCACAAGTAGGGTGTGATCTAAAAATAAAAGTAGGATATCACTAAGGATTCCTTAACATTATCCAAATATAGATTAACCAAAAGAATTATTTTATCTTTAATGTAATCAGGATTTGAATTTCAGAGCATATTTAAATTAATGATTCTATATAGTTCAAATAAAGGGATGCACATAAGGAAAATAATTAACAATTTAAGGACTATTTCTATAATAATGGATTAAATAAAAAATTTATATAATTTTTTTATATAAATCCAAAAGTCATGTAAATCATTTTTACCACATTGGTATACATTTATTTCTCAAATATTAATGACAAGTGACAAATTTAGTCTTTTTCCAAATGGTACAATAGTATTTATGCCTCTAGGATTCAATACTCTATTTGTGGTCTCAGAAATATGTGTATAAAAACATACCATGAGAACAAGATTGAGGCAACTTATCACCCTCCAGTGGGGGGTGTGATCCACCACATGTATGTAATAGAATGTTGTAAATAGAGTAGATTATTTTCAAATAAATAACAAACTACCAAAGGCTTTAATGTGATATTAAATATTCAATTTTGGGTAATTTATTTTAAAACTACATAAAAACAATTAAATCCCATTCTCCCATTTAAAAATGAGAAATTTAAATTTAAAACTACTATTTTTTAATAGAAAAATCTTTTATCCATGTCAATCCACTTGGTATCTATCAAATCAATTTTATGCCATTTCCACAAGATTAAAATCAATGGTTAGTGGAACTCTATATATCTTTACCACATCTATTCTGTATTTCAGATAGATTTTTCCAATAGATAAAAATGGAGTTATAGAAATGAAATGTGTCAAATTTTAAGGTGATTGAATACCACCCATATGTAATTATTTCCTTAATATCTCAGAGGTATTTCTATGAAAATATCCAATGTTATGTTTTTCAATATCATTACTAGAATGGTAAATGGTTGCATCATACATTTAGACATTTATTTTTCATTTTTGACTTGTTTTCATACTTAGCATTGAGGTGAAAATTATATAATCTTTCCCTTCACGATATTCCAACAAAATAATTCATTCATATCCTTACACATATTTGTTGTTACTAGAAAGATAGATAAGGAAAATCTATGCACATCTTTGCGATGTTCCTTTTTCCTCTATGGTTTTTATGGGATACATATACAGGTTCCGAACCTTATAACTCTATCTTCGGGAAATTTGACCACTATAATATTCTATACCTTCTTCCATAGAACATTATCATAATTTTGGTTATCCATGATTCTCTTTGGAATAAATGGTTGAGTAGTTATTTTTTCAAGGTAGTAGTAACGCCATTTAATTATTCACATGAACATCCTCAGTATGTCCAAAAATATTTGATCCCTTTTAGTTATCACCATGGTGGTGGTTATAAGATACTATATACTTAGAAAATCTAAAACATTTTTCAGTATAATAATTTGGTAATGTATTGGAAAATTATAATTCTTGATCAATGTTAACCACCATCATTGTTATATAATGATATTTTGTATATTTTAATACATAATTAAGGATTTTATGATATATATATTTGTCAGACATCTCCCTATAAGGATATTGTCATATAATATTTAGTGTGTAAATAACTATAAAAAATTCTAGATCATGTCCTAGGTAGTTATTCTCTTGTGTTTTTAATTGGAAAGAAGCATAGGTTATCACTATTTTTCCATTCACGAGTACAGAACCTGAACACTTTTCAGATTCATCTCTTTAGATCACAAATTTATCCTTGATGCTATTAACATGATTACATATATGATGATGAAACTCTTTTTAAACATTTGAAATCCCTCCTTAAATTAATCAATGAAAGAAAACATGACCACCATAAATTTTTTCTTTTTTTATGGGATTGAAAATCATGATAACTTCTCACAAACTGACGATAATATATAGATAATCAATAGAAACTATATATTTCCCTCAAATATGTTGTTTTGGACAATCCTTCAATTGATTTTTTTGATGGATCCGTATATATAGCTTTTCTAGTGATAATATTGTATAGGAATGTGTATATCCCTATTTAGAAAACATATTTACTATACATTGTTTATAAATTTTTTTAAAGCTCTTTAGTAAAAGAATCAAATTTTCACCATGTTCCCCATTTCTTCTATAGTAGAATAGAATATCATTAATGAATTCCACAATTAATTTATCATGGAAATACATGATTGATATATTCATCATGTTCATAAATATATCGGTATAATTATTGATTCTGAATGGTATATGTATGTATTTATTAATATCATACCTTTTATGAATATAATTCTTCGAGATACCATCCCTTTACAACTTTAATTAATAATATCTTTTCCAATATCAACATAGAAGATGCATTGGTATTCTTGTAACTGATTGAATAATTCATCAATCCCTGGAAGAGGATACTTATTCATTGTTGTTATCATTTTGTTCTCAGGATAATCAATGCATAGGAACACTAACACATCCTTATTCATAATGAAATGGACTGGTTCCCCCAATGGTGGTGAAAATGGGTGTATAAACCCCTTCTCAAGATTCTCATATAGTTTGGTCTTCATAACATCATGTTCAATAGTATATATTCTTTACATAGTAGTGAATATTATAAAATATATCGTTAAAAGTAAGATTTATCAGTCAACATCTCTACTAATAGGTTGACATTCCTATTCCTTGGGATACACATCATTGAATTTCCCTTTAGTGGGCATGTCATCATGGATGATCTTTTAATTAATATTTATCATTTGAGTTAGATATCTTTTCTCATAAGGACGCAATTTAAATGCATGAGATGATGATACAAAATATCATTTTTTCACTTCCTTGCACCAAGATATGATTAGTGGGATATATTTTCATATAGAGTGTGATTTTTTTATAAGAAATTTATGTAGGCTTTATACCAATAATGAAAATCCATGCATAGAATAGACCCAAATTCTATAAATTGATGTATCAAATAAAATTATGGGAAATAAAGCCCAAAATATTTTTAGGGTATGATTTATATGCTTGGGAATCAATAATTAACCCTTTTAACATCTTCAGATATATCTTGAATTTCATGATTTTAGGTGGTGTTTGAATATTTATGTTAGACATGTGTGATATGAAAGAATTCAAAAAAACAGGATAAAATAGTACATTATAATGAAACATTATAATGCTAAAGAATTTATTATTATGATCTTGGTTATGAAGAATAATCCTGAGAAGATCATATGTCAACTGAACAATGGAAAAATAAACTTCACCCCTTTCTTCTGAACTACAATATAGAACTTTACAAAAATTTGCATCAAATTACACTCTTTAGAAGATTCATTTAGACCCTATGTTGGAATATTACAAATACATTCATCTTCAACAACATTCACATTCCGCAGTGTATAGGCGATGTCACAGTCGAACGACTGCAGGTACTCCACCAAATTCCTCTGGCGAAGGTTCACATTTTTTTGTATAATATATAACTCAAGATTTTGTGGTCTGAATAAATGGTAGAAATTTCTCCATAAAGGTAATTCCACTAAATCTTTAGTGTTTCCATCACATATATTAGTACAAGGTCGTGGGTAGGATAATTATTATCATGTGTCCTAAGCTAAAGAGATCAACAAGACACTATATGTTGTCCCGGTATATGAATTCCACGCAAGAATGATACCGATGAATCACAAAAGACCACATAGCGCTACTCGACCTCTATAATAGTCAATAGTAGTGTTGTAGTAAAAAACATTTCATTGCGGTGAGAGAGGGACATGCACTAAATCTCTACTACAAACTATGTTCCCACATGATTTCAATGAAATGAAAAATGACTTCAAGAAAAAAGATCAACAAACACCAATTGATTCCACTTTATCATTAAATGGACTAGGTACCCTAGTACCCTGATAACTGAGATAACCCTTACATAGATTGAAGGGCCTTAATTATCCCCATGGGTCGGTGACTAGCACCTAATTTAGTTAACCATGCATGTGAGAACAAATGTTTTCACATCTCATAGTGGAAGAAAAAAAAACAAGACAACCTCCATAACAAAGGAAGATCCATTGGGAGAAATGCACCAGAATATTATAAGGAATAAAATCAGAATTTTCTACAAACCATATTCCTAAATATTAGAAAAACAACCCAACTCCCAAAGAAAATGACTCAATAATCCCAAAGTTCAACATCTGGATCCACCTCAAAGTGATCCTTTCCCCTTGCTCAAACCTGTAAGGAGGTAATCTACAAACACCCAAAGGCACAAGTAGGGTGTGATCTAAAAATAAAAGTAGGATATCCCTAAGGATTCCTTAACATTATCCAAATATAGATTAACCAAAAGAATTATTTTATCTTTAATGTAATCAGGATTTGAATTTCAGAGCATATTTAAATTAATGATTCTATATAGTTCAAATAAAGGGATGCACATAAGGAAAATAATTAACAATTTAAGGACTATTTCTATAATAATGGATTAAATAAAAAATTTATATAATTTTTTTATATAAATCCAAAAGTCATGTAAATCATTTTTACCACATTGGTATACATTTATTTCTCAAATATTAATGACAAGTGACAAATTTAGTCTTTTTCCAAATGAGACAATAGTATTTATGCCTCTAGGATTCAATACTCTATTTGTGGTCTCAGAAATATGTGTATAAAAACATACAATGAGCACAAGATTGAGGCAACTTATCACCCTCCAATGGGGGGTGTGATCCACCACATGTATGTAATAGAATGTTGTAAATAGAGTAGATTATTTTCAAATAAATAACAAACTACCAAAGGCTTTAATGTGATATTAAATATTCAATTTTGGGTAATTTATTTTAAAACTACATAAAAACAATTAAATCCCATTCTCCCATTTAAAAATGAGAAATTTAAATTTAAAACTACTATTTTTTAATAGAAAAATATTTTATCCATGTCAATCCACTTGGTATCTATCAAATCAATTTTATGCCATTTCCACAAGATTAAAATCCATTCAAAACCAATTACAACTATTTTCCCAATTATTTTCCATAGTTAAATTCCTCAATTTAATCAAAATAATTTCCATCAAATCCATAATTTAAATTAATCAATTTAAAATAACCAATTCCCATAAATAGAACCAAATTCAATGGAATTGGGGGCTTTTCCCAAATTTCACTTCCAACACTATTTAAATATTTCAATTCGCTAGAATTGGGTTTTTATCAAAATAATTGAAATCAAATTTTATCTATATTATTTAAATCTGTAGGTGTAATATATCAAGAAATGTAAGGTTAATCAACTTATCTAATCAGTTTGGAATAACCAACATCTCCTCAAAACTCAATACTCAAAATGACACTCATCAATGAAAATGACGGTGGATAAGGCCACAAAACCTAACCTAGAAGAAAGATCCCAAAACACAAGGAATAGATACCCAAATTCCAAGATGATCCATTAAAAATCCCAGAGAGTAGAATGAGGGAATCATAACAAACTAAGGAGAACTCTAACTCAGGAATTAGACAACAATAAAAGAGATGATAAAATGCCAAACAGATGGATATTGATGGTCAAGAAGGCTCCATGATCTCTTGGGTAATTACATAAGTAAAGATAGAAGTAAATGGATTAAGGGAAATGAAAAACATACCCACGCTACCTATTAAAAACAATACCTTGGGTGTATTTCATGATTTGAAATCCCAATACACGACATGAAAAACATAAGTTTCTTAACTGTCAATTTGTGTAATATTATTTATTAAAAGAGGACACTCTGATTTAAAAACTGATAATTAATAAATTTGTAATGTGTAATGGAAACTCATGATTTTTAAAAATCATAGCATGGATCCATTCATGACTTGTTTGGTAGAACCATTACATGACGTTTAACTATATTACATGATGTGAAATACTCAAGGAGCCTACATGAAAAAGTCATTTAAAGGTTTTAATCCATTAAACCTCTATCTTCACCATTATATTTATGATACCAATTAGAAATTTACCCTTCCCTAAACAAATACATGTGAAAAAGGCGATATGGTTTATAACATACCTATCAGATCGATATTGGGATGTTAGATTTATTACATGAAGAAAACCATGAAATTTGAATATAATAGAGTAACATATCCTTAATCTCTTGTTGTTATCTTAACAATATTTATTCGCAATAATTGTTTCATACTATATTAATTGACATAATTTATATCATTTAATTTTTTTTCAATTAATTTAATATTTACTGTGTTAACATTGTGTAAGAATTGAATGTAATTATTTATTCAAAAAAATTACAAATATATTATATCATGAAGATAAATCATTAATATTTCTATATAAAATATATAACATAAAATATCTTTGTGTTATCCCCATGTTAAAAATATTATTGTTATTAAGTATCATATTTTGACATTTTTTACACTTATTTTTACATTTTTATATAAAATACAAATGAAAACGATTATATATATGATATATGGATGATTATGGATGATATTAACTCATTAAATTAAATTATGTAATGTTTTAGTTACATTATTTAGTCATAATAAATTTATTTTTAACCTTAACTATCCTATTTACCCTCTACGGTTATGAAAAAAATTATTTGGGCTACAATTAATATTGACCAAAAATATAATGGGTCAATTTAATGAATGTGTACATACTTATAGAAAATATGGAATTCATTTTTAAAAAATTTCAATACATAATAAGTATAAATTAATTTATAACTATACTTCTAAAACACAATGTTTTTGTTTAAAAATACCTTATTGATTTTAGAACGACTTTAAAATCTATTCAGATATATAATTCGTTTTGGAAACCATAATAGAATTAATTTAAATAGAAAATAAGTAATTTAATGGTAAAAATAATCCAAAATTTATTTTAATTTATAAGTATTTTCAATATAATATATTTTTCATTGAAAAATGTTCTTTCCACTATTCATTGAAAAATTGAAATATTTAAAATATTTTAAAAAATTCAACTTATAATAATTTCGACATTCTGAATTAAAAAATTGAATATGTTTTCTAAAATATATATTATAAATTTTTAAAATCATTATTTTAAAAAATATAATTCATGATAATCTTATTTAGTTTGAAAAACAATATTTTTTTTCTATTTTACTGAAAAAAATGTCAAATAATTTTATAATTAATAGAAATATATAAAATATAAATAATGAATGTATAAAAATTTTTACATCAAAATTAACTATTATGATGCTATATGTGATAATTTAATTTTTAAAGCAATTTAAGAAATAATATATTGAATCGATTTAGATCTATTTTATGTTTTATCTTACAATTTTACCACCCTCATTAAAACATATAACTGTTCTTATGGGGACTAAATTTTTACCTTGGAAAATGTTAATTAGGAAAACAACCATCATACATTATTAATTAAATTTTATTACGAAAATTAAAAATGTGGAATTATTTTGTAATATCAAATTTCTAGAGTTGGTAAAAATTAATTTTAATATATCAATGAAAATATAATGAAAAGTGTTTTTTTTAAAATGTCATTTCACAAAAAAAAGTTATACAAAAATATTTTATATGATTGATTCTTGTGATTTTTTTTGTCTTCTAATAAATAAATTATATGTATATTAATATATAACCTATCTAAATATAAATTTTACTATATAGGTTATTAAATAAGTATAATTATTGACAACAGTTCTTTTATTCAAATGAAACTTTTCTTATGTTATAAAGTACAAAATAATGGTTTGTAAATGCAACATTATATTCTTAAAATATTATTGTAATTATTGAAAATATAATTGGTGTATAAAAAATGTTTTAAAAAAATTGAATCTTATTTTCTTGATGTAATGATGTCATAAAAGTGATAGCAATTATAAAAGTCTTATTTTTTACTATTCAAAAAAATATTAGATATTTCGAAAAAAAACTAGAAAATCCATAATAATATATATTAGTTTATATTATTTATTATAAGAAAAAATTACTTCCATTTTCTCAAATTTATATTCAAAAAATCGAGAAACTTTTATTACAAATATATTCATTAAAAATTTCAATTATTGTGACAAAATAATAGGATGTGTCATGGTCATGAATTTTGGGAAGTTGTGTTTAACTGTTATAAAATTATATCACATATTACATTCATGTCACAAAAATAATTTTGTTTTCATTATACTTATAAATATAAACACTTAAAAATTATGGGTAATTATTCTTTATAACTTCCTTAGGATCCCATAAATCCACTTCTAGTTTGTGAATTCCCCAAAGGAATTTCACCAACAAAGTTCTGTGATTCAATAATGGATTCATTAAATGTAAATAATTGGGATAGGATATTCCCAATAATATGTGTTCTATTCCAAATATAATCACCTATAGGTTATTATATTTATTTGATATATCTTGTGCTTCATCAATAAAGAATCCTGGAATATTTCATATGACTTTGATAGGTTAAGAGAAATATGAAATCGGTAACCCACAACATTAATTTTCTCTTAAATTTCATAATAACCATTGTATCTATGGATTAAATCCCCTTTTTTAAAATCATATAAATCCATTTGGTATAGAACATTTTGGGAATATATGATCTACCCCTTGAAATCTAAATCCCTTCCATTGTTTATGAGCATTGATTCTTATTTCTTTATTGAGTTGATTTGATATGATTTTGAGTAGCTGATACTTTAATATCTTTCTCCTCAATAAGTTTTTTACCTTATAGATTCCATTATCTGAATTGTTCCATATATGATGGATTAAGACACCTATTCACATATAATTCATTATAAAAATTTTCTTTTTTTAATTAGTGGAAGCTATTATTGAATTCAAATTACACTAGAGCTAGATGATAGTCCTAGATACCTTGAATGTCTAGAGAGAAAGATAAAATCATGTATTTGAATTTATGAATAGTCTTTCGAGACCATCCCTTAGTTTGGGGATGATAGGTATCTCCAAAATTTATCTTTGTATCAAGATCCTCTTGATGACTAATCAATAATTTCAATAAGAACCAACTATTACAGTCAAATAAAATTTACATAGTTGTACCATGAAATCTCATGACATGAGTAACATATGTATAGAAAAGGCGTTTTGGGGTTATATCTTCCATCACTAATAATAAATTTATATACATTTAATTGTGATGAAAAATGACCCATAGAACATCATTATTTCCCAAACACTCTAGAATTCCTTGAGAAAAAATCCATTATAACATTATCCCAATTCAGTATTAGTATTGTTATAGGTTTCCTGACTCCCTTAGTACGATTTTTCAACCATTACCTAATATAACACCAAGAATATTGACATATAGTCGACAATTTCCCTCATCATAACATCCTACGGTAATCTATATCTGAAATCCTTGTTTATGTTTTTGATAGCTAAATGTATAGTGATATTTGAGCTATGTGATTCATCTTGTAGAACCCTTTTTAGATTTAGTATGAAAATATCACATAACATATTACAACCGAAATTTTAATAAACATCAATTCACGATTTATTAAATAAAAACAGATGTAGTACAATCCCATAAGATCGTGAGGCATAGTGTATTCATGAAATTAGGTATATATCACAATAATAGGAACATGGATACTATGAAATTCTTTAAAACTCTGTAAAATTCTATTAAAATTCAATAACTATAATAAAACAACATGGGATATCCTAGGGATGTACAAAAGAATGGGGTGAGCAGTATAGACTTTCATGGGAATAATCAATGAGTGAAATGAATAAAGTAATACATGTTATCAAGAGGAATATCAAGGTTACATAAAATGGGTGACAATAATATTCATGGACATCAATGAATGATACATGTTGACAATATTTGAGAATCATGTGAACGTGTCAACAATATAAAACATGAAAAAATTATCATAATTCAATGTTGACCTCCAAGACATCATAACATTGTGTTTTCAGGATAAAATCACGTGAAACACACATAGAATAACATGAGGTAGAAAAAATACCCAATTCATTATAAGGATAAATAATTTCAACCCCACCCATGACATTCAAATCATGTGCATAAATTTGAGTTCAACATGGATCATAGAAAATAAGAATATCTTCCTTCAGTTTATACCCCATAATTATGGAAATTTCCTTACATATAATTAATATAAAATTAAATAATGTATAAGTATGTCTAGGTTAATTTATTTCGTTGAAAATGGGTATGGGTATTCACTACATAAATGTTAGGCCAGGAAAATTGTGGGATAATCTCAGCAGTATATTATGTGTACATAAATATTCTTAGAATGTTTTAGTGAGAGTGATAGGGGGTATCTCAATACATGTAAATCATAAGGAAATAAATATTTTTGTTTGAAAAAATATTCCCACAAGAAAAATTAGAAATAAAAATGCATAATACAAAGAATGTTCTTAAATAAAGCAGTGGGGGGGGGGGCAGAGGATCCCAGACCTTGAGCGGGTGCCTGTAAATTCTTAGTAGAAGATTATAAATAGTTTCCGAACACTTTTTTAGGGATATTGAGAGAGAAATTACAATTAAAATCATTATTTAATGGTTACTAGTGAGGATGAATGGGAGATGGGATTGGTTTCTATTAAAAAAGATAGGGAAAATCATTATTATTTTCTAAACATAGTTTTTTATCCCTACATGAAAAATTATCAAAAAATTAATTTTTCCATCCTTTTTACCATGTTTTCTTCTATAGAAGAGTGTATTTAAGTATTATATAATGTGAAGAACTGAACTAATTAAAAAAAAATTACTTGGTGATGTGTAACAGAGTCAAGTTTATAATGATTTTATTTTGAACAATTAAAAATAATATAGTTTTTGGAATATTCATTAATTATTTTTAAAATTAATCAAATAAATACAAAAATAAATTATTTTCATATATAAATATATATTTTATAGAGTATTTCATTTATAAAATCTATTACTTCACTTCGGGCTCATTGTGATGTCATAATATAGGATGTATATTTATACAATATTTAATTTTCACACAAATTGTTTTTTCTGAGAAAATTATTAATATTTTTCTATTAGCTAATATAGAAATGATAATTTCAAAAAAAATATTTATTTTTTGAAAATAGTTCTATAAATGGTATAATTTTTATGTTTACATAAATAACCATATTTACCAGAATGTTCCAGTTGTTATGGATTTTAAGCAATATATGAAACATTTAAAAAATTAAAAGGGAATTCATTAAATAATATTATAATTATTATTTTATTAATTATAATAAAATATATTTTACTAAAAATTTAATTTTTTCCCTAATTTAAAAAAATAGTGTCTTCATTGAAAATATATATTTCCCAAAAGTACCATTTTTATTTCTTTTTAAAAAAATATTATTTTATCAAATACATTATATAATCATTAATAAATTGATAATAAAAAATTAAAAATATATTAAATTATTTATTAAAATAAGATATATAAAAATTCATACCATTTGGGTGTTGATATATAACCCCTTATTACACTTGTTTATGCTCAAAAGGGTATGGTATAGAGTGGTGAGGATTTATTATGGTGGTACGATTAACATGGATTGTGCTGTTTTCTCAGTAAGCTAGAAATTGTCCCATTAATGGTTTCATTTTTTTCTTAATTTGATGAATTTAATATTTTTCATAGTCCAAGGATAATCCTTGTTATTCCATCACACATAGATCCTCTAAAAAATGGGCTTCATAGGGTATTTTCCAACTAGCTAATGATATATCTCCATGTAACCGTGTAATTAGACTTTATCATAATCATTAATATATATATATATATATTATTGGTCATATTAAAACTCTTTTATTTTTGTGTAAAATGCTTAATGGTATTTTAAATATGTGAACAAATATTTTCTAATTGGTAAAAAATAACTAATCTAGAGTATGTGTTTTCTACAACGACATTACATAGGAATGAATTTATTCATTTAAAAAGGGAATTTTTATTTATTATATTTTAGGTCATTAAATTCATCCCACAATTAAAAATTTCTTCCTCTAAATTTCCTTTCATACAATAAAATATATGAGGTTACTTCTATTTCATTACCTCTCTCATTTCCCATGTTTCCCCCACAAACCAATGGTTTTTTCAAAAAAACATTGACCATGTCAGCTTTCTTATTTTTTATAACATTAACTCTATTGTATAATTTATTCTATGATCTCTCCTCACATGAATGATCGTTATCCATGTTTATCGCCTTCAGATTAAGTTCAAGTGATGTTTCTAGTAAGTACCACTCTTTAAAGGATACAATGAAAAAATAATTTACTTGAGATTTATTAGGTGGGAGTGATAATAAATAATCCATAAATATGATGTGATCTTGGTATTAATGGGGCCTATGTGTCCTGGAAAAATATTTCGCATCATCCCAAACCACATGAATTTATTCCATGATGATATATGATTGAACACCATATCTTCAACCCCTAACTTTATGTAATATTGACAATTATATTCATATATTTTATATATAATTTTCAATGATTTAATATGATATTAAATGGTTTGAACATTATCTTTAATCCCTATATGTTATTTGGTTTCTTCATCTTCCACTATGCAACTTTATCAAATCATTTCAGATCATGTCGCCACATCCCATATAGAGTCTCATATGGTTCCATTTAAATGTTAAAATTTAATTTTTATTTTATATGAACTCTATTAGTGGAATTATATGAACAAAATATTATTATAAATCCATTGAATAGGATATTAACATATCCATTGATGTTTGAATGTTTATATCAAAAAAAGCATCCATCTTTTGTTGATAAGAAGTACTGATTCTTAGATTTATACCCAATTATTTTTAAGGCATATCCAAAAACACAAGGTAAACCATTAATATTGATCAGACACAATGGTTAGTGGAACTCTATATATCTTTACCACATCTATTCTGTATTTCAGATAGATTTTTCCAATAGATAAAAATGGAGTTATAGAAATGAAATGTGTCAAATTTTAAGGTTATTGAATACCACCCATATGTAATTATTTCCTTAATATCTCAGAGGTATTTCTATGAAAATATCCAATGTTATGTTTTTCAATATCATTACTAGAATGGTAAATGGTTGCATCATACATTTAGACATTTATTTTTCATTTTTGACTTGTTTTCATACTTAGCATTGAGGTGAAAATTATATAATCTTTCCCTTCAAGATATTCCAACAAAATAATTCATTCATATCCTTACACATATTTGTTGTTACTAGAAAGATAGATAAGGAAAATCTATGCACATCTTTGCGATGTTCCTTTTTCCTCTATGGTTTTTATGGGATACATATACAGGTTCCGAACCTTATAACTCTATCTTCGGGAAATTTGACCACTATAATATTCTATACCTTCTTCCATAGAACATTATCATAATTTTGGTTATCCATGATTCTCTTTGGAATAAATGGTTGAGTAGTTATTTTTTCAAGGTAGTAGTAACGCCATTTAATTATTCACATGAACATCCTCAGTATGTCCAAAAATATTTGATCCCTTTTAGTTATCACCATGGTGGTGGTTATAAGATACTATATACTTAGAAAATCTAAAACATTTTTCAGTATAATAATTCGGTAATGTATTGGAAAATTATAATTCTTGATCAGTGTTAACCACCATCATTGTTATATAATGATATTTTGTATATTTTAATACATAATTAAGGATTTTATGATATATATATTTGTCAGACATCTCCCTATAAGGATATTGTCATATAATATTTAGTGTGTAAATAACTATAAAAAATTCTAGATCATGTCCTAGGTAGTTATTCTCTTGTGTTTTTAATTGGAAAGAAGCATAGGTTATCACTATTTTTCCATTCACGAGTACAGAACCTGAACACTTTTCAGATTCATCTCTTTAGATCACAAATTTATCCTTGATGCTATTAACATGATTACATATATGATGATGAAACTCTTTTTAAACATTTGAAATCCCTCCTTAAATTAATCAATGAAAGAAAACATGACCACCATAAATTTTTTCTTTTTTTATGGGATTGAAAATCATGATAACTTCTCACAAACTGACGATAATATATAGATAATCCATAGAAACTATATATTTCCCTCAAATATGTTGTTTTGGACAATCCTTCAATTGATTTTTTTGATGGATCCGTATATATAGCTTTTCTAGTGATAATATTGTATAGGAATGTGTATATCCCTATTTAGAAAACATATTTACTATACATTGTTTATAAATTTTTTTAAAGCTCTTTAGTAAAAGAATCAAATTTTCACCATGTTCCCCATTTCTTCTATAGTAGAATAGAATATCATTAATGAATTCCACAATTAATTTATCATGGAAATACATGATTGATATATTCATCATGTTCATAAATATATCGGTATAATTATTGATTCTGAATGGTATATGTATGTATTTATTAATATCATACCTTTTATGAATATAATTCTTCGAGATACCATCCCTTTACAACTTTAATTAATAATATCTTTTCCAATATCAACATAGAAGATGCATTGGTATTCTTGTAACTGATTGAATAATTCATCAATCCCTGGAAGAGGATACTTATTCATTGTTGTTATCATTTTGTTCTCAGGATAATCAATGCATAGGAACACTAACACATCCTTATTCATAATGAAATGGACTGGTTCCCCCAATGGTGGTGAAAATGGGTGTATAAACCCCTTCTCAAGATTCTCATATAGTTTGGTCTTCATAACATCATGTTCAATAGTATATATTCTTTACATAGTAGTGAATATTATAAAATATCTCGTTAAAAGTAAGATTTATCAGTCAACATCTCTACTAATAGGTTGACATTCCTATTCCTTGGGATACACATCATTGAATTTCCCTTTAGTGGGCATGTCATCATGGATGATCTTTTAATTAATATTTATCATTTGAGTTAGATATCTTTTCTCATAAGGACGCAATTTAAATGCATGAGATGATGATACAAAATATCATTTTTTCACTTCCTTGCACCAAGATATGATTAGTGGGATATATTTTCATATAGAGTGTGATTTTTTTATAAGAAATTTATGTAGGCTTTATACCAATAATGAAAATCCATGCATAGAATAGAACCAAATTCTATAAATTGATGTATGAAATAAAATTATTGGAAATAAAGCCCAAAATATTTTTAGGGTATGATTTATATGCTTGGGAATCAATAATTAACCCTTTTAACATCTTCAGATATAACTTGAATTTCATGATTTTAGGTGGTGTTTGAATATTTATGTTAGACATGTGTGATATGAAAGAATTCAAAAAAACAGGATAAAATAGTACATTATATATACATACATGATTATAAAGTGTTCTTTTAACCAATTTGTTATTGGGATCCACCTAAGGAGTTGTAATGGAATGAACTCATATTTTATGTGTAGGCCTTGGATGTTCTTGTCGTCAGTTTTCATCGATAACCCTTAGCATAGTGCATTGATTTTAAAAGTTTCTTTGTTCCTTATAGTTGAAAAATAGTACAATTGGTTGAGTATTGATCGATGCATTCCTAAATTCTATCACACATGTCGGTTTCTCTTATCAATATTCATTAGATATGTTCTCTTCAATCACACACGTAATGCATTTTATAATCCCCTTCAGAATATTTTATATGATTCTTATTCCCATAATTATAATCAGTGTGGTGTTGGAATTTATTTCCACAGTGATATTTCTCCATCAACACAACAAAAAATAAAACTCATTCTCCAATTTCTATCTCTAGAACCAAGAGATCCTTGATATTTCTTAATTTATATTTCAACATTGAGGAATATTTAGTCAAATTCCTAGTGTATATAAATGCCTTTTATATCCAATTCCTTTAATATACTTACACTTATCCATCCAAAGAAGCGGTCAAATTTATATTTAGTGTCAATTAATAGTTCAATGGAATATCTTTGAAGTCTTATAAATTTCTCCTCACATGCCCTGAGGGATTCCTCATCCATTTTCTTAAGCCTAGATGATCCCAATGATATTTTTTGTTGTAGATTTTGATGAAAATAATTTTAAAAAAAATTTCAAAATTTAATCAACACTTTAGAGAGCTTTATATTTTTATCCATTTCCACCCCTGAGTAGCTTCTCCCTCTGTGCAATTAAAAAATCATGAACTTCTCATTCTTGATGCAATAACAGATGGATCCGAAATTTTCAATGAAGTTTATACATTATTCCTCAATTGAGGGACCAATAGATCCATTGATATTCAATGAATGTTATCACAAAAATTTCATAATTGGAACATGATAAATCATTGGGGGACATTTTTGTTCCTTCAGATTCATGTTTGTGTATAAAGTTTGAGTCAATTAGGAATGTATCAGTAAAAATTTCCCAATTATTTAATGCATTGATTTAGGTATCTCATTGGACTTGTCATAACGTTTCAATCACATTTTTTATTGTGTTATTTCCTCTTATTTCAATTCATTTACTAATCTATTGGGAAAATCATGGATGATAAATTTTTAACTATCGAACACATAAAAGTAAAATTATGAATAGTTAAGGGATAAACCCAAAAATATATATATTTATTAACCTATGAATTTCATGGGGCCAATATAAGATAACTAGGTTGTATTTCCTACGATAAAAGTTTATAGGTATTCTTTTGTTCCCTTAATAACATTTTCATAATGATATTGTAAATGTAATAATTAATATTCACATGATGTGTCAAAAAATGTCTTCATATTGTATTTATTGTTGTTCACTAGTTCACGACTGAGTCTATCACCATGTTCCCTTTTTAGGGTTATTATTACTTGGTACAACTATTCCACAACCACATCCTCTTATAGTATCCGGATAAGGATTTTTTTCTAATTAATAAAATTACTCTCTAATTTTCCTAAATATAGTAATTATTTTGTAGGTTTAGTATTATTCCTAAATATTTCATTAAGGTTTATTAATCATAATCAAAAGAATAAGAAGCCCTTCTACTGATACCAATTATGAAAAAACATATTTCAATTTATAATAATTCTAGATTTATTAAATAAAAATGAACATAATACAATCCGAGAGGACTGTAAGGCCTAGTATCACTTGGAAATAAGGTATATATCACAATAAAAAGAACTTGTATGAAATTAAATTATTTAAAACTCCTTATCATTCTATTAAAATTTATTTTCTATTTAAAAATTATATAAGCTAAGTTGGAAGTGTACTTAAGAAAGGGGTGATTTATAAATCCACGTAACATAATACTCAAATCATAATAGGATTAATGAAATAAATTTTAGTCAATATGCATATCACGGTGACATAAAATTATTGATTATAATAAAAATCAACATCAATTCCTGATATAACAGGATTGTATCATAGAAACATAGGAATGTGGAAACTAAAAACATATGAAATCATAAACAAAGTCAAGGACTACTACTGAAACATTATAAAATACTATTATTAGGATAAAATACTATGTACTGTATATAGTATATCATTATAAAATTAATATTACCCTATTCATAAGAAGACTATATAATTTCATGACCAGTTATCACATTCATATCATGGACTTTTACGTGAATTACACATAGATCATACAATATAATAACATCATTAATAAATATTAACATAATAACTAAGGATTATGGGGAATGTAAATAGAATTACACAACCAATTAAGTGTAGGTAAATTTATTTGAATATATTTTTTTTGATATTGTGATGGGTATTCATTACACAAATGATTTGCATGCAGAAAAAATAGGATAATTTTAGCTCCATTGCAGGTGCACATAATGATTAATAAAAGGGTTTAATGGGAGTGAAATGTGTCCTCTCATTGCATTAAAATCATATCTATTGTAAAAACAAATTTAAAAAACTTTTTCCAATATGATAAAATATAAATCAAATGTGATAATAAAAAGAATGTACTTAAAGTTAGGTGATGAGGATAAAATCCCGTACCCTGAGGGGAAACATATAAATCCATTAATCATGTTCTTAAGTAAAAGAGAATATATTATGATGGAAATAATGGAGGAAAAAACTTTTTCATAATAATAAAATGGGTTCTTGGTGAAGAATAATTGATTATTTTTTGGGTTTTTATAGAAAAAAAGAAGAGAATTCATTACTAACGTCTAAATCATGTTTTTCAACTCTAGGTAATAAATAAATAAATAAAACACATTGGATGTTTCCCCCATGGATTATACCAAAGAATAATGGTTTTCAAATTTTATAATGGAAAGAACTAAACCCATTAAAATAATATCCTTGGTAATGTAGATGTTTGTCACATTTATTAATAATTTATTTAAAAACTATAAAATATAATTTAGGATTTATAGTAATCATTATGTTTCATAAAATTCAAAAAAATTACTAAAAATACATTATAGTAAAAGAGAAATTAATATTTAGTCATGTATTCCATTAATAGAATTTATTACATCACATTTGGGAAATTTTGAGGCAATGATATTGACCTTATATTTATACCATATTTAATTTTTTACCAAAATATCAACTATGTTGGAAAATTAGGAAAAATTATTTATTCAATAATACCGACCTGGAGAATTTATAAATAATATTTAACTTACTAGAATATGTTTCTTAATATTATAATTTTCAGTTTAGAATAAAAATTCCAATTCACAGGAAAATACTAGTTTTACGATATTAACCAGTTTATGAACATTACAATGGATTACATTCGACTTTAACAAATTAAATTATCATTTATAATGAAATTTATAATTTTTTTAAATATAATTATTTATTGAAACAAATTTGAATTTATAAATATTATATCATTATTGAACATATATATTTTCCAAAAACGAAATTTGGATATATTTTTTTTTTCAAAATCTAATTGGTATAAATAACATTATATATTATTAGATAATGTAATAATGAAATAAGATAAAATTAATAATCACTATATTAAAATGGAAAATATACAAATTAATACAATAATGTTCTACATACATTACCCCTAATTATAGTGGTGTATATCTAATAGTAAGGTGTTAGATGCTGGAGCCTTATTGGGGTGGTTAAATGAATTTTTTTTGATGGGATATTAATAATTTTGAACATATCACAAAAAAGGATCCTTCATTGTTTAGTTGTTAAATTTTATAACTAGAACGGTCAAGGGAATACCCCAGTGATTCCGCATCCCCTATAATAATTGAGTAATGGGATTCATAGGGCATGATCTTATTGGTCATGGCCATCATTCCTTCTATTTGTGAAAATTTTACTTCATGATAATCCTTAATATATATTAATCTTAATAGTCAATGTATATTTGTTATATTATCAATGGTTAATATGATTAACAATAATTTAAATCCAACAAGATATATTTTATCATTGTCCTAAAATTACCAAAGTGAAGCTTGTGTTTTTTAAAACATCATTATATAATAGTAAATTTATTTATTAAATTGGGAATTTTTATTTATAAATGATTAGGATGTTAAATAACTTCTTGAAAAAATAGACACTCCAAAATTATAGTTTATGTTTGAAAATTACCCTTTACTCATGGATTTTTTCTTCCTTTTTAAATAAATATCATATTTCAGGGACTTCTATATCATTTCTAGTAAATATAGATGTGAAATTTCAAATAAAATTAATGATGTTTCCCGTTATAAAAAAATTAATATATCCAAATATATTAAATCAATGGATATCATATATTTATAAATACTTGTTATTATATTAACTCTATGGTCCCTCATACTCAACAAACTATCCACATAATTTTACATCTAATGATGGTAGTTTGTTGATGAATCATAGTATATTATTAGTTATAACACTCATCATTTCATTATATTATTCTATTTTAGATAGAATATGTACATCAGTTATTTTGGTATATTTATACTTCACATATTTATCCATAGATATAATTACTCTATATAATCATGGAAAATATTAAATTTACTCAATGAAAATAATGACTGTGATATTGTTTTCATAAATCTAAAATTACTTTAATGAATTAGAAACCACTCTATTATTCAACCTATATACAAAATTATTAAATTATTTGATTCATTAATATAAGTTTCATTCCCTTCATATCCTTATGGAAAATTCAATATTTTTTAATTCACTATTCCCATATCTAACTGATTTAAAAAGTATTTACATCCCCTTAACAAAGTGAATTTAACCACTTTATGTAATAACATGGTTAATTGGCTTTCCAATCACAATTTGTTTTAAAAAAATCATCGATAGTAACATACAATACCACAAAAAATGCCTTTCTCAATTATATTAGATATTATGGTCCATTATTTGACTGAAATTAACGTTTTAGGATAAATAATGATTACACAATTATGGAAACTATCAATAATAAAAGAAACATCATTTAACCAATATTCTAATTCATTGAATTCCCTTTATAATACATATTCTCTGGCTATCTCAAGAATTATTAATAAATGATTCTCCACATTTTAAGGGATTTTATAGTATAAAAAATATCATCAATGAGAGGCACTATGATGATATTAATATAAAAATTTAATACATAAATACTCAGATACATAAAAAATAAGGTACATTAGTCAGTCAAAGGGGAATTACTGTAAACAAATAATTTCCATAAATTTTATGGAATGTTGTTTTTAATATATCATAAATATACATTCGTAATTGATGATATGCATATAGAAGATGAATATATGAAAAATTATTGATACCCTTAAAATTTTTCAACTAATTCATTAATGTGTATAATAGGACATATATTCGTTATATTAATGGAATTGATATCCCCAAAATTGATAAAAACACCTCATGACCCATCTGTCTGGTCCACAATTAGAATATGGTGTCTTTAGTGTGAAACAAAGTAGTGTTTAAATACTTGATCATACAAATACTACAATTTTTCCTTTAACACCACCAATTTCATTAGTTATATTCTCTAGGAATTCCAAGATATAAGTTTTTCATGAGTAATGATTTTAATAGTAAAATAAGTATCACAATCTGGTGAATTTACTGATATTTATTTTCAAAAACATTAATGTATTCATTAATAATGGGTAGATACTACATCCATATGATGAATTTCCTATCATTAGATAAAATTCTCTCTTTCTATCCTCTTAAAATTTTATAAAGTTGAGATACTAGAGGTGGAACCATGGATGATTTAGATAATTAAGTATCTCCATTAAAAAATAAGTTATTCATTACCCCTTCATAAATAGTTATATCATTCTCT
This sequence comes from Viscum album, assembly GCA_963277665.1. Lineage (NCBI taxonomy): Eukaryota > Viridiplantae > Streptophyta > Magnoliopsida > Santalales > Viscaceae > Viscum > Viscum album. The sequence goes on from OY728160.1 coordinate 610,521,826, forward strand.
AGAAAAAATTTTTTTTTTATAGTTTTAAAAAAAATCCATTCTAATTATTATATAAATATATATTATGGGTATGGAAATCAAGTATGAAACTGTATAATATATATAAATATGAATATATAATGGTTTATATATCCACATTTCAATTTTATGTCTATGAGGTTTCATAATTGAAAACACATTTTTCAGAGTGTTAGAGGATGAATTAATGTTTTTAGAAATCTATAATGATATATATGAGTGTGTAGATCATGCATCAAAAAAAGAATTATCAAAAATTAATATTATGTTAAATTTACCTATTATCACATAATTTGGGACATTAAACCCATAAATATTGATAACATAGTCCAATAAATTCTTCAATGGACATTTCTAATGTAAATTTCATCGAATCTTGATGAATTTGTTCTAATAGTACCCTATATACATATTTTAGAATTAATGGACTGTTGTTTCTTCTTTCTATCCCTATATTATCTAAGACGTATAGTCCTTATATCCACACATGAAAGAAATTTTAATCCCATTCAATAAAATTCCTTTGGTTTTTTATTCCTCTACTATTACATGTTATAATTTTTACTCTTTCCTTCTGCTATTTTGTTACATTTATTTTTATAGAGAGCTTAGTTTGCAACATAATTTAATGATTCCTTTAGAGAAAAAACTTTTCTTATTCATTAATTGTATTTATGTTTCCTGATATTAAATTATTATATAATAATTTATTCGAGAGGGGAATTCCATTTTAGGGATAGGATCTATCCTATAAAATAAGGGACTAATCTTACTTCCAATAATATTTACCAAATTTTCCACACGATTCACTATCCATTTAGTCATAAATCTAAATTCATTGACATTTAACACTTACTTTTGACTTATATTGAGTAATTGTTTTCTATATTAGCCTTCTAACCCTGAGAAATGTATTTTTCATGAATATGTTTTTAATGGTAATCAATTATTTTCTATATTTATCCTCAAATTATTTTTTATTCTAGTTCAATGAAATACAATTATCATAGTTTCATTTCAGATGATAATAAAAAAATATAATATTTTCCATTTCAATACATCCAAAATATAGAAATATCTTTTTTAGAGACCTGAACTATCTCTTTGATACTATAGGATTTATAATCCAATTGAATGAATGATTTTGATTTCAAAAGAAGTGGTACAACAATTTTTCACTATATTATGGTTCATTAGGTTTCTCCATACCATTTAATTACTTGATCATGACCCATGTATACATACCCAGTATTGTTAGAATATTCGTATATCTGGAACAAACATTAGTGTCTTCCTTAACCAGATCGTGGGAGAAATACCTACAGAGGCTACAGGTGTTGACACCATTTCCATTCATTCCCTTATGTTTCATTACTAAAAATGAAATATTATAGATTACCTATGAATATTATGATAATTGAATTGTATAATATGATTCATATAATAATAATGTATTTTCAAATATATTATTAAATACTATATTGATTATCAATGTTTTGTCACAATGTTTTCACATATGGTTTTTATGTAGTTTCAAAGGATTCAATTAACGATTCTCTTAAAACAAGTATAAAAATCCTAAATCTACAAACTGAAAACTATTGGTCACACTTCTAATTTTGTACATGATACAAGATATCATCTCTGATATGATTAATAGTTTATTATTCTCAAGGCACTATATGCAGACATGATACTCACATTACATTCAATAACATGAAAAAAAATATAAAATTATAGGGAAATATGTTTTATCATTTTTATTATACAATAAATATCATTAAAATATCACTTCATGGTACCTTTGGTAGAGGAAAAAATAATTATTAGTGAGATTATATTCTCCTTGAAAGAAATTTTATAATAGAATCTATCGTAGAATAAATATGTCATGAATAATATGGCATAGAAAAAAAATAAAATATTTTACATAACTAATATTTTTACATGAGTGTTTATCCATCGATGAAATAATAAAATTAATAATCACTTGGATTAAAAAATATGATTCCATAAAAATAGACTGTGTAATTATAGAAGTCGTAGTCTTACAATTGAGGAATTATGTGAGGAAATCATTCATAAATAGGTAAGGAAAATGTGAATTACCCAGACTAGTATGTCTTAATATAGCTATTAATACATCAATGAAAAATATAATATCACCCCCACACATCAGTTACAGTGTCCCATGTATTGATCATTTGAAAATAGTGAAAAAACTATACAATACATAATTAAAATTGATATTCATTTAAATAATAATAATATAAAATATGAATATGTTCACCAATCAAAAAATTAGTCAAAAAATAATAATTTATCCAATAAAATAAGGTGGATGGTATCATTATAGTATCCCCTCACAGAATCATTATAATAATTAACAGATATTGACATAGATTAAAAACACGATATTAAAGACATTAGAAAGCCTATCAAAAAACAAGAAGATTTATCTTTTTATTTAAAAAAAAGAAAAATAACCTGTATAATGGAAATAATATTTTGTTTAAAAACATGTAGGAATTTTTAGAGTACTATTATGAATGAATTATATCTATGAGAAGGGAATTTTTTTTCAAATGACAAATGTAAAAAAAAAATCTTTTTCTAATATTTGGAAAAACTAAAAAATATACTTTTGTAGAATACATTAAAAATATCTCTCTTATAACATTGAATAAATAATAAAAAATTACATAAATTTGACTCAAAAAAAATAGAATGATATAAAATAATATACATATTTTAGAATATAGGATATGGTTATAGAACATAAAGAATATCAACCAAAAATTAAATGTATGGAAGTATTTTCATAAAAACTATATGTCGTTAGTTTTGACTAAAAAATGAGTTAAAATGGAGATAATACATGAAGAGAAAAATAAATAGTCCATAATAAAATAACATGGGTTCATGATATAAATATCATATATTTATCACAATATAAATTTAATCATAAACACTACTGAATAAAATTTTTGTTGTAGAATAAACCCATACAATGGATATCTACTTAGTCATATAAATGCAAATAAAAAATATAATAAATTTATATTTATTATCCATATACATAGGAAAAAAATTTATAAATTTAGGTTTGAATAATATATTTTCATATATTTTATTTTACCCATTTATAGATAAATAATTGTTAAATCAAATAATTTGGTGTCAAATTCATGGTTTTTAAGCGTGGTTTGATTTAAAGGTTAAGGTTCTTAGAAATTTTCCATTGTTTAATAATATATATAATCGTAACATGTTATAATTATAATTTATATATATTCAATATAATTTTAATTCCATCCTTGTATGGTGTTTATAAAATATGAAATACATCATTTTATGCACATAAGAGCGAGAATTAAAATTTTCTAATCGATAAAATATAAATAAAGTAGATAATGCTCTACATTTATATTATCATAATAAAATAATAAATATATTAAATTTTTATATATTATGTTTTTATGACTATCCATGTTCAAATGTGATGAAAAAATATCATTTCTTATTGAGGTGGTACCAGATCACTCATACGCACAATCAACATGTTCATTTTATACGAGATTTGAGGGGAAAATAAAAGATAATATATTATCTTTCCGTAGTCATAATTCTTTCCTTATAAAATACATAAATTTTATATATCTACACAAAATTCCATGAAATGCACCGATGAAAAATAAAATTCTCCTTTTCATGGTTATGGTAGTTCATATATATTCATGAGTTATCTTTTCATTTTAAATTAGATATAGAGGAAGAAGAAGTTAGTTATTCCATGGTCATAAAAAATTACACTATATAAAGTAAATAATTTCATTCCATTAGGACAGTTTAAATATATTTCACATTAGAATAAGAAGGAAGAGACATTAATGAATTTATTTTAGACTTATACATCCTTTATGGATATATTATACTGGATTAAATTTTAAAACTCTTATGATAAATATTTCAGTGAGGAAAACAACACTATAAAATAGGATTGAATGTTGGGAAGTTATTTTGGTAGATTATCGTCAATTTATTTTCCTCAAGAGGAGTAGTTAAGTGAGGAGTGTAGGTAGCATTTTATAACTGAGAGGAGAGCCACTCTTGTAAATATTAAGACATTTTAAACATAATAAAAGTCATTCTAATGAATGGTGGATCTCATTTAGTAAAATTTATAATATTGGATAATTTATGGGTTAAAAACATTAAACTTGATCACTACAGGAAAACAGATATTTAGCGGCGGTTTTTTCACGGCAGTTTTAAAAACCGCTGCTAAACGTTTTTCGGGCCGCAATTTCGCTGCGGTTTTTAAACCACCGCGAATAAACAGCCGAGAAATGCCTTACATTATTTTATTTTTAATCTAAATTTTTATTTTTTTTATAAATTTTTCAAGGATTAGCGGTGGGTTTTTTAAAAACTGCCTGGAAATAGCGGCGGTTTGGGTAAAACCGCCGCGAAATGAAAATAAAAAAAACAAGAGAAACCCAAAAATCACAAAAATGTCCATAACTTTTGTCTGGGTGTCCGTTGAAGCACCAAGACCAGTCAAACAGAAGCTCATGAAGAGATCTAGAGGCGCGCATAATAAAAACCATGAGACAGTCTAAGGCGAAGAAAATATGAGAGTTATAAGAATGTTGAAAAAAGTTCTCCAACTTCAAATGGCCATAAATTTCACTCCGGGTGTTGGTTTGGGCACTACCACATACAAAATCAAAGCTAGCAAAGAGATCTACGCGCTAGTTTGAAAGAGAAAAGATTTTGTCATGATTTTTGATCCAAATCCCCTCCTATGACCTCTGAAACCTCGTTTCCATCACCGGTGTCCCGTCTAAGTTGTCTTTAAATGAACCAAACAATCGATCCGCGTGTCAGTTCAGACTCCTCCACCTGCCAGATTGTAGCTCATTCCTTGAGCTTCAGTTTAACTATTCAAGGCACCCACATTCACTATTGGATCATATGTTGTGGTCTTTTTAGTGGGTATCGGGTTTGTTATGTTTTTTGATGCCTCGTTTCTAGCACCCGTTCCCCGTCAGCTTTTTTTAAATGGTCGTAACATCTGATCCGCCTGTCCATTCAGAATCTTTCACCTTTCAGGTCGAAGATCTTTTCTGGATCTTTTATTTGATAGGTCACGGATCTGAAACAGACTCTCAGATCATACGTTATCTCTGTTAATGTGAGTCCAATGTTTTTGTCACATTATGACCGTTTTGACGTGTTTATACTGTAGCTCCATTTGTTACTGTTTATTTGGGTTTCCATGACATGTTATCTTTATCAATGGTTTTTTATATGTTATTATGATGATTATGTTGAATTCTTAAGGGGTTTTCCATAGTTTTCATGAGTTTTCATGCATTCTCATTCTTTCAAACGCCTTATTCTTCATGCTTCTCCATCCATTTTCATGCGTTTTCATGATTTTTCGTCCCTTATCACATCTTTTCATACTTTTTCTTGTGTTTCATTTATTATTTATTATTTATTATTCATAATATACTTTGATTTATTTATTATCTATTATTTGTTACTCGTTATTTATTATTTATATATATTTATTATTTATTATTTATATTTATTTATTATTTATTTGTTATTTATTTGTTATTTATTATTTATTATTTATTATTTATTATTTATTATTTATTATTTATTATTTATTATTTATTATTTATTATTTATTATTTATAATTTATATGTATTTATTATTTATTATTTATTATTTATCATTTATATTTATTTATTATTTATTATTTATTATTTATTATTTATTATTTATTATTTATTATTTATTATTTATTATTTATTATTTACAATTTTTTAATTATTAATTATTAATTATTAATTATTATTTATTAATAATAATATTTTATTTATTAGGTGTTATTTATTATGAAATATTATTTATTTCGTTATTATTATTTATTATTATTTATTATTATATATGATATATGATATATGATATATTATATATTATTTATTATTTATTACTTATTGTTAATTATTTAATATGTAATATTTATTATTTGTTATTTATTATTTATTATTTATTATTTATTATTTGTTTATTATTATTTATTGTTTATTATTATTTGTTGTTTATTATTATTTAATATTTATCATTATTTATTAATTATTATTTATTTATTATTTATTATTTATTATTTATTATTTATTATTATTTATTTATTATTATTTATTTATTTATTATTTATTTATTTATTTTTATTTATTTCATATTATTCATTATTTATTTATAATTATTATTTATGTTTTATTTATTATTATTATTATATATTATATTATTGAGTTTATATCTATTTTTGTGTATTATTTTGTTTTCCCAATTAATATATATAAGTATATTAAATTCTGTTTATTATACACATGACGAACTTGCTGGAGTGGTAATGTCATTGGAAAATATGCAAGAGGTTATGGGTTCAAATCTCAACAAACGCCGTATTTCTTTATATTGCATGGGCATGTGCATGGACATGTATTTTTTATTTTTTTTTATTGATTTTATTGATTTTATTTATATTATTCATTTTATTGATTGATTTATTCTATTTATTTTATTTATTTTTATTATTTTAATTATTTTATTTATTTAAATTATATTATTTATTTTATTTATTTTATTTATTTATTCGTATTTTATTTCATTTATTTATTTCGTATTTTAAATAAATAAATAAATAAATAAATAAAATAAATAAATAAAATAAATATGAAATAAATAAAATAAATAAATAAATAAATAAATAAAATAATAAATAACTAAATAATTAAAATAATTAAAATAAATAAAATAAATAAATAATATAAATAATATAAATACGAAATAAATAAATAAATAAATAAATATTAAAATAAAAAATATAATTAAAAAATAATAAAATAAATAAAAAATAAATAAAATAAATAAATAAATAAATAAATAAATAAATAAAATAAAAAATAAGAAAATAAAATATATATAAAAAAATAAAAAATATCAATAAAAAAAATAAAAATAAAAAAAAATTAAAAAAACGCCACGAAATGTTCTGCGACGGTTTTGAAAACCGCCGCGAATAGTTTCCCGACACATGATTTCACGGTAGTTTTTCAAAACTGCCGCCAATATATTTAGCGGCAGTTTAAACCGCCGCGAGACGTAAAACCAAACCGTCGCTAAATGCCTTTTTTGCCGTAGTGGATATTTTTTATAGATATATTAAGGTTTTTTATTTAGTTGAACCCCCATTAACCATTTATTCCATATCAGAGAGAAATAATACTTACCCTCATAACATTTCATTGTGAAAATACAGTACTTCTCCTATTTAATAATATCTATTAATTTAATAATAAATATGGAATTAAATTTAAATTATTACATTTATATTGGTAGAAAAAGTAAAATTTAACATATGTTTTGAAAAACAGAACAAAAATAATTTTTTGAATTTTTTTGTTTTAATTTTAAATATGATATTAAACCAAAATCATGTAAATAAAAATATTATTATGACATTAATTGATTTATTAAAAAAATAGATTTATATGTTGTTAAAAAAATTAAAATATGAATATATCATTAAAATTGAATTATTAAATAAATGGATCAAAAATCTTTTATTCTATTAGAATAAAATATCATTTATGTTTTAAAATCTCAAACATCGGTTTTCAAATCTAGAATATTATCTTTAAAAGGTTTCCTTACATCATGAATATATATATTTTCAATAAAATATGTTTTAAAAACATTAATGTTATTATTATAGCATAATTTTATCATAATTTTCTTAGAATTTTTAAAAGGATTATTTTACATAGTTCTCATTAAAAATATCATTTCAATAATATCCAAAAACCCAACCTAAGGTAAATTCAAACATATGAAATACAAAATGATATTAGTTTTTTTTAAATTGACCTGATAAAATTTGTACCCTGGAAAAATGACAATATTTCTTATAGTTATTGTTTGGATACATATTCAATTAATTGCCAAATTGTATTCTTCAGGATAGTGAATTTATATAACAATTTTATATTAATAATATATATATATAAGCAATGTTTGAAATGTTTTCCATCATTTTGAAATGAATTCATGTATTTTTAAATATGAATATGCATTTCCATTCCATATATTATTTAAATTCAATGCATGATTGTGTTTATAATTTAAGAATCTTTTTACGGATCAATAGTGATACCCTACAGTGCATTATAACTCACATCCCATATTTTCTATCTTTAAACTACAGATTAGATTTTCATAGGTTACAAAAATTATTATGTTCCACTTGGGGTGGTGGAGGTTCTTGATGCTTTAGTCTTAGAATAATTTTTTCGTTGGAATATTTTTTTTCTTCTAAGTGTGTTTTTGGTGTACTATTTTTTTTGTTTTTGTTATACTTTCTAGGTTTCTTGTAATTTCTCCCTATATAGAGTTAATCATATTGTCTTGTATCTTTAATATTCCATAGTTTTGTGGAATATTTATTCCCCATTTTGTCTTGTATTGTTCTTACTTCTGGTCCCCATTCCATTACTACTAAGAATTCCTTTTGGGTATGTCATATGTGACTCAGGTGTGTGGGTTCCAATGTATCTGGTATGGTTTACAACAATGTGTTATCAAATTTTCATATTTAGAATCATTCCATGATATCATTATTGTGTTTAGAACACCTTTTTCGGACTTTATAAGTAGTTATGAGCTAGTGACTAGCCATATATAATCATAAAAATCCTGAAATCAATATGTGTGGTTTGGGAATGTTTTCTTGATGAATATTTTGATAAAATTATTTTATTTTCCCTAATTTGTATTTGGATATATTAAAATAAAAAACATGAAATCATATTTGATGGGATTTATTCCGATTTCTCTTGTTTTAGTTGTTGATCTTAGTAATCTTATAATTGACTCAACATTTTTATATGATTTTTTATTGCATCATGCCTCAAAGAATACATGTGAATAAGATCAATTAAGAAGATGTTGATAATCCATAATGAGTGAATCCTTCAATGGTCAAAAATATCATTGAGATTATTTTTGTTACCAACCATGCTTTGGGAAAGACTCACGCAACCATTCACGTTCAGTATCCAGTTATGGAACCTCACTGGTATGTCATATATAATTTTGAAAAAGAGGTCCTTTGATTGAATCCACTATCATTAAAAGGATCAAATGATCCTCACGAGAAAGAGTATTAGTTTAGGAATATAGATAGGTCTAATGAGTTCATTGAAATTACTAATTCAATCTTGGTGAAATGTGCCACCATCAAACTAGTGGAACCAAGAAGGAGATGTTGGGACTCAATGGTTTCAGTGAAGAAGAACAACCGTATTAATTGTAATGAAATTAATGATAATTTCACTAATCAATTCTATTTATATTCTATAGTGCTGGAGAAGGCAGTCGATATTTTCAAACTCATGTAGGCTAAAAAAACCGTGATGTAATGTGTAAAATAATTTTCCATGCATGTTCAGTTACACCTTACACTGTATCAAATGAGAAGATTATGACATGATGGTTTGAGATTAATACTTTAACTACTATTATTTATAAGTTATTTTCGCTAAATATCTATTTTTTTTAAATGATATTCATGATAGGGATTTTATAGTGGACTCGGTCTGGATAGTATGTCGGCGTAGACAAGAGTACCTTTTTATCCTAGTGGAAGTTCTATGAGTTCCATTAATTGGAATATGATGAGCATTGAGTCTTAAGGTGGATATTGAAATTATATTTCTCCTCAATCGTTTATAGTTCTTGGTAGGGACAATTTGAGTTATGTCAAATGTATTAAGACTGGAAATTTGAAATAGGTTTCCATTGAGGGACATATATTAATACAGTATCATGGACACAAAGGTCACTTAAATAAGTTGTAATTTATATTTTCTATACTACATTGTGGCACATTCTTATAGGCACTAAAAATTAATGTAGTAAAATAATATGATTCTAAATATAATGGGTTCCAGCTATTAGAATTAAAAATAATACTAGTTAATGAATTGAAATTGTCTTGAAAGGAAGCTAATATGAGTCTAGCAACTGTGAGGGTTAGAATCCTTATCTCTTTATCTTCAGTGACTACTTTATTTTATACGAGTTCATCTCATTCGCTCATATTGGCTCGTATAATGATCCTAGTAAACCATAATATGGATCATTTCACTTAAATGATGTATATTCATTCTCCCCAATGAGTGAAGAGAGAGTATGTTCTCTATTTTCCCACTTTTGTAATCCAATTATTAGAGGTTTACCTTAATATATAATTTTCTTTTCCTCAATATCAAGCCTAAAAATTCCATTTTCAGGATGGATCAGATTGTTTCTAATAAGGCCTCAACTGACTGTTATCTTTTACGGGTCTCCTTTACATTATCTGATAGTGTATGTCAAATAATTTTGGAATGATGAGACCTAACTTTGAGTAGAACTAGACCGTCTAATCCAGAGGGGGGGGGAATATAATATAATTGTTCAATTTTTTTATTTTTAATCTTCTAGAGATGATCTCCCTTCAGTTTTCATTGTGTTTTTAAAAGTTTTTCTTTATAAATTATTTACTTTTTCCACTAGTAAGTGAGGTATATTTTTATATTGATTTAGTACCTAGTACAATCCTAAAATATATAATGTATTACGAAATAGAACCATCAGAAATGATTTATTTGAATGCTTAAATGGATGATCTGTTAGAGAGAATAATTATATGATCAAGTGTGTCACCAAGGGTAGTGCCTATTCTCTACTGTATGAATGATTATGGAACACTTCTCTAATGTGTAGATTACTGGAAACTCAACTGAGTAATAGTAACGAACAACTAATTTTTTCCACATATTAATGATCTATTTGACCATTGAAAGGGGTGAATTTGTTGTCAGGGATTTATCTTCAGCCTCATTACCAACATTTGAGAATAAATGAATCTTACATTCAAAAAATTGTGTTTCGAAATATGTTTGGAATTTATGTGGATATTTTGATTCCATTTGGTAAATCTTATGATCATAGAGTATTTATTTATTTGAATATTAGGTTCTTAAAATATTAACTTTATAAATTCATGGTGGAATATGTGGATGAAATTGTGGTCGACTCTCAGTCCATGGAGGATCATGTGCATCAAATAAGAGTAGTTCATGAATTTCTTAAAAATCAAATAAAATTTTCAATGCATTGAAAATCTAATTTATAGAGTGGGGATATGAATATATTTGGAAATGTTGTCTTGGAACATTTTATCTCTGTTTATCCTTAGAAAGTGATATCTTATTTGACATCAGAGAAACTAGATATTTTTCTGAGAGTCATCAATTCTTGGGTTTTGCACGGTATTATTATTGGATCATAATTATTTACTAGAATTGGATTATCTAATGACCAAAATCACTAAGAAGGGTGTCGAGATTTATTGGAATGATAAATATCAGAGTTCAATTTTTGAGTTAAAACACATTTTGACTTATATGATGGTTTTCATTATTATATAGGTTAGGATTGTATATGTGGTCGTCAGGGATGCCTCAAATTTATTTTGAGCATGTTTTCCCACATAGGGTGATCAATTAACTACATATATATGTCAATATCAAAGGAAAAATTAGAAAATTTCCCAACCCATGAACTTGAATATGTAGTCAGGATGCATACACATAAGTATTGGAAACATTACCTCTGTAGAGAATTTCTCATCATGTATTCTGATCATAAGATCTTGAGATATATCTTCTCTCTATAATATTTGACTATCTGCCATAGTTTTTTGGTTTAGTACTTGTATTATTTTTATTTCAATGTTTTTACACCCCAGGGAAAGGTAATTTGACTACCACTGATTTAAAAACGAAATGTTTGACTCATTTCATGAATGAATTATCAGATGAGTGAAACATGATGGATATTTTTTACACGGTTTCTTATTGGAGTTTAGGAGACTAAGTTCTTGGTTGTCCTAGATTTTGTTTTGTTGAAGACTTTAATTATCTAGATGACTATATAGTAAAAATATATTTTTGAAAAATTCCCGAACACTCATTATTGTGAGGTATTATAGCTGAGTGGTCATTTACCATGGAGGTTATTCTTTGTTTTTTGAATTTTTTATTCTGTTATCTATTAAGAATATAGTAATGGGGTATTTGTATAATTTCAAGTGGGCAGTCCACAACGTAAATACAATGGCATTTTATTATATTAGACATATATTATCGGTGGCTATGCAAGACATGAGAAATAGTTGATTGTTTCTCTTGTTGTTTCACTTTCTATCAGTTCATGGCCAAGAACCAGAGGCATTTGAGTTTTATTCATCCCCTTACTATGCTGACTTGATCCTAGAATGTGATTAATATGGACTTTGCTTTTCAGTTTTCGTGTTCCAAGATAATGAATAATATAATTTGGGTTATGATATATAGGCTGAACAAATAAGATAACATTTTAACCATTCATAAATCATCCAATGTTTAGTAGTTGGAAAATATCTATGTGAAATATATTATTCATTTTCATAGAGTTCCATATTCAATAGTCCCTGATAGGGAAACATGTTTTTATTCTCTCTTTTGGAGATACATTCAGTAGGTGATTCCATATTAGGTACTTTTGAGCATAGAATACCATCCATAAATTGATTGAATGATACAGTGAGATATACATATTTATTAGGATATGAATCAGGAAAACATAATCAATTTTTTGAGTCTCGGGAAGACCACTGGGAAATTGTTTAGTAATCTTATAAATGTAAAACCTAGTATAAAATTAGAGTGTACAATATTGAGGCCTTGTGTGGATAAACCTATATATATCTATTGCATGGGTAAAATATTAGTGAATGGTCCTTGGTTAAACCGAGTTTGGTGTAGGACACATTAAAAAATTCAATTTATTAGTTAGATAATGTTTATGGAATAGAGATGGTAAAAATATGATGATGATCATCATCATAGACTGCTCGAGTTATCAATTAGTGACCACCTATTCTTGAAAATTTCATCTCATTTTGGTTATCGACCATATGGGATGCCAGTGAATATTTCTCCTTGTTTTTTGGATCCTTTTGAGGCTTCTGTGATGTTGGGGAAAGTGTTGTATAGTTTAGAATTTACTCCATAGTTTACATCAATGAATAACCTGTTCTAGGAATATCATATTCAGATATATCTTTCTAACCCATCATATATCGTAAGCTGAGAGGATCATGATGTTGAGAATGATTTATCTAGGACTGAGGTTCTAATTATAATAGATGATTCTATGAAAAAATGGTATTTAATGGGTAGAAGATAACTTTTTTATGTGTTCTATGGATGTACGGTTCTCATTATCGTGATATGCGGGAACATTAGGCACTAAGTAGAGAGATATGACCTAATCGCATTGATATAGAAAATTCATTATAGGATTTAATGGAATGTAATGTTTTTACGATGGGAAGGTTTTAATATCATGATACATATTTTTGTGTACTCCATCACCCTTATTTTCATTATTTTTTTTATTATAGATTGTAATGGGTTTTTTTATGATTTTTGTATATTCTTGGGAGGCTTGTTGTGTTATGCGTGGATAGTGTACCATTTGTCAAAAAATTGGCATGATCTAGAAAAAGATGTTCTATCTTAAATAGTGGGGGGTTTTAAGGTTGGTACATGTGTTGGAAACCCATGTTCAATAATTATAGAAACTATGCATCCCAATGTAGGTGTACATGGTTAGGGGACACCATTTTTTTAACCATGTAGTGTTTCCTAGATAACCATGCACATTAGTATCTTTTATTCCAAAAAATAATATAAGGTTTCCCAAAAACACGATTAAGATCCCAAAACCCCTCAATAAACAATAACTCTAATTCAAGGAGTGATAAGGCTCCATAGAAGCAATTTTTTCTCCCATAAAACTATTCATTAATAAATATATGCACCAATAGTAGATTGATCCCTTTTCCACAAGTGAATATCCTCCCATGGGTTTTATCCCACTCACTTTTAATCTCCAATTTATAAATTATAATATAGTTATGTTATTGATCGATCGATAATCCATTCAACAGAATATTCAATCTAGGATTGACATCATTATCTAGATCTACTCAATTTTAAATTGGTATACCCCTTTGCAGACATTGTGTTTTGTTCTGTGATTAAAGGTAGGTGGTTCCTTTTGTGATTTTCCACAAGATTAATCCTTGATTTGTGATTTTTTTGAAATAAATTTCAATTGATTAATGGGAACCCAATTTTATATGACTTTGAATTTTCAAGTTATATTGAATGGATATTGGGGGAAACCCTCAGTTTGTATTGAATTAGAAATACAATAATATTTTTATATTGTTGAAATTCATGAAATTATTTTAGAATTGATTTTAGAAAGTGAATTAAATTTAATTGATAAAACATATGATTAGATTTTTATAGATTATGAATTAATTGATTTAAAAACCTTGTTATGGTTTTCAAAATTAATTCATGTATTGAAATTGAAATTGGGAATTTAAATTGAAAGTGATTATTGTTTTCAAATTAGATAAATTCCCATTATTGATTGATAGATAGAGCACATGCGATCTGGTGTAGTTAGTTGGTTATTTGGGATAAGAATTCTAGGATCCTAATTCCCTAGATATGGATTGATTTTAAGGACCCCTCAAAAATAAAGCTTGAATGTTCTTATCCCCGATGAGAGGTTGATGAATCATATTCAACCTGAGCTTAAGGGATGTGTGTACACATATTTTTGCAATCACTGATATGATATTTATGAGGAATCTATAACTACAAACAATCATACTATAGGGAATATGACCATGTTTTTTTTGGATTAGTCAGATATATATATATATATATATATTCCATTATTTATTATCCAATTTTATTCATAGTAGTTTACCTATATAAACTACTTTATATAAAAATGTTTTATGCCATGTTTGGAATATTTTCCATAATTATGAAATGAATCCATGTTTTGGTTCAAATATGAGAATTTATTTACATGCCATTTTTTTTGTTAAAATGAAATCATGGGTTGGTTAATTGTTATGATTTTTTTTACAGAACACTTTGTGAGACCGTACTGGGATTTATATCTAAAAAACTACCTTATCATTTGGGAATTTTTACATTTTCGTTTTCCTGGTTCGAGTAAAGGGACATAGACAATATGAGTCGGTGGATGTTCTTGATAATTTTTTGTGATGTGATGTCTCCCTTAAAATATTTTCCAATCTATAGATTACATTGATGATGTTCTATTTTGGTTTTTGTTATATCTATTTTATAGTATATTCTCTATTTAGAGTGTTGAGTATACTGCTTTGTATATTTTATTTTCCACTATTTTTTGGAAAATTCATTTTCAATTTTATCTTGTATTATTTAATGTTATATTCTCCAAACCATGGGGATTGGGTACACCCATTAGGAACTTTTAGTTCTACCATAGTTATCAGGGTATCATGGTATTTAGGATGATTTTGGACCCCATCAGCTTCCAAAAACCATACTAATTAACACTTTTTTATGATTACATGTTTACACAAAACATTTCACACTGAAATAAGAGTAAAAATATCTTTAGATAAATCCATTCTAAAAAAATTGAATAATTACATGGAATACTATTCTTGAGATTGAAATATTTATTTCTCCTATTGTTCAAATTATAAAACTAGGATAAAATTTAATTACCCAACATTGACATCTCAAAGATCATATTTTTTTCCACTAGAAATTATTTTAAAATTACACTGCTAGAAATATTCCCTTAGTATCTAATATTTGAAATGGGGAAAATGATTCTACAAAATCCCCACCTTTCACCTGTACATAGCCTTTACAAACAAGTCTTTCATTGTTTCACTAAAACTATCCATTTCCATTGAACTTGTATCATTACACACTTTTTGTTCCAATAATATTTGTATTTTGTTTGTTCATGGAAGAAGATCCCATGTGTTTTATCCCATTATGATCCAACTCATTGTTCATTGAATCAACCCTTTCATTTTCCTCAACATTTATTAAAATTTAAATTCTAGTTCAACTTCTGGAATGTGTGTTTTTTGATTTTCTAATCATAATAATCTTCTTATATGAACTGGATATTTTTTACTTCCACGAATAATATAAATTTCAAAAAATTTATATAATTTAGAGAATATGAACTTTTATCTTCTAGATTCACTTTCTTGAACATATTACCCTTTAGAATCATCATGGGTATATCTTGGCTAACATTTTTTTGTTGGAAATCATCAGTTTCTATTACTAAAAACATGTAACATAATTAGTTAATGAATTATTATTTTCACGAACATACACATCAAAGGATTATACCAAATTTTATAAACGTTTTTCTTATATTTGAATCTTATTCTATTGGGTGAAAATCCCTTGACCATTTTTTTTATTCTTTCACATAAAATTTTCAATGAATCAAATATTTTATATTTAGTAAAAATGGATTTTTAAGAACATTTAACCATGTCAGTGATGTATATTTGTTATAATACATTTCATAGGAAGTCTTGTTAGATTACAACCTCATCAAAATTCCAATTTTTATATGTACAATTTTACTAAATGCTTCTCTCCTATAGATATTTGAAATATTGTATTACGATAACATCCTTCATCCCATTTCCACCAAACTTCTATTTTTCTGTTCTAAAAGTAAATATTTGGTGAAGTGTATGGAGTAATATACTAATATCTTATTTCACTCATGATCATATTAGATTAAAGGGAATTAAATGTAAATTATGTTCTATTATATCTTCTTAAATTATTTATATGAACTCTTATTTATCTCCTAAACTCTATTATGAAAATTTTATTCATTTTTAAATCCTCTTAATGGTTCTTAATAAACATAATTATAGTCATATGGGTGAAATCATCAATAAACTTGAAAATATACAAATATCATTTTATTAGATGACATCTCATTGGCCTTAAAATAGCAGAATTAATGTGTTCAAGAGGTCTGGTAGATTGAATCACAAATTTCGTGTGACTTTTATTAGTTAGTTCCCCTTTCAAATATGTTATAAAAGAATCTTCTTCCATTAATTTTAATATAGGTAAATTTTGAATAACATCTACTTTAGAGTGTATATTTATATTTTTCTACACATGATACACTTGTCTATAGAGTCAAAACATGATTTAATATTTACCACTCAATTATTAGTATATGTATGGATATATTATTTTAAATAAATTTACAGTAGTAATTTCTCCTTCGGTTACAACATTTCCATCTTCGGTACATCTTATGATACAATAATATTACATAAATATCACTTAGTTTCCATGAATATATTATTGACTCAAACTATTTTATATATGATCCCAACAACAAATATAATTCCCTAAGACATAAGTTATTGAGGTTCTATATCATTTTCCCCATGACTCCTATATTTAAAGAACTATCATTCCAAAAGGTAAAAATTCCCTCTTGATTTTCATCCTCTATTATGATTTTAAAATCCCCTATCATGCATGATCAAAATCAACAATTAAACTTGATTTTTTTTTTTATTTTTCTAGATTTTAAATATATCTTAACAAAAAAACCACATTCCTCAACTATATGATATATAGCTAATATTTTTTTTAAATATATGTGAATATTTATTCAGAAGGCTTGTCTTATTGTTGTTAAAAAATATACCTAGTCGATGAAATATAGAATACACTTCCTCTAGATAATAAACATTATTTATGTTGGAAATTTCAATCATCTTAGGATTTAACTTTTTTTACATTACATGAATTGTGAAATTTACACATTATGAATCCACAATTTCATCTACTCTTTTCAACCATTTTCTTATAGAAGAGATATTTTTTTCCAAAAATTTCATGCTCTATTCCCATAAATTCTTTTACACCATTAAAAAACATTGAATCATGGTTTTCTATTGAATAAATTCCATTTCCTAAAATAATATTTTGTATAATCCTAAAATATTTCTACTTTAGTTACCACTTGTCGTGTGAAGACTTTGATCAAGGTTTAATTTTCAACTTTTGTAAATGTGATAAGTTTTCCAGAACCCTTATCAACCGATGATTTCCCAAAAAATTTCTTCAAAAATTGAATTTTAGAACAATTAAATTCATTTTTAGTTTAGTGGGGGTATATTTCACCAAATTATTATACTAAGTTTTTTCTATAGAATTATATGGTTCATATTTTACTTCCAAATACTTTTTTTAATTTTATTCCACATTATTTAATAAATTTCAACAAAAATACGTTCATATTATTTATTTTTAACTTCTTATTCCATATATTCTAACTACATACATTGTTCAAGAAAAATCCCTCCCATTTCATAAATTGCCAACTAGAAAATTATTATACCATATACATTATTTTCTAAATTCATGACTACATCTTTTATACCTTTAAAAAAATTTACATTATATTTATTCATCATTCTAATTTCATCGTTGAGTTTTTTTTGATACATGAAAATGGTTCTATTATGAGATGAAACACTCTGTAATATTCTTTACTTACACATTCTTATTCACTTTCTATGTAATTTTTTCACAATTCTTCCTATGAATGTTTTATATTTTTTTGAACATTAATCTTTTGATAAAATATTTTATTTTGAGATTGATTCATATTTCATAGTCATAATTGTTGTTTTGATTCCAATAAACTTTTTTATATATTTCTAGATGAATTTTATTGTTTACAGCATTTTCCCACATCATCTATTGATGTTTTTCGCAAGAATCATCTCAATATTCTCTAAATGTTTTATTGGGGAAATCCGTGGAAATGTCTCTAATTCAACTACACTCAAAACATTTGAGATGATGTTTTTATCTAGACGTTCCTCTTCCTATTGTAAAATTATTATTGATAGGAGTAATGATTTTTTAATTCATATCCTCATCATCATTGTCTTCATAATCACAAGGATCAATATCTTAAATAACTTGAATTTTCATCATTCTTATAGCTTTAAAATTCATTTCATCTTCTATCTTCTTTTTAAACAGTAGATATTTTCTCATTTTAAAAACATAATTAATGTATGAAATTCATAAAGTGATATATCATATTTAACTTCTATAGAATGAATTTTATAAAAGAGAAAAGGTTGGAATGTTTCTCATGAGTTTCTTTATAATTCTAGGATCATCAATGGAATATCGAAAACCATATATATTGTAGAAAACATAATTTAATCTGTTGAAATAATCATCAGTAGTCTCTTAAACACTAATTAATATATCATTAAAAATTAAATTCCATATTTTTATCATTGATTACATCACTTTAATATTACCCACTATAATACATTCAATCTTCTCTAACAAACTCTATGCTATTTTTACCCCTCTCTCCTTCCTATAAGATTATTATGATAGAGACATAAGAATATAATATCTATCATTCCAATAAAATTCATTATTTATATTTCTATAAAAAATCATATGTTAATTTTTTCCCAATCAAAGTAAAAAGACATAGCAGAAACAAGAACATTTAAACCTATTGATAAGAGATATGAAATCATTATATTATTCCAAAAAGGATAATGTTTTCCATCAAAAATATGAATTCCTATATTTTTTATTGATTTTAGATTTTCTATAATATGTATTGTAAAAGGTAACATTACCTTTAATACAACTTGATGTTATAATGTCTTTAATAAAAATAGACAAGGTGGTGTAGAATTACTTGTTCCCTTTAATAATGATTTTATCAAGTAAATTTAACCCATTAACCATGTTAAGGATTATTCTTTAACATAATTTTGAATACTCAAGTACATTTAGAATAAAATGTAAACAAGGAACACATAACTTACAAGGTTCAACATTAAAGTGAGAACCTACCTCATTACTGTATCCACCCTAGTGGGTTTACTAAAATTAACTACTATAATGAAATGCATACAAATTGTGTTAAATCCCATTAGAAAACATCTATCTCCTTTTATAAATTATTATAATGAATCCATTTTTTTACCAAATTCCTCTTAAAATAATTTAATCTCTAAGAAATGATATAAAAAACTCTCTAACCCACAAGGATATATCTAAGAGAACAGTACAATGTTCCCAGGGTTAATCTCTACAATCAAACAAACTAAGTCTGATATACTCAGTATAATTTATCTTTTATTAGTCTGCGCTGGATACAAAACATTCTCATCTATATATTAAAAAACTTAACCACTAAAGCTGTTGTTCAAATGCTCAATATGATATTTCTCTGAATGATTTTCTATATCTAGTAATATAATGTCGCCCTAGACCAATATTCAAATAATAATACTCCGTTTGTAAGCTATTCTTCATCTCGAAAGAGCATTGGTTAGAATAAATATTTCTAACATTAACTCTACTGGGTATCATGTTTTTTACACTAGTGAATAGTATTCATTATCACTGTACATTCTTCCTATATTCAAAGATGCTCCAAATTTATGAATGATAGGGAACTGAAATATTTTTCCAGCTCCCCAAAATTCCAATACTTCGAATTTGACTCACTTTTTAAATTCATGTTTGACTTCTTTATTCCTACACATCTCATCAAGATTCTTCTAAAAAAATTTATTATTCACAACTATTATTAGATCTTATTTCACTAATCATGATTGAGAAATGTTTGAAATAAAAAAAACATCATTCCAGAAATGATGATCTAGAAAACTCTTCATATGTTTGATCCCATAGACCGATTGAAATACAATCAAATCATTTTTCATTTATCTCAATTGTTTTTACATTTTCTCAATAATTCTAAATTTTAATTGAAAATTTTAGAATACATTATTGAATACTCTAATAACCATAGAATCATTCAATGATAGTCCAATAACAAATTTATCTATTCTATCATATTTTTTGTCTAGAGATTTGATATATTCTACTTATTTCTAAATAAGTCTCCTCATTATGATCATATTATCTTTAGTCGTATCATAAAATATCTGATGGAACTCTAAATCTAATGATTTATCAGTTTCAAAAATATGATAATGGATTAGTTTTATCAAATTGATAGATAAATACATTTCAATAGTTCATATAATGGACCCGGATTATATTTCGTGGACCCAAACACTCCTTTGTAAACTCAAAAAATACCTCATGTTAGATCAGATAATCCTTTTAAAATACTATTTTGGAAGAAAAATATGTGTTGAAGGAAATTCTGTCATAACCAAAATATGTGGTGGATATAAAATATTATAGTATCCTTTTTATTGGTTCATATATACAAAATTGATTTATTGATTCATCACATTGCATCAACTTGTCATCTTCAATTTTCAAAATAGCTCTCTATTAGATATATTTATATCTAAATGTTTCTTGGTTTATTGGTGTCCGTATATCATCTAATCAAAAACATTTAAGACTCTTTGAATTTAACAGAAAATAAATTTCCATTCCTCTAACAATTTCCACACATGATGCTTCTTGGTTTGACAAATTGTATCATGAAAATCCTTAATATTAGAAAAAATTGAACATAGGACTATAACATATCACCTTAATCAACAGATTATACCATGAAATTTTTCATGATGTTGAAAACATTAGGATCATAAAATCATAATAAAACTAACTTTGGAATCTTATAGGACTTAAAATATTCTTAAGTAAAAACAACATTGAAACTAATTTTTCGTGAAAACATATAATTTATAATGGGAAAACAATTTGATAGACCTCATAAGATGTATCGTAGGATCTTTCATCTGATCACAAATAGTTCAAAATATGATTATTCCTTTTTAATTTCATAAAATTCTCAACAAACAATTTATAAACTATTTATAACACATATTTGAATTAATTTACAAAAAAATTATTTTATAAGACTATAATTTTTAACAATAGATAATTTTTATAATTAAAAACAATATCACAAAGCATCTTAAATACTCTTTCATTTAATATATTATAAACATTTGAAATGAGTAATATATATATGGATATACTTGGATTCAATGGTATCCAACCCAAAATTTTCTAGATTGCTCCTAAATTCTTAGTTCAATGTATAATATGATGTAAAGGACCACTACCCATGGTTCATTACTTATGATATTCTTCAATTAAATTATAAATATGTATAAATTATAATCAACATTAAACACATGGTCAATACTAAAGAAGAATAAAATGTTAAAGAAGAAGAAAACAATCAATTATCTTACCTAGGTCTTAACTATTTAAATATAGATATGATAATTTAATGAAGAATATTAAACAAATTAAATGAAACCATAATGTAGTTCATAATATAAAAATATTATATTCATTGATAATAAATTAATTTATAAACTAAATAAATGAACTTTTTGTAAATTTATTAAAGAGATAAATAATTTATGAACAAAACAAAAACAACGATTTATAAAAACTCTAAAATTTATGCATACTCAAATTAAAATTTCAAAATAAATAAGAAATAATTAAATTTTATTAATTATTATAATATGACCACTCTCATAATTACAATTTTCCAGAATTTTATTATGAATTCATTAATGTTAAAAATTTGTAAATTTTTTGAAAAATTAATAATGACATTAATGATTTGATATTTTATACGAACACATTAGGTATAATAAATTCTATGAAATCCATTTTATCTAAATCATAATCATTAAATAATCATTTTATAATTTTTTTTATAATTATTATAAATACAACATTTGAATAAAATAATTTTATATCACATTTTATTCTATATCCTTAAATAAATATAAATACATTGATATATTAATAATTTTACAAGTTATAATTTCCTGATAAACTGATAAATGATGTAAATATATATCAAAAAATGGATCACATATAAAATGATATTTTTTACTATTTGACCCATGAAATAGTTTATTTTGGCGAATTAAAAAGAACAACTTTTCAGAAAAAAATACCATATATTGTAACCATAATATGTTAAAATTTTCTAAACCATTTAGGAAAGTGAAGGATGTATAACATACTATATAGCTACACTTTGTTTTCATATTTATGATCACACTATAAAATAAGATGATTTAAAATCAATTTTTAATAGACATGCTATTTTGGGAAGAAACTTTATAATTCATACTATTGGGATTATGATGTGGTCATGTTTGGGTATTTTATGGTGCTCATAATCCATGAAAAATTAAAAATGTTACCATAAAATGGAGTAGTCAAATTATGATAATCAATTTTTCTCAAAATAATCGTACGAATTTTGTAAAAAAACATAGATATGGATATCGTACAACAATTAAAACATTTCAATTTTAAATCATTGATTATTCCATCATGATAGCAGATTATATAAACTAATACCATTTTTAAATTGATTATGTCATGTTTTTTGGATTTACGAATATTATAGTTTCATTAGGAATTATATAATTTAATAAAAATTAGATATAAGTGGATCTAATACACTCATAGAGTTTTTATGGGATAACACATATCTCGAAATAGAATAAATCATTAACAAAAACTAATTATTCCAAATGATCGGTTTTTTATATTTAATTTAATAAATTATTGGAGAAAAATATAACTTTTCACTTTTGAATTTTAAAATGCCCATGTTATTTTCCAAGAGCATGAAAACTCTCATTGAGAGGAAACCCACATGATCATGCATAGAAGTTTATATATGGGATCTGTAAATATCCCCATGGTTGGGAATGATATCATTAAATCCACGATTAGATTGAATTTTTTTAATGGGTTAACAAAAATGAGACCTAATGTTGTAATGATATTGGGGATTTTTTATAGTATAATTTTAATATAGTGCTCACGAATTAAAAATTGTTTATATAGTCGTACATGCATATTTATTTAAATTAAAATGTTTGAAAATAACCCAGCAACATTTATTAAATGTTAAAATATGAATTGTCTTGGATATAAATGGTCCAATTATCAAATTTTTTTTCTTAATATAAAAACTATTATACTTGTAATTAATAATCCTTTCACTATCATCATATGATAATCATATTGAGAGTGATATAATATATTGGGAGAAGTATTGATTACCATATGTTATTGTATGACACATGCATCACCATGAACTAACAAATGGAATAATTATGGTCTCAATGTTGTGTTTCATATCATTACACACGAAGATATTTTAAAATATATCATGAGATGGTATGAAAATTAGTTCATATTATAAAAATGGAGATCTAACCACGGTGATAGAGAACTAATAAATGATATTTAAAAACAAGTTTTTTTATTTAGCCAGATGAAGAATAAAAATATGTTTTTCGATAAAGAGGTCATTTCTTGGAATTTATAGAACCATTTTTTGTTTATGAGGGAAAAATAAAAGGGAAAAATTCATGTAGAACTGAAATTAAAATCGGTCTATACATAAGAAATATTAATCATTTGTGTAGTATCGATTATTCATGTTTTTTTGGAGTTTTTATTTATATTCACATAGATGAGGAAATTTTTGTAATAAGTTTTTATTATAGAGGTAGAAGAAACCTGTAATTTATATAACCTCCACTAGTGCAGAAATCGTTTTTTACGTCACCATTTTTTACGTCGGTTATATATAACCGACATAACAATGCGGAGAGTAGATTTTTCACGTCGGTTATTTTAATAACCGACGTTACAAATCGCGCCTGTTGGGTTTTTACGTCGGTTATTTGATAACCGACGTAACAAATCAATGCGCGGGGGTTTTTGACGTCGGTTATTTTGTAACCGACGTAAAAAAACCGCGGTTTTTACGTCTGTTATCAAATAACCGACGTAAAAAACCAAAGCGCGGTGTTTTTTACGTCGGTTATAACATAACCGACGTAACAAACCCCCGGGTGCTTTGGTTTTTTACGTCGGTTATTGGATAACCGACGTAAAAAACGCGTAGATATCGGGTTTTTTTACGTCGGTTATTTGGAAACCGACGTAAAAAAACCCGATATCTACGGGTTTTTACGTCGGTTATCAAATTACCCACGTAAAAAACCAAAGAACCCTGGGGTTTATAACGTCGGTTATTTTATAACCGACGTAAAAAAGATTAAAAATAGTTTATAATGTCGGTTATATAATAACCGACGTTATAAAGCATTTAAAAAAATTAAAACCCGCGTTCTGTCATTTACGATTTTTTCGATTGACAGTCGCCGGCTCGTCTCTCTCTTGCGCGGTAAACTCTAATAGGCTCGTCGATCGCCTGCATTACACTCATTTTGGCTTCATTGTTTATCTTCTTCACTGCTCTCGGATCTATCATCTCAAATCGCGACATTCAAGTAAGCCTTCCACGAATTTATTTCGTTCGTTTTTGTTTTGATTCTTGATGTGCTTTTCGTTCGTTATTGAATCTCGTGGAATTTATTTTATTGTAAATGGTTATTATGTTCATTCAACTCGCAACATTCAACTCGCAAATGATTATTAAAACATTGTGGATTAGCTTCAGGAAAATCTGAAAAATAATGGGTGGTACTGTAACGTTCCATTCTTCCAGCAACATTATTATTTTCATTCCCTAAGTTATAAAAATAAGTATTATGTAGGATGATTCAAAAATTTAATCTGTGAGATGAGTTGATTTATGTGTGAAACCCAGGCCAAACACATATGTATTTTTTTATTGGTATTACATATATATAGTTGGACATATACTTTTTTTTACATTACTATGATATTAACATTACTTTTTCTAAAGAAATATTAATGTCCTTAGATTATATATCGGATCAAAAGGATATAATAATTCTAATATATAATCAGAATGATCAGATAATATGACAATATTATTAAACATAAAACAAATGGTCTATATTCATATTTTTAACATGACACTTACGATGTATAGCTATTTGGTGTTGGGTACTTATGAAAACTACTACTACATTCAAGATTTGTTTTATATTTTAAATTATTTTACATTCAAATTATGATTTTTTTCATATAAACATGTTTTGTCTTATCTTAAAAATATATATTTTTTGTTGATATTTGTTATAGGTAATAATGAGTCGAAGTTGGATTACGGCACATCGAATGAGAAATGAATTTGAGGAAGGTGTTGATGCCTTTTTGGAATTTGCAAAACGAAATGTTCCAAGTAGTGACATTTTTTTCTGTCCATGCCTGAAATGCTTGAATATGAAGAAGTTGAAAAGTAGATAGATAAAAGATCATCTGATATGTCATGGTTTTAATCCGAGTTACAGCCCTTGGATTTGGCATGGTGAAACTGGACGGAATGTCACTGATGATGATGATTCGCAAGACGGTAACTCCGATGGAATTGAAGAAATGATTCGCGATATTGTAGCAGAACAAATTGAGATAGAACCGACAGTTGCACGTCTATATGGTGATGCTGAAAAACCATTATATCCCAGTTGTACAGATTTTACGGTTCTGTCGGCGGTGTTAAGATTGATTAACCTAAAGGCGAAGCATGGATGGAGTGACAGAAGTTTTACAGAGCTGCTACAATTGATGAAAGACATTCTTCCAAAAGATAACGATCTTCCAGATTCACATTACAAAGCCAAGAAAATATTATGCCCAATGGGATTGGGATACAAGAAAATACATGCATGTCCGAATGACTGCATTATATATAGGAAGGAATATGAATTTATGTCAGAGTGTCCAAAATGTGGGACATCACGGTATAAAGTGAAAGAAAAATCACAGGGTGATGTAGATATTACAAAGCTCCCTTCAAAGGTATTTTGGTATCTTCCTATAATTAATCGTTTCAAATGTTTATTTGCTAATTCACATGATGCAAAAAGGTTAAGATTTCATGCTGAAGAGCGGGTATGTGATGGAAAAATACGTCATCCAGCTGATTGTCCACAATGGAAGAAAATTGATGCGCAGTATTCTACATTTGGAAATGAAATAAGAAATCTCAGACTAGGGTTGTACACAGATGGAATGAATCCATACCGAACACTCAGTAGCACACATAGTTCATGGCCTGTTTTATTGGTAATTTACAACCTCTCTCCTGAAGTTTGTATGAAGCGCAAATATGTCATTTTGAGTACAATGATCTCTGGTCCAAAGCAACCCTGTAATGATATTGATGTTTACTTGTCACCGTTGATTGATGATTTGAAACTGTTATGGGCTGATGGTATTAGGGTGTATGATTCTTATAAAATGGAATATTTTCAACTGCATGCAGTGCTTCTGTTCACTATAAATGACTTCCCAGCATATGGAAATTTGTCTGGATACATTGTTAAAGGGCATAAAGCATGTCCATTTTGCGAACAACAGACGTCCTATTGTCAATTGCATCATGGGAGGAAAACAGTGTATATGGTTCATCGAAAGTTTTTGCCTATGGAACACCCTTATAGAAGACTAAAAAAGGCATTTAATGGCTCACAAGAATTTGATACTGCTCCAAAACCTTTATCCCATGATCAGTATTTTGAGAGGGTGAAAAACCTTGACGTGACATTGGGAAAGACATAGAAATCTGGTAATGATAGACATATTTGGAAGAAAAGGTCAATATTTTTTGAGCTACCATATTGGAGGTATCATGAAGTTAAACAAAATATTGATGTCATGCACGTAGAGAAGAATATCTGTGATTCTATGATTGGAACATTGTTAGATATTAAAGGAAATACTAAAGATGGGTTGAATGCAAGATTAGACTTACTATCAATGGGAATACGTTTGGAGTTAGCTCCCACTCCTAAAGGAAGACGAACATTTCCCCCCCGGCTTGTCATACATTATCGAAGAGGGAGAAAATTAGCTTCTGTCAGTGTCTTCATGATACCAAAGTGCCTCAAGGTTATTCATCTAATGTAAAAAATTTTGTCTCAATGAAGGACTTGAAGTTGATAGGTATGAAATCACATGATTGTCACGTCATGATGCAACAAATTCTACCAGTTGCATTGCGTGGAATATTGCCCATTCGTGTCAGAAAGACTATAATGAAGTTGTGTTATTTTTTCAATTCAATTTGTAACAAGGCGATTGATGTGAATGCTTTGAAAATTTTGGAAAAGGATGCAATTTTAATACTTTGTCAATTGGAAATGTATTTTCCTCCAACTTTTTTTTGATATAATGGTGCATTTAATGATTCATCTGGTTTGAGAAATAAAGCTTTGTGGACCTGTATATCTTCGTTGGATGTATCCTTTTGAAAGGTATATGAAAATATTAAAGGGGTATGTTAAAAATCTATATCGACCTAAAGCCTCCATTATTGAAAAGTATATTTCTGAGGAGGTAGCAGAGTTTTGTACGAGCTACTTGGCTGCGGCGCAACACATAGGTTTGCCTCCATCTCGCCATGAACGAGTTAATAATGAGGGAAAGGGGATTCGTGGCTTGAAAGTCAAATCATTGTCAGCTGAACAGATGAAAGAAGTTAGAATCATACATCTTGAAGAACATAGCTGATGCTCAACCATATATCACATTGCACATTAATGAGTTGAAACAATGTCATCCAAAGAAGAAAGAAATGTGGATTTTGAATGAGCACAACAAAACTTTTTTGTCATGGATTAAAAAGACTTTGCTTGGTAGATCTGATGTATCAGAGACATTAAAATGGATAGTGGGTGGTCCATGTTTAAATGTGATAACGTGGTCTGGTTATGACATTAATGGTTATACATTTCATACAAAAGCTCAGGACAACAGAAGTGCGGTTCGAATAGTAGTGTATTGGTGTTTGCATAAGCAATGCATTTTTAGAGTGCTAAGGACAAAAACCCAATTTCTGCATCAACTGCATATTATGGAGTGATTGAAGACATATGGGAGGTTGATTACTTTAAAATTAAAGTTCCCGTTTTTAACTGTAAATGGTTTAACGGTAACAACAGTGTCAGACACGATGAATTTGGAATGAAACTTGTTAATCTGAATAGATTGGAAGACACAACTGATTCTTTTATAATGGCAACACATGCAAAACAAATTTTTTATGTAGTAGATCAATCAGATATGCAGTGGGATGTTGTTTTACATGGAAAAAAACAATATGTTGGTGAGGATGAACTTGATGAATATGCTGATTTATGTGAGATCCCTACTTCAATGGAAATATTAACAGAACATAATGACGATCATGTTGAAGACATAGTTTGTTCCATAAGGAACGATCACGATGAAGGAATTTGGGAAAACAATCCATCTGTACATTCCTAAAATTACAGGTAACATATGTTTATTTCTTGTTTACAGATATTTTTTCCATAAATGTTAGATATTGTAAGTTTTTTATTTATTAAAACATGTTTTAAAATAAAATATGTATATGTTATTGTTTGTTTTAAGTTTTTTTAGTTTACTTTATCATGTTTATTGTTGTACCCTTCTCTCTTGGATTTTAATGATCACAATCACTCTCATCATGTTCTAACTTGTTTTCAAGTGTTTTGATGCTAGGAAAAAGGTTGCCCAGGAGTTGGCCCAAGAAGGATGATATTGACTCTCTGAGTCTACTGGCCAACCGGTGTTAGCGCACCGGCCAGACGGTATGGGCACCGGCCAACCGGTTCTTGCCCACCGACCAGCCGGAGGGCAAGGCAGTAGGCTTGCCCACTTCCTGGTGACACCGGCCAACCGGTGGATGACCACCGGCCAACCGGTGGTCTCTGGCAGAAGCATTGCATTCTGTCGGAGCCACCGGTCAGCCGGTGTTAGCGCACCGGCCAGCCGGTATGGGCATCGGCCAACCGGTTCTTGCCCACCGGCCAGCCGGAGGACCTAGGCCGTAGGCTTGCCCACTGGCTGGTGACACCGGCCAACCGGTGGATGACCACCGGTCAGCCGGTGGAACCCAGACAGAAGGAAATGCTCTACGACCCAACAGTTTATAACCATTACAGGATTTATAAAATGCTTATTTTTGTTCAATGACAATTACTTTACCATGTTTACAATGTTTACCAGGTTTTCCATTTTTTCCATTTTTTACCATCTTGACTATTTTGACCATCTTGACCATCTTTTCCATATTTACCATTGTTTAACATGCTTACCATATTACCAATGTTTACTATTATGTAACCCAGTACACTTTTCTATTTTCTGATTACAGTAGTATTAAAATATTTTAATTTGTATATTTGTGAACTGATGTTTGTTTTTTTGATTTGAAGGATAATGACAGATCATTCAGATGATCAACCACATGATTCTGGGGAGGAGCATATTGCTGGTCATACCTCTGGGGATGAACATTCACATGCTCCTATTACGACAAAGAGTTCAATGGTTGGTAAACGTGATTCCACACGTTTACCAAAATTATCACTTGCCCGTACGCAGGATCAGAGGATAGTAGTTGAGTTTGATGATGATGATATTCCTAGAGGTCCGAATGCCAAAGATTTTAAGAGTTTTGTTGCAACTCAGGCTAAGACCAAAGTAAGCATTCTATATGATGATTGGAGAGGTGTGGATAAAGCGGTTATCTCTCAGTTGTGGGAGACGATTTTGGTAAGATCTTTTTTCATTTTTTGACCATTATTTTAATGTTTCTTGTATATATAATATGTTTAACCTCTTCTTTATCAGATGACATTTGATATTCCTGACACTGGAGGAGTCAGGAAGAAATGCTTATCGTTTTCTGCCAGGAGATGGAGGGATTTCAAATCAACCCTCACATCTGATTTCATTTATGGTCATAGGAGTCATGACAATCCATGTCGTATATATCCTTTTATAGATGAAGACACATGGAGACAGTTTTTTGAATGTAGAAAAAAAAGAGTCATTTCTGGTAAGGGCAATGTAAACTTTTATATACTTTCTTATATAAATGATTTTATTAATGTTTTGTTAATGATTTCTTATTCTTAAATGATAGCAAACAAGGAAATCTCATCAGGAGATCCAATCTAAAAATGTATACCCTCATAGTTTATCTCGGGGAGGGTATACATTATTGGAAGAAAAAATGATAGCGGAAAAATTTCAACAACTAAGAGCTGAGTCTTCAAGCTCTGGAGAGGTGGCCCCTTCATCCCCTCCATCTTGACATGAAAAATGGAAGAGAGCTCGGAAGGGAAAAAAAGGGCAATATCTTTCGGAAGAATCGAGAATCGTAGCTGAGAGGATTGTAAGATATCTATTTAATTTATTTAAGTTAACTTTTTTCTTCATATAAGTTTCAATCCTTACAGAAATGTTCAATTAATTAATACATGACTCTCTTGAGGAGCAAAGTTCAGAGGGGACATTTACAGCTACTGGGAGGGAAGATATTTTATTTGCAGCATTGGGAAGTCCCGAACATCCTGGTCGTGTAAGAGGATAACCGACAAGTGTATCGGTAAGAAAAGTGTTTCCACGTTCTTCAACTTCTATCATTGAGGGGGTTTATAAAAGAAATAGAATCCTTGGAGGCTGAAGTTCAAAATATTAATGCGAAAATGGAAGAAAAGATTAGAGATTCGGTGCAATCTATGTTTTCAAAAATGCAAAGACAATTTCAGACTGCAGCTCCCACTCCTCCACCTCCCCCTGCAGACCCCATTATTTATCCTCCACCTCCGCCAGTAGCTCCCACTCCCCCACCTCAGCCTGCGGGCCCCATTTTTTATCCTACGCCTCCGCCGAAGCTTCCTATATGTTGCGAGTTGTATGTTGATGATTCTCAACATCATATAGTATCATACGGGTTGGTATATTGTATAGGAGATACAGTTCATCATCAACAATTAGAGGTAGAGAATCAGAGGGTCACTGTACAGGATATTATAGATAGATCAGCTAGGGTACCAATACCTACAGATGAGGTGGCGACAGTTGGACAGAGTATCGGCCATTTTTTAGTTTGGCCATTTTTTAGTTTGGCCATTTTTTATCATTTGAAAACGACTATAATTCTCAACTTTTTTTTCACAGGAATACTTCAAAGGTAAAGAAATACTGTATAGACAACAACAAAGACAACAGGCTATGAAATCAGATACAGATTCCAGTGGTCTTGACAGATTGTCAAGATATTCACATTTGTTGTTGGGTTTTTATGAGTTTCCAATGGAATCTCATGTTTGTGGACGTGAAATAACTGTGGGGATTACAAAATATGATATCATGGATCTTGTTACTGGAGATAAGTTGGGCATCAACGTGGTGAAATTTTTTTCCATGTAAGTCTTAACACCTTTTCCCTGTGTTATATTTATTAAAAATGTATACTTATATATGTTTTGTATTAGGTATATTTATAAAATTTGTGAGAGGAATGAACTGACAGAAGAATACGGATTCATGGACCCGCAATTGATTTCCCCTAAAGCATGTGAATTGACTGAGGAACAAAGAATGGTTTATATTGATGAAAGATTTGAAAAGAATATAATCCAACAATGTTGGATGATGCCTTTTTGTGAGAGGTATGAAACACATTTCTCTCGAATAGTTAATTATCTTTTAACATAAAAACCCACTAACATTAAATTTCCTTTTATCAGTAATCATTGGATGTTAGGGATTTTTTTCCCAAGGGAGAAATCTCTTTATTGGATATGCTCTGTTCATGGTGATGTGTGGGCAAGTTTTAAGAATATATTGGAAAAGTAAGTTTCAATTTCTCAATAGTTTTATATATTATAATAAATTTTAAATTTACCCCATTCGTATTATTTTTCTAACAGTGAATGGGCCTACTTTCGAAAAAACACAAAGAAAAGAAATGCAAATATCAAATATGTAAAGGCGAAGGTAAATTTACATTTATAATTTCTACTTTTTGATTTATTACATAAAAATAATATATTGAATTTACACTCATTAAAAACAGAATTGTCATGAACAACAAGGCCTCATCGAATGCGGATATTATATGTTAAGATTTATGTATGAAATAATAACAACTGGGACAGTTGTGAATTTTGACCTGGTACGATTTCCTCTTAAACATTGCCATCATATTTCAATTTGATTTATTCATTATACACGTAAACTATCTTCTTTTTCATTTTTAGCTTTTTGATGACCCTCAACCCTATACTGCTGAAGACATCAAACGCGTACAAGTGGAGTGGTCAAATTATTTTACAGGTTTGATTGAATTATAGTTGTTTGTAATGTAAAATGTAATTTTGAATATTGTCGTTTTAATTGTCTATTTGGTAGTTGTTTAGGTTTGATTTAGTTTTTTTTGAAGTTGACAGTGTAAGTTTTGAATGTTATATAAGTGAATGTTTAATTTTTCTCTACTTATTGTTTTGGTCTACTTTTGATGGTTCTTCTGGTATGGATTTGGGTCTGTGGGGGAGGGGTGGCAGGGATGTCCAGGGGTGTGGGAAGCCGGTCCAGGGGTGTGGGAGTGCTGTCCAGGGGTGGGGGGGTTGTCCAGGGGTTTGGTGGGGGCTGTCAAGTAGGGTGAGGGGGTGAGGAGGTGCTGTTCAGGCGGGTGGGGGTTGTCGAGGGGTGTTTGGGGGTGTCCGGGGGTCGGGGGGGCAGCCCAGGAGTGTGGTGGGGGCTCCAATGGGGTGGGGGAGGGTTGTCCAAGGGGTATACATGAGGGTGGGAGCTCCAATGGGGTGGGGGAGGGCTGTCCTGGGGGTATACATGAGGGTGAGGGCTCCAACGGGGTGGGGGAGGGCTGTCCAGGGGGTATACATGAGGGTGAGGGCTCCAACGGGGTGGGGGAGGGCTGTCCAGGGGGTATACATGAGGGTGAGGGCTCCAACGGGGTGGGGGAGGGCTGTCCATGGGGTATAAATGAGGGTGGATTCTGTCTAGTGGGTAAGTTTTATATGTTATCTATTTACATGCTTATTTTGGATGTACTTCTGTTTTTGTGGTATGATTTGTTGATTTATTTTCTGGTTGATTCTAGTGGAGAGAAGATCACTGCATTCTGTTTTAAAAAAAATTGGGTTTATCACGTCAGTTATTTAATAACTGACGTGATAAAATGCCTGGAAAATAGTTTATCACGTTGGTTATTTCATAACCGACATTATAAAAGGCCTGTAAACTAGTTTATCACATCAGTTATTTAATAACCGACGTGATAAAAGGCCTGGAGAATGGTTTATCACGTCGGTTATTTAATAACCGACGTGATAAAGGGCCTAGAGAATGGTTTAGCACGTCGGTTATTGAATAACGAACGTTCTTAACGGCCTGTACAAGGGTTTATCACATCAGTTATTGACTAACCGACGTGATAAACCCCCTCCCACCGGTTTATCACGTCGGTTAGTCAATAACCGATGTGATAAACCCCCCCTCCCCCAGTTTTTCACGTCGGTTTTATATGAACCGACGTGATAAACCATGCTCATCCCGGTTTATCACGTCGGTTCTTATAGAACGGACATGATAAACCACCCTAACACCAGTTTATAACGTCGGTTCTTCGATAACCGACATGATAAACATCGCGATTTTATGTTTTTTGACGTCGGTTGTTAAATAACCGACGTCAAAAACCTTATTTATAACGTCCCACGTATTAACGTCGGCTAGAAACCGACGTAAAAAATTAAAAATAACCGACGTAAAAAGCGTTTTCTACACTAGTGCTCTATATTTGGGATGTTATAATGGACCATATAATAAAGTGATGTTGGATAGCCTTTTATGTCGACCATAATATCCTTTGCCTCATTTTTTATGAAAATTCAAATGGATAAATGGGATACTGAAGTCTGGTAGTGGTAGTAGTAGTCAAAACCAACATATTCCTTTTCTACAGTGATAAGGGAAAAATCAAAGGTGGTTGGGTATAAATGTATGAAAACAAGGTGGAAGAGTTATAAATTTGTATATATATATATATATAGAAAAAATTTACATGATATGTAAACCATAGGGAGTGTTTGTTATAATATGTATCATTTTGAAAAATTATTATATTTTATTTAAGTAAGTAACATCATATTTTTTTATTACATATAGTTTAGTAAGGTGACTATAGTAATATATATAGAAGCTTCATCAACCTCTAGAGTTATTTACTATAGTGGCATATCAATCATTGTTTGTTAAATTGGTTCATTAGTATGACAATATCAAAATAGGTAACCATATAAAGTTTGATATACTCTTGTGGAAGATGAATCCATACTATGATATACATGGAATGGACTGGATAAATTCCTTGTATACTGATACTGATTGTTATAAAATGAATGATTAAGTATAATATTAAGATATATCATCTATTGTCAATATACGAAACATATCAGAAGAATGAGTTGTAGAAAATAATACCTCAAATAATCAACTATCATCACATTTATTTTATGTTTTTTCATTTGAATGGTATTCGAAGTATATTATTATTATGGTAAGGAATTTCATTGATATTTTACACATTTATATTAAAAATATTTCACTATGTTGGTAGACTGAGTTTGGGATAGAACCATATCAGTATACATATTTTATATTTATGAATGATTATTAGAAAATTAAAATTAAACATTAAATGTTTTAGACTCAATTTGATGATATGATATATAGGGTATTAATTCACCCTAGAACATATCAATGGGGATATTTGAAATTGTTTCTTTAAAGATGGATTATTATAGTTTTAGGATATAGATTCAGTACTATTGATTGAGTCATGTGATGAAGATGAATTATTATCCTTTGTGAAGGATTAATGTATTTTTTGATCAACAAATTGAAGCATGTATGTTCATGAATATTGGATTATAGTCAAGATATTAATAGATGAGTGTCAAGGTTATTTATATTTGGAGGAATTAATATTTATTATTACTTTTATTTTCTAGTGTTGCAGTTTAGAATTTCCAATACACCTAGGCTATCCATGAGACAGATGCATTGGGTGCTCGTATCATTTTTCAAAATAATTTAGTTATTTTTTTACTGATTTATTTATTTATGCCAGAATATATGATAATAAATATGAGAATATTCAAATTATATTCCAATTTACTTGTTAAAATTATCAATATAGAAAAAATATTTGTACGTTAATTTTTTTCATGGATTTTTAATTTTTCTGGATTTTTTTTTCTCATCAAGGAGTGTAGATTAATCCATCTAGGGGAAATGTGTTTTTTAAGGAGTGATAACGAATGTATATGAAATGTATAAATTTCATAGTTAAATAGGATATATTGAAAGGATTTTATTCAATTTCTTTTAGACATCAACATACTTTTTATATCTATCCCAAAGTGTTAATAATGAATTTCAATGCCCCAGTTTGAAAAAAATAATTGTGTTATTAAAGAATAAATTGATATGTAGATGTATCCATAAAATACCTATGGAAAATAGTCATGTTTGATATTTTATTTTGACTCTTATCACCATATAACTGTTAAATGTTTTTGATGTAGTTGAATTAGTGTGATATGATTTATATTTAAAATGTTTCATTATAAACACAATTAATTATATTCAATCCTTTTATAAAATCATCAGAAATATTTTATAATTAATAATTCAAATAAAATTTAAAGAGATTATTTTATTTTCAATTTTATATTATATAATTATTGATATCTAAAATTCAAATCCAATTGCATTAACACTATCTTTACATTGAATTTTCAAATGAGAATTCATCTAGATATAACATTACATGTTAAGTTAATATTAAAATAATATTCATGATATAATGAGTTGTAACATGAGAAATAAAGATATTCACATAATTTATTATTGATCATATTCAGAAATCATTAATTTTCACTCACTGAATACGGGAAAGATAAAGGACGGTTCTCTCTAATTACCCCTCTCTACGTATTATGTAGATAATTAAATAAAATAAGATTCACATAAAAAATTATATTATCTTTATACTAGGATAAACATAAACTATTTTCAATGAATAAATTTCATTTAATTTTCCCCTAATAAAAACCCCATGCCTTCTCACTTAAAATAATAATAGATGTATAATAATTTTAGGTTAAGTATATTATTATAATATCATGTCTAACAAAATAAAAAAATATTAATCTAAATGATAATGAAATATAATTATTGGATTATTAGCTCAATCCAAATACTTCTTTAAATATTATGAAACCGTTAAACAAAAAATTTATTTGATATTAAAAATAAATATTATATTAATCAAAAAATTTAATAAATATTTATTTTTTATTAAAATAAATATAAATAAATAATTTAATATTTTGTTGTTTCATGTCGTGAATAAATGAGGCAACAAATATGGGAAATACATTCTTGACATGATAAATATTGTGATTAAATTTACAATATATATAAAATGAATAAATATTACTCCAGGAAATGGGAATAAATTTACACTTAACTCCATATTCAACATAATCAAAGAAGAATAAGGATACAATAGGTTTTTAATTCTCTAGGCTAATTTTATAGTGGCAGTAGGAAAATTTCATGTGATAGTAGTTGTTTCTTGCAGCACATTATACCCCCCAAAGATTAAATGATAAATAACACCCATAATAAAGATATTTAAATAATTATACTATGTAATATAATATATTTTCATCCAATTTCCCCTCAAATAATATGTATATATATGTCATCATACTACTAGTTTCACCTATTTCTCAATGAATTTTAAATTTATTGTTTCAGATCACCACTAAAATGGTGTTTAATTAGATCCATTCATATAATCATATGTGTATTGATATCATAGTGAATTAATTTGAAAAAAGTCCACAATTTACAATTATGTTTATTTCATATCACTTGTGATGTATTAATTATATTCTTATTCAATGAAAACAAATTTAATTAGAGTTTTCATCCAAATAAAAAATTACATGTTTGGTGATATACATTAATAAGTATCACTAGTATAAATAAAATTACTCATGATCCTATATTGAAATTTCAACATCATATATATAATTCATATTTTCTTGTATATCCTAATGGATTCCATGATTGAAATTCATCATCTGTAAAATTCATGTGTTGAAGTCCCATTTCTTATTAGATCTCATCACTAAATAGAATAAAAATAATATGTTTCAACTCAATATGATATATCTTGATTACAAGACATAGATTTTGTATATAATAGTAGAATATATTAGTTTTTATTATATAAGATAGCCTCTTGAATCAAATTATTTGAAAAATACTCAAAGTAAATAATTATAGAGAGCATTCATAAGTAATATTTGAATGTTATATGAATATTTTCTAGTAATTAAATATAAATAATAATATTTCTCCAATGTGAATAAATACTAATAAAAATACACCCACATATAATTACTAATATTTCTTAACTCATTACATCATACATTATATTAATTGTTCTTCTATTTTTTGTCCCTAGTTAATAAGAGAACCATATATAATATATTGGTTGTATTGTTAGTTTTTAATTCATCTCCTTGAGAAAAACATCTCATGAGATGATAATTTCATAATATATAAATACTAATTTTGTGGTCACATCAAAATCTGAAATATATATGTATTTTATGAAGATTAAAATCAGAAGATAATTTTTTACTTTTATTTCTCATTGAACTATCAAAACATTTATTCTAAATCATAAGAATCATAATGGAAACTAGGTGTTTATCACCTAAAAACTTGTTTCTTATATTCTGTGTTTCCTATATACATATCTCATATTTTTGTGATGGTTTTGGAGGATTGTGAAATGATATTGGTAGTTGATGGAAACCATAAAAATTCAAAATAAATTAGCAAAAAAGAATAATTTATTATGAGAAACATGAAATATAATCTTAAATACCATTAATTTTTTTTCTCTATATATATCAAACCTGTAAGAGTTTTATTTTTGGAGATAATTCGTCAATAATGCACATAGAATTTTCCCTACATGGATTACACTGACAGCGAGAATCCTTCTTCATAACATGTGTACCTCCAGACTCCAACGGTTCTCTAGGACCATAATGTTGATGATAAATGGAGAACTACGATGAATATATAATTTTATATGTCTTCTTATAATTACACACCTCCAATAGGAAAATTTACACCCAATATATAAGAACACTTCATTTTTTTGTGGAGTCAACCATTAGCGAATATATCACGGAATCCATAGGGTTTTACCCATAATTAATTCCCATTGGGATCTCAAAATCATATTAATGGATCAAAATAATATATGTATATATAAATGATTCAGACCATTGATTCATAACATATGTAAAACCTTATGTATTACCTGAATGTATAAATTCACTTGATATCCCATTTTTCTATCATATTGTAAACTATCATAGAAACTATATATATTCTACGATTGAGGCATTGACACACCACATCACTATGTTGGACATATGTGGTATCATAAAATAATATATACCGCTTTTAATGACTATATAACACTTGTGATAATTTTAACTATATTTCTATATATTTATCTAGGATTTAGTAGTATATCACATACCATAAATTTTATATACAATCATCCATGTGAATTGAATTCCACTCATCCTTTATACCACATAGCATGACTAATATTCATATATCGATTACTCTATATTGTATCATTGAATACCTTGAATATAGTTGTAGCTCAATGTAATTTAAATATAGATGTGATAAATGCCTATAAATATTGATTACTTGAATATATGATTCTTTTTTAAAAAAATTTAATAGAGAAACTTTTATTTTACTATGTATTAACTTCACCAATATTGATATAGTTTTTATTTATAATTTATTATTTCAATATATTTTTATGAAAACTATTTAACTATCACTAACCAACTATAAGCTCATATATTAATTACTAATTATAGAAAAACAATTTCTCTCTCATTTTATAACTTCTCAAAGTAACCTATTTAGTATATTGTGTCCCTAGAATGTATTCATCTATTGATTGTTAACATGTTTTTTCCAAATCAAGCCTATCATCATCCAAAACACCAATAACGTATATCTTAATATGATTATATTTTTCAATATATTATCCCTTTATTAATTTACTTTTTTACATCTTAGATAATGTAATAGTATGCATCATATTTTTGATTATTTTTTTACGAATATCATTAAAAAAATTCATATCTATAGCTATAAATGACATAGCATGATATTCTATTTCATTATATAACTCTTACTAAATATATTATCAATTATTTCTCAGTAAATGTAGTTATGTGTGAGTTCAAATTCTTTTCATTCATATTAAAAATGTGTTATAGAATAATTTCTTCACTCAAAATTAATGATGTCTTAAGTAAGATATTATCCACAACATTCTGATGATTTTTTATTTATCTGATCCCCAATATGACTCTCAACATCTATTTTATATACGATAATATATTTAATAAATTAAATTTATAAAACTGTAAATAAATATATCTATATGAACTCAAGTTATCTATAAATGTAAAAAAAATATTTGAGAATCTAAAACAATATTCATTCCCAATATATTCCATATATATATTTTTGACATAATTTTAAAAGAGACATAGATCATTTAAAATTATATATAAATAGTAATTTGGTAATTTTATCTTATATACATGATTAATAGTAACCAATGGTATTATCATAGAAGATTATAAATACCCTTCCAGGTTTAATTATTTTATAATTCATTTATATTAATGAATAATTATTTTTACCTAACTAGGTGTAATATGAGTCATGTGTATATAATTTAAAACTTATTTATAATATTGGATTCAAAAATTAATTATATGATAAAACCATTTCTTATATTAATTATATTATAACATGAAATGATATTTTATTTCGATACATGAAATAATGTCACTAGTTTCTATTATTAAGACACATATAATGTTATAGTTATAAGTAAAACTTTATAATTGCTCATAACAAAAATTTCTTTTCTTTTAGTTAATTTACAAATAAAAAATTCTGTAATTACCATTGTGTGACTCTCCCCATTAATATCGAGAATATCTAACATGGTTATCGCAATCCTTACTAATCTACACGAATAAGTGTATAAGTATTATATATGTGTAGGATACTATATCAATTCATTTTCCCAGGAAAGTTCTCTTAAAAAATTATCAACAAATATCCTTCTATAAATTTTACCCATTCAATATATTGTTTCATTAAGATAATATTTCTTAGTACCCTTTGTCATTAAATTTAGATTTGACCACTTGGAAATAATTTTTTTCATTTTTAACTTATAATGTTATGAATGTTCATTATTTATTACATTATCTTCCTAGAGAATCATTATTAGTTGATCAAAATGTGATTTCATTAATTATTTAATATTAAAAATAGTAAGGAAAACCTGATAATCTTGGATATAGTAATGAAATAATGGGATATATAGACATATACATTTTTAATTTGAATCAAAAATGTCAAATGTTTTTAATGTACCCTCTCAACATTATTGCATCATGTATATACAAGATGATATCTACAAACCTGCATGTGAGGAGTTTTTTTGGTGATTTTATACCTCTCTTAGGTATCCCACAAGTGGAAAGGATCCTAGAGATGTTACTATATAATGTATGATTCATCAACAATATATTGTTTTTGTATCTCACATAACATTGATGACAACATAGTTCATTATATATCAAATAAATCACACCTGTGACTTTTTAAACACATTAATCATCCTCAATCACTTATCTAGACATCTAACTTAGAAATGGGGATTAATTTATACAGTACTTATTTTATTTTTATAGTGTGATGTGAATGGACATGTAACACATGTGGATGTCTACACAAGAAATGACATTATATTATTCGGAAATAGATAAAATTTATAATTTTTAATATATTATATTTCAATATGTATAATGAATAAAATATATATTTATTACATAATAGTAATTATGAATTCTAATTTTTTTGATTAATGGATCGTTTATTTCCCTAATTAATTTATCAAATCCCAAAAACCCATATAATTTGATTTAGAATATCATGTTTCTCTGATATTATATTGTTAAGGGAATTTAATTCACTTCTCATAATATTGATGTAGGTATTAAAAATTACATGATCAAATTTTGGAAGTATTTACTTTTTCTAACTATTTTAACTCAAAATTCATCAATTCTTTAAGTGGATTCCGAATAAATCAAATGTACTAATATTTTATCAAAATTATTCTCCAAAATTAAACCTGGAATTCGAATACAAAATATATTATTAAATTTTAGTTTTATAAACAAAATTTTTTGGTTTTTAATCCCATATAAGTGAATATACAATGATTATGGCTAGGAATGTACTTTAACATATTGTTATATTTCCTCAAAAGTAAATAAATATATAAATTGAATAAGAATTTTCATGGGGGTAGTTTTTTATACATGCATAGGATATCTAATTTTATCCACGTATTGTTAATAATTGCATTAGGTGATAAATTTTATAAATAATAAACCATAATTGATAAAATAGATCTCATTCATTTTAATTTTATTTTTTACAATCATTTTTATAAATTATTTTATTTGAATGGATTGAATTATTGAATAAACCATAAACTGTATAAAAAATAAGTTCTAATGAATTCATAAAATAAATAAATAATATGGTCTGATCATGAGATTTAAGTAATAATGGGTTTATTTATTTCTGGTATGTAAACATAAAACCTAATGGAATAACACATTGAATCCTATTTTACTCGTATTGAAACATCATATTTTCTTCAATATATCTCCATTGTTTGAATTTCACCATATCTACTCACTAATAATATTTCATCAAGAAGTAGAGTTTTTATAATGGTATACTTATTTATATGGGTAGGATACTCAAGAATAGTGAATCATATTTAATAATTTAATGTGGATACATAAATCATTATATAATTTATAGAAGATTTTTTCTGAGAGGAGTCATCAAAATTAATTTAATAATAGTTATTAAACATTTAACCGATATAATATTTAAATTAAAATAAATTTATAAATTAATATATATAGTCATCAGAATAGCTAATAATCATTTTCAATGTAAAAAATTTTAAAATGTATAAAATAATAAAACAAATATCTTTAAGATTTAAATAATATTGAAAATAAAAAAATAAATTTGAACTATTTTTCTTATTAGAATTTTTGTCACTGAGTCCTGTTTCAAAAACAGAAAAAGTATTTCTCTCTTTTATAAAATTTTAAAAACATTTAATATATATATATATCTGTGTGTGTGTGTGTGTTAATTTAACGATTTATTTATATAAATAAAATAATAAATATTATATATATATAAATAGTGTTGTTCATGTGGGTTGGGTTTCCCAGCCCCTCCCTTTGATGTTATTAAAATTTCAAGATAAAATTAATTAAAATAAAATAAAAAAATGGGGGTTTGATGATATTAAACCAGGGAGGGTGTATCTGCGCATACCCAATGTGTTTATATCTATTTTGTTATAATATTAATATATATATATATATATATATTTATACATTATATATTAATGAATACATAATAAAAACATTAAACATATTGTAATAATAAAACTATTTTAATTTGGCTAAACAGCTTATTCTTTAGCATTAATTATGTTATTAAATATAAAATAGTAAATAACGAAATAAAACATTCATGTCCTAAAAATTGAATCTTATTATCATTAGCTCGTTATTGAACATGAAAACATGGATTCACATCTCCTCTCAAATATTGGAACTAGAATGATACCCTTGAGATAAATTGAAATAAAACATATAGAAATGAAAATTATAAATGTGGGGAATTGCTTTGATTACACATGAATGATTTGGGAATTGTACAAGAAGAAAGTTGTGATACATGATAAAAATCTCAATAACCAAATCCAATGAAATTTATATGAATACATTAACAATATCATCAAATATAATTTAGTTTTTTTTAAATAAAATATATTTCTATATGATTTTTAT
Organism: Viscum album; assembly: GCA_963277665.1. Classification (NCBI taxonomy): domain Eukaryota; kingdom Viridiplantae; phylum Streptophyta; class Magnoliopsida; order Santalales; family Viscaceae; genus Viscum; species Viscum album. The sequence continues at coordinate 610,565,790 of OY728160.1, forward strand.
TGATCTGATTAATGCTAATTGTTAACATCCTTAACCAGAACATTGAATTTTTTATCATATTTTTCATCATGATCATAACGATATTTCATATAAAGATATAAATATAAGAAATATATGCAATTAATCTATATTCTTGATATATCTTGTGATAGTGTAATAGAATCAATTGTGAAATGTTATTCACTCATGATCATATTTGTAAATAATTTTTTTATTCTCTAATAACTAGAGATAATAGTAAGGACTATTTTCAATTCACTCTCTAGTTCTTAAGATTATAATTAGATAGTATGATATTTTTTTACTGAATGAACGATTTTTAGTTATTTATATTTAAGTTATTATTAAAATAATATCATTTAAATAATTTCATTAAATTTGGATGCAATAAAAACATTATGAAATTTTTCCTAAATTAAATATAATAAATTTAATATTTTAAGTCAGAGATATTATTTTAATATAATTTATTAAAGTAATGAATAAATTATAGTTTATTTGGTTTTATCATGTAGTGGACATCCCATATTTTATAGATTTGGATCCTTAAACCCTTAGAGTGCGTAGAATGATAAGGAAAATACAAAAGATAAAATTGGAAAAATTATTTTATAGTTCTTTTAATAATTGATAGTGGTGATTTCCAAGTGCATAAAATGCATGTAATAGTGTTATTTCTAGGTTGTCAATTGAAAATTGAAGTATAATATTATTATTTTAGAGAAAGCACACTTATTCATGTGAATTATTAATTTATTTCAATATAGAGGCACTGAAGGAAAATATGAGAGCATAGTTGTATCCAGATTGTGAGCCTCACCCCTCAATGTTTGATAATTTGAGTTTTAAATGGAATTCTTAGTTGGTCCCATTAAAATTTATTTTAAAATTTATTTTGATCCTCATCCCCCCTCCCTCTCTCTATTTTTCATAATGGAATGTGATGTATGAATTCATACAAGGAGGTAATCAAAACCAACCCCGATGAATAATTCATTTTCAAAAAAGTAGGGGTTGATATTTTATTTTTTTATCATTTTCCAAGAACAATTATTGATTAATTTTACCCCTGATCACCATTTGGTTCTTTATTGTGATTTGGAAATAATATTTGTATTTTGGGTTAATTGGAACAATATTATGAGTTGAAAATGTGATACTAGCTACAATTGATCAGAGTGGAATTGGCAGTGATAGTCACGATGTCTGGATGGTGACAAGAATGATGTTATACTACGTTGTATTTAGTGATGATGATGAATAGTGACTTTGTTGTGGCTAGCAATACAGAGTGTTAGTACCCCATGTGATCACATCAATTATATAAAGGTCTTGGGGGTGGCCACTAAAGGTTAACCCTAGTGTCTATTCCTACAAGATAAGATGAACACACACCCGCTATGTGGTGGGTTGGAGTGTGTCATTATAACCCCTACAAACCGCTTGGATTAACCAGACTAGTGTTAGGCCTTAGAATGAACCATTTCTGTCCACCTGTTTGTTAGTGAACCTTGTGGCATGCCCGAGGGACTCCACATGGAAATTTATTTGGGAACAATTTGTGATTTCATATTTTTCTACTAAATGTTAATTTAAGATGAATGAATAACTTATCCTGATTATATTTTAATGAATATTGTAATTGTGCAGTCTATTAATATGTTTAACACCATTTACATGTAGAGATAGGTGTACTTTGTATATATCTCTACAAGAATAATGTTGATATTCAAGTTAGTCTTCAAAATATACATCAATTTAGAGAGATGGAATTATGGGAATTATGTATAATTATGAAATTCTTAGTTATTACATCCATCTTAGAAAATCCCATGTTAGTTCCAGTGCATGCTATATTGATTGTAAGATGATTTTTTTTATTTAATAAAATTTTATATTTAATAAATTGTGAAAAAATTAGGGGATATATTATTATATCCTTCTTTTACCATATATTATATGGTAAAAAACCAAGGGATTCAATGAGTTGTAACTTCTTAATATTATCTGTATTACATTTATTTTATCCAAAAATTCTAATGTCATTGTGGTGAGTTAATTTGGAGAGTGGAATTTGTGTTCTCAATTAAAATTCATATATTAATAATAGAGGGATGTGTTCCATGATTTTATTTATTATAGTTGAAAGGTAATTACAATTATTAAGCAGTATACATGTCTTAGATTACCATGGTTTAGAAAATACCCTTGGATTTTTTACTAACCCAGGTGAGGGTTTATACCACCTCTATAGTGTCATTGGATCAATGTTATGATAGATGTGATGTTCAAACTACATGGATTGGTTTAGAGTGTTATGGAACATATTGTATAGGATCTCCTTGTTCCCATTCGGTGCTCCACTTCCAATGAGCTAGGGAGAGTAGGTAGAGATCCATCATGTGATTGATTAATTTTATCCCATATATTTATCATACATTACAAGGTTTCCTCATGTTTCTTCCGTATTGATGATGGATTATTTCCATTTTGTTGGGTGGTATGTGTTTATTGAAACCAATATATGTTGTCATAAGTCCATTGATACTTATATTACTCATGGTTATTGGTTTTATAATATAGTAAAACGATCAGTTCAATGAGTTAAGAATAATAAGCACATATGAGAAATTGTGAAATGATTCCCTCTTTGGGATATGCTTCACGGATAGGTTTGGTTAGTTAAATTTTTTATATGTAATTCATGATAGTAATGCATGTGTTTGGTCTATTGATGAAGAGATACATCTCCTATAATCATCCAATTTAGTTATTACCTGATGATTTGAGTTATGGTTTCCAATATAAAAACTTATATGGTTTGGTCACTCATGTAGCAGAGGATTAGCGAGTTCATTTCCCATAACGATGATGAGAAGGGGTGTTTTCTCATACATAATGATGTTTATTTTTTATATTCATCATTAAATTTTTTGAGTATAGTATCATAACATTCATTCACCCATTGTGGGGGTGGGTTGATGGTATTTTGGTAGGAAAAACATTAGCTTCGGACCTGTCTAATTTTATTCAATTTCCCCTAGAGATGGGTGATGGTACGCTTTGTAATTTCTTTGTGATATTACTAGTAGTCTAAGGCTAGTGTATTTTTTCAGGAAATACTATATGGTATTTTCAATAGTAACAACAATATGGGCCTTTTCCAATAATTTTTTTTTTGTGAAGATGGCATACATGTTGGTGGTAATGTTTGTAGCAATGGTGATAGTGTTGAAAATTCATAGTGAACCAAGGTTGGGATTGTGGCATTCTATTCATAGTGTAGGATTTATCAAGATGCACTGAATGCCCTATTTATAACCACTTTATAAAATTATTATTTTCGGGGTTGGCCATGTATTACTTTTCTCTTTCTGATCTGTATTTTTTTATTCCATTGGGATATATAAAAATATTTGAGGAATAATATTTTTTAGGTTGTTATTTCTTCCCACATAGAAGTCATGTTATTATTAGTGTAGATATTGTTTGGTAGAAGTAATAATATGTGGGATTTATGTGTTCTTAGTACCAATCCCTGTCCACACGCCAATTGAATGAAGGAATTGGAGGGGGGACCCCAATTCACAACCATCATTGGCTGGGACATGATATGTCAGATTGTGTGAAATTGGTATCATAGAGAGAAGTTCAGAGGATAGAATTTGGATATATGTGTCTCATGAAATTATTTTGATACATGTACTGTGATAAAACATGAAGGTTCTCAAGATTAGTTGATAGTCCTATGAACATATCATATATGTGGTTCCAATCACATTCCTAAACAGAGACACAAATAATTTGTTGACTAAATTTTCTACATAGGTCACTATTGGTAGGGTTAATTTGAGTAGTTATATTAAAAACATTGACTTAATTAGAATTTTTGTTTTTGAGAATGAATTTTTATAGTCTTAAGATGTCTCATGTATTGAGGATGTGGATATCCATTCAGTAAATGTTTTCTCTAGTGGTGTGAGAGGGACTTTCTATGGAAGAAAAAAATGAAAGGATTTGTCACAAATGTGTAATACCTTTAGATAAGAATATCCTAATAACCTAGTGGTCTTCTTCATGGAGGATTTTATTGGTAATACCATGGTATATGGATAAGTATCCTAGTGTATTGAGATGGTTGGTTTGGTTGGGTTACTCCCTCGAGTGTCATGAATTCTAGTGAGGAATAAGTTCCCTATATGATATCATAGATTTAAGTGCTCTCTCGTTCTTATATATGTATATAATAACATACATAAATCATGTTCAACCGATTTAGGAATTATTTTAAGTAAATTATTTAACATAAAATGTTGTGGTTCCCCCATAATATATCCTGTTTCGGTACTCCCCGGATTGATAGGCCACATGTCCTATATTAATTTAAATGTTTGTTCTTGACGGTATGTGGTTGTTGTTATTTTATCCATGGAAGTTTTTACTCCCCATAGGGGTTGGGAATATGTCATCCATTAGTAGGGTATGTTTTCCCTTAGTTGATTTGAATTTTTATTTAGGAAAAGGGTTAGTACACAGTTGATTTCGATTAGTAGAAGCACCCACATTTTGAATAGGATTTTGTACTCCCGTATATGGTGGGAATGAATAGTCATACTATAATGATTGATATGTCATGAATTAATTACATTTGAGGTATTTATCTCTTTTGATAAGTATATTATCACTTGAATATGAGAAAATTTCTTACTATAGTTTAAATAATTGTTGTAGTTGGACAATTCATGACATTTAATATTATCATCCTAGATAAGATTGTTGTTCCAGGATGAACCCTATGTGGATTTCATTATAACCTATAAATTATTTTTAGGTTGATTATTATGATTACAATTAGTTATATTCTAGTGTCAGAAACCGTGACTGAATGGGATGTTCTTCCTCATGTGTTCGAGGAATCCCTTTTTCAATGATCCAATATTGTGTGCAATAGAAATATAGTGAATGGGTAGAGTCTTATGTGTACAAGATATAATTTGGTTCTTTTTTCCTTTCAAATAACATTTATTTGAATCAACCGAGAATATTATCTTCAGGTATCATTAATTATTGAGTTTTAGATACCCTAGTGGTTTTACTAAAAAAACACCCCAGGTCTTGTGACTCATGCTAGAGGTGACCATTTTCCATTGTGCCTACCACTGGAATAAGAAGGATTTTGTCAAGAGAAAATACTTTAACCCCACCATGGTATGGTAAATCTCTGTGATGATATCATTTATAATATATGTTAACATTTATGATGATTTTGAGTGGATGGATACCTTTGTGTGATGATTTTTGGTCAATCTAGTTGGCCATAGTTCACTTTTAATATGGATTGGGACCAATGATCTGAGTAAGTTCAACCCTCTAGAATTGAAATTAGTTATTTCAATGATTTTTTTGTTTTCATTCAACTAATTTAGTTTTCTGAGTGGATTGGTCCTGTATTTGTATAGTGGGGATGGTTTGTTTTTCTCAAAGACGTCTCAGATAAGCAAGAGTGTAAGATATAAAGCTTATGGAAATAGATTTATTCTTGTTATCTCAAAGAGATAAAACTATTATTAAATAATTATTTTATTTTTTCATTTGATATAGGAAAATTCAATGGGAACTATGGTTCATATTTTTCATTATTCAATATGATTTTATATAATTAGGTGTAGATGGGATAGATTTTACGAGTGAATCCATCGTGAGTATTTAATTGACTAGAATTCCGTCATCTCAACTATGTGTCTACTAGGGTACTATGATGAGATATTCAATTGCATATCTCATACAGTAATTTGGTATGTGTGATGAGCCATAGTGATAAACTATTTTTTGGTTATGGTGCTCAATTTTGTGTAGATATTTACTCTACATCTCAAAGAGGTTGATGATGTAATAAGATGTGAATGAGAACCCAACTAAGGTCAATAGTGAATGTTTTTTTATTTGTGTTTATTTTAAGGATAAAGAAGAGTGTAGTGTTGTTTTACTTCGGTCCTAACCTAAAATAAATCAATAGTAATTCTAGTTATTGATTTATGGGTAGTGGAAGAATGGTGTGCTCCTCTATAATTTATTGAAATATTAAAGTGGTGTTCACTAGTATATTGAGGGAATGATTACAATGTTTTAATGTGATGGAGTTTATGATGTCCCTTTTAATGGTGATATGATTCCTAACCCACTAAAATATTCCATGGTAGGAGAACAATAAGTAATTGAAATTGATGATTTGTAGTATTTCCTTGTGTTAGTGATGATTGGTCTCCTAGAGTTAAAGATATAGGATTGGGTAGAAGCATTTATGAAGGGTTTGGTGTTAGGATATTTAATGTTAAAACCATCTTCTATGGTGGGTTAAGTTTGGTACACATTGATGGAGGAATGAAAATATCACATATATAATCACATATCTACATAAGAAAATTTGGGCTTTCATTCCTGTGTAACATTAAATTCTTTATCCTAGAAGATATATAGACCATAACAGGCTAATAGATATCATACATGGACTTGTTATATCTTCTCTTGGGGGTTTTTTTCATGGCCTCTTAGGGATCCATGTTATCTTATTTCATTTCAAATATAAAAATCATCGAAGCTATGGAGGATGAAGTAACACTAGTTTTCAGTGTCAAAAACATTTCTTCTTTTTCATAATCTGAGCCCTTAACCACTATAAATAGAAAAAATAATAAAATTTTCCTATAATATAAGATAAAGAAAATTATTTAATGGTTTCTTTGATTTCGTGGCATTTTTATAACCGTTAGGATGATCTAATAAAGAATTATATTCTTGGTAGGGCCTTAATAAAAATAAAATAACTATAAATAAATATTTTTTTCCTATGAATCCATATTCTATAGATTTATTAGTTTTTCAAAATAGATAAAAAATGGAAGCTTTTGATTCCACTATTGTGTCAATGAATATGGTTTTTTCCATGAGATGAAAGGATTTGGTCGGGGGATTCTTTCCGTAGTTGATTATAATTTAGCATTATATTCTAATGATTCTTTAGAATATAGGACTCAATACATTATTATTTCCATGTTATAATTTTTTTATCACTATAACATGTTAAATTATGTTATAATTTTTGGACATAGTCATGATTTTTTCATCATCGTGATTTTGGATTTCGGTTCATTAAGGGGTTATTTTGAACCTCGTATAGAGGTATTAGTGTTATGTTGGAAATGCTGAGATAAAGATATGTCAGTTGATGAAGCCACAATGTGTAAATAGTGTAATTGATGAAGGACATATGTTTTACCCATATAAACATTGAGGAGGGTAGGAATTCATTAAAACATATATATTATAGTGGTAGTGTACCACATAGCCACCATAATATAAGTAGGGGAAGAGAGGGTGGTATCTCTATGGTTTCTCACCAATCCTATAATCCCACATAATCTAATTGAATCCCAATTAACATGTTTAACATGGTGAATTTTTATATATTTTTTATCAAATAAATTAAATTTAAATTTGTATATGTCATTTAACAAAGTAAAAAATTTATTTCACATTGAACCGACTTGTTTTGTCTTACATACAACACTAACTTGGTCTATGTTACACGCAACACTCATATTCAATGAAACCACATTTTAATTATAATACTTAATTAAATGAGATAATGATAACTGATCCATAAAAAAGATTAATATTAATAGTAATAACTAATTTTAAATTTTCTTTATAATGTTTTTATATAATTATAACATATTGTTAATGAAATAAATAATTTTTGGAAAATTCCTTATATGTTTAAAAATACGATTTTCCAAAATTTACTACACTTCATTTCAATCTATAAAAAATAATAAAATTAATTTTTAAAATGTTTAGAAATTTAATTTGATAAGATAAGATTAATTTTTGAATTTTTATTTTCAAAATTATCTTAGGGTGAATTTTAGGGATTTTTCTGAGAAACATCATTTGACGATGAATAATAAAAAATACTGAATTTTAATTCAAAACTACTTTTTTTAATTTATTTATAATGGGAAATTATATTTTCAATCAGCTTAAAAGTATAAATATATCTTATTTTCCTAAAATAATCCAATTGAGGTCATTATATTAAATTTAACTTTGAATTTGAATATTAAAACAATGAAATCTTTTGGATGTTTTTACATTAAAACCCCGAGTGTCGTTCCAATACTGGAATTAAATTTTAATTATTTTCTGCCACTAATATGTTTGTACTTTAGAAAAATTAATACAATATTTTTAATCATAATAATTTATGAATCTTAATAATTTCAACATTGTTCCTAGAAAAATATTATTGAATTTGATTAAAATTAATTACAATGATTAAGAGAAAAATGTGGTAGACAATGTACTAATCCTTCAATTTAAGAACAAAAATGAAATCAAAATTTCTCTAAGATCAATTTTCTAGATATATTTCATCCATACACTCCCATTTATCAATTTTTTACATTATTGGAACTACTTTTCATGTGAAAATTTTATATGGAATTTCATTGTCAAAATATTACAAGAGTGCCACTCCTCCTCCACTATAAACGAAATCATCTCACATCAGTTATTCAATCCTCTCTATCCACATTGTCTCAAAAATTATATCACCAAGTATCTATTAAAAATCCCTCATTTATCCATATAATCATCCACTTGGGTGTAAATATATCCATGTAATATCTTCGGTGTAAACCAAAAGGAGTTCCATGAATAAAATATAACATTTTATCTCAAGTTATTTTATTTAATTTCAATTATCCACCTACCTAAAAACATATTATTCCATTCATGTATAAAAAAAATTATATTAAATATATTATAATTTTTTATCAAATTTTTTAAACCTACACATACAAACCCATCAATCTAATGTGTAAAAATATATTATTTACGGGTACGGATAACTACCAGCCCACGAAAAGATTATTATTCATTTTTCCCATTACAGATTTTATTGTTGATACTTATGATGGAAAATATTTTTATATATTTCATATATGATAATTTTTTCTTTAAACTTATTTAATAATAGTTTGCCACATATCATTATACTTTCCATTTGGTGTAAATGCGTAAATTTCATTTTAGGAAGTGCGGACCACTACTCCCTCAAAATGATGTGATTCATTCAGTGATTACATATAATGTGTTATGGATTTGTTTAGGGAACTTATATGATATATATGACATAAAAATTATAATTGAATAATTATATATATACATATTATTATATATATTTTTTCATTTACTCTCGTTCATTTAATACGATTATAAAATGGAAACCATGTTCATGCGTACATATGGCTTAAAGTCTCTATGAACGATGTATTCCATTTTATACTTTTATAATTTATAGATTATTTTAGTAAAAATATAATTAATATTCATGATATTAATATCATTTTTTAAATTTTTTAAATCATTATATAAGTATAAGGAAAATAAATATAACAAATTATTACACATGTGAATATCAAAGATGATATTACCTGAAGTGAAACATAAATATTGAATTATTTACAAGTATGTAATATAATGTCAAAATAAATAATATAAGTTATTATAAATAAGAATAATATTTTTAAATTATTTATAATAAACATAAATCTATTATACAAGATGCTTTTACAATTATGAATAGTGTTAAGATATAAGGTAAGGGGATTTAATAATAAATTTTAGCCATGAGATACATGTCATGTTCACCACTCTATTTTTGTGTGGTGTATATAATTCCAATGAATGTATTATAATAATAATATTATTAAATTAATTCATATTAACACATCTATTCCATGATATTTATTTTATGGTTGTTCTTATTTCATAAGTAACCATATTGGTAATGACGTTTCGTCTCAAATTGCCTATTTCAGACATATATTTTGTTTTGCACCTATGTTTTTAACGAATATTAAATTTTTACAATTATCATTTTATATTATGAATATAATAATTATCATGATATTTTTAGCTTATTTTTATTTCTTTTAATTAATGAATATTTTGATCCCATGTTACCAAGTGGTACGAGTTTTTTTGAAATAATATCATTGTCTATTAGAAATATTTTTTATTACTATTTCATTTATGATATATTATGATCCCTCTCATGAGAAACCATTTTATTTTATTTATTTTATGTTTACTCAACATGTATCCATCGTCTATTAGCATTTTTCTAGTCATTGGTAATTAAGATAACTAGGAAAATGTTTTTAAGAAAACATCATCCATATAAAACTCTTTGGTAGAAAATATTTTTTATTTGAAAATAATATTTTCAATAAGGATTTCAAATGCTCCTTGAAGATAATTTTACAGAAAATGATTTTTTACATTTTTTTTTGTTTTCATATCTTCCATTATATGTTTTAAAATCCATTCTAACTTAATTTTATAAAAACAATTATGATTGAAAATAATTTTTTTGAAGAAGAATAGATATTTACATAAAAAATGTCTTTAAAAGATATAAAAAAAATAATTACCATATATGATGACATCTATTGGTGTTACTCATGATTTTTTTTGGGAAATGAAAAAGTGATTTCATTCATACTTTTTCCCTGAATGTTTTATATTTTTATGTCATGATGTTAGTAAACAATGTTTCTCATTCATAGGTTATATGATTTTTAACCACCTTTTTTTAAAGGGTTATGATTTTGATTCAATGACTATGAAACATGTATCTATTTCATAGGTTATGATAATAGTAAATCTGTATTATACCCATTTCATTTCATGGGTTGTGATATGACTGTTTATGATTTTATAGCGCCTGTATGTATGATTTAACTATTAGATGTGTGGGACCTACATCTCTCTCCGATGCATTGGGTACATATTTATATCTTTTGAGATAGACTAATACGGTCATGTGATTGAACCTTGACTAATAAGATAGAAATGTGAGTGAACCATGACTACGATGATGGTATGATGAGTGAACAAATGCTAATATGATGGAAATGGGAGTGAACCATGATTACCAAGATGGTATTGGGAGTGAACATGTACTATTATAGTGGAATTGTTAGCAATTCCTTGGCTACTATGGAAGTAAAATTATATTCTTATGTGTTATCCATGATTCAATGTTTTGTTAATATGTTATTCATTCATGGCTTATGTTCTTTATTACCTTATGATTAATGTCTTATGAACGACCAATATTTATTCACTCATTCAGGTTTATGAACTTTTCTATGATGGGTATTATATTATATTTCCATGATAATTTTCTCATACCCTTATAATCACGTTTATTCTTACAAGTCTCCTTTTTTACCCATACTGTTCATATAATCTCACCTATTTTTTGTTTACCTACCCAGGTTATGAATCAATGTATTATGTTTGACATATCGAGGAAGTGTTTTAGTCAAGAAGAACATAGTTGGAAACAATGTAGCTTAATTATATACCAATGTTCATGTCCCAGTGTTTCTAAAGGCATTAGACTAATGGGGCCTTTGGTTTTGTATTTGTATAATTTTTTTAGTATTGTACAAAATATATGAAAGGTTAATCTTTGAAAATAGAGAGTTAATTTTTTTAGTATTAGAGTAATGTTTTAGTTATCCATTGGAAGAAAGGATGAAAAAAACATAGCGACAACCTTAACGACATTTCTCGGGATAAGATTAAGGATAAAGTAAATTATAGGAAAATACCATGGAATTTTGGTTAAAGAGAGAGTAAGTAGTTTCCTTGAAATACACCTTTGTCTAGGGACTATAAGTGGATGAGGCAACAAAATAAATATTTTTAGGGGTAAAAACGCTGACATGATATCACAAGCCTGACTCGGGGTAATCGGGTACATGATTATATGTCTTTCTCCACACCTGGTTTTACAGTCTTTGGTTGTATGCTTTTGGAATTCAAAAAATATTCAAGACAATTGGGAATGAATTAAAATGAAGTTGGTTTCGAATAACGTACGATAATCCTACAGTGTCATATATTATGGAAGATATCATAATTTAACCATACAATAATTTAATTTTCATGGTTGTTGGGATCCTAAATATGATAATTATTTATTACTCTTGGATTTTTGTTGTAGTCAGTGGTTAGAACCCAAAGTAAAATCATTAAGGGAGATTTTCATGGATACTGCAATGACTATACCCATGAGAAACCAAATTCTATAGGATCTAGTATGAAAAACCTCATTACAATGCTATATCATCTTTCTTAATCTATGAATTTGGATGGGGTTTATAATGGGTAAAGGATGGAACAGAATTATTTTGATAACTTCATGAGGAAACATCCACCTTCATTCAGAGGTACTTATGGACCAATTTTTACAAAAAATGGATTAATACTAATAAAAATAGATTATTAATTCTATAGTGTTCATAGAATGAGAATGTTATTTAGTTTTTTTTATCATTTTTAAGATGAAGAGGACTAGTGGTGCACTCTAATAATAAATATGTGGAAACAATATCAGATTGAATCCATTGATTGGGATGAGTTTAAGAACATATTTTACAATATATAATTTCTAAATATTTTTCATTTAAAGATAGATAAAGATTTACTTGTGTCAAAAAAAGGGATTTCGAATCTGTTCATATCTATAAGTATAATTTTATAAGGCTTGTGAGGTATTCTTTAAGAATTATCATCTTTCCAGAAAGTAATGTTGATAGGTTCTTCAATAGCATAATGAAAATTCATAGAAGGTAATTTTCTATAAGAGACATTAGTTAATGTGAATAGTTTGTTCATTTTTCAATAAATGTCAAAATGGAGATTGGGTTTAGGTATTAATGTTATGGGTTTTTACATTAAAAGAAAGCTGATGATTAAATGGTAATCAGAAAACCATGAATAGAAGAAGATATTCTTTTCTTTCGTGCTCTATGCGTGGTAAAAATAAATGAGTAAAATACCTTTGTACATGTAATTAATTAGTTAAGTGTTTAATGGAAGCTCAACAGTAATTTAATTTTTCTTGTGGTGTGAAGAAGTTAACGAGTGGAGAGTAGGGGTAAAATTAGCATATAATGAACCTCCCATGATTCAGTGCTACATCTTTAAGGAGAGTTGGAATAACGTTGACCATGGGCCAAACCCAAGGGCTATTGGTGGTGAATGATTTCAGAAAACTCTTATGTCAAGGGTTACATGAAATTTCATTCAGTCGCTATTTCTGATGAGGGGTATGATAGCGACGTGGTGAATGGTACAATTTCCAACAACTCTAGAATTGGTAATATCTACTTTGATTCTGGTTCTACCCAGTCATTCATATATAATGAATATTATAATATTGTTATGATTCCACCCAAATGATTTGATGCTGAAATACAATTAAAACCCCCTAATGGTACAATGAATTCATCCCAAGTCTTTGATTCTCCTCTAGTGGATATTTGTGGCAACGTGGTTCCATAAAATCATGCCATTATTCATGTGGTTGAATTTTATATCATTATAGTTATGTATTAGATTTATCTACCTAAATCCCACATTAGTTTTTGAGGAAAGGATGTTACATTGGATATTTCAATCCCCCTACATTCATCCATCAATATAAAAATAAGAATGAACTTCTAGTGGAGATTATATCTATGGTATGTGAATTAATTCCCCTTAAAATGGTTTTGTTTCCCAAATGGTTGGGGAGAGACACGATACTGATGATATTCTTATTTCTAGATAATTTTCTAATTTCATTCCAAAAGATTCGCAGAGACTTCCACAAAAATTTGATGTTGATTTATCAAGAGAAATCCTACACAGTTTTAAACCAATTTCAAGGACTTCTTATTGAATGACCCCAATTGTCTTTCCGGAATTGAAGAAGAAACTATAGGAAACACATAATAGGGATTCATTCTGCCAAGTGTGTCACCTTAGGGTACACCGATTCTATTTGAATGATAAATATGGATCAATAAAACTCAATATTAATTTAAAGGAGTTGGATAATATCACAATCAAGAACATGTATCATATTCCATAAATTGATTACTTTTCTGATCTACTACTCTGATATCAATATTTTTTCATGATTTTCCTCCATTATGGATATCTTATATTGTGGTTAAAGAATAAAGATATACCCAAGTTGACAATTCGTACAAGCTATAGACAATATGAATATGTACTTCTTCCTTTTGGACTTACTAATTTCCATACTATCTTCCTGGATTTTATGAATAGATTCATAAGAGATTACATAAACATGTTTTTGGTAGTCATTATAGATAATATTCACATTTATTAAAATACTATTGATGATTATGAAGACCCCTTGATAATTATACTGAATAAACTAATGAAAGATAAACTATATGAAAAATTTACAAATTGTGAATTTTGGCTAAAAAGGATTCATTTTTGGGACACATAATCTTTTAAAAGGGATTTTCCATGTGTGGCCTTTTCAAACCCTCCACATATTGTATCCCCTCCCCCCTGAAGAGGTCATTGCCCGGAGGTAGATCCCCATCCGGGGATGGAGACGTTGCTAGCTGACATGACAGAGCATCTCTAAGGGTAATAGCCCGATCATCGATGGTTTGTCAAAAAAATCTATCAGCACATTGGGCTACAACTCATTTTTCCCGCCTAGTTGAGACCGACTAACCCGAAACGACGGGTGGATCCTGGGGTAGAGGCTCTCCCAAAAAGAGGACTCCTAGTATTCTAACCCTAAACCTCCAAAATAATGGCATTGTTCTACACTCTCCTTCATGACCACACCACCATCAAAGTGGAATGGGGCCACATAATCTAAATAAATTGTATATCAGTATATCTATCATTGAAGGATGCTATTGAATGGTGGACGAGACCATCCACAGTGACAGATATCCATGGATTTGTTGGTCTAGCATTATATTGTCGATGGGTTTTGGGGAATTTCTCATAATCATCTAATCATGTGAGCAAGTTAACTCAGAAAGGTGTGATGTTCATATGTATTGATGAATTTTGGGAAATTCAACGAACTATAGAGAGATTCAGCCAGCGCACATGTGCTTAAATTACACTATAGTAGATAAGGGTGTGTATTCTCTAAAGAATCATACATTAAGGTGTTCAAATGAGTTCTTATGAAGAATAACATGGTCATGACTTATGCATTATATTAGTTGAAAATTAATTATTAAAATTACCCCACTCATGATTTAGAGATAGAAAAAAAATCATTAATGATATAGAGGAATTAACTCTATTGATGAAATCATTATATATATATGGATGATAAATGTATGAAATGTATATTCACATAGAAGGAGTAGAACATGCACCATAGAAGATTTTTAGATTCGATGAATTATTATTTCCGCTCAATACATTGCCTCCATGATAAAGTGAAAAAGCTGGATGATGCTTTGAGTCAAAAGGATCATTTTAGCTTATCAATGATAAGGATCTCAAAAGATACAATATTTCTGTATTTGGAAAGGAAGGATATATAAATCTAGAAGGAAGATGAAAAATCATAACTTCTTAAAATGAATGTTCATCCTGATACCCTTGTGATGTTTAAGAAGTCACATAAGGAAGATGTAGAGCTATAAAATAAAGTTATTATTTCTCTAGAGTTTGACCATAATCACGATGGAATGATAAGGTTTAATATCCATGTATGTTTTCCTTCCGTACAATATATGACTAAGAATCTATTAGTGTAAGATCTGAGTTCATAATTTTATATTCATCCTGGAAGTATGAATATTTATAGGGACATGAATCAATACTTTTGATTGGATGTAAAGAAGAGAGATATCAAAATGCTTGTATTTTGGTACCGGGTATGAAAACAAGTTAAGGCTAGAAGAAAAATGTCAAATGGTATGTTGTGTCCCTTACCCATAATAGAATGAAAATTGGAGAACATCACTATGGATTATATTGTTGGACTACCCAGACCCTCTAGATGGTTTAATGTTATATTGGAAGTAGTCGATTTCTTATATAGTCATCACACTTAATCTATATCAGATAAGACTTCTCATTGGATCAACATTCCAAGATATACATTAAGGATGTTGTAAGGTTACATGGAGTATCACATTTATTGTATCAAATGAGGTTTAATGGTTGACCCTTATGTTTTAGATAAATCCTCAGTTAGAACATGATATTGAATTGAGTTTCAGCAATACTTATCATCCTTAGAGATAGGGAATGTCTTAAGGAAAAATTCAAACACAATAAGACATAATGATATATTTTTTCCTTGGATTTTTGAATGTTGTGGGGATCAATGACTTCCTATTATTGATTTTTTTCTTACAATAATAGAATTGACTCATGAATTCAGATGGCCCCTTATGAATCACTCTATTTGAATAGATGTAGTGCTCCAATGTGGTGGGATGAGGTTGGAAAAACAAATCTATTGGGATCGGAGATCACAGATAAAATGGCGGAGACTTTTAGCACCATTTAGATGCATTTCAAGGAAGAACAAATTCCAATGAAAACAATTTTGAAAACCAATAGATTGATCTAGAATTTGGTGCTTGTGAAAATTTGTTTCCATGAATATCTCTCAAGAAAAATGTTATGATATTTGAGAATAATTTGGAATAAATCCCTGGGTTTATTGGCATGTTTGATATTATTTATCATATTGGGACGGTGGCCTATCACTTGTCACTACCTTCAAATATCTCTCATGTAGCTGATGTGTTTCATGTATCACTCATAAGGAAGTATATACCTTAACATTCACAGGTACTGAACTTAGAGATAATAATTCTGGAGTAGGATATTTTTTATGAAGAACTACTAGTTGAAATTCTATACTGATCAGAGAAAGTTCTACAAAACAAGACCACTAACCTATTCAATGTTATCTGGGGAAATCACCAGTTAGAGGAAGATACATGGTAACTTGTAGATATGATGGAGAAGAATTTTCCTAACTATTTCTTACCCAAATGATGAATTTTGTGGGAGAAATTCATTTTATGTGGGTTTTAATGTTACACACTTATTATTTACAGCCCCATTGTTTTCTCAAATAAATTTATTTTTCATTGATATATTTTCTTTAAATAATTAAACATTCCATTTATATGGAAAATACTTGTAATATGTTACATGAAACACCATGTTTTCAAATATTACACACAACACCAAATTTCTATGAATCATTATTTCAATTTTAATAACCATTTAAATTAGATAATTATAACCAAGTAGTGAAAAATAGTTATATGAATAGTAAGACAAACCTTTAAAACACTATTTATAGTTATTTTATATTATTAAAACATATTGATGACAAAAAATATATATATATATATTGGTAATGTACTTATATGTTTAAAAATACTATTTTCCAAAATGAAGAACATTTCATATTCTTTTAAGTAAAATAATAAACCCAATTTTTTAAAATTTTACAACTCTAATTTCAAAAAACAAACACAATAATTTTATTTATAATGTTAAAATTATCAATGGGGTAATTGTTAGGAATTTATTGAGCAACATCATATTTGGGTGAATAGTAAAAAATTATGTATTTAAATTCAAAACTAATTTTTCATCTAATATATTTTTAAGGATAAATTATATTTTAATCTGGCGTAAAAGTTTAATTTGATAATAGTTTTAATAATTAATCAAATTGTCATCATTATTATCAATTTAAAATTGAAATTGAACATAATTATTGAGTAATATTTTGGATGTTTGTACTTTAAAAACCTTCAGTTTCATCATGTCAACAAGATTAAATTTAAATTCATTTCTACAACTTATATTATTATAACATTGTTAAATGGATTCCATATTTGACCTTTTTCTAAAGGATAGAGCCGAAGCGTCATTTATTATTAAATAAATGAAAATAACTGTTTTAACTGGGTAGAGAGATACCCCTTACATAGCTTGATGCCCCAGTGGGAATTTAGCCCATTACATGGCCCATAGGCCCATATTTTTTGGCACAAGGCCCATTATGTGAATAGTACTATTGCGGTACCTTCCTGCTATAATACTGCAAAGAACCCGTCGCTGCTATAGTGCACATACCGCTGCTACAGAAAGTTTCTGCCACTACAGTGCTGTCGTTGCTACATTTCTACGACTACTATAGTACGTTATAGTACAGCTATAGTCCCTATGCACAATGGGTTTTGAACACCCATTTTTCATATAGGATTAAACGGTTCCTACAACTAAGTGAAACCACCAATACAATATATTTGAAAATAACTGCCCGAATGGCCCGAAGGCCTCCTTTTTTATTTTATTATAGATAATATCCATTTTAAGGGTTGAAGGGGGACCCGTACATGACCCTTTGGCCCAAGGAACAAGGCCCAACATGACCCGTAATACATGACCTGAAGGCCTAGAGGCATACCATGCCCAATACATGACCCGTAGGCCCAGCCCAATAGAACTGCCCCTATAAGGCCCCGACTTTAACCTTACTTAATATTGAATTAAATTAATAATTCACGTTGAGTATCTTCTCAGTTTTAGATTTTTAGAGAATTAGAACATAACTATTACATCTCAAAAGATTACAAAGTAGTCACTTCTACTAAGTTTCCATAATAAAAAAAACTCTTAAAAGAAACATGTCTAGTTCCATGTTTTAAATACCATGACATTCCCTTGATCCCATCCTTGACCTTATTCCACATTAAGTCCTGTGAAAAATATCTCAAAAAAACATGGGGTGAGAATAAAAAGATCAGTAAGGGATACACAAAGAATGAAAACTGTTAGTTTTTCAAACATCAAGTAAACCATGTATACTCTATCAAAGTAATACCTTCACCTTCATGAAGTGTAAAAACTCTTCACTGAATAAAGTATCATTACATACCTTTTTGTAACCAAAGGATTACCATAAAACCCATATAAAGAACACATAACATATATAAAGGTAACTTGGGACATAAACATACTTAAGTGGAATAACCATACGGCCGACTTCCACAAATATCACTTAATGGAGTAGCCATACGACCTATTTCCATACATACTTAATGGAATAGCCATATGGCCGACTTCCATATCCAATGCATTGGAGGTTATAACATAACCACCCGTCCTGGTATTCACGGTACCACCCGTCATATGGTTTATCACGTAACCACCCGTCAAATGTCCAAGTACCAATATAAAATCATAAAACATAAAACCAATATAAAGGAATGATAACATTTCCAAATTTCAATCACAATATATCATAATAGAATCCTTTATCAAAACCATTTTCAATACCAAAATACATAAAAGATTATATGGTATTTATTTCATTTTAAAAACATTACGTCTTGTTGAGGAAGCCAAAGACCAAATAATACTCGCAGCGGCGGAAAAGGTCGTTATCACCGCGTACGATAAAAAAACATTCCTTTTTGTCATTTAGTAAAACGAATCTTAGAGAAAGATTCCTTTTGTATAAAAGTAAAAGTCAAAGGGGTTTATACACCGTATAAAAGAATGTTGTGTATAAAATGAAATATGCCTCAATGAAAGGAGATTGAGATGAAGTCCCTTACCTCGGGTCCGACTTGACTCGATCGTTCTTTAACGTCCTGAATAATAAACTTGGGTTAATTTTTACTTGATTAAGAACCTTTTTAAAGTTCATTATTCCTTTTATATCACTTATTTTCTTGTTATAAACATTATGTAACCATTTAAGTTAATAATGTTTGTTTTGTCAATATTTGGTTCTTAAGTCGAAAGTAGACTTTTTACAATTACATGTTGTTCGTGTGGTCAAAGGTTCTTTATATCCAGAATGACATTCTTGATTTGGATATCATATATATCATATAAATCCAGAATATACATGTATTTATAATATTAAATAATCATTTAGAGGTAAGAAATGAAATTCACCGTTCATGGAGACGGTAAGCCGTACGTACGCATGAACGCTACTTTCATTTCTATTTCGTATTTTATAGTATGGAATCATAATGATATAAGATTATATTATAATTACAGTATAATAACATATATAATATCATTAAATTTATCCTTTACACATCCCACATATGGTATTAACAAATCAAATCACTTTCAGGGGGCGGTAGTCCGCACTTCCTAAAATGATGATATCGTGTTTACCCATAATGGAAACAATAATGGTATGACATAAATTAAAAATACAGAAGCTTATGGAAAGAATAAACATATTATATATCATATATAAAAATAGTGACAACATAATGTCCACCTTTGAAGGTGTTAAATGAGTATTGAACAATCATCGTTTCGGGAGGCAGAATTTCACCCTCCACGGAAACCGTATGTTCATTAAACATTTGATGTAGTTGTGTTAGAGGTTAGCTCGAATAATTATTATAACAACATCCTATTATATTTAAGAAACTGTTGTTGTTACAAAAGAAGTAAATAAAAAGAGTTTAGGGGGTTGGAGAAGCAAAATAAAACAAATGAACAAGAGAGAATGAATTACCTTTAAAAGTGTAACTCCTTTTGATTTGAGCCTAAAGACATCATTTTAAAGGATTCTGCCCAAAGGGAATCCTCTAGGATGAGGAGAGGGATTGGAGAGAGTAAATGGGAAAAGTATGGCCGAGAAAAAGGCTTGAGGAGTGTGTGAATTGAGGTAGAGGTGGGGGCCTTTTATAAGAGGAGAGGAGGGGCACTTTTGGAAATCATGAAACAATTATTTTATTTTCAAAAGTGTTTCGAATTTATAAAGTCCCAAATTTATATATTTAGAAGATAAGATGATAAGGCTTATAAATATTCCCATCCAATAGGTTTTTTACATGTGTAGGTTTTTGATATTACATTATCTTTCCATTTTATTTAAATCGTTAAATAATAAAGTCATCGCTCCATCATTATGATTTCATAAATAATTTAATTTATTTAAAGTCTAAAAATTATAAAAAAATACTATGATGTAGGAAATATATTTATCCTTCCAATGACTATTTATAATCAAAAATATGATCTTTATAACCCCATGTAAAAATTGTTTTCGTAAAACATATTATGTTTGTGTCATTTTTACTTTTACATTAAATAAAAAGTTATTTATGCTATTTCCCAACCAAAGTGGCTCCATGGGGTCCCCAAGTTGACCCATGGCTTTTCATGGTCGTCCATGACACATCCAATAAGGGTAGTACACGTTTCAAGCTCATCTAATATTATTAAAACATTATTTTTACCTTAAACTACACTAATTACCACTAATCGCTATTAAAAACTTAATAAGTTACTATTCACCCAAAAATGATTTTAATCTCATTGAACCGCATTTTACTTCTTAATGACAACCATGTATTTTGGATTTTTGAAAATCAAAACACAATGATGGCAAAATTTCATTTAAACGGAAAATCATTTTTTATAAGTACCACTTAGTGGTTTCATTATTCATCAAAAATTGATGTTTTTCAGAAAATTACCAAAAATTCACCCAAAGCTATATTTGATATTAAAAATTCAAATATGAAGTCTATTTTACAAAATTCAAAAAATATAAGTCACATTAATTAATTTAATAATTAATTCCCGCTGTCAGAGCAAATAGCGTGTTTTTATGAAACAATAAGTATCAAAAGATTGACACTAGTTTAAGTCTGATTTTAAAGTGAAATTAATTCCAACGACCACTATTGGATTTAATGGTAAAAATATTTTCTAATTTCACTTTAAAACCAATTCAAAAGATAATATAATCATATAAATAAATTATATTAAAAAGAGGTTGTGAATTAAAATACAACATTTTACACTATTCATTAAAAAATGAACTTTATCGGAAAGGTACAAAAAATTTACACAACGTAAATTTTGATGTCCCGATTCTAAAGAAGAGTTATTTTTGGTCTAATAGAATTTATAAGAATGATTAAAACTATATTTAATGATGGTTCTCCATCTAAAGGTGATAAGTGGACCTTTCGTGACAATTTGAGTATATAAGCCAAAAATTGAATTCTTTTCGTATTTTAAGCTTTTATCCTTTATTAGATAAATGTATAAACATTTAAATAACATATATAATAATTTTTTAGTTATTTATATTCATTCCCACCAATACAACGGCTATGTGTTAACTACCATTTAAAATAATATTATTATATTCCTAGTGTGCAACGTAAGTTTTCAACGAAACTAATCGTTGCGTATCGAGTACGCCATCGAACGTAGAAACCCCTTTTAATTAAAATTAATATTTAATTCTTAAATATTAATAAATATGAAAATGTTTTATTCATTATTTACCTGCGATGTTACATTCTTCACCCCTTTTGGGAATTGCGTCCTCGCAATTTTAAAACTGGGCTTGGAAACTTCATTGAAAGCCCCACATCAGAAAAGGAGTAAATTAAACAATCACTTTAAAGGAAATAAAGGGGAGTATAGAGGTCACCCGAGTTAACCCATAATATGATTCCATGTAAGAAAACATGGGCATGGAGGATAAAACCAAGGGTCATGTTCCGAGGGAGAGTGATAGAAAACATGTTTAGGAGAAAGTTAACCACAAGAAAATCACAAACATGTGATGGGTTAAACGGTATTTGATTCCCCAGTAGGAAAAGTTAATAGACAAAATTTTTCTTTTAAGTTACTTTTCATTGAGGAAATTTATTTTTGATCTTAAGGAAACATACTTACTTGTCATGTTGACTTTCAGCACTTTCTAGGTTTCTTACACAAACTCATAATAGCATACCTTGATCATGGCGACCACTCGGTTTCATCGTCATCATGTTCACGTAGGTAGAAGTCCCATGCATTACAACAATGATTTATAGATCCTTCAAAATCATTTGCTTCCTCCATCCAAATACACGTCATACAACATGGGTCATATGGGTGTTCACATAAAAACAGTTTTGGAAAATAATCATGTATGACATATAATTCCAAAACATCTGATAAAACATGATTTCTAAAAAATTGTCGGACCGAAATTGAGTTTAAACTTTCTATTATTGGCCCTTTTAAAATACCATAAGTATGTGACGTGAGACTATATTTTAAAATCAAATATAAATAGGTTGTGCAAGGGTCTCCTTCATCAACACCATTTTTAAAATCATAATATGCTTCAAATTCTTGTGATAAGGTAAAATATTTGAAAATACCTTGATAATATTTACCTTTCTTGAAAATATGAGAATATTGTGAAAATAGTATTTGTCTAAAAACAACCCAAGATCCACGATGATAACGAGGTATAGTGGAGGTGTTTGATATCTCAAACAACTTCTTGCAAGTGAGTTGTATGCTAGAAAAAGATTCACAATCATCTGAAGATGACTTTGAAATAATTATTGCAAGCATGTCATCAGGAAGAGATAGGAATGTCATTTGAGATCCTTCTCCTTCCATTCGTAACCGACTTTACTTGTCCTGAAAAAAAAAAGTTATAAAATAAGGATTTAACTGAAATAATAGATACAGGGACTAATCATGTGTCTCACAAGAACTCCTAATCCCTAAAGTTGTCTAAACCGACCTATGATACCAACTATAAGGCCCCGGCCTTAAACCTTACTTAATATTGAATTAAATGAATAATTCACGTTGAGGATCTTTTCAGGTTTAGAGTTTTATAGAATTAGAACATAACTATTACATCTCAAAAGATTACAAAGTAGTCACTTCTACTAAGTTTCCATAATAAAAAAAACTCTTAAAAGAAACATGTCTAGTTCTATGTTCTATATAGCATGATATTCCCTTGATCCCATACTTGACCTTATTCCACATTAAGTCCTGTGAAAAACATTTCAAAAAAAAACTTGGGGTGAGCATAAAAAGCTCAGTAAGGGATACAAAAAGAATGAAAACTGTTAGTTTTTCAAACATCAAGTAAACCATGTATACTCTATCAAAGTAATACCTTCACATTCATGAAGTAGTAAAAACTCTTCACTGAATAAAGTATCATTACATACCTTTTTGTAACCAAAGGATTACCATAAAACCCATATAAAGAACACATAACATATATAAAGGTAACTTGGGACATAAACATACTTATGTGGAATAACCATACGGTCAACTTCCACACATATCACTTAATGGAATAGCCATATGGCCAATTTTCATACATACTTAATGGAATAGAAATACAGCTGACTTCCATACCCAATGCATTGGAGCTTATAACGTAACCACCCGTCCTGGTATTCACGGCACCACCCGTCATATGGTTTATCACGTAACCACCCGTCAAATTTCCAAGTACCAATATAAAATCATAAAACATAAAACCAATATAAAGGAATGATAACATTTCCACATTTCAATCATAATATATCATAATATAATCCTTTATCAAAACCATTTTCAATAACAAAATACATAAAAGAGTATATGGTATTTATTTCATTTTAAAAACATTACGGCTTGTTGAGGAAGCCAAAGACTAAATAATACTCGCGGCGGCGGAAAAGGACGTTGTCACCGCATACGTTAAAAAAACATTCCTTTTAGTCGTTTAGTAAAACGCTTCATAGAAAAAGATTCCTTTTGTATAAAAGTAAAAGTAAAAGGGGTTTATACACCGTATAAAAGAAAGTTGTGTATAAAACGAAATATGCCTCAATGAAAGGAGATTGAGACGAAGTCCCTCACCTTGGGTCCGACTTGACACGATCGTTCTTTAACGTGCTGAATAATAAATTTGAGTTAATTTATACTTGATTAAGAACCTTTTTAAAGTTCATTATTCCTTTTATATCACTTATTGCCATGTTATAAACATTATGTAACCATTTAAGTTAATAATGTTTGTTTTTTCAATATTTGGTTCTTAAGTCGAAAGTGGACTTCTTACAATTACATGTTGTTCGTGTGGTCAGAGGTTCTTTATATCCAGAATGAAATTCATGATTTGGATATCATATATATCATATATATCCAGCATATACATGTATTTATAATATTACATAATCATTTAGAGGTAAGAAATGAAATGCACCATTCATGGAGATGGTAAGCTGTACGTACGCATGAACGCTACTTTCATTTCTATTTCGTATTTTATAGTATGGAATCATAATGATATAAGAGTGTATCATAATTCCAGTATAATAACATATATAATATCACTAACTTTATCCTTTACACATCCCACATATGGTATTAACGAATCAAATCACTTTCAGGGGGCGGTAGTCCGCACTTCCTAAAATGAAGATATCGTGTTTACCCATAATGGAAACAATAATGGTATGCCATAAATGAAAAATACAGAAGCTTAAGGAAATAATAATCATATTATATATCATATATATAAATAGTGACATCATAATGGCCACCTTTTAAGGTGTTAAATGAGTATTGAACAATCATCGTTTCGAGAGGCAGAATTTCGCCATCCACGGAAACCGTATGTTCTTTAACCATTTGATGTAGTTGTGTGAGAGTTTTGCTCGAATAAATCTTATAACAAAATCCTAGTATATTTAAGATACTGGTGTTGTTACAAAATAAGTAAATAAAAAGAGTTTAGGGGGTTGGAGAAGAAAAATAAAACAAATGAACAAGAGAGAATGAATTACCTTTAAAAGTGTATCTCCTTTTTTGTTTGAGACTAAAGGATTCATTTGAAATGATTATGCCCAAAGGTAATCCTCTAGGATGAGGAGAGGGATGTGGAGAGAGTAAATGGGCAGGGTATGGCCGAGCAAAAGGCTTGAGGAGTGTGTGAAATGATGTAGAGGTGGGAGCCTTTTATAAGAGGAGAGGAGGGGAACTTTTGGAAATCATGAAACTATTATTTTATTTTCAAAAGTGTTTCGAATTTATAATATCCTACATTAATATATTTCTAAGATAAGATGATAAGGCTTCGAAATATTCCCATCTAATAGGTTTTTGACATGTTTAGGTTTTAGATATTACATTATCCTTCATTTTATTTAAATCGTTAAATAATGAAGTCATCGCTGCATCGTCATGATTTCATAAATAATTTAATTTATTTAAACCCTAAAAATTATATAAAAATACTATGATGTAGGAAATGTTTTTAGCTTTCCAATGACTATTTATAATAAAAAATCGCATCTTTATAACCCCATGTAAAAATTGTTTTCGTAAAACATATTATGTTTGTGTCATTTTTACTTATACATTAAATAAAAAGTTATTTATGTCATTTCCCAACCAAAGTGGCTCCATGGGGTCCCCAAGTTGAACCAAAGCTTGTCTTGGTCGACCATGACACATACAATGAGGGTAGGACATGTTTCAACCTCATATCATATTATTAAAACATTATTTTTACCTTTAACTACACTAATAACCACTAATCGCGATTAAAAACTTAATAAGTTACTATTTACCAAAAATTATTTTAATCTCATTGAACCACATGTTACTTCTTAATGAAAACCATATATGTTCAATTTTGGAAAATCAAAACACAATGATGGAAAAATTTCATTTAAACGGAAAATCAGTTTTTATAAGTACCACTTAGTGGTTTCACTATTCATCAAAAATTGAAGTTTTTCAGAAAATTACCAAAAATTCACCCTAAGCTATATTTGATATTACGAATTCAAAAATAAAGTCTATTTTACAAAATTAAAAAAATATAAGTCACATTATTTAATTTAATAATTAATTTCCTCTGTTAGAGCAAATAGCGAGTTTTTATGAAACAATAAGTATCAAAAGATTGACAGTAGTTTAAGTCTGATTTCAAAGTGAAATTAATTCCAATGACCACTATTTGATTTAATGGTAACAATATTTTCTAATTTCAATTTAAAACCAATTAAAAAAATAATCTAATCATATTAATAAATTAGATTAAAAAGAGGTTTTGAATTAAAATACACCATTTTACACTATTCATTAAAAAATGAACTTTATCGGAAAGGTACCAAAAATTTACACAAAGTAAATTTTGATGTCCCGATTCTAAATAAGAGTTATTTTTGGTCCAATATAATTTATAATATTGATCAAAACTATATTTAATGACGGTTCTCCGTCAAAAGGTGATAAGTGGACCTTTCGTGAAAATTAGAGTATATAAGCCAAAAATTGAATTCTTTTCATATTTTAAGCCTTTATCCTTTATTAGATAAATTTATAAAAATTTAACAAACATATATAATTATTTTTTAGGTATTTATATTCATTCCCGCCAATACAACGGCTATGTGTTAACTACCATTTAAAATAATATTATTATATTACTAGTGTGCAACGTAAGTTTTCAAAGAAACTAATCGTTGTGTATCGAGTACGCCATCGAACGTAGCAACCCCTTTTAATTAAAATTAATATATAATTCGTAAATATTAATAAATATGAAAATGTTTTATCCATTATTTACCTGGGATGTTACAGCCCCTCTCCAGCTTCTGCATCATCGGTTACCTTTAACTCCCCACCTGCATTCTGGGTCGGCTAGCTTTTACCCGTACAAATCTACACGATGCGTGGTCCCGATGGCGGTTTCCATACCCTCTCATTCTTCCAATCTGATTAACTCTGCTTCCGGTGACTATTACTGGTTCTCTGATCCTCATTTGGGTCCTACATTGTGTGAACCGGGCTACATTATGGTCTTCAAGGGCCTGAAGGCCCTATGGCTCGAAGTCTTTTGATGGCCTGAAGGCCCTGAGACACGTAGGCCCAAACCGGTGGCCTGAAAGCCCAAATCAGGTGAACAGTCCAGCTACTATAGTACCGAACCGTTCCTACTACAGTACTGCTACAAACCCATGGAAATTCCCCTCCACCCGGTTTTTAACCTGGGTATCTTGGATGCCAAGTAGGATCCCTTACCACTCGGGTACATGCTCGTTGGAATTTGATCATATAATAATTTATAATTTGTAATAAGTTAAAGATTTTTTTAACGAAGTAAATTATAGAAATAAATTAAAATTATTAATAATGAGTTAGAGAATAAATAGGTTTACAATTTCTAAGACTAAAATTTATGTCCGAAAAAAGACATATGAACATGTCCAAGATACATTCTCTAGACATATTTCTACCATATCCTCCCTTTTATCAAATTTTTTAATTATAGGATGCACATGGTATATGAAAAAATGTATGAAATTCCTTTTTCAAAATATTACATTAATTCCACTCATCCACCACTATGAAAAGGCCTCCTCTCTTGCCACTTCATCACACCTATCAAAACACTTTTTTCAGGAAAATAATCATAAAATAATCATTGAAAAATCCCTCATGTCATAAAATAGAGATCTCCTTTTGGAGAATGAAGATCATGGAAGCCATTTATTGAATCCTAATGGAGTTACCCGAGTAATAGGTATAATTCTTCCTCAGGTTCTTTTTATTTAATTGAAATCTCCAACACCTAAAAAAATATTTTTCCTTGATTTTATATCAAACCCAGTATAATAAATAAACTACAATGTTTAAATTATAATGTTTTTATATTCACATACACTCACTTATATCTATTTGGTAATGAACAGACTATTTACGTGTACGACGATCTATATCCTCACGAAATGATGATTGTTCATTTTTCCATTACTGTATCCCATGGTGGAATTTATGGTTCAACATATGATTATATATGTTTATATATAATATTAATTAAGTGCAAAAAAATATTTAATATTTTTATGAAAAAAAATTATACATTCATTTTTGTGTGAATATAAGAATTCCGTTTAAGGATGTGTGGAATATTTCCCCCACAATGTGATGTGATTTATTCACACAATACATGGATTTTATTAAAGATGTGTTTTGTTCACATATATGTTATATATGATATAATAATAAAACTTTTATAAATATATATATACCAATATATATATACATAGATTTGTTTACTCTATTTCCTTTAATACAACAATAATACAGAAACAACGTGCTTGCGTATGTACAAATTTCCATCTCTATGAAGGATGTATTATATTTCATATATATATATAACCTATAAATTATTATAATACCCATATAATTTATATAAGGATATTTATATCTTCGTTAACATTATGGAAATCATGATATAATTATATGGACCAATGATATAACAAATGAAGATACGTATGAAGAACAATGTTGATATTACATGATGTAAAACCCAAACATAGGGGTGTTAAAAAGATTGTAATATATAGTCATAAATAACCATATTAGGCATTAGATATGTGAAAATTAATTTATTAATGATTATCAATAAACTTATATTTATTATATAGGATTCTTTTTGGAGTTTGAAGAGAGTCATGACATAATGTAATGGAATTTCATCTCACTTTTTATCCGAGAGATAGATGTCAAGTTCACCACTATTTTAATAAGTGTGGTGTATGTAATTCTAATGATATTACTCAATTATTGATATTATTAATTTCATGGGTATTTATATATCAATTCTATGATAATTATTTCATGGCTGTTAATGTTTCAAAAATGAAAAATGGGTAATGTATTTTTCTCTCAATTTTACCTCATTGAGACACAAATTTTGTTATAAATATATGTAATTTAAAAAGGCATATATTTTTCCAATTAACAAGTTATATCATAAATAGTATTTTTCTAATGATAATTTTTGCTACATTTAATTTCATTTTCTTACATGATGAGTTTTTTTTCAAAGTTACTATTTGGTAAGAGTTTATTGAAATATTTTCATCATTTATCCTGGTTGTTTATGATTAGTCTTCTATATGGGAAATATTATGATCCATATCTCAAGAAAAATATTTATTTATATAATCATAGATTTATTCAATATATATTCATTTATTGGTAAAACATTTACACTATTTTTATATAACATAATTAATAAAATGTTTTTAAGAAAAATCCGGTTGTATTTTTCACGTCGGTCGAAAATCAATTTTATTTGAAAAAAATGTTTTAAAAAATATTTTCAAATTATCCTTGATGATCTTTTTTAAATAAAAATTATTTTAAAAATCTTATTTATTTCAAAAACATCCATTATGTTTTTTCAAATACATTTTTAATTATAATTTATTTGAAAAGGTTTTATGTTTTAAAAAGACTTTATCAATGAAGAAAGGATATATTCCACGACAAATGTTTGGAAGATATCTATAAAACACATTTAATATATAAAATGGAACAAATTATTTTTACTCAATCCTTTATAGGGAAAATATTTAATGAATCAATTAATTTTTTTCTCTAAATGGTTTATATTTTTATGAAATTATGTTTATGAAACATGTTTCTCAATAACATGCTATATTATTTTGAATCCCTATTATTTTCATGGTTAATGATTCTGATTAAATGATTATGAATAATATATATTTTCCATATGTTATGATAAAATTACATGTTTAGGATACCCATTTTATTTCATGGGATAGGATATGATTGTTTATGACTATGTGTCACATTCATGTATGATTTAACTATGAGATTGGTGAGACCTATATCTCCCTCCAATGATTTAGGTAGCGATTTACATCTCATGAAATAGACTATGATGGTATTGGGGGTAAAATATGACTAATATTAAGGTTATGGGAGTGAACGATGACTACCAAGATTGCATGAATAGTGAGATCATCTTACTAATATGGCCACATTAGTGAACCGTGAATAATATGATGGTATGCAGAGTGAACCCATAATACTATGATAGACTCAACAATGATGCCCCAGATACTATGGGAATCATATTTTTTGATTATGTGTTTAATAAAAACTCAATGTTTTATTCCTATTTTATTATTTCATTTATCATGTTCTTTATTTCCTTGAGATTTATTTTTTATGAACTTCTAATATTTATTCCATGATTCCAATTTATAATCTTTGATATGCATGGTATGATATTTTTTCCTGATCACATTCTCATACACCTATGATCATTTTTTTGCATAAATGTAACCCTAGATTACCCTTATTGAGAATCTAAGATCACCACTTTCTTTTACATGACTTGGTTATGAATATATGTATTTTTTGACGTTCCAAAGAATAGTTATACTAAAGATGATCCAAGTGGGAGATATTGTAACTCAAATATGAACTAGTGTTCATGTTTCCATTATTCCAAAGGCACTAGGATAATATGTTATTTGGGAATATATCATAATAATGTATTAAGTATTCCACAAAATTTATATAATTTTAATGTATTAAAAGTGAGGGTTGCTAAAACATGTGTCAGTTTAAGAGCCTCATGCCCAACCATAATATGGGCCAGGCCATACTGGTTCAATGACTTGTTCAGGCTTGTATAGGGCTCGAGAATTCTGGCCCACACATGTGGAGTGCCATGTGGTTGGTAGGGTGTGAATGAAATGTGTTTTCATATATCCCCACATTACAATGATACATGTAGGGAACATTATTTCACCTATAACCAAGCATTCCATGTAGCATTCATAATTCAATCTCATGGCGCTTTCTCTTCCGACATAGTTGGTTTTTTCATTTTATTTTTTAGTTTTTCCTTTTAGGAAAATAAATATATTATCCAAAGTATTTTTTCATATAGAATATTATTTTCCTTTTAGAATATAGATCCTGGTTTTTTATATTATAATATTAACCTATCTTTCATTTATCTTCTATATATTGACAAAATATTTCTTTAAAGTAGATCTTTTCCCAATATAATTATGTGATAATATAAAAAATATGTATAGTTATGACACTCATGGAGATTCCCTCCTTACCAAGAACTCCTATGTTAGGGATGTTTTATACTATTTGTATTAGATGATGAATATTGGGTTTCCACTCCCTTATTATATTTAATCATTTAGGGCCTATCATCATTTTAAATAGTTGGTGTCTTCTCCATTCTTCATATGTTCAATGATATGATATGGGAGGTATATAGTAAAGGATATAAAATTATCTTTATATAAAATTTCATTGACCCATTAATTTTAATGCCTAGTGGGAGAGATCGATATGGTTGTGTAAAATATTTTTCCCACTCATCCAGTATATATACAAGAGTGAGGTACAAGTTCACTCCTATGTTTGGTTCTCATGGTGTGAAAATTATGATGATTGAGTAGTCAACTTCTCTTGAATGATAATTATTTGTAACCACCCCTCAACTGATTAACATATTCTCATGGGAGCATGAGACCAAAAATTGTATGTGTTGGATCTATGGTACGATGGTGGTGGTGCTCATGTTGTGTGTATTGGTAAAAGTTATTAGGTATCTTAATGTAAAAGATAACATGGTTCAATTTCAGTATGCCACTCTTGAAATATTGGAAGGTGGGGTCTATCATGCAATTATTTTATCTTCAATATTGAGATACCTTGGGTCGTGATAGTTATACATGTCCTTCCTAGATGAGGAGGTTATATTTTACTCTTATTATTTAGAATGGGTTATTAGACATGTATCCATGAGGATCATATCATAAAAACATTGTACAATTTTTGAGAGGGATGGTTCCCCATTCAAATCAAATAATGTGCTATGGAATTCAGTTTCTAGTTATTTATATTGTTCATTATTTGACGATGCATTCATGAATAATTTTTTAATGATTCCATTATATACCATTATAATTGGAATGTAGTGATACTTGGTTTTATTGGGTGGTTCTTATCTATAGAACCTCTCTGACTAGGATATTTATGATTACGTCTTTTTGTTTTGAAATAGTTATTTTGGTTGTGTTTTCCCAGATACGATCCTATTTTGTTTGATCTACCCTAAGGTAGTGTTGAAAAATGTATTTTCAATTATGTTGTTGACTATGATATATTTTACCCTATATCACTACAAGTATTTATGTAGTCCTCCATCTATGGATGGAGTGGGCAGTATGGAAAAATGTTTTTACCCTTCATTATTGGGTTGAGGGTTTCATCAGAGGTAAATACAATGATATTTCCAAGATTTACATTCTTTCTCTTTTTCCAGGTAGTTGTGTGGTTTTATAAATTAATTATTGAATGTGATTTTACTTTTATCTCAAGGTTTCATTTTATATATTTTCTGAATTCTTTAATTTCTTATTTCTCATTACCCATGAAAAATCCTTGTGAACCCATATAATCTGTCTATGAAGATAACACCGTGGTTGGTGATGATTTTAGTCAATTTCAATCTTGCGGGGCTAGAGATTTGGGGATTCGGGTTGGGATCATGGTCATTAGTTCTTGGGATTGGAATTGGTACATTTATAGTGATTCACTTCTTCTACGTTGCATGAGGTTACATTTTGTTCGTGTTTTTGGGGATTGTATTTTATTATCTTCTTAAAGTGAAATTTTTATTTTATACATTTGAGACGAATAATAAGCTTTCATGAAATTAACTTTTATGTAGTTATGCATTTTTGTGTGGATTTAATGTGTTGTCTAGTATATGTTATATGTATGTACATGATTTATATGAAAACACTTCCCATACGAGATTTATTCATTCTTGGTACTAATCTCCATCCATTGTTATATTTGTGGTTGGATTAGTGTGGAAATCATGACTGATCACCAACCATTGTTGGAAGCCAATAGGGGATGCTGTGTTATAAATACTTATATAAATTATATTAAATTTCAATTTCTTCATCCTTGACTTGATCTAATTCCACCTATAAATATTGACCATCCTTGAGTAATGAAATTATGTTCTTTTTCTAACATAAATACTATATAAACTAAACTAGTTAATAATATATATATTTATTGACTTAAAGTATGGTAAATAATAAATTTCACATTTAGACATCTCTTGGATAAATTAATATTATATTTATATATCATCTAAACAAATAAGATAAAAAATTAAAATAATTTATTCTTGATAGAAATAATTGTTTCATTTAATTTACAAAATATAAAACCTTAATAAATTTTATTACATAAAATGGGAACACATTAATTATTATTAATTAATTCAATATAATGTAATAAATTTTTAGATACATTTGGTGTGTACTTATCTATACCCATCTATCATTTGTAGAAGTTACAACCCACTGACAACATGAAATATATAACAACACATTATTCTGCCATAGTGAAATGTATATGTCATAACAATAATGAAAGGAACCATTATATGAATTCCACTATTTTATATAATCACATTTTAATTAAATATCTTATCAAACCCTATACACACATGTGTCATCATTATATAAATTTAACCACTATTTTATTAAGGCTTTATTGTGTTCTCTAAGATAACTATTAAAAGGGGATTTAGTCATAACATTTCATTTCATTAGAGGGGTATATATGTATTCAATAATTTAGTTAGATGTAAAAAACTTATCTTTACCATTCCATTAATTTCATATCATTTCTGAAGTATAGAACATATGTTGTATATCTATGAACATGTTTTATCATAGTTTCCATTTACAGAAAATAATTTAAAATTAATAATATACATTGATTATATTTTCATATCAAAGGGATCATATGGATGATCATAGATAATAATTATGATGACATGATTAATTTTTGAAATTCATATTATGGGTTCTGTCCACATGACATCCTTTCATAAAGGAAACCATGCGTGAGATTCAATAAAAAATATCATTAATTTTGAGTACCAAATAGTTGATAACTAACTATACATTTTATCTTATTAGTGTGGTGTATCTAGAATATACGATATATTTCTAACAATTTCATCATTTCATATCAAGGTTCTCATTCTAGTTGGGAATATCTATAACTCATTTATGATATAATGACTCTATGTAAATTATAACATAAATAATTCTATTGTAATTTGTTTATATGATAAGAATATGGTTAATGAATTGGAATTTTATAATAAATAAGGTATGATGATATTATCTTTAACTCCAAGGTGTGTGTTGATTAAATAATGGGAAATTATATCATATTAATTAAAAATCTTATGACCTACGAAGAATAATTATGTAACCCATGATCATATGTTAAGATCTATGGTGTTTTCTATAATGTTTTGTATATAATACATACTTTTAGAATTATTTTTTTCCCTAGAACATAAGGGTTGTCATTTTATTTTCTCATATAAATATTTGAACATTTATCAGTAAAGATGGCTGGAGATTCTCTATGATTTAATTTTTAAAAATATATATAATAAAATGAATTTATATGTGGTATCATATTAATTTTTTTTAATAAAAATGATATTATTTGAGAGTCTAGTAATGAATAAAATATGATTTAGCCACTCAAATATTTACCTTTTGATTTGTAACAGGTTAGTGGAGTTTATTGTTTATGTAAAACAATATTGCATTATCATATATAATAGTTGGTGGATGTATATAATCTCGAATACGATGTGGTGGAAATATTAATATATTGAATGATAAAGGGAGATAATGTAGATGGTTTGACAAAATAAAAGGAATACTAAGCTCTGTTTCATGTGAAATTTAAAGTACCCACAAACATATAAGAGACAATTTTATTCTAGTTTTACAAGTCACCTTTAGAAGTAATTTCAAATGTTTGTATGGTGTATCATTATTTAAAACATTATTCATTGTTTCTTGGGATGATGGAATATAATAAATAATTTGTAAATATGTGACATACATGTCAAAAAATATAGGATGAACATCATGTTATATTTAATTTTCTATGGTCCTTGAATGTTTCAAAATAGAAATTTAAATATTCCTATATGGAATTTGTGACCAGTGATATTTGAATTTATTTTCATTTATATTAAAATACGACTCATTTATTTATTTTTTTGGAAAAAATCATTGTTTATTTTTTAGTGAGACATTACATAGTGGTTGAAATGATTCTTTATGGAGTTCAAAAAATTATTGTTTCTTAAACGAACTAGCGATTTACAATATGTATTTGGAAAAGACTAAAATGTACCATTAGAACCTAGTTTTATTTAGATTTTTAGTCAAACAATTGTTGATTTGAAGACCATGTTTTTAATTCATAAATTAGAAGATATTTTAAGGGATTGTATAACAGGTATCAGTGGATCTTGGAAAGTCTAATTTTTACCAACTAAGTATAGTTATAAAAATTTCTATTATTTATCTGTGCTATTGATAATTTTGTTGGATGTTTAGGGGAAATATATAAATTATGTTTGTTTTATGTTTATTTTAATGAGATAATGGTTTTTTTTTTATATTTTCATGGTGCCATATATGATAGAGAATGTTTAAATTATTTTGAGAGTATGGGTAAAATTTAGAGATATAATAAATGAAATTATTATAAATGGAGATGAATGTAAAAATTGGATATGTGATCCTATATTCTTATGATTAGGAACCATCATAAAAAATATATATTTATATATGATTTATATCTTTCTCATCAGTATTTGCAAACCCCTGGAGAACATAGATTGTGTGGGTGAAGTGTTGTATTAGTCATAACTTACACATTTAAAAAATGTTCTTCTTTCATGATGACATACATGCATTGAATCTATAGAGGTGTCCTAATTAATATTACCATAATATTAATTATGGTGGGATTGATATTAAAGATGGTCCTAAATTTTT
Source organism: Viscum album (assembly GCA_963277665.1). Classification (NCBI taxonomy): domain Eukaryota; kingdom Viridiplantae; phylum Streptophyta; class Magnoliopsida; order Santalales; family Viscaceae; genus Viscum; species Viscum album. The sequence goes on from OY728160.1 coordinate 610,602,245, forward strand.
AAGTGCTGATGGAAATTTATGATAATTATGAAAAGGTGTTGCATTGAAAGGTCATTCCCTTGGTTCATGATCTATGTATTCCTGGTGTCTTTGAATAAATTTCATAGGAGGATGAGTCACAAATGAATTTTCAGAAACTTTAGTTATATGGAATATTATTTCCTTAAAAATGGTGTTGTTTATTGAATTTTTAATTTCAGTATTGTTTAAATTTAATCAAATGAAAATTAAACTACAGTTATTTAATAGGGTGATTATTCGTTTCAGATATTTCCTTATAGTTTTTAATTTTACATGTTTTCTTCAATGATTATGTGATTATAGAGGTATCTATTATAGTGGCCCAATTGATATATAATAATTAATAAAATATGAATATAGAGAGTTCAATTAGTGGGCGATCTGAACCTCACATTAAAAACAATATCTATTGTTGTAGAAGTGTTCTATGGTTTAGTCATGGGATTAATTACTACAATAATCTGTTTTTATTTCATGTGATGAAAAAACTATTGAATCATTTTATTAATATGACATAAGAAACACGTTGTGGTTTGTTTGAAACTTTATGGTTTGGATGAAAACATTGTGGTTTATTTTACTTTTTATTTTAGGTTTTAGATATTTGGTAAAGAGAACCCTAATTTGTTTATTAAAGACAAATAAAATCGAATATTTATAAAGAAATAAGGTTTTATCTGTTGGAAATATAAAATATTTAATGTTATGGTTGGATTTCACTATTTTTGTTAATGGTTATGAAATACATTAGGTCTTATTAAAATATCATTATTTATGTTCATAAATACAAGTCAATTTAATTTAGTACAATTTTTGGGATTTTAAGGAGGGATATAAAAGAATCTATTTTTTTGATCAATAATTTAACATCGAAAATAAACCTTTTTCTAGAGTGGTTCCCCAAGGCTTTTAAAATTGAATATTGAAAATATTATAAAACTAATAGAACATAATTATTATCACCTAACACACCTCTATAATATTAATATTTACAAGGTTTTAACTTGTGGATAATTCTATTTATAATTGGATTCCATTGGTGGATTTCATCATGTGAGTGATAGAATAAACTCATGGATTATAAATGATTGGAATTTTGGTGTATTACTTAGAAAGGAATTCTGAACAAATAATTATCATTATATTTCTTGGTAATGACATATATGATTCTATTATATGATATGATTATAGCTGTAAATTGGTAATTGTGGATTCAAATATCAGATTAATGGGAGGCCATTAAAAGGATCCATCTTTGATGAGGTAAGGGATTTTAAATTAACATTTACACATATTTAATTGAATTAGATATTGTGTTTTAGGTGGTTATGGGTAGTTTGATAGATCACATGGATATAATGATAAGTGAACAAAATTTATATGAACTAGTGGGAAGTGAAAATTGATATGGCATGGTATAATTGGAAAAAAAATTAAATTAATAGGTTTTTTGATTCATTATGTAGAACATATATGTAAAATTTAAACACTTAGGATTTAATTTTATATGGTCATCGTTAATAAATGTTGAGTGTGGGACTTTTTGGATATATGTAGTGGTGGGGTTGTGTTGATTTGGTGTGGTGTTACATTGGAACGGAAGTGTGGATGAACATGGATATTGTAGTTAGATTTCTAAAGGATATGTGTATGTTTGTGTGAATATTCTGATGATTAAATTTGTCGAGAGAGGTGGATGACATGGATAATGTGTTATCGAACATTTCATGTCATTAAATATAGTTATGTTATGGTTTAATTTTTTATTTGACAAATATGATGGTTTATTTGCTGATTATGTTTATAAATACACCAACAAGGATTAATTTATTAGTGATGGGAATATTTTCTAGATTTTGAAGTCCAAGATATTGATTCTAGATAAGTGATGTAGTACTCCTACATAAGGATATGAATAATAGAGTGATATGGAATTCCTAGATATTGATATTGTAATGCCCTGAACCCAGTTACCAAGAGTCGGTGCATAATTATGTTACATTGGTATGATCACAAAAGATCAAGTCTCGAAAGACCGATCAGTTTAGTATCCTTGGAAACACTAGATACATTCATAAATTTTACATTACATCATAATGTCTTAAACTAAAATAACATGGTCTCCATAGTCCACACTCATATCTCCTTCAGACTATCCCTGTAGGTCAGTCATAAAATATTTCTTCACATCCTTGGAAAAATAAAACATAGAGAGGGGTGACCTCAGATGCTCGGTAAGGATAACAATATAGCGGAAACTTTCATATATAATGATAAACATTTAAGGCAATGTATAACTAAAACAAAATCCGTTTAAACCTGAAATTCAGTATAGTATGGAAAAAATAAAATGAAATAATTCCATTTAATTATTCACATGGATATTATACAAGTCTAATAATCACATGAAATATCAATAACCACTTTTATAATGATGGAATGCATAATTCCAGACTATCATAACCACATATTTAAGATCTTGTTCCAAGACTACAAATAAGTTTTTTGAAGGCCTTGTGCCAAGACACTAGTTTATCTAATGAGACCTACTAATGCATTGAGGATCCATAGAGGTCTCCACCCATCACATACTATGTCTAATGCATTCCTTATATGAAAAGGTTTAAACATATCATAAACCATAACATTATCGTATCACATAAAACATGCATAAAAGAAATACAACATTTCAACATTTCAATCACAAGATATAAAGATAACACATTGATATAATAAAACAATTTTCAATACCATAATAAAATAAAAGTAAAACTTGGTATTTATTTTTCATTTAAAAAATTTTTATATTTTGAAGAGGAAGCCAAAACTCAAATAATTGTCACAGTGGTAGAGAAGTCGGTGTCACCGCATATGTATGACAAAAATAAAATTCACTTTTTTTCTTTTAGTAAAACGCTTCATATAAAAAGATTTATTTTCAATAAAAGTAAAATTCACTGGGTTTTATACACCGTATAAATAAAGTTGAGTATAAAACAAAATATGCCTCAATGAAAGGAGATTGAAACAAAGTCCCTTACCTTGTGTCCGACTTGACTCGATCATTCTTTAAACTCTTGAATAATAAACTAGAATAAATTTATACTTGATTAAGAACCTTTTTCAAGTTTATTATTCCTTTTATATCACTTATAACCATGTTATTAACATTATGTTGTCATTTAAGTTAATAACGGTCATTTTGTCGATCTTTGGTACTTGAGTCAACAAAAAACTTCTTATAATAAAAAGTTGTTCATGTGGTAAAATATCCATTACATGCAGAATTATATTCATGATCTAGATATCATATATATCGTATATATCCAGTATATACATGAATTTCTAATATTACATAACATTTAGAGGTAAGAAATGAAATGCACTATTCATGAAGATGGTAAGCTGTACGTACGCATGAACACTACTTTGATTTATATTTAATATTTAATGGAATGAAATCATAATGATATAAAGGTATATTATAATTACAGTATAATATCATATATAATATCATTTACTAAATCTTTATACGTCCCACATTTGTCATTAACGATTCAAATCACTTTGAGGGGGCTGTAGTCCGCAGATTCTAAAATGAAATTATCGCGTTTACCCATAATGGAAATCATAATGGTATGACATAAATGAAAAATACAGAAGAATAATGAAAACATAAATATAATATATATAATATATAAATATAGTGACATATTAATGGCCTCCATGATAGATGTTAAAAGAATATTGAACAATAATCATTTCGTGAGGCTGTAATTCGCCACCCACAAAAATAGTATGTTCTTTAACAATAAGATGAAGGTGTGTGTAAGTGTAAATCAAATAATTCTCATAAAAAATCCTAGTATATTCTAGATACTGTTGTTGTTACATTATAAAGGAATAAAAATAGTTTAAGGGGTTGGAGAATCAAAATAAAACAAAAGAACATAAGAGGAGACATTACCTTAAAATCAGTTAACTCTTTTTGATTTGAGCCAAAGACTTCCATGGGATGACTTCTGTCCAAAGTGAGGCTTCTAGGAGTAAGATAGAAAATTTTAAAGATTATTTGGGCAGATTTTGGCCGATCCAAATGGATTTGAAGGTCTGAAAAAGGTGGTAGAGGTGTGGGCCTTTTATAAGAGGAGAGGAGGGGCACTCTTGGAATGTCATGAAATGTTACATTATTATGAAATGTTATTTGGATTTCAAAGGTCCCAAAATGATATATTTCAAGGATAATGTGATAAGATTTATAAATCCACCCATCCAATAGACATTAGACAAGTGTAACTCTTAGATTTTACCTTATCGTTTCATTTTATTTAAATCATTCATTAATGAGGTAATCGCTGCATCATCTTTGAGTCATAAATAAATTTATTTATTTAATGCCTAAAAATTATAAAAAAATACCATGCTGTAGGAAATATTTTTAGCTTTCAAATTAATATTTATAGTCTAAAATTTAACTTATATAACCTAATTTAGTAATTTTTTTATTAAAACAACACATGTTTGTGACAATTTTATTTTTACTTTAAATAAAAAGTTATTAATGTCATTTTTTACCCATGTAGCCCCATTGGGTCCCCAAGTTGACACATATATTGTCTTGGTCGGCCATGACTTATCCAATATGGGTAGGAAAATTGTAAAGGTAATTTCATATTATTATAACATTATATTTACCTTAAATTACACCAATTACCATTAATCGCAATTAATAAAACATAAAAGTGACTATTCACCAAAAATTATTTTCACCCCATTGAAAAACATTTTACTTAATAATGACAACCATGTATGTCGGATTTTTGAAATTAAATTCACAGAAGTGGTAAAGTTTCATTTAAACAAATTTTTTTATCTACCACTTAGTGGTTTCACTATTCATTAAAAATTGATGTTTTTCAGAAAAATACCAAAAATTAACCCTAACCTATATTTGATATTACTAATTCAAAAACGATGTATAATTTACAAAATTCAAAACATATAAGTTGAATTAATTAATTTAATAATTAATTCCCGCTATCACATCAAATAGTGTGTTTTTAAGAAACAATATATATCAAAAAATTGACAATTGTTTATGTCCAATTTCAATGTGAAATTAATTATAATGACCACCATTGGATAAAACAGATAAAATATATTTTATTCATACATTAAAACCACTCAATCTTATAATTTATCAATATCAATTATTTTGATTAAAAAAGTTGTTTTTAAGTATTTCTCACTATTCATCAAAAATTGGAAGTTCTCAGAAAAATACCAAAAATTAAACTTAGAAAAATTTCGATATTCCAAATACAAAAATGAAGTCCATTTTAAATTATGAAATTTCTATAATTTCAAAAAGTGGGTATTACTATTTATAAAGGCTATTTTGATTGGTCGTGGTGTGTAAGAATCTCGAACTTACGTACAATGCAAGCTATTGAATTATTGAAAGAGAAGTGTATCATGGAAGCTTGGGGTGTTACATTCTCCCCTCCTTCAATAAATTGCGTCCTCGAAATTTGAAATTTTTCTTCTAATATAAAATGTTCAAACTAGATAATACCTTTGTGGAAAACCCATATCGGAAATAGGGTTAATAAAGATATAAATTTAAAATAAAGAAAGAGAAGTACAAAGGTCACCCGAGATAGCCCATACTAGGATTCTATGAAAACATGTATATGGAGGAGAAACAAACCATCAAGGTCTGATGGAGAGTTGTAGAAAACAGGATTAGGAGAAAGTTAATTACAAGAAAATCACAAACTTGTGATTGGTTAAAGGATCATTGATTCCACAGTAGGAAAAGTTAACCGACAACATTTTTGTTTTAAGTTACCTTTAATAAAGTTGAGGAATTTATTTAAGAGATTTACTAAGAATGTAAGGAAATATACATACTTGTCATGTAGACTTTAATCCTTTAATAAATTTTTACCACCAACCTATCTTTCACTCAAAAATATAATAGAACTCAAAAATATTATATTTATCCTAATAGTACAAGGTTACAAATATTAACACATACCATTTAGATCAGGAAAACTATTTTGTAATAACCAGGGACTTCATGTTGGCTAGTGGTAGGTAATAAAGGCCTATCGCACTATGGTTGTGGGTTCGATTCCTGCAACTTTATCCGACATGATGGGTTATCCCCCGACCTGCAGGTTGTCCTTTTACTAAAACTATAGTATTATAATATTCCAAAAATAATATTTAGAAATGTTTTAACCTTAAACAATACTATCCAAAGTTAAACTTAATCTCTTCCAACCATTATAGTTATCCAAAAAACCTGTGTCCAGACTCCCTCTAAAAGGTCTCTAAATTCCAAATTCAATTGTTACATCAGATTCACCAAACAAAGTAAAGCTTCTCTTATTGTCACATCCTAAAAGTATGATTACCTACATCCTATTAAAAACATAATGAAAAAAACAAGTGCTGTAGTACAATCCTTATATACATAACATTATTCTTATAACCAGAATATAATCCTTGAGTCCAAAAGCACCAATACAATAATTATTACACTTCAACTATAGAAATAGAAAATGATGGTCCTTGATCCCTTGGCCTTTTCTTAGGTAAGTTTCCTTGATGCTTAGGACATTCATTTGCATAATTCCCCGTTTCCCTACAATTGTAGCATTCAACATTGGCAGCCTCATTCTTTCCCTTACAATCAGGAGCCTGGTGACCTTTTTCTCCACATTTGTAACAAACACCCATTTCTTTTAGGCAAGTACCGGGGTGATTCTTCCCACAATTATCACATAATGGAAAATCCTTATTTCCATTTTTCCCTTTATCTGTCTCTTGTTCCATCGTTCTCTTCTTCTCTTGCTTTACATTGTTTTCATAAGACATAGAGAATTCTTTTTCTGTCTTGACAGCACACAAGAAAATATCTTCGTACGATGAGACAGATTGTGATACTAAAGCTCGACGGAGAAATGGTTTTAACCCATCAAAGAAACGAACAATCTTACTTATTGGGTTATGTATATAATTTGAATCATGTCTCGCTATAATTGTAAATTTGGCCTTATACTTTGTGACATTCTCATCCTCCTTTTGTCTCAGACTCAGAAATTTCCTTTCCATATCTGCTTGATGGTCACGAGGATAGTATTTTTCTTAGAAAATATCTTTGAACTCCCTCCAGTCAATATTTGATACTTCATCATCATTCTTTATGTTTTGAATCAATGACCACCATTGATCATCATATCCAGTGAGGTGGTAAAATTTTATGATAATCTTTTCCCTTTCACTACTCCACAAAGCCTGAAAAATTTTCTCTAGGGAACTTATACAATGCCCAGCTACTAAGGGATGTTTACTCCCATTTAATGTTAGTGGTTTTGCCTCATGAAGCGGTATAACATTGATCCTCCACGTTGCAGATCAGGGTGCTCCATACGAGTAAGGTTATTATTAATAACCTGAGTGAGTTGTCCTAGTATGGTGATAAGCTGATCAGCACCAGTTGTATCACCAACTCCATTATAATTATATTGAGAAGGAGGGAAATACCTACATGGAGTGCGTGCATTTATACGGTTTCCATTCCTTTCACTATGCGCCATTTCTAAACAATTTCATAAACTAGATTAGTTTATGAATCGAAATACAAAATAACAAACTTCCAAAACACCTAACATAAATTGAACAGTTTATGGATATAATCCATAATCCTAAAAATGTTTTCTTTGAGGAAGTATATACCCATAAACCCTTCATAATGGTTTGTAAATAAATCATGAATTATCCTAAGCATATCCCCATGAGCGTCGTAACCAAGAGTGTAGTAAGGCCTGTTGTCGTGCACCAGTTCTCGTTTGATTCTAGCTCAAAGCAATGTTTTCGGGTATTACCCCTAGGTACATCTGTGCCAGATCCACCTCTACCTGCTCGTATCCATACAAGGATGTATTGCTCGAAAAACTCACAAAATCATTACAATACCAAAATTCCAGGAATTTATTCTACACTAATCCTCAATGTCTATCTTAGGGCTATGTGTTCTAATCAAAGTTTATGTAAATATAGAATCCAAGGTTAGTACTACACTGCCTCTGAAACCAACTTTAACGCCCCGACCCTAGTTATATGTAATGTACTCACTCCATTAACTTCTTCCTGTAGTATCTTCTTTATTTGGACTCGTATGTTGGCCATCGATTAGCCTACCAATATTTTTTCATATATAAAGTATTGGTGTCATTTTTAGTGGAAATGATCATGATACAACATGGAATGAGAAGAATGATTCATTAAGTTCGGATTTATGATGCATCTTGTTACATTCCAAGGATTAAAAAATAAATTTAAATAAATAAAACACTAAATCTATAAAATATGACAATTTTTTTAAGGAGATAGTTTTAATGTAGACATTAAATATAAATTTTATTCTTTTATTACTTGAATTTAGAAGAACTGATATAGAGGATTAAGATAAGTATGTTTTTGGGGGTCTGATAGAACAAATTGAATTTGTGGGGAACAATAACCTACCCATATGAATTATAATTTTACCCTGATGAATATTAAAATGAACACATGAATTGTAGCCTCACCAATGACAATATTTATAATAATTTTTGATACCGCGATTAATTTTTCATGTTGTTATAAAATTATTTATAGTTTAAAAATTGTTATTTTTTGGAATAAAGTATGATTTTATTTAAAAATTAATTTTATCATATTTATAAAAATATTTTGATGAAATTGTGTTTATTTTCAAATTATGAACCACATAATATAGTTAGGTTGTGTTTTTGGTATTTTATTTAAAATACAAAAAATTTAGAAGAATAGTGAAGTACTGTAATTTACCTTATATATACATTATATGTCAAATACACAATACGTAGAATCAAGGATTATTTAATAACCCATTATTGTAAATAATTTTCTCTATTTTAATGTTTTTGATCACATCAATTATGACTATTCATATTTTAGAGAAAAAATATTAAACTAATCACTAAGATAATGGGAATCCCCTCCTCTCCTCCACTATAAATACCCCCCTTAACCCCCACTTCATCTCACACCTATCAAGATTTTCTATTTTTCTAAATTATTCCCAATCCCCATCCCAAGGCTCTTACCCATAGGTAATAACTTATGGTCTCATCAAAATATCAAATCCAAATTCCATAATGAGTATCTCATGGAGAAGAGATCAAGAGGTAAAAATCATATTTCATTTTCTTGTGTTTTCTTTTCAATTATATTCTATTATTTTAATCTCTTCACCTACACATATCCAAGAGGAACTAAATATCAATTATTATATATATTCTGGTTTTTTATCAAGTTAATTTAATAATTGATCATCATTATTCCACTCCTGTTCCTATTATTTTAAACAAAAAACACTGTTTGTGTTCTGTTGATTTGCTGACATTGGGAATGATATGTCTTCAATTTCCCATTATTCCTTAAAATCAGGTTGAAATGAAATTCTAATGGTTCAAATAGATTTTAAATTCTGTTATATTACCTCTATAATGTTATATAATTATGTTATATTCATCCTAGTAATGGTGTATGATGAAACAAGTTCATGATTATCGAAGAACTGAATAAATGATCTAAAGGAATATCACTAATGATTTATTTAACGATTCATCCTCTTACCAAATAAACTATAATATTAATGGATTTATTTAATATTATTGAATTATATTAACATCATTATGTTTTACTTCTAGAGTTCATCTTCAATTCAATAAAAAAAATACTTGATGTACCTACCATACAAATCATGTAAATCATGAAACCCAAACAATTGAAATACCAAAATATTATTAATAAATGGAAAAAATGATGTTTTAAAATGATCATATAATGTGTTATATATATTATTTTTCTGCATTAAAATAATAATAAAACACTTTTAATCAATACAACGGAGGTTTAAACATGTTTATGTGTGGAAAACCTAAGTTAAGGGATTTCATAACGCAATTTATATTCTTTCGTTCAACCTCCTACATCATTGATTATCTGATACTAATATTATATTATAAAATTACTTTTGTTTATATGATGTATTATTATGTTTATTTGTAGTGTATAATAATATTCCATTACATATAGTGATTTTATTATAAATTATATGACATTTATGATGGAATTTTCTTTAATAATATTCGACTTAATTTTTTTTTCAAAAATAAAAACAAATTTTTTTGGGAGAGTGTTTATGTTTTATGCTTCTATAATCTTTCATGGGATTTAATTTTATGTGTGGTGCCTATATATCTATCCAATTAATTGGGTATACTTATGTCTGAGTTCAACCATATGGTTATTCCATGTAAGACTACAATGGTTACACTATAACGTAGCAATGAGGGTTATATTATAGGGTATTTGTGTGTGTGAAATATCATATGGTAGCCACGAGGGTTAAAAGTTTAGGTAAGTAATTACCTAAGATACATTTATGTTTTATTCATGTTTCTTATATTTATGGAAATATCATTTTTCAGAATTTAATAATATTAAATTTTATGGGAGAGAATTACGTCTTTGAGAAAATGAGTTCTTATGTTTATAATTAATCATAGAATAATTGTTTCATTCATTATTTTTATATCTTATACTGATATTTTTATTTTCATTCAAGGTTTTTAAAAGGTTTTCTTTGTTTATAAGTCTATTTAATGGAAAATGTTGTCATGTTAATTTTCATGATGATTTGTCAAAGAAATCATGAAGTTGTTTTTTTATAAATTTTTTACATTTATAAGAAATGGATACTATTTTATTGGTAATCACTTTTTATTATTTTAGTTTGAAATGTATTAGTTATGTCCTAACATTATAATACACTAAATTGAAAAGATATTTTGGGATGTAAAGAAGTGGAAACATGTTGAAATAGCTAGATTACTTAATGATGAAGGCCGAGTCCTTATAGTTTATATCAGAGCATGGTTTAGAGAAATTAAAGAGTAAGTATGATGTTAACAAAAAACCATAAATTAAGTTTACATTATGATTATGTTTCAATGGAATAAAATTTAAATATTTTTGTGATTCTTCTTCTATGACATGTATATTCCAAATGGTTTTGTTAGAAGAAACATGGATGTTGATGTTAGTAGCAACCAAGAGGTTGACATCATTCCTAATCCATAATCAAGAATTGTGGGAATTGGAACCGAGCTGTTTGTAATAGTAATAGCTTATGTACAAAAGACATAAATGGTTTCAGAATGCATGAAATAGAATAACCACAGCTACCACAGATTTACATGATGTTAGTGGAACATTTTTGAGGCAACATCCTCCAGCATTCAATGTATATTTTCTCTCAGTATCTGTTGAAAGATGGATAAAAGCCCTTAAAAATATATTCGATGTTATTGGTTGTTCAGATAATCAAAAAATTACTCTTTCCACTTATCAATTTGAATGTGAAGTTGGAAAGTAGTGGTCAATGGTAAAAAAAATTTAGAGATAGATAAGAGATTGAATCTATATAATGAGATAAATTTAAATGTTTTTTTGTGGATGAATATTTTCCTATGGTAGTTTATCTAAGGATATAAATTAAATTCCTTGAATTGAGGAATTGTTTTGAAAATTACATGGCCTTTTATGAGTCAAACATCACCCGACTTACATGGTATGCTATAAATATTATTCACGATCTTGGTAGGAAAATCAATCGCTTTTACTCATCATTGATGCCATGTTAATTAAGGGAAATTGGCCTCCTGAGATTTTAAAAGTTATGAGAAACTATTATGATGTGATGAGAGGGTAGAAATTGAGTTTTTTTATAATAAATTTTACATTGAAAACAATTAGAAGATGATTTATATATGGAAATAGATCGGTATGAACCATTAAAAGAAATAATATAGTTAGAAATACTATTTTACAATCTGTGAAAAGTAGGGAAAAAAGAATGTTGTGGAATGTATTTACAAATTCAGGAAGCATTTTTGATGTTGTAAGTTTGGATATATGGCCCATGATTGTATTGAAAACAAACTTTAGATTAATTCTGAAAAGAAAAATATAAAGTATTTCAAAAGTGGCGAGGTGGGTCATTATACAAATGCCTGCCAAAATAATGATTCGATTGATAGAAAGAAGATAGACAATATAAAGAATGGTGTTGTGATATCCTTTACGACTACGTTAGTAGACTCTGGTCCATAAAATAATTTTGTATCAGAAAAATTGATTATTTTCTCTAATCATTCTACTAATGTCTTTTTATATAAGAGCTCTACACATTCCATGAATTTTAGAAATTTTCTTGTATATTGGAAGTATCAACTCAACAAATGAGACTAGAACCTATTGTTAAAACACCATAGAGAATGTTATTGAAAAAAAATTAATTTTATGAATCTTCAAATTGTTATGTGTGGGAGGAAATTACTAGGAATTTTGTTTTTACACTTCATAGACTTTGATGTCATTATAGACATGGATTTGATTTCTATTTTTCATGATATAATTTATTTTAGATCTAAAGAAGTTGTTTTTTTGAATGAGTTTCAGTTTTTATATATGAAAAAACCAATAAAATTGATAACATATTAGGAAGCTGAGAAACTATTCATAGATTGAAATGAATTTTATCTTGATTATATTGTTGAAAAGAAAGTTAACTTGTCAGATTAATGATGTGCAATTGGTAAATGAACACCTTGATGTTTTTCTTGATGAGTTACATGGTTTTATTTTTAATCAAGTAGCTGAATTCACAATTGACTTAGTTCATGATGCTATGACAATTTCAAATACCCCTTATCAAATGGATCCAATAGAACTTATTTAATTGAAAATTTTGTTGGAGGAGCTTCATGATAAAGCCATCATTTTTCCTAACACTTCACCATGGGGAGCCACTATTTTGTTTTTTGAAAAGAAATATACATTAATTAGACATTAAATTTATTATATATATTTGAATAAAATTTATATTAAGAATATGATTCATTTGCCACACATCGATGAATTTCTTGATTAGCTATTGGGAGCTCAATATTTTTCCATGACTGACTTGAGATGTTGGTACCAATATCTGTTGGTGAATGACGATAACATTCTAAGAAAAACTTTTTGAACTACATATGGCCATGAATAAAAAATTTTATTCCATCTGTTTTAACTACTGTTCCTTTTGTATTCATGGATATTATAAATAGAATATTTCCCGAGTTATAAGATATGTTTATTGTTGTTTTTATTGATAACATTAAGGTATATTCTAGAAGTAAAGAGTAGTATAAAATCATATAAGGGTTGTTTTGAAAACCTTAATATAAAATAAATTGTATGGAAAATTCTAAAAGTATGATTTTTTATTGAAACAAATTACCTTCCTTGATCATATTGTTTATAAATTTGACATAACTTTTGATACTATGAAAAAAATGTGGATGAATAATATATATGAACCAAAAATATTATTGAGATTCATAGTTTTTTTATTTTAAATGGACTTTACCAATTTTTTGATTAAAAGTTTAAATGTTATTTAGTCCATTGACTATGTGAACTCAAAATAGTGTTAAATTTACCTAGACAAATGACAGTGGTGATAGTTTTCAGGAACTAAAAAGTAGTTTCCAGAATGATTCATTTCATACAATAAATTTATTAAATAGAGAGTTTGTCATCTAAAATGATGATAATTTAAAGGGAATTGGTTGTGATGTTGAATACTCAGTTAATTTCTAATGCCTCAATACAACTAAAACCCCACGAGTTATATTATCCCACGTAAGATTTTGAATTAGAAGCTGTTTTTTTTCTATAAAATTAAGAGGAATACTTTAAATGAGGGAAAATGTGAAATATATACTAATAAAAAAGTATGAAGTTTATATTCACTAAAAAGTGTTAAACCTAAGGAAGAGAAGATGGATTTTATTTAAAAAATATTATGATTGCATGATTAATTACCATACTGGAAAAGTAAAAAAAGTGGCAGATGCCTTCAGTCAGAAGAATATTGAATCATTATCTATGTTATGGATGGAAGAAGACCCTTTTATTATTTATTTAATAAATTTTTATTGGATGTCTTTGTTGGAAAAAAATTAGTTTCATTTTGGGTTTCAGGGATTTCAACTTTGTCAAACATTATTTTGAAAGCACATAAGCATGACAAGGAGTTATAGAAAAATATAGAGTTGGAAAAAATGGCTATGTTTACAAAATTTAACATTGATAATGATTTTCTTAAAGGATTTGGAAATATATTATGTGTGCCTTTATATTCTCATATGAAGAAATAATTCTTCTGAGAAGCTCATACTTCTACGTTTTCAGTTCATCCTGGTAGCACATAGATGTACAACGACCATTAAGAGTATTACAAGTGGGATGTAATTAAAAGAGATATTGTAGATTTTTCCATGAAATGTTTGACATGTCAAAATTTTAAAGAAGAGTGGTAGTTATGAAAGGGGATGCTTTAGCCAATACCAGTGCCATATTCGAAATAGGAAAATATATCCATGGACATAGTTGGAGGACTACCAACAAATTCACGAGGTAATAATGATATATTGATTATTGTTGATTGATTTAATAAATCTTCTCACTTTATTCTTATTAGATATACTATGTCTTTTGAGTAGATTATATCACTATACCAAAAAGAGATTATTTTGATACATTGAGTTACTCCTTCCATTGTATCTGAACGTGATAATATGTTCACATATTACATTTGTAATGGCCTATGAAATTCGTTCGGAAGAGAATTAAATTACAGTACAACTTTTCATCCTCAATCTGATGGGTGGAAGAAAAGACCATTCATATATTGGATTATTTGGATCAAGATTTTTCAATGGATTACTAGGGATTTTGGGATCAGTATATTTATTTAGTAGATGTTACTTATAATAATAGTTTTCATTCATGTATACAGATGTAACCTTTGGGGAATTATATAGAAATCTATGTTGAACACCATCTTTTTGGGATCATGTTAAGGAAAGGATATTTATGTGACCGGAATTAGTTATGAAGAGGATGAGAATGGGAAGATGATCCAGAAACACTTTTTGATACCTCAGAGAAGGCAGAAATCATATATACAGATAATAAGATGATTTTTTTTGGTAGGTGAACATGTTTTCCGTAGAATCTCACTATGGACAAGAGTTATGCCTTTTGGAATGAATGGAAAGATGAGTCCACAATTAACTGTACCTTATGAAATCCTAGGGAAATTTGGACAAGATTCCTAAGAAGTAAACCTTCCACCAATATTATCTCAGGTATAAATTTTTATTTATGATTCAGTATTGAGAATGTATGTTCTAGATTCATCTTATTTTTTAGTCCTGGAGAAATTTATCTGGAAGAGAACCTTTCTTATAAAGAAAAACCCATTTAGATTATTGATCAAAGAGAATAAAGTATTTTGGAATAAGGTAATTTACCAGATAAATGTTTTGTGAAGAAACCACATGGTTGAATAAGAAACATGGGAAAATGAAAATATTATAAGGGAAATGAACCTTCACTTGTTGAAAAATTATATAAAATTTGAAGGACTCAATTTTGTAGAAGGTGGGGTGGATATAACAACCAAAAGTTTTAAAAGTAGATTGAAATTAATGAAACACTAATTCTATACATAATGAAAATAATTTTATGGACATATTTTTAAACTATAAATTAAATATAATATTTCCACTTCTATGATTTGAATTTACAAAAATAGATATACATGGTTGTGATCATTAAGTTTCATGGAGTATAAGAGGAAAAAAATAATTGTTAGTGAATTGTAAAATACCCTTATGAAATTTATTATAAATTGTATGAGTATTTAAATGGACAAATGTGTAGTTACATCACTATCCAATGAATTTCTAATAATTTATGAGACCCAAATTAATTTTTCAAGGTGTTATAAAATCAATCACAGTTTTAAAATTTTTATTTTCAGAATACATTATGATTTTGTTTTAAAATCAATGTTGTCATATTTTGAATATTTATTTGACAAATGGGGTTTATTTTTGAATTTTACACCTTGAAAAATCATTAGGGAGAGATTTTGAGATTTTTTAGAAATGCATGATTTTTTGATGAATAGTGAAATGCGATAATCTACCATATATATACATTATTTTTTAAATACACTATTCATAGAGTCACCTATGATTGATGAACCCTTGGTTATAACATTAGTTCTATCTTTAATATTTTGAATAAAAATAATCATGACTGTTTGTAGTTTCTAGAAAAAATATCAAACTAATGATTAAAACAATGGAAAACCTTTCCTCTCTTCCACTATAAATACCATCCTCACTCAACTCTTCCTATCATACCTATAAAGCTTTTATAATTTCATAAATTCTTCCCAATACTCTTCCTAATTCTCATCCCCACGTCCATGATTTTTTTTTCTCACCAAAAGGGAAAAACCAAAGGCCTTCAAGAGGATCTCAATGGGAAGAGATCAAGAGGTAAAAATGAATCTTTCACTTTGTTATGTTTTTTTTCAAAATTTTAATTTTCTAATCCTCTCTTCCCCTTTACATAACCAATAAGCATGAAATTTCAAATATTATATATATATTATGGATTTAATCCTATTTTTTGAAAAAAAAAATATCATTTATCAGATCCACTTCCTCTTACTATGACAATAAAAACCTTGTCTGTGATGTGTCAATTTACAGACATCCTGAATGATGTGTCTTCAATTGAATTTAATTAGTTAAAATGTGGTTTTAAAACCATTTTAATGGTTTCAAACAATTTCAAAATGTATGATATTACCTCCCTTATGTTCTGTAAATAAATTATATGCATTATATTAAAGTCAAACGATGAAACAAGTTCATCATTATGAATAACCGTACAAAATGATCTAAATAAATATCACTAATGATTCATACTCATAACATATAACCAAAATTATTTATGGAATAATTTATTATTTTTGAAAAATATTTACACCATTTTATTCCGCTTCATGATCTTAACTTCCATTTTTCATGACAATCCTTCACAAACCATCCAAATAAATCATGTTAAAAATGCACACAAAATAATAGAAGTTTCAAAATATTATTAATAAATTGGTCTAATGATGTTATAAAATGATCATATATGTCTTTATAAATATTATTAAACTATTATAAAATATTAATTCAACCATTTTAATCATTATACAAGTGGTTTTAACAATTTTCAATTAAGACGGTATGGAGGTAAAGAATTCTTACCACAATTTCAATTATTTAGGTTAACCTTCTACTGCATTGATTATATAGTAAAAAAATTATTTTGTGTAATTATTTTATATACTATGTATTAATATGTTTATTTATAGCGTATATACATATTAAATTCATTATATTAATTCTCATATCAACTATATGATATTTGTAATGGTATTTTCATTAAAAAAACTCTTTTGAAATTCTATTATTACCAAATTCAAAATGAATGTTTTGGGGAAGTGTTCATGATTTATGATTATGTTGTGGTTCTTGGGACTTTTTTATTAGAAGGTTTGGACCTATATATCGATTAAATTCATTTGTAATGTTTATATTAGAGGTCGAACATATTATTACTGCAAGTGTAACAATGATGATTACACCATAGTGTAGCCGTGAGGGTTACATTGTGAGGTAGCCAAGAGGGTTACAAATCATATGGTAGATGCAAGTGTTATGATTTTCAGTAAGTAATTCCCTATATACATTTATATTTTATTTATGTTTCCTTTTTTATTAAAATTACATGTTTCACAAAGTATGTATATGATACATTATGGGTGAGAATTATGTCTCTGTGAAAATGAGTTTATATGTTTATAAGTATTCATGGACTAATAATTTATTCCATTATTTTTACATCCCTTAATGATATTTTCATGAGCATACCATGTTATTAATTTCTTTAACAGGTTATAAAGATATGTTAGAGAATTAAGGGTTTAATATTAATTGTAATGAATATTTTTCCAAGAAATCATGTTTTTGTTTTGTGTTAAAATTTTATGTTTTGGATGAAATAAATACTTTTTTAATGGTACCAACATTGTATGATTATGAGTAGATATATATGGGTAATGTCCTAACATTATATAAATATAAAGTGAAAAGATATTTACGAATGTCAAATAGTGAAAAGTAGTTGAAATTGAAATATTATGTAATCTTTACAGTATGGTCCTTATAGACTTGATTAGGGAAGGATCATTGGAGACATTAATGGGTTTGTACTCTCCTTCTTCATCAGGGTGATGGTTCTCCATAATCATTATATAGGTATATTTGTTTATCCAATTAATTTTTTTTGATTGCTATATCTAAAAGTTTCAGTTCCATATATTCTACCTTTGGTGGCATAAGGGTCCTTGTCAGGAGTCGTGGCTCCCTTAGTTATTCAACGTTGGGGTGATTGTGACCCCCAAAACACTTATTCTGATGAAGTCGCATTTGATTCGAAAAATTAGTGATGTAGTTTTATAGATCTAGGATTACTCATCCACTTTGGCTAGCCTACGAGATAGAGGCATCCTTTCCCTGTCATTTGTTTCTCATTACGATAATATATATGACAATATTTTTGGTATAATTTCCCTATTTCTTTTGGTTGATTTGACCACTATTATTATATCTATATGTAAATCTCACTTTATTTTTTTAGGGAATCCTAATTATCCTATATATTATCACATATGAATGGAATTTTACTACACATGCCATGTATTATATTGATAAAAGATAAATCAATGGTGGATTTACTGTAACATAGGGATATGCTGGTGCATTTAATGAATATGGTTGGTTGGTATTGAATATCAAGAGATGAGGTCCCAAAATTATCTTTTTTATGAATGTTTTTTTAGGTTGTGAAAAATATTATTGTTAGGAATGTATTTTTCCTCATTAAACATTTGTTTTATTCAATGGTACTCTTATTTTTTTCCCCCGATGTTATCACATGAATGGTTACTCTAGGTGATAATTTATTTTTATTATTCCTACAAACAATTTCATGGAGACATATGGGTGTTTCGAAACATATAAATTGGGAAAATTCATAAAATTTTATATTATTACATATTGGATATTTTCCCTTTCTTCTAGCCTATTATTTTTAGGATTGGGTTTGTCATGGCTTCACCATCCTCTAGGCAGGTGAGCCTTGATGGGTTGGGTCATCAAATTTATATAAGAAATAAATTTGAAATTTATGTTATAATTATGATTTTGGAGTTGATGAAAAAATAACTAGGGTGAATCAACAGAAACTATAAAATCAAAACATGCATTGGAGATAGAATAAATCATATACAAATGTTGATTTTAATGAAATATTATTCATGAATTGGTAGTTAGAAATTATTATACAATGGTTCATTTAATTATAATTATGATTATGATCATGATATTTTCTTACAAACAATAAACAAATTATATAAGAGGTTATGAATGTTTAGGAATAAATAAACATAGAGTGTAAGGGTTTATTATATAATTATTATTTTTGAGTTGATGAAATAATAACTATAGTTAATGAATAGAAAATGTAGAATCAGAACATGCATTGGAAATCTAATAACTCATATCAAAATGTTTATTTTAATGAAATATTGTTCATTAATGGAATGTATAAATTTTATTGGAATGGATCATCTTTTTGATAATTATGGTTATTATCATGATATATATTTACAAATAATCAGAAAATTACAAAGGAGGCCTTGATCATTTAGGAATAAATGCACACATAGGGTAAGGGTTTATGATATAATCACATTTCATTTTGTGTATTATATGATAAAAATCTAATGAATAAAATCATAATATCCTTATCTACAAAACCAGATATATATTATTGAAATATATTTATTTCTTTATTTACCATATTAACCATTCATTATACTCTATTTGGTAATTAAAAAAATTTTGAATTTTATTAATGAAAAGTAGTACAAATTTACCCTTTTTAAGTGGGGAGTATTTCTCCTCTATATCCATGTTCTTTAAATATTATTGTATGATTTTTTAAATACATTAATGTTTTTAAAATTCCATTTTTTAAAATTTTTACATTCATTAAAAGTGATAAAAATAATTTCTTTCAATAGTTATTCAGTAAAAATTACATTTGAATTTTTACAGAAGTGTCAAATGAATGTTATTTAATGTATTTTACATGAATAGATTTTTTAAAATTAATACATTTCCTTTTTCATGAATAATCTATAAAAAGTTTTTATGATTTTACAAAAAAATTGTATCCCATTTTTATAGGAATTTTATTTTTTAAAATCTAGAAAAATAATAAAGGAAATTTTCTTTTTATATTAAAAATTTATTTTAAATGATTTCATAAAAGTTAATTTTCCTTTATATAAAAATATGTTAAGGATTTTTATGGTTATGTAAGAATATGATCATATGGTACTATCCATTTTACTTACCTAGATAGATTATTAGGGTCATATACTATGGAATTTTCCATGAATATTGTTTCCCTCCCATGAGTTAATTAAGTTATGGTGAAATAAGGGATGATTTTTATGATCTTGTGGGTAACATATATATGGTTTTGGTTTTGTTATAATTGGTATTGGTATTAAATATCTCTATAATGTTTTGTGTAATTATTGAATCCAAATGAGAGAAAAATATACTACATTGAGCTGTAAACCCATTCCTTTTAAGTACTTTCTCCAATATGATAACCTTGGTAGTGAGCCAGGACTATTGAGTTTAGGGGAATAGAGACTGAAGCGAATACACTATGGGACTCTATCTACTGTAATGGTCTAGGTCATGAATATTTAATAAGCATATAATTTTCAATTATAATGTATATACCAAAAACTAATCTTATTCTTATGATATTCTCTCATGGATAATGATTTATTATTTACAATTCCATATTTTTATAAAAAATTATTTTATTATAGAGAATATTAATAACATGAATCATAATTCATCATCATAATCAGAATGGATATGATTTTATAAGTTATTATCATGTTATTATAACATTTTTATTATCTTATTCTCCTTTATGATCATCCATTGATATCTCACATGGTTAACATTACCAAGAAACATCAATCACCATTTAATATGATTCCTTTTACCTTGATTGTGAAGTAAGTTATTATATATGATATGTCTGAGAAGTATACTACATGACAAAAAAAATTTAGGAGATGTAGAATACAATTAGGAAAATAATTGGAATATCCATATTGTATCTATATATACCAAACCTTAATGATTGTAGGAAATGTATTATTTTGGATTGTATTAATATTAATATAAAATGAGGTAATATTAATGTATGAAATGTTTGGGTCACCTTATTTGGTATATATGTTGGTATTAGTTATTTTTATAGATTTTTATATGATGAACCTTTGTATAGAACAAAAGACCGTTTATAATGACCTAAAAGAGAGATTGGATTATCCTAACATGTCATCTGTTGATAAGATGGTGTCTTAATTTATGATATATTAATAATGGGTTTTTTATTAAATTATTTATCACTCATATTTCTGATGTATGATGGTAAAATTTTGATTTTTTGGTTTAAATAGATGTATATAATATGAGGAATCATGTTGAGAAATGATATAAAAGAAAATTTAATGATTATATTCATTAGAATAAGAATAGAATCAAATTTTGAATGATAAATATTATTAGTATAATCACATTACATTATCAAGTAATGAATAGTATTGAGCTTACAAAGGGCCAAATGAAGGAGTAATCAACCATTGATTGTTTCATGGGGAAACATCCACCTTCCTTTAGTAGGTCCTCCAATCCTCTAATTTTTGAGAAATGGATTAGTATTATTGAAATAATATATACCATTTTTATATTGTTATATCATGAGAATGTTTTCATGTCCATTTATTATTTTTATGGTAAATAAAATCAGTGGAAACTTATTGTGATGAACATTTTGAAAAAGGAAAATATTTAAATCATTCAATGGGAATTGTTTAAGAGTGTACTTTCCAATAAGTAAAATATGTCAAATTCTCACAAGTGAATGAAAATGGAGTAACATGATCTTATTAATTATTATTATAAAATAAATATCTATGATGAAAATTTCACCATGATGATAAGGTATTATTATGGATTCATCATTGATCATAAATTAAAAGTTGATCAATACTTGAGTTTTATAAAATGATGTCACTAAAATGCATTATACATAAAAAAAATTAGTAACTTTAGAGAACATGTGTGATGTGATCTTATTTTAAGAAATGGATACTAAAAAGGAAAATTATTATTGTGTATTTTAAAAAATAGATAGATGGATTTTTAATGAGATTGAAATAATAAATCCTATTTAACAAAAGTGAAGTAATTTTTCATTATTCTAAATGTGTGGGACGAATCTAGGGAAAAATGTTTTCATGGGATTGGAAAATATTTATTAGTTGATTGAAAGGACCTAATATAAATAAATTTTTAATTAATTAGAAAATTTTGTTTTCACCCTATTATCTTATGATATATTTCCCATATATTGATTTTATGTTTTTTGATAGTTCGTGAGACAAGAAAAATAGAGTCTAAATGAACTATAAATTAGAAAAGTTTGTTATCATCCCATTATATTTTGATATATTTCCCCTATATTCGTTAACATGGTTGTATAAATACGAAGAGTAAAATTGTCAATATTATGTATAAATATTTTAGATAAAGAATATATATTGATTCATAGTTATGAAATTTTTAGTAAAAGTCTTTAAATGCTTCAAAAAAAATTCTCTTTAAAATTGGGGTTTATTGATTTTCATAAAAAAAAATATAAATAATATATACCATGTTTTGAAAATGTATATGAAAAATATATATTCATTTTTGAAATAAAAACGTAAAAATTACCTCAGTGATATTGCATGGTAATTTTCATAAATGAATTCTTTTCCTAATAAATATGAAAATACTGGTTTTAATTCCAAAAATAACTTTATTGGTTAAGGAATTTATGAAGATACCATTTTATTGAATTATTTTATAACTAACATTAATACTCTTATAATATTAATAAAATAATTTTTTTAATTGGAAATAATTTTATCATGGTGTTTTTGGAAAAAAATATACTATGAAAACGAATTTTAGACGGATTTTCAATGCATTTTTTTGTTTATTTCAGAATTAAATTCCTCAAATTCTATGAAATGAATATTATAAAAAGGATTTCATATTTTTAATATTAATAATTAATATATTCTAATATGATCATACATTTTCATTATCATTGTGAATAGTATAAATATTTAAAAACCAATTATGGCAGATAAAGAGAAGATTAGTTTACCGGGGGGGATGTTAAACAAAGAGTTCAATGTTAATTTTAAACTAGAAAATGTATAAATTATATTTCATGGATATATTTGTACAACCTATTACCCCTATTTTTCTTCTCTATAAATGTGGAATCATTTCTCTTTGGTATGAATTTATTATATTTTAATCTTTAATGAAATCCCATATGTGTCCTCTCCATCACTTATAAAATGACACCCCTTAATTTCTCTTCATTACGCCATACTGATCCATTTATATAGGAAACACCTTCCAAATTACCTTATAAAAAATAAAAATACATGAACTAGATGTTATTTTATACATTTAAGACAATTCTTTGCAACAATTAGATAATATAAAATGGAAGGTTACTAAAGAAGATCTATCTTTCATACCCGAAATCATATAATTTATTTCTTCATCTTCCTTTTATAATCTGACATTTTTTCATAAAAAACAAAAAAATTCACTAACACTTATATAATGAAAATGTATTATGAATATATAACCACTATTAATCAACAACGTTTCCATCAAAATGGATGTGAATGTACCCCTTATGAATACGGGTGGAATACCACCTCCACATAGACATATAATTCATTCTGAATAGATATATTTCATTGATAGTTACTGTTATGGATTTAATTTTTATATATGATATTTTTGGTATAATTATTTTTATATAATTATAATATAATATCATCTTTATTAGCTTACTATATTTTTGAGAATAGTAATGTATCTCATGTATATGTGTGGCATGCCCCATCCACAATGCAATGTGAATCAATTTTCATTTTTAGTTTACATGTATGATAAAAATAACATTTAATGAATATATGTGATATTAATATAATACTAATTATTTGTAAAAGGTGAATTATTATTTACATTTATTTCGTTCATTCCATGAAAAATTGAGACAAAATATTCATGTATACATACGACCTACCATCTACATGAACAATATAATTCATTTTCATATCCCTCTCGTTTATTAATGAATCTAAATATGATAAATTAATATATTTTATATTAATATATTAATTCAAATTATGATGACTATGGAACCATGATCAAATTAAAAGGACCCGAACAACGTAACAACAATTCTCATGAAAATTTAAATATTTAACACTAAAAATTAATGATTTTAATAATAAAGTATTATTAAATTGTCATTGGAATTATATAAGTTTATAATATATAATATTATGTATATAAAGGTTATTTATATAAGTTCTTATAACCACTCAATTTATTATATAGAAGGTTATATCAGTTGTTAAGTAAGTCAAACATGATGTATGATATTTTTGGTTCAATCTCAAACGAATCGAGATAATCTCTGTTATATTTTCCATCAATATAAATTATATTATAATTTTCTAATAAAATCAGTTATTATTATTATATACAATGTATTTCTATATAAATCGTTTTTTTGTTATTTTTTCTCAAATTATATAATATAGCGAAGGTATGTTTTTAATGAAAACCTATATTAATTATCTCTTCCGCCAGAAAGGCTTTTTCATCAAAATCCATATTTTTATATAATATTAAAACGAATATTTTTAGTAAAATAATATTACTTTTTGATGTTAATTTTACCCATTTTATACTTTTTATAATTTTTTAGCGTAATTTTCATAATTTTTTTCAAATGATATACATTAGAAACTTTAACAAAAATGTTAAAGGAATTGTTGTTTTAACATACAAAACAAGAATTGAATTTACCACAAAAATGATTGTTTAATGGATTAAATAATCTATTACAAGGTTACAAGGTTAGTTTCAATGAAATTTGTTTCCTTAATTTTTTTTAGTTTTTTAGTTTTTAAATATTTTATTTAAACATGAAAATGGAATTTTCTTGATGAAAAATTCTAGTGATCTTTTATGGAAATATTTTCATCTATGATAACTTCATTTAATGTTACCAATGCATGACCTAGTATATTATCCCATGATACCATAATTATGATTTATATAGGTTGTTTTTTGTTTTGTAGATGAAATATCTATATAACCCATTATATTTAATACACGTTAAGTTAATATGATTGTTTGTATAATCTTGTGGAATATATGAGGAATGATCTTTGATTATATAATGGGTTGTATTGGAATTATATATCCCTCCGATGAAATGAGTTATCATTAATTTTTTATGAGATCAAAGGGTACAAAGTAGTTTATACCATTCATGAAAGATGATAGACAAGATGTTATCCCAATCTTAAAAAGATTACATGAGAGGATATACAAATCCTAAAGCAGGTACATGTGGTGTTAACCCAATGCTAACATGATATAAATTTATTATTTGGTATCTATGATATAAAA
This sequence comes from Viscum album, assembly GCA_963277665.1. Taxonomy (NCBI): domain Eukaryota; kingdom Viridiplantae; phylum Streptophyta; class Magnoliopsida; order Santalales; family Viscaceae; genus Viscum; species Viscum album. The sequence goes on from OY728160.1 coordinate 610,627,990, forward strand.
TAAATATTATTATGATTATTCCTATATTACGCTAGAATTCTTTTTCATAAGAAAATGGAATTCTCTTGCTGATTATGTTATTTGATTCCTTTATGATACATGTCTTATGAACTGCTTTGATTTATTAAAAATTATTATGATAATAATATAAGATATACTGGGTATGGTTACAAATTTTTTTTATCTTATTCCCAAACCATTTTTTAATTTTATGCATACGTGAATTATATCTTCCTTTTTAAAACATACTGACAATATTAGCTCGCCCATTCTATTGTTTCCTTATATATGTTCGTTAATTAAGGTTTAAAGTATTTTATATCTATGAAGGGTTCTAGTTATGAAGAACACAGTTGGATATAAGGTTTATATTTTATGAAAAACATATTTATGTATTTATGTATCCAATTTAACTAATCTAATATGATTATTGGACGGACTGTAATGTTATGTACTGAATATTTAGATAATAATTGCAATATTCTTGTTTGAAATTTATGTGTTTCTATTGTAGGAATTGGAGAAAGGATTATTTACATTTGGAAAATTTTTTGACAAAACATTTTTTAGAAACATTAGGGTAATCCTACATATAAGAAAACATCATAAGTTGTGGTAATGAAATTTTGTGATATTCCAAGAAAAACAACCCTTTCTGGATATTATCAAAAGTTGTGGACTTGACATGGATAAATTTTGGGGATATGAATCCAGGATGTGTTAGTAATGTATATATTGGACATAATTATGGATTATAGTGAGTGTAACATTACTATTAACCTATTTCAATAGTCTCGGGGATACAGTTAGGTTTAATTAAATGATTTTTATGAATAATTATGAAGTATTTGAATATATGACCACCATGAAAAAATAAGATAAATGTAAGGTGTCATAGATTAAAATTAAATATTGATGAATTAGACATACATCAAATTATTTTTCATTATTATGTAGTTTTCCCCTAATTATTAATTATCACATTTTCCTTCTAGAATTAGTCAATTGATGGAAGATAACAGAACTATGATATTATTGAGTGTAATAAAATTTAAATCATTTTTCTCCATTGGAAAATAATTCTATGGGATATATTATTAAAAATATTTTATATATTCATACAAAAATTTCTCAATCCAGGAACCATAATGATCTATCAAATGGGCAATGTAGGGAAAAATGTTATTTTAGGTTCTTTATAAGGAAACATCAAAAAATTTATGTGGGTCTTCTTGTACACTAGTTACCACAAAATTAAACAATACCATATAATATATATTTCTAATTCTCTAGTTTTTAGATAATAAAAAATTAATTTTGGATTTATTTTATTTCAAAATTAACAAAAATCAGTATTTTATTATCCTGAGGAGCATGAGGCAATCTGAATAACTTGAATCTATCATTTGGGATGACATTATATGGTTATCTTTTGAAAATTTATTTCCTAATAATATTTATATGAATATTAAAGAGTCTCTTAAGATAATTCTTATTGATAATGATTCCATTTATAACTCCAATTAAAATTATAAAATAATTACGAGATATTAATTTACTATTATCAATGAATAGGAAAACAAGATTGTTCAATTCATCAATTTATTAAAACTGTGTCTCCAAATTTATTTAACCATAAGATATAATAGTAGTCATGAAGAAATAAATTTTTTTGATACCATGGAAAAAATGGGTATTAGAGATTCCCATTAATTTCAGGTTATTAAGAAGAAAATAAAGATGGATTTTAGTGGAATTTGTAATAATAAAAACTATAATGGGAGGAAGATAAACCATCCACTATGATTGACGTGAGGAAGGATCCATGGATAAAATTAAAATAATTAGAATATAAAATTATTTATGTTTGAAAAATATTCTAATAAATAAAATGAATATCGATTTGATGGGAAGAAGAAAACCGATTATTGAAAAAATGGCTAGAGAATACACTACACACAATTAAGTGATTCAAATGAAAATAGTGTAAGCAATATTCCTACTAGTGAATGTATCCAACTATTAAAAGAGATGATATATATCATCAACTTTTTATCCAAGAGAATAAGCGAATTAAAATTCAACCATTATTTCCACTGTGAATTGAAATAATTAAGTTGTTTAATGTTGCAACTACAATTAAATATAGAGGATCAACTACCTTATATAATTTTAGATCTCCCAAATATTTTATATCAGAATAATATTATAAGGTTATAAAAATATATCCCCAATTATTAGCTGTTGAGTGATAATTGTAAAACCCTAATGGAATGATGATCACATATCATTTATCTGATTTGTCTTTCATTGAATTTATAAGGAATGTGATCCCTTGAAATCTCAATATACTACCTATAGACGTATTTTATTTTTTTCTTCGGAATGGATTGGATTTCCTTACATAAAACACATAATAATTTCTAGTGAAGATAAGTCACATTTAATATTCTAAATCAAACATTGATTTAATATCAATAACATGATAATTATGATATTCTAATAGTAATTACATCTATGTTATGGGTCATTTTTTACATTTAAAGGGGATACCATCTCATTAGTTTAGGGAGATAACTAACATTGAAGGTATAATAATTTCATTACAATTTTTTGAATTTATTATTGAATAGTTTCACATTCTTCCTCTAAACCATGAAGATTAATTTTCAATAAAAAATATACAGGGTTCCATACCAATTTTCAATAATTTATATAGAATATCCTAGATTGTGTTGCATGAATTGAAATTTAACTCCATGTGAATATTGAAAATGGAATCATTCAGCTAAATCAATCACCTTGGTGTGAACCTATTATTTTTTTATGAATAAATATGGAGTAATGAGACTTTTCTAATCCTATAAGAAACATAAAAAGATAAATATAAATAATATGTATCCACTATTAAGTATTGATGTTTTTTTCGATCTATTATGAGGAGATTAATAATTTTTCTAAGATTGAACATTGATCAACATACTATTATTAATGGAACAAAAGTGAAGAAAAACTGTATAAAACCATCTGTATGAGGTATGAACTCTATCTATTTCGAGTGATTCCATTTTTGTCTTATGAATTACTTAACTATAATTATGAAATTAATGAATATATTCCTAATAGATTATATTGATTTTTTTTGTGGTATCTAATCATAAAATTCTTATATATTCTAAATTCATGTAATAACGTGATGATATATTGTGAATTTTAATGAAGGCCTAAATTTTGGAAAAGTTTTATTATGAATTTTTTAATACAGACTTGTTTGACAAAAAATCATTTTTGTGTTATATAATCTCAAAAGTGGGTATATCGGTGGACCCATCAGAGATGGATGATATTGAATTTTAACAAAGACCAACCACCTGTATTAATATCCATAGTATCATGGTTGTAAAAAGTCTTATAAACACATTCTGTATAATTTCATATAGATGAATAATCCACTCAACAATATATCTTATAGGGGACCCAAGTCCTTTAGGATAAATGAATTGAATGAAAATATCAATGATCAAAAGAGACTGTAATTTAGTGGCCTTATGATGACATAAACATAGTTTATAGAATTATTTAATATATACATTCCCGAATCAAAGAAGGGAAATGGATTCATCTACATGTAGAATGATATGGTTATAGGTTATACCTCATTGAATTGTATGTTTAATGAGTAAAACTACCAAACTCTTGATTTTTAGTGAGTTGTTGTAATTTTGTATAAAATATATATAGGCATTATATTTATAGATAAATTTATGCCATATATACCATCTAAAAAATATTAAATTATATCTTCATGCAGATAGAGTTGAATAAGTTCAAGAGAAGATGGTTAGAGTTTATTAATTATTATGAATTATAATTAAATTACCGTAATGGAAATGTGAATATGGTGGAGAAAACATTTATTAAAAATGATCACACTATCTTTTATATGATAAAGATAAAAAATATCCAATATTTCATGATTCGTAATGGAGGAATCAGGAGATATTCATGGAATTGTAGAAATAATACCATTCCCAAATTTGTGTTCCACCAACTATAAAAGTTAATATTAAAGAGGAATACTAATAAGTTTCAGATCAATAAATGATGGTGAAAAATGTCCTAAAGTTTAACCTTTACTATAATGGAATGATAAGGTTTAGGAACCATTTATGTGACCTGAAAAAAAATATTTTAAGAATGAGATTTTAGATGAATCTCATTATCAATAATTCTCTATTCATCCTAAATGTATGAAGATGTATAGAGTTATTAATGGGAATTTATGATGGGAGGAAATTAAAATAGATATTTCAGAGTATGTATCTAGATTCATGGTATGTGAGGAATTCATGGTTGAGATATGGAATTTTATAGGGATTTCACAACCCAAATCAAAACATAATAAAAATGGGAAATCATTTCCATAGACATTTTCCTCATACTCCCGAAGACATCTAAAGGCCATGATGTTAATTGGTTCATAGTTGTAAGCCTTATAAAGTCTTAACACATCATTAATAATAGAGAATATTTAGCCCTTTATAATATTTCCCATATATTCAGTATGGAACTACTAAGTTTTAATGTATTGCCAAATTTTATTGAATCTAATCAAGATCATATATTTACCTCAACGTTCTGGAGAAATTTTCAGTAATATTTACATATGTAGTTCAATTTTATTACTTATTACAATCCATAGAAAGATGATCAGTAGGATTTAGAAATTGAAAACCTAAATGACATACTGTGATATTTTTTAGTGGATTTCAAATATAGTTGGGGTCAATACCTCTCTCTGGTCTAATTTTTTAAGATATTTTAGTTAAATATTTACAGACACCATTATGAATACCCTTATAGAAATAAGTGTAGTGCCCCAAAAATTGTGATGGGGTTAGAGAAAAAAATACATTATGACTTTCGATAGCTAAAGGAATGGTAGATATTTTTTAACCCTTTACATAAGAAATTAACTATGCCTGAATTCGAGATAAATGATATACTCAAAGTATTGGTTAAAATTTGTAATTTGTAGTTGGTGAGAAGGTATTCCTATGAATTTATCCACAAAATATGGTTATGTGATTTTGAATATAAGGAAATATTTAAAAACTATGTTAATCTTATAATAAATCATTCATTAGTTATATATTATAAAGATATATTTATTAAAAAACTATTAGTGATTTTTTGTAAAAGGAAACGAATTATTTCGAATGAAATTAGATTTTCATCCATTATATGATTTTATTTAAAATATTTTGTTTCAAATAATTGTATATTAATGTTAAAAAATGAATTTTATTTTTCATTACACATTTCAAAATTATTTTAGGCTGAATTTTGGAGAATTTTTTAAAAACATTGTTCTTTCAATAAATAGAGAAAAAATCATCTTTTTATTAAAATATATAATTTATTATGTATTTAAAATTTAAAATTATAATTTCTAAGATTTAAATATTAAATATATATTTTTTATTAAAAATAAAATAATAGTATTTAGCTAGAAATTTATTCACGAAATTAGTAAAAAAAATTATAATTGAAAAGGTAATTGTTTGGAAAAATCATTTTCTTTGAGTTCTATGAGATTAAATTTATGTTAAATTCTTTAACATATATATGTTTAATATTATAAAATAGATTAAATTTTTTTAATCTATAGATCCCAAACCGTTAAGTAGGACCCCTTAATTTTTTGTTAATATAAATACAATCTTTGGTAACTTTTTTAACCAAGGAAACACATAAATTAGGTAATCAAACATTAAAGTAAAATTATAAGGACTAAAAAATGAACCTAAAAAATTATTAAAAAAATATTTTATGATTATATATTTTCTATAATCATCTGCTGTCCTAAAATATGACCATTCTCCATTTGGTTGTGGTTATGAGATTTATAATATTTTCTTTCTATAAATTTAAATAATATCACACTCTTGTTTTTAATAACTATCATATTTTCAATATACATATTAATATATGAAATTTTCATTTTAAATTAGTATTTGTAAATCTAAAATATTTACATTCAAAATTTTAATTACTTTTTATTTTTTAAAAATACCCTATTACCTTAAAAGAGTATGCAATGATAATTTCATATTTATATAATTAATGGAAAAATAAAATAATTTATATTAAAAGAATTAAAATTATTGTAATTTTAAACCATTAATTTCATTTAGTAATATTACAGATAAATATGAAATTTTAGTTATGTATTTAATGATAATATGTAAATTTAATTTTTTTCCCAATCATATAAATTTCAATGTATATAAATAGTTCTAAAATTGACATTATTGAAATTCAATGAAAATATTATTTATTAAATGATGTAAATTTCTTGAATACCTTATATTCATAATAGGTAGTAATTATATGGTTTAGGACAATAATTGTGATCTGTTAATGGGATTTTATTTCCAATTACTTGTATAATCGTGCCCGTCATTGTGTAATATTTTTAATCATTGTAAATGTGAAAAGGGTTATTTTGGGAAAAAATAGAAAAGGGTAAATATGTGATCTAACCATTTCTAAAGTTTATTAAATGAAAAGATTATTAATCATACTCAAAATATAATAATATTATTTCCATATGGTGTTATGTTGACATCACAATAAATTTATATTAATTTAATGTTTTAATAAATTCCAAAAGTGCCCCACCATTCTCTTATAAAAGGGAACCACATATTTTCAATTCATAAAAATTAAAAACCCATTTGGTTTAGACCATATATTCATAGGTCCCATCATAAAATCCATCCCAAAATTCTATAGTCATAAATTTGGGTAGAATATCATTATTATAGATCTTATGGGGCTGTTTAAATGTTATTTTCCCAAGAAGATGAAGATAAAGAACGTTCATGAAGAGTTAGACACACGGTAGGGGACCACAATTTAAATAACATATTTTCAAGTTACAATTTAAACACTTTTTATTACAGATCCATATTTCATAACTTTTTTTGTTTAATAAGGAAATAGAAAAATTGTAATGACTATTTTAGGTCTATTTCAACTTTCATTCATTGGTTTTGAAAACGTTTCTTTTCAAAGAATATTTTGAAATTGTTTACAAAATGATACAAGGAAAGTTCTATTTCAACACAGATGGTGAAAATTACATTCCAATTCTAATTAACTGTTATATTCTTTTTCAATTCCGTTATATGAATTCTTATTTTCATGAAATAAAAACATTATTTCAACATATTCTGTTTATTTTCAAAAAAAATTTTGAAAACAAATTTGTATATTAATATTAGATTTTTTATTACGGGTGAAAGGAATATATTTATGAGTGTGATGAAAGAAATTTAAAATTTTTATATTGTATGATTATTCTATCATTCTGAGTAATTATAATGATGATTGGTGGATCCATTATTAACCAATGACATGTGGTTACATTATGAACCAATGGTATGTTGTTTTGTGATAAAATATGTACAAGGGGGTCAATGAAAACCCTCTAATGCATTGGGTATGGAAGTTGACTGTATGGTATTTTAATTTTTGAGAGACATTATAAGGGTGATATATAAATCATGTCCAATGTTACCTACGTGATTAATAATTGATTTCTATGGGTTTTTTCTGGGAATCTTATGATTTTTTAATACATGATAATAATATTATTCTTAAAATAAAGAATATGGTACACGTCAAGGCGAAACTATAACATTGTAAAATATTGTCATTAATTTTTCATGATTTCAATGAAATCATTATGAATTTTATTTTTGATTTAATAATTTTTATCAAATATTTTTTAAATCTACTTCTAGAGAATGTGATTCATAGGATGGAAAATTTATACTTTAATCCGAATAATTATTTAGAAAAGGGAATAATTTTTATGATTATTCGATGACTAAACCTCTATTTGTCTATTTATATATACCTTACTGATATTTTAATACTCATTACATGTTTAAAATAATAGAAAAGGTTTTATAATGGGTAAGGGATATGAAGAATTCATGTTGAAATTTTTGAATATTTTTAATGGAAATATAACGTATTTATTATTAAATAGTTTATATTATCAAAAAAATGGTTTATAATTAGAATATTAAAATGTTAACATATATTTTTTAGATTGGAGTTTTGAAAAATATCTACAAAAATATAAACCTAAAAAACTATGGGTTTGTACGAAAGTGAATTATATTTTAAACTCACTATAATATGTATTGTTTAAGGGGGGCCTTCATATTCTGATTCGAAGAAAGGTTTAGGTAACTACAGAGGTTAGTATAATGTTTATATAATACCCTAAAAATATGTTATGTTATGTTCATATTGAAATGATATAGTATTTTAATATTTCCTTTCCACTTCATCTAAACATTGAATGTCAGAATGGTTTTCAATATAAATAAGAATTGAGATGATGTAGAAATGAAATTTGGGGATGATATCCTTTTAGATATGAAACATGGAATGGTTTGAATTATAATTGTTTCATTAATGGATCAGTTTGAAAAAGATACAAATGATGTTGGAATATATGAGAGAGAATCCATATCTACTGTAGAAGAGTATGATTATGGTATAGAATTTTATGAAACAATATCCCCCAACATTCAATGGATTTTGTGGCCATGTGATATCTAACAGATGGATTAATTCTTTACAGAATATATTAACTGTCATGGGTGGTTCAAAAAATAAAAAGTGATGAATTGATATTTATTGTTTGAATGTCAAGGAAATGAATTGTACTAAATGGATAATAATTACAATGAATGTGATGAGATGTATAGTTTGGAATGGTACGAAATTATGACTATCTTCATTGAGAAATGTCTTCTTAAGGATTTTATAATTAGGATAGAAGTAAATTCCTGGAATTGAGATAAAAGTAGAAATATTTAGTGGGTGTGTATGAAGATAACATTACCCATTTATCCTGGCATGATGCCCCTACCCATCCCACAGGGCCTGGATGTGACCACCCCAAGCCCCTCTTCTAAAGCCCTGAGGTTGGTGACTAGCACATGAAGCCTTTTCTTGAATAGGAAATGTATTTCCATAGAGATATCTACACACACGAAAGGGAAACGGAGGTAAAAAACCAACCATAGTAAGGTATAACCATGAGATTAATTTACAAACACAAGTACAACTATAAAATGAATATATTGGGCTAGAATACAATCCCTAGAAACTGAAATGAATATAAACTGATATCGCATCTTCCATAGAGCTCTACCTAGAGGTTACTAGCGATAACTATGAAGTCAAATAAGAGGATCTCAACAGCTCCAATCGCAACAAGCTCCATCAAATCCTGAACCTCCAATGTCTTCCTCATAGCATTATCAGACTACACAGGACACACACGTATAGGAGGATCCAGCGAAGGGGAGAGTATAACAACTAATTAGGGGACCCCAATAACCCAAAAGGTATCACATTAATTCCTAAAGGAATATATCACATGAAATACAATAATGGTTATATCAGAAGAATGATCAATATCATGACGGACATAGAAAAAGAGAGAGCTCACTCTAATAGTATAACATCGATATCACTGGTATAGGGATATTAAGTCGTAATGCCAGATCATCTTATCCATAGTAACTCTACTGCTGATCCATATAGGTCACGGTATGCTGACCAGTATTGGTTGCTAGATGTTGACCCATATTGGTCGCTCGTGCTGACCCGTATTAGTCGCTTGTGCTAACCTATATTGGTTACTGGTGCTAACCCGTATTGGTCACTGGTGCTAACCCATATTGGTCGCTGGTACATAGGTAGGGATGATTAGTCTTACAGCTAGATTATACTACTCTGTAGTTTCTGATGCTGACCAGTATTGGTCGTTCTTCTTCTTCATGTCACAACAAGACCCTGGATTCCCACATGAAGTAAAAGTGATCTCATGAAGACAATGTTTCTCAATCCATTGGTCATATTTCAACATTGTACGAAGTCCCGAAAAAAGAATACCCAAGGTATCACCCTCTCACAGGGGTACCAAAGTGACAGACGATGCGTCGATCAAACTCCTAGTCTATGGATATGTACAATTTTGTAAAAACGGCCTAGTTAGATTAAAGTCGAATCTATCCCAGGTCGCACATCAAACTCTGTAAAAACTCACTTAGAGTATCACCAATGTATTTCCCTATCACAAAGGTCCTTATGCCAGAGACGATGCATCGATCAGACGCCTGGTCTGTTAGTTACACCCTTTTCTATGAAACGAGGGTGATCGAAACTCAGTTCATGCAATCTCGATCAGGCCCATGGGAACATGCCAAAAGGACCACATCCCTATAGAAGTCACAATGCCACTGAAAACATGTCAAATAGACACCTGGTTCGTCGGTTGGAAGCATTTTTTTGGGAGCCGGTTGGGTCTAGGCCCGATCCGACCCGGTCAGGCTGGCCCGACGCAACAGGTCACGAGGTCTACCTGATTCTGCTCAGGTTCATCGCGTTAAGGGTATAACTGTTCACTGGGTTCTTCCCATCGAGGTTTGTCTAGCTGGTTCGCGGTATCGTGGGTTAGTTGGCTCGGCCCGCCAGTTGGGGCTTGGCCCTTCCACGCTGGCTCGTTGGCCACATATCCGGCCTAGCTCAGTGTGCCGCAGGTCAGGCTTGCTGGGCCGGTCCCCCATAAGGTGGACCACATCCCTTGGCTAGTCCATCATATGTGGGGCCAGTTTATCTGATAGGGGTCATCCGGGTGGTTGACCGTTCCAAGACGACGCGATGCCTCCCCCACCTGCCACTTCCCACTGGTCGTGGTTGTTGCCGCCGACATCCCCTACGAGAACCTCCCTTCTCCTACATGGCTAGCTCTGGCCACCGTGGCATGTGATGTCTTCCCGCCTTCCCACCACCAGTGGTCAGTTACTACAGGCCTCCTCCGCCCACCAGTGGTCGTCGCCAGCACGGTGCACCTGTGCTTCTTTTAGCGGGCCACCAGACGTCCTATGGTGGTCTATTCTTGGTGAGGTCTATACCTACGAGCCTCCCGGACTACCGCCATCATAGTGTGACCCTCTATCTTATGTTTCCTTCAAAATTGAGGAATGTCATCCCCAAAGAACTCAACATGAACAAAGCGGCAGAGGGTTCATGCCTTTTTCGTTCATTCTGCACCCTCTGCATTAAAATGAAAACAATAGAGAGAATGTTTATCTAACGTTAATGATTAAATAAACTCATTTCAATAATTTTAATCCAAAACCAAACATAAACTACGGTCTTGTGAACTATTGGGGGTGTCTCAGTTGCGTTGGGTGTAGAATCCATGTTAGGTGGAGTCATCGGTGTTTGTCATTCCTAGAATGTTGCTGCCTGAGCCTTCTTCCTCATTCGATAGATATTGCCACTTGACATGGTCAGAGTTTCCTCACTTGAAGAAGTCATGCCAAAAACCCACCCCGAGCTCCATTTAAATAGGAGGGGGAAAGGTGAGTAACACACTAAGGATTTAATGAGGTTTAATTAAGGAATCATACCTTTAATTACTCAATGGTGCAGTTTCAAAAAAAGGTGAGTCAAGCCATTAATTGGCTTGAGAAGTCAAAGGTCACAACCACTACCACTCATCTATTTGAGAAAGATAAATAAAATAACTTGTTGTGTTTTTTTTATTTTTCTGTGAAGTCCAAAATTAATCATTTTCTCTCGACCTACTTCAGTTGAGGTAAAGCTTCCCATAAGAAAATCCTAGTGTTGTTGATTCAACAATGACCTCAAATTTTTAATCAGAGAACAAGTTCAAAAGATATCAAACCCCACATATATGATTACTAAACATACCATAAAAAATGTTCAGAAATTTACTCCGGGCACACCTGGCATCAGAATCACAGAACATCAATTTTTGCAAACACGTAAAAATTAAAAATAATTAAATACAATTTACATGGAAATTTTAGATATTTAAATTCTCCCCACCTTCGGGATTTACGTACCTGAAATACAAACAAGGAAACAAAAAATGTGGGGTACTAGGTATGCATATGAGCCTCTCACTCCCATGTTCTCTCCTTGAGATTCTCGTGCTTCCACAGAACACACATGAGATGTATTGACCACCCAGGAAGGATCATCTCTAGTAGATCCTCTATCTATTTCAGGTACTCCACAAAATTCACCCCGTTGTCAATCTACATCTCTCCCTAGTTGATCACATGAGATTGGCCATTCCTGTATCTTATCAGCTAGGATACATGGAATATTTTTTAAACCCTATCTAACTATGGTGGTAGTGCCATGCAGCACAAAACCTTTCCAATTCTCAGAAGTATAAAAATATTCGGATAAAACTCAATGAGATTTTACCACCTTTGAAAAATCTCCATACTCCCCGTCGAGGGGAGACTCACCACGATACATGGTCCCCCTCCTGGAACTCATGTGATCTCTATCGCCTATCATCACAGGACTTCTTTCGGCTCTGTGTAGTCTTCATCTTCTCTTGGATGACCTGCACCTTCTTAGTGGTTTCATGTATCATCTCTAAGCCCACGAGTGCTAGTTCTCCTGGATCTATTCTGTATAAGGGTGAATTTCATGGCTGTCCAAACAACGCCTCAATAGGGGACATGCCAATGGTGTTTTGATAGGTTCTATTGTACTCTATCTCCACCAAGGGTGGGTGGTCCTCCCAACAATGACCAAAATATAGTACATCATGCACGAAGCATGTCCTCTATTGTCTGGATGGTCCCATAATTATGACCATCTATCTACGGGTGAAAATTTGTTCTCAAGTGAAGATGAGACCCGAAAACCTCCTATAATCCTTTCCATAACCAAAATGTAAAGCATGCATCATGTTTGGAGGCAATCGTCAAAGGAACTTCATGAATTAGCACAATATATTGAATGTAGAGACGTCCCACGCTCTCTACCAAACCCTTCTCTAGAATTGCAAGGAAGTGGGATGACTTGGTGAGTCAGTCTATGATCACCTTGATGGTATTGTCCCATTTGGACATATGTGGTAACCGTGTCACAAATTCCATCGATATCCGTTCCAACTTTTACTCCGGTATCTCTAGGGGTTGGGTCAGGCCTGTTGGTACCTGGTTCTTATCCTTCACTTGCTGGCAAGTGAGGCATCTAGAAACAATCTCCACCATAGATAACCTCATTCTTGTACATCAATATAGATACTAGAAGTCCTGATACATCTTTATCACTCCTGTATGTACTACCAAATGGGTTGTATGAAACTCTCTTAGTACCTGCTCTCGTAGTGACACTAGTAGAGCTGTGTGTCCTCTAAAAAGGATAGTGTTCCGTACACCTTTAAATTATTTTTCAGGTGCATGGACAATGGTTATCAGAGAACATGTAGTTTCATAGATATTGTCTAAGAGTTGTGACCCTCTTACTCACTAAAGGAGTGGAGGGGAAAATACAATCGACTGGATGTAGAGTGTCTTATCTTTATCCACGTAGGATATCTGAAGCGAGGATACCTGCTCTGAAGCATCGTTCAGTTTGTGTGATTTCCATCTCCGGCTATGTGAATCTTCCACTTTTTTCACCTTCCTAGGACTTTAGACTATCCGAAATTCATATTCCTAGATTAACTCTAGCCAATGTCACTATCTCATATTTTGATTATTCTGTGTGAAGATATATATATATGTGACAATTATGGTCTGAGTAAACAACGAACAACTCTCCCATTTAGTAGTGTCACCACATCTTCAGTGCGAAGACTATAGCAGCCAACTCCATGTCCTGAGTCACATAATTATTCTCATGAGGCCTTATCTATCATGAGACATAATAATTTACTACATCATCCTGCATTAGGATGCAACCGAGTCCGGCCCCTAATGCATCCCAATAAACCACGAAGTCAGTTCCCTCATTCGGAAAGATTTGGATGAGAGAATTGGTCATGCTCTGCCTTAGATGTTGAAAGCTCTACTGGCAAGTCTCTGACTAGAGGAAGGGTTTCTCATCATATTCAAGGTAGTTAGTGGTGCTACTACGCTGGGAAAATCAGGTACAAACCTCTGATAGTAGCCTACTAATCCAAGGAATCTTTGTACCTTAGTAACACTTCTTGGTGGATCCCAAGAAAGTACAGCCCCGATCATCACTGGATCCACTGCAACTCTATCATTGATGATGATGTGTCCCATGAAGTGGACATTTTGTATCCAGAACTCACACATATAGATCTTTCCATGTAACTAGGGTGCCTAAAGTGTGTCATGAACTATCCTCTAGTGTACAACGTTCTATTCCTCGTACATTGAGTACACCAAGATGTCATCGATGATGACAACAAAAAAAAGAAATATTGGTATGGATGGAAGATCCAATTCATGAGCCCAATGAACACTGCTGGAGAATTGGTGATGCTGAAAGGCATCACCATGAACACATAATTTCCATACCAATATCTGAAGTGTATCTTTTTTACATCTTCACCCACACATGAAGATGGTGATAGCCTAGGCAGAGGTATATCTTTGATAACCACATTGATCCTTTCAACTAATCAAATAGATTCTAAATCCTAAGAAGATGATATTTGTTCTTCCTTGTCACCTGTTTTAGGTGTCATAAGTCGATGAATAGCCTAAAACATCCATCTTCCTTCATGGAAAACAACACTGGGGATTCCAAGGGAGAAACAGTGGGCCTTACAAATCCATTCCTCTGTATGTCCTCTAACTGTACCCTTAGCTCCCAGTGCTCCACAGTGGCCATCCTATTTTATAGTGTAGATATTAGTGATGTTCTTATTTACATGTCAATGTGATAGTCTTCCTCTCTACAAAGAGGTTGTCCAATGACATCTTCTGGAAATAAGTCCTCATACTTGTCCACCACTAGTGGGAACTGGGTACTCGCCTCATCCAACATGTCGAATTTCATGCAAGCCAGCTGATATATAATTGGTTGCACCCTCTTAAGTTCTAGTACATATCGTGATGCTAAATTTTTCTTCTCACCATCTAAGGAAAACTTCCCAACATCTCTGCACATACATCAGACTATATGTCACAAGAAGTCAATCAATGTGTGAACTGATTATAGTCGGTCCATGCCTAGGATGACATCGTAGGGATTCAACGACGCTAAAAGAAGATCCCATATGAAACTATATCCACCGAGAGTAAAATTAAACTATCAGAACTAGTGTGTGATCAATGAATCTCCTCTTGTTAGAGTATCGTAATGCAAATGTTGAACTAAAAGCATAGTTGGACTATTAGAGTCCCAAACTAAGTCTGTTATAAAGAATGAATTTCAAGAACCTGTGTCGATAAGCACATATGATAAAGTAGAGATGATAAAAATCATACCTAGTATCATCTTAGGGATGCCACGATCATGAGCCTCTACTACATGTAGTAGGGACTTTCCCCATCCACCTGCTCCCTGATCTTATGGGGGACCACCTGAGGGTGGTGGTGGTAATGCCTAGTGACCCTGACCACCTCCAATTGTGTGTCCTGCTCCCCTGCCTCATCCACCGCCAAGATGACACTCATGCTCATGCTGCTACCTCTACCTTGGGGGCCCCTCCACCATCTTCCAATCATCTGTGCAGGGAGTCGGAAAGTAATGAGCCGCGTGACCCTGTCCATCGCAGGAAAAACCGAACATGACTCGATGGGGGATCCCCCAGCCCCTCACCTTGGACCCTACGTACGGGGGTAACCCTCTAGAAGGTCTATCCCACTTTTTCTTCTGCATCATCTATCTACTTCTAGCTGATGATAACACTATTACCAGTCGTCTGGTAGGGGCCCTCACTATTGGTTTTTTCTGGGCATGGAAGCTCTCCATCAGCAATGCTCGCTCTATCACCCCAGCATGCGTCAAGATGCTGAGAGAAACTCGTATAGCTCTAATCTCTCGTCGGAGCCCTTGATCCAAGTTTTTGGTCCTAAAATAAGGTTTCGATAACATGTTTTTGTATTATCAGGAGAGTTCAGTAAATCTCATCATGTACTAAGCCACAGATTGGCCACCCTACTACTAATGTAGCAACTCATGAATATGCCCAGAGCATAATTTCACTAGCAAAAACACCATCCTGAAAAGGTTCACAATGTCCGACCAGGTGAGGTTAGTATCCTCATCCACTTGGAGCATCATGCTCCACCATCGTCCTACTGAGCCCTGAAGAAGGCTAGCAGACAAGATCTTCATCTGTTCGGCGGGTGTCACTACTAATTAAAAGACCTGTTAATCCGCCTCAAGCCTATCCTCTACTACATGGGGGTCTGTCTTGCTTCGAATCCTCAAAGGCCTCTATCAATGGAACTTATACAAAGTTCTTAGCTGGCATGTAAGATCCAATTGTAGTACCTGCTACTCATCGGGTTGTGGTGCTGCTTGTACACAACCTGAAGGTGCCATCACTGTGAGTGGTCCCTGTACTAACACATCATCTCTTGGTGGGACACTATCATGATCTGTAAGTGGAATCCTGGCTAGATGTTTTCTTAAAGGCATCATATAAGAGAAAAATGCACTAAAATCAATAAGTTATAACTGGTGATTTGACTCAGTATAGATCAAGAAAACCTTTCGAAACACTAGAAACTGTTGTTTTCATGTAAGGAGTCAAAAAAATTGAATTTAGGTCCCTGATGTATAGATATGTCGCCTGCCAAACCAACACTACAATCCCTGCACTAAAAATTGAACATAATATACTTGAAACCATTACCTCATAAAAAGTAGACTCTTAGTTCTTCTGGTTGAACCGACCACAATTTGATACCACTTCGTCATGACCCTTCCCATAGGGCCTAGATGGGACTACCTGAAGCCCTCCATCCATAGGACAGGGGTTGGTTAATAGCACCTGGAGGCTTTTTCGGAACAGGGAAGTCATTGTCTTAGAGAACTGTAGACACTAAAAAGAAAAATGAAGTAAACAACCAACAAAATTAAGGTATGTCCGTGAGAGTAAAGTAAAACCACATGTACAACTGTAAACTGAAAACAATGGGCTAGAATATAATCCCTATAATGTGAAAGGAAAGTACACTATCACATCTACCCTGAAGCTCTAACTAGAAGGTAGTATATATAATTCAGAATTCGAAGTATCGGATCTCGACTAATCCCATCGCACAAAGCTCCACAAAGTCCTAAACCTCCAACGTCTACCTCAGAGCGTCAGTATTCTGCATCAGACACACACGTGCGGGTGGGGCCGATGAAGGGGTGAACTTAACAACTCGGTAGGGGAACCTGAGACCCCCGAAGGTCTCTTAATAATCCAAAAATGAAAAAAATCACAACAAATATCAAAAGGTTAATATCAATATAATGATCTAAATCATGAATCATGAAGAAAAAGAGACAGCTCATTCTAACGGCATAACATCAAGGTTACTAAGATTGGGATATCTAGTCATAAAGCCTGATCAGTCTATTTATAGTAACTCTACTGCTAACCCGTATTGGTCACATTATACTAGAATATTTTGGTCTCTAGATGTTGACCTGTATTGGTCGCTGGGGCTAACACATATTGGTCGCAGGTGCTGACCCATATTGGTCGCTGTTGCTGACCCGTATTGGTCGTAGGCACTGAATCGTATTGGTCACAAGTTCTGACCTGTATCGGACACTGGTACAGAGGTAGGTGTGATTAGTCGTACAACTATATCATCACACTATAGAGATTCTGAAGCTGACCTGTATTAGTCTCTCTTATTCTCCATGTCATAGTCAGCCACTGGATTCCCACACGATGCACGTATAATCTCCGGAAGACTCTTCTCCTTACGTTTTTTGTCATATTTCATATAGTATGAAGTCCTGAAAAAATCATATTGAAGGGACCTCCCCATCATCGGGGTCCCAGCGTGATTGATGGTGTGTCGATCAGACGCCCGATCTGTGAGATATGGGCACTTCTGAAAAAAGGACTCCAATGGACTCAAGTTGATCCAACCTTGGTCTCACATAAAATAACAAAAAAACTCACATAGAGTATCTCCAAAGGACCTCCTTGTCACAAGGTTCATAATTACATAGTCTACATGTCGATCAGACATCCAGTATGTTAGTTACACCCCATTCCGTGAAACGAGGGTGATTACACCTCGGTCCGGCCCAGCTCAGTCAGGACTGCTGGAATATGTCGAAGGGACTGATTTTCAAAAGGTGTTCCAAAACCACTAACAACGTGTCAAATGGACACCGTATTTTTCAGTTACATGCATTAAATTATTCGTGGGCCAGTTGGGTCTAGGCCTAGTCACACTCGGTTAGGTCGTCCAAATACAACTGGTCGCGGAGTCTTGCTGACCCTGCCCAGGTCTAGCCCAGTTCACAGGGTTCAGTCTGTTGGGGTCGGCCCATCTAGTTCACGGGTCCTGGACGTGGTTGGCTCGGCCTACCAGGTGGGGCTCATCCCATCCGTGCTATCCAGCTGGTCCGTGGGGTCCG
The DNA here is from genome assembly GCA_963277665.1 of Viscum album. NCBI lineage: Eukaryota > Viridiplantae > Streptophyta > Magnoliopsida > Santalales > Viscaceae > Viscum > Viscum album. The sequence goes on from OY728160.1 coordinate 610,646,437, forward strand.
GCCCATTCGTCCAACCCACATTTGACTAAAGAAGGACCATGTCTGCTAGCTAGCCGCGTAGACGTGAAGCCGTTTCATCTGGCTGGGTGGCCGACCGATCACAGCCGACACAGGGTGGTGCCTCCCCCCTCCTTCTATAACCTGTTGGCTGCCACTACTTCCAACAGTGGTGCCTTCAGGCACCAGCCTTCTCCCACACGGCCGGCTTGGGACACCAGTCTCTGGCCACAACAGGGCACTATGGTGTGCTGACATTCCATCTCCTATGACTGGTTACCATGTGCCTCCTTTTCCCACTACCTGCATGGAGTATCTGTGGTTATTTTTATGGGCCACCAGACACACTCTAGTGGTCCGTTCCTTATGTTATTTATACCTATGACCCTCCCAAACATCTGTTGTCACATCGTGATCCTCTGTCTCGCTTTGCCATCAAAATTGAGGAAATATTTCCTCGAAGAAGGCAACATGAACATAAGGGCGGAGGGTCCTGGTGTTTTTCATTTGGCCCACACCATCTGTGTTAACATGATAACAAGATGGATAATATTTACCATACATTAAATATTATATAAACTCATTTAAATAATGTGAAACCAAAAAAACATAAACCCCTACCATGATAATCGTTGGAGGTTTCGTGGTTGTGGTTGGAGGAGTGTCCACGTTGGATGGAGTCGTCGGTGTTCATCGATCTCATATCATTTCCACCCTAGAATTATTCCTCCTTCGATGGATGTCACCACAATACTTCACTAGATTTTCCTCACCTGATGAATCCATTCCAAAACCCCACAACAAACTCCTTAAAAATTGGAGGGGTAATGGAGAGTAATGCATCGAGGAATTAATGAGGTTTCATTAATAAATGGTCCTCTTAATTTCTTAATAGTGCAGTTTTAAAAAAATGAGATTCAAGCCATTAATTGTCTTGAATTGTTAGTGGTATCCATCACTGCCACTCATTAGCTAGAGAAAAAGAAATAAAATAACATCTCATGTTATTTTATTATTTTTCCATAATGTCCAAAATTTAACATTTTCACCAATACTGCTAAATATGAAATGATGCTCCCCTTAAGTTAATTGTGGCACCGGGGATTCAACGGTGACGTCAGAGTTTTAATTTGAGAACCAGTTCAAATGATAGAAAACACCGCATGTGCATTTACTGAATGTACATTAAAAAGATTAAAAATTTATTCTTGGCACAAGGGCTTTAAAACGACGCGCCTTCAATTTTCACATACTCATAAAAATCCTACATAATTAAAAACAATTTACATATAAATTTTTTGTCTTTAAATAAGTACAAAATTTAATCCAAATAATAATTTTAATTTTAATCAGGTTTTTATTAGATTTAAAAAAACTTATCAAATTGAATTTTAATTCTATAGTTTAAAAAGATTTGGGAAAAATGATTGATATGTTAAGAGGGTAGAAATTTAGTTTAATGATGATCATGTATTTCAGGAAAACAAGCATAAGAAAATTTCAAGTTAATAGAGAATGGTTAAGTTTACATTAATAAAATCTAGAGCTAAGATAATCATGTTCCCATAATGTAATAAGCGTGGATAAAAAATCAATTGGTATATTATTTGAAATTGTGGAAAATATTATAATTTTTAATTCTTGGGAATAAGGATCAGTTCTACAAGGGATATAATAAGAAAAATAATGAAAATATGATATTAAGATTCTTTAATTGTAATCAGTTGTGACATTATGATATTGTGTTCTATATGTTAGTTAATCAATATAAAATATGCAATATCTAAATCAAAAGGGTATATAATTTTTTTTTCTACAACTACAGTTTATGTTGTTACATTAAATGAAGTTATAAAAGATAGGTCAATGGCTTATTAAAATTATAACAATATCATTATTGACTCTAGATCATTCCATTCTTTCATTTTTGAAAAATTTAATGTATATGGGGAAAATTAATCCATGAAATTTCGACTGAACATTTTAGAAAAAAACTAGGTTGAAATATTCACGACACCAATATCTATATGAATTTTTTTATTAAAATAAGTGTAATTTTATTTCATACAAGTCTTATTAATATGGCCATGTTATAGTTTGATATTATCTTGGTTATATATTTTATATCAATTTGTCATGATTAAATTTATTTTAGAGCCAAGAATGTGTTATTCAAAGATTTCATACCTTTTATAATATATCATGTTGACATGAAGTTGATTATAAATTGATGTAAATGTTAGGCATATCATTTTTTTGTGAAAAAATATTTTCTTTAGATTTTTTATGTTACTAAAGATAATGAATTCTTGGATTTTATTATGGATGATCTACATGGTTTTATTGTTAATGAAGGGGATGAGTTTACTATTTCAATAGTACTATTAGTCTAGATCAAAACCCACTAATCAAATAGATCTATTAAAAAAATTATAATTGGGATATAAATTACAAGATTCTCCTGATAAGTGCTTCTTTTTTTATATAACATCACTATGGGGTCATCCAATCTTATTTTTTAATAATGAAGATAATTCAAGAGGCCATTTCATTGATAAAATAACAATATATTACATCATTGTTAATAAGATGTACCCTTTTACTCTAATAGAAGATTATTTGGATCATCTCTATGAAGGGTGCTATTTTTCAATGATTTATATCAGGTTGTCTATAATGAAATGACAGTGAAGAAGGAAGAAATTACAAAAACTAACTTTTTTAGTAGATATAGGAAATATGGGTTTATAGTTATACCCTTTGGGTTGTCTAATGAACCAACTATATATATTGATCTTCTGAATATAATTTTAAATGAATATTTAGATATGCTTTTTTCTCCTATTGTGGAAAAAAATTTATATTCAACAAGTCGACAGGATCATGAAAGACACATATATATTTTTTAAAAATAAAAGAAACAGAGTTATGCATTTTATTTACATATATTTAAATTTTTTTGAAATATATTTCTTTTCATTAGAAAAATTATTCCATATATTCCATAACTATTTATCCTAGTGAATCTAGGGTCGTTGAGTAGTTGAAAAGAACAAAAAAAGTTATAGAAATTCATAGATATCTTCTATTAGAGGAATACTATAAGTGGTCTGTTGTATAATTTTCTTGATTTTATATCTTAATATTAATTTAAATACAATAGATATTAATTTCATTTGTATGAATAATTTTAATTAATATTTTTATGAACTAAAAAGGAAAATTTTGAATTATCTTGTTTTGGTCATGTCATCTATAAATGGTTATTTTGTTATCTATAGTGATTCTTCTTTAAAGAGTCTTAGTTGTGTTCAGATGAACAATACATATATAATTTATTATACATAACGGAAAATGAAACCACATTACATTAATTATCTAACACAAGATCTTGAATTAATTTATCTTCTTTTGTATTTAATAATATAGAGGGAGGATTTATATGGAGTAATGTGTAAATTATATACTCATTACAAATGTTTAAATTGTACATTCACACCTAATGAGTTGATCATGAGGTAGATATCCTAACTCAAAAATAATTAAGGTTTTTTATATCATTATCTATAAACATATAGGAAATGAAAAAAAAATCTGATTATATTAGTAAGAAAAATATTTCATCATTAAGATGGTCTGTTTATAATATAACCCTTTTGTTAATGATTAGATTAATTTTGTACTAGAATTTATGGAAGTATGAACTTCCTCTGTTTGGTTTTAGGTGTGTGAATAGTCATCTCTATCAAAAAGAGATAATAAATCACAAAATTAAGATAATGTTTTATAGGAAAACATAGAAATGGTCAGTATGGAAATGTTTCGAAAATTTAAAATTTTTAAGCATGTATTTAATATTCTTAAAAGAGAATATGTTTTCCTTTTGATTTATAGTTGAAGAGGTAATTATTGAGTGATGATCATAGTACCATGTTTCCAGACCACCTAGGTAGGACTATGTTGTACAAATACATTTAGTAGTATTACTAGTTGGATAGAATGAAAATAGATATGGGTGACCTTACCATGAAAAGTTTTACATTTAGTTAGGCCAATACTGAATGAAAATTAAAAAAGTGGATGCTTCAACATTTTCTAATTCCATAGTGTAAATGAAAAAAATTATCCAAGAATGTCTTGGTGGGATTACTGAATAATTATGAAAAATTAACATGGTTTGTGTAAATTCTGATTGACTTACTAAATCGTAAAATTTATTTCCCCTTCAAAATATAATATTCTATGATCAAATTTCCCAACTATATCATTAAGATATAGTTAGATTACATAGAATTCCTCTATCCATTTGTGTTCAACTGTGATCCTAGGTACATATAAGATATATGGAATGCACATCATAATTCATTATGTAATGAAATAAATTTCTGTAATCATTTTCGTCATCAATTTAACAGAAAGCCTGAGTGAATTGTTCAGTCATTAGAAGACATAATTTACACTTGTTCAAGTGGAAATTGTAACGACCCGAAATTTTTAAATAAATTTTGTTTCCTAATTTTATGTGTTATTGTTATACTCAACAAAAATGTTTTATTTGATAAACATGATTATAATTAAAATGAGATCAGTGGGTTTTGACTATTATATAACCATCGGTCAACATGACCGCTGTGAACAAAATGTTTTGATTATTGTCTCTAAATATAAGTAATCTTGGTTAATTATTATAGAAAGAAGATTCGATGGCCTCACCTAGTAGTCTTGGACCGATCGAAGCCCATCTAACAGAGCTTGGGAAGGAGGTAGCACCACTGGGCTTTGCTCTAGATCAAATCCAAGCCGAACTTCATCATGTGAAGCTGGAACGAAATCGCCTTTGTGAGAAGTTCAAACTGATAGAAATTACTACTCGGGCAATGTTGACTGAGCCGCCCCAAGCTTATATCACCCTAGCACACCTTACTCTTAGGTCCTATGCTGGTATTATAAGGGGTTATGTAACGAGACCGTAACTACCTTGTGTAATCCTTGTTTTAAATAAAAATTGGGATTTCGTCTTATGATGAAGTTTATGAATTTTGAAATGACCGGATAAATATAGTATGCATATTTTTGATGAATTTTAGAAAAAGGATATTTTAAATATGTTTATGTAAACCCTAAATAATTAAAAATGTGTAATGATTTTCCAAAAATGGTCTTCTGCAATTATATTCAGTACTAAATTTAGAGTCTAATAAGATCAACTTGATTTTTGATGAATAGTAAATTATGAATAGTGATTTTATGATTAGAATTAGTAATATGACCAAAGGGATTAGTAATCTCACTTAAAGAAAGTTTTAAAATAATATAGGCACCTTGATTAAGTAATGTGATTCAATAAAATAGTTAAATAACGGTTTCATTAATTATTATTCAAGTATTAGTTTTTTCGGGTGAATAGTGTTTTTTAATTAAAAATTTAATTAAAAATTATTAGAAAATTATTTTTTATAAAAATGACTTTATTTTTGAACTCAGAGCATCGATATTATGTTATGGTAATTTTTGGGGTTTTTTCTGAAAAAAATGAATTTTCGATGAATAGTGTTTTTATTTAAAAATTAAATTAAAAATATTTAGAAAATTATTTTTATAAAATGGATTTCATTTTTGAAATCAGAGCATTGATATTTGGTTAATGTAAAATTTTGGGATTTTTCTGAGAAAGTTGAATTTTCAGTGATTAGTAAAAATACAGTTTTAGGGTTTCGGTATGTTTAATGAAATCATAACGGTGTCATGATGATGTCATGAGATCTTTTGAGGGTTGGCCGGACAAGGGTGATGAATTATTGTTTTGGGGGACCCATGTGTCCTAACTCCATGATAAATGACAAGGGAGAGCACATGGGTTTGAGAAAAGCACATGTGAGGTGTCTCTTGGCCATTAATGCCTTGTCCCCTCACTTTCCCTATAAATACCAATCCCTCCTCTCATCCATTCGACTCCCCACTCATTCCCAACGAATTTCTGGTCTCATTACCTCCCAAGGAGTCCTCCCAAGGTGCCCCCAAGCCCTCAAGGTCCCATCCTTTGAGGTTTAAGAGTTACATTTTAAGGTAAGGGATCCGACCTCTCTCTTTCTTTTCAAGTAATCTCTTTTATGTATTTTCTTTTATACTCCATGTTCTTATGTTGGAGGATGTTCTTATATATTCATCCTACTGCCTATTTCATGTTCATATGATGAGAGACCCCCCCTTTCTCTCATCAATTCGTTTATGAATGTTTAAGTGGCGCCGTTAGGCTGCTGAATTTTTAAGGGATTCTTTCAGCTTCCTCGTTTTCAAGTTCTATTTTCATTCAAGTCTTTCATGTTCCTTTTTGTTATATTGGGGTATTATCTCTATATATATCATACTGGACTCTTATGTTCATATGATGAGAGACCCCATTTGATCTCTTCAATTCAGTATTTTGATGTTTTAAGTGGCGCCGTTAGGCTGCCGAATTTTTAAGTGGTTCTTCACCCTTCTCGTTTTGAAGTTCTACTTTCATGTCAATTATTTCAAGTTCCTTTTTGTTATATTGGGGTATGATCTCTATATATATCATACTGGACTCTTATGTTCATATGATGAGATACCCCATTTGATCTCTTCAATTCAGTATTTTGATGTTTTAAGTGGCGCCGTTAGGCTGCCGAATTTTTAAGTGGTTCTTCACCCTTCTCGTTTTGAAGTTCTACTTTCATGTCAATTCTTTCAAGTTCCTTTTGTTATGTTGGGGAATTATCTCTATATCTATCATACTGAACTCTTATGTTCACATGATGAGAGATCCTATTTGATCTTTTCAAATATTTTTTTGTTGAGGTTTAAGTAACGTCGTTAGGCTGCCGAACTTTCATAAGAGAAATCTAATTTTTTTTTTCCTTCCATGTTTTTCATTTCAAATGGTATGTCCCTAAAATTTCATTACCATGTCCAGATGTCCTTCTTATTCTTTTACCCTACTGTTTTATGGATCATTTATGAGTGGGATACCCATGTCCCCTCTCATTTCAATGTTTTCTAAAACCCCGAAACTTAGCCGTTATGCTGCAGAATTTTCCCCTCAAAATGCCTCTCTCTTTTCTCAAAAATTATTTTATGTTATAAAGTGAATACTCAAACCTCTTATTTCTAAAAGGGTATTCACATATATATCAAAATTTTCCATTTTAAATTCTGGTATTTACATACATGAAACCCTCTTTCCCTTTCCGTGGGTTTAAAGTGATGTAAAGATCATGTCTTCAAAGCAGTTTTTAAAATGTTATGATTATGAAATGAAACCCATTTATTTTATGCTATGTGGGTTATTTATGAAATGTTTGATGATGATATATGTGGCTCACATGATAATAAAGGCAAATTTAAGGGTGCGCCCTGATAGCGCTCCAATGCATTGGGTAATGATGTAACCACTAGAGATTACAATTTTCATGATACCTTGGTGAATAACCTTGGTAATTTTCAAATGACACCTTGGGGATGGACCTTGGTGATATGTTCATGATTGTCTATGTTAAATGATGTAGCCACATCTTAAAGTTATGGAAAATGTTATTTTTATTATGAAATGCCTCATGATTTTCTTTCTCATGCCTTAAAGTTCTTTTCATGACTTTATTGATGTATCTCAAGTTCATATGTAAAATGTTTCACTTGTTTCCCTTGTTGGTCCTTCTTCTCACCCTTCCTTTTGATGTACGTCCCCAGGTTATGAGATGCAGTAATGAGCCTAGGGTGAACATGAGGAGAAGCCTTTCAAGTGTTTAAGAAGAATGTTTTTTTTTGTTTCATGTTTTATGTTCCTTGTTTCCAAGACACTAAACCTGAAAGATCCTCAGTTCCGTGTAATGGAATGAAAAGTTATGTTATAAAAAGACGGGATGCTATAGTTGGTATCAAAGGATGGTTTAGTTATTTGTGGAAATTAAGATATGAAAACTCTAGGAGGAACCCTATAGAAAAGTTTAATATAGGAAATATTCCTGGTATTTTGGTGAGTATTGAGTAAGGGGTTGCCAAGCAAATACATCCCTGTCTAGATACGAGCAGGTAGAGGTGGCTCTGGAACAGATGTACATAGGGGTAAAACCCGAAAACACCGCTTTGAGCTAGACTCGAACGGGAACTGGTACACGACAACGGGCCTTGCTGCACTCTTGGTTACGACACTCCCGGGGGATATGCTTTGGTAAATTCATAAGCTTGGTATGAACCATTGTTAAAGGAACAAATATAAAATAAAATAAAGGTTCACATAAGAATATATGATCATTCATAACCTAGATGGGAACCTAGGAGATCACAAGTTAGGGTATACCTTTCATATACAAGTTATCCTTATATGCTTTCAGTTCCTTTTCATGATTATTAGCTAAGTACTTAAGCCCCTAATTATGCTTTCTCTTCTTAGTTAATGGTGGGAAATGGTAGAACATGTTCCGACAACCAATGTGATAGGAAATGCGACGATTTTCGTATTAATATGACAGGGATGATTAGGGGATTAAAATATGATTATTATTTTGGAAGACGTTCATTATTTTGGGAACCATATTTGATCGAGGTAAATAGATTACTACGGTATTTTCATTGAGGAGTAAGGTTGACTTATATTTTGAAGAATCGATGAATTTAAGGTGAACTTATAGTAATTTAGGTTACTTATGGGAATGACTAACCTATCTTGGGTAAAATATGTTTAGGTTAGCTACTTTTTTATAAGATGTTTGGAGTGGTTGATGTTGTCTGGATATGAACAATGAAGTTGTTTTGGAAGACTATGTTATCAAATCCTTATTGTATTTGGGTTTCAATCTTAGTTTGGTTTGTTTTGAGGAATTTTAAGGACCATTATTTATGGAATGGTCTATGATGAACTTTGGGTAGTACCATGGAACTTTGATGATTTAAAAGTAGTTTCCATTCCTATGGGATTCTTTCTTTTTGAATAGTTGTTTTACCTTAACCTTTCTGTTTTTGGGATAATGTTTAAAGATAGAAGAAATAGATAGTTAATCTTTTGTAGATTATGTGATTCTATAGAATATGATTCTTGTGCTTTTATGAGACCAAGTGTTTTTGAATTCTCATCATTTGGAGAAAAGATTAGTGTTGGTAGGGACTTGTTAAAGGATGAAACTCTTCTTGAAGGTAGGTATATTTTCTTATGTTTTTGTTCTATGTAGTAAATGAAATCCTCAAAATTATGAAAAGAAACGTAAAACAAAAATGTTGTTGGTTTACGTTTCCTACTAGGTAATCAAAGACCGTTTACACACATCATAAGTTTGGGATTTTCTCATGGTTAACTTTCTCCTAATCATGTTCTCTATCACTCTCCCTCAGAACTTGACCCTTTGTTTTTTTCCTCCATGTCCATGTTTTCCTACATGGAACCCTAGTGTGAGTTAACTCGGGTGACCATTGTACTTCCCTTTCTTTATTTTAAAGTAATAGTTTTACTGACTCCTTTTCCGATGTGGGACTTTCAATGAAATTTCAAAACCCAATTTTAAAATTGCGAGGACGCAATTTCTTAAGGGGGGAAGATTGTAACGACCCGAAATTTTTAAATAAATTTTGTTTCCTAATTTTATGTGTTATTGTTATACTCAACAAAAATGTTTTATTTGATAAACATGATTATAATTAAAATGAGATCAGTGGGTTTTGAATATTATATAACCATCGGTCAACATGACCGCTGTGAACAAAATGTTTTGATTATTGTCTCTAAATGTAAGTAATCTGGGTTAATTATTATAGAAAGAAGATTCGATGGCCTCACCTAGTAGTCTTGGACCGATCGAATCCCATCTAACAGAGCTTGGGAAGGAGGTAGCACCACTGGGCTTTGCTCTAGTTCAAATCCAAGCCGAACTTCATCATGTGAAGCTGGAACGAAATCGCCTTCGTGGGAAGTTCAAACTGATAGAAATTACTACTCGAGCAATGTTGACTGAGCCGCCCCATGCTTATATCACCCTAGCACACCTTACTCTTAGGTCCTATGCTGGTATTATAAGGGGTTATGTAACGAGACCGTAACTACCTTGTGTAATCCTTGTTTTAAATAAAAATTGGGATTTCGTCTTATGATGAAGTTTATGAATTTTGAAATGACCGGATAAATATAGTATGCATATTTTTGATGAATTTTAGAAAAAGGATATTTTAAATATGTTTATGTAAACCCTAAATAATTAAAAATGTGTAATGATTTTCAAAAAATGGTCTTCTGCAATTATGTTCAGTACTAAATTTAGAGTCTAATAAGATCAACTTGATTTTTGATGAATAGTAAATTATGAATAGTGATTTTATGATTAGAATTAGTAATATGACCAAAGGGATTAGTAATCTCACTTAAAGAAAGTTTTAAAATAATATAGGCACCTTGATTAAGTAATGTGATTCAATAAAACAGTTAAATAACGGTTTCATTAATTATTATTCAAGTATTAGTTTTTTCGGGTGAATAGTGTTTTTTAATTAAAAATTTAATTAAAAATTATTAAAAAATTATTTTTTATAAAAATGACTTTATTTTTGAACTCAGAGCATCGATATTATGTTATGGTAATTTTTGGGGTTTTTTCTGAAAAAAATGAATTTTCGATGAATAGTGTTTTTATTTAAAAATTAAATTAAAAATATTTAGAAAATTATTTTTATAAAATGGATTTCATTTTTGAAATCAGAGCATTGATATTTGGTTAATGTAAAATTTTGGGATTTTTCTGAGAAAGTTGAATTTTCAGTGATTAGTAAAAATACAGTTTTAGGGTTTCAGTATGTTTAATGACATCATAACGGTGTCATGATGATGTCATGAGATCTTTTGAGGGTTGGCCGGCCAAGGGTGATGAATTATTGTTTTGGGGGACCCATGTGTCCTAACTCCATGATAAATGACAAGGGAGAGCACATGGGTTTGAGAAAAGCACATGTGAGGTGTCTCTTGGCCATTAATGCCTTGTCCCCTCACTTTCCCTATAAATACCAAGACCTCCTCTCATCCATTCGACTCCCCACTCATTCCCAACGAATTTCTGGTCTCATTACCTCCCAAGGAGTCCTCCCAAGGTGACCCCAAGCCCTCAAGGTCCCATCCTTTGAGGTTTAAGAGTTACATTTTAAGGTAAGGGATCCGACCTCTCTCTTTCTTTTCAAGTAATCTCTTTTATGTATTTTCTTTTATACTCCATGTTCTTATGTTGGAGGATGTTCTTTTATATTCATCCTACTGCCTATTTCATGTTCATATGATGAGAGACCCCCCCTTTCTCTCATCAATTCGTTTTAAGAATGTTTAAGTGGCGCCGTTAGGCTGCTGAATTTTTAAGGGATTCTTTCACCTTCCTCGTTTTCAAGTTCTATTTTCATTCAAGTCTTTCATGTTCCTTTTTGTTATATTGTGGTATGATCTATATATATATCATACTGGACTCTTATGTTCATATGATGAGATACCCCATTTGATCTCTTCAATTCAGTATTTTGATGTTTTAAGTGGCGCCGTTAGGCTGCCGAATTTTTAAGTGGTTCTTCACCCTTCTCGTTTTGAAGTTCTACTTTCATGTCAATTATTTCAAGTTCCTTTTTGTTATATTGGGGTATGATCTCTATATATATCATACTGTACTCTTATGTTCATATGATGAGATACCCCATTTGATCTCTTCAATTCAGTATTTTGATGTTTTAAGTGGCGCCGTTAGGCTACCGAATTTTTAAGTGGTTCTTCACCCTTCTCGTTTTGAAGTTCTACATTCATGTCAATTCTTTCAAGTTCCTTTTGTTATGTTGGGGAATTATCTCTATATCTATCATACTGAACTCTTATGTTCACATGATGAGAGATCCTATTTGATCTTTTCAAATCTTTTTTTGTTGAGGTTTAAGTAACGTCGTTAGGCTGCCGAACTTTCATAAGAGAAATCTAATTTTTTTTCCTTCCATGTTTTTCATTTCAAATGGTATGTCCCTAAAATTTCATTACCATGTCCAGATGTCCTTCTTATTCTTTCACCCTACTGTTTTATGGATCATTTATGAGTGGGTTACCCATGCCCCTTCTCATTTCAATGTTTTCTAAAACCCCGAAACTTAGCCGTTATGCTGCAGAATTTTCCCCTCAAAATGCCTCTCTCTTTTCTCAAAAATTATTTTATGTTATAAAGTGAATACTCAAAGCTCTTATTTCTACAAGGGTATTCACATATATATCAAAATGTTCCATTTTAAATTCTGGTATTTACATACATGAAACCCTCTTTCCCTTTCCGTGGGTTTAAAGTGACGTAAAGATCATGTCTTTAAAGCAGTTTTTAAAATGTTATGATTATGAAATGAAACCCATTTATTTTATGCTATGTGGGTTATTTATGAAATGTTTGATGATGATATATGTGGCTCACATGATAATAAAGGCAAATTTAAGGGTGCGCCCTGATAGCGCTCCAATGCATTGGGTAATGATGTAACCACTAGAGATTACAATTTTCATGATACCTTGGTGAATAACCTTGGTAATTTTCAAATGACACCTTGGGGATGGACCTTGGTGATATGTTCATGATTGTCTATGTTAAATGATGTAGCCACATCTTAAAGTTATGGAAAATGTTATTTTTATTATGAAATGCCTCATGATTTTCTTTCTCATGCCTTAAAGTTCTTTTCATGACTTTATTGATGTATCTCAAGTTCATATGTAAAATGTTTCACTTGTTTCCCTTGTTGGGCCTTCTGCTCACCCTTCCTTTTGATGTACGTCCCCAGGTTATGAGATGCAGTAATGAGCCTAGGGTGAACATGAGGAGAAGCCTTTCAAGTGTTTAAGAAGAATGTTTTTTTTTGTTTCATGTTTTATGTTCCTTGTTTCCAAGACACTAAACCTGAAAGATCCTCAGTTCCGTGTAATGGAATGAAAAGTTATGTTATAAAAAGACGGGATACTATAGAAATCCTCGAAGTTGGGATCATCATATTTCATTCTATGATTTTTCATATAATAAATTATTTCATTCTATAATATAGAATGAAAATTTTGCGTAATTGTATAGAAAGAAATATTGTACTCTAATATTTTTTGTTGAATTATGTGAAAGGAAGTGGATGGGTCTAGAATTGGTATATTAAATAGTTATGAAGGTGGAGTTAATTTTATTATATATGTGGATTTCTCAGAGTTGAACAAAACTTTATGCGAATAACTGGAGAAAATGTCTTTCCTTAATTGTAGGAGATCATGTTTTTCATATTGTATTTCTATAAAAATGTGTTTTATGTTTTGGTAAAAAGTGGACTTTATTTCCATAGGTCAATAGATCATATGAAATCCCAGAGAAATTTGGGTCATTTGATTACAAATTTGAATTGAATTTGAGTTTATCCTTGGTTTATAGTGTTTTAATGTTTAGATGTTACGATATTAAGTTACATATTAATCACATTTATTTAACGATTTGGTAGTTAAATTAGAATTTAAAGATATTTAAGTGGAAAATCCTATTCATATTCTTGATTTTGGAGAGAAATTATTTGGGAATAAGGAAATACATCATGTTATGTTTTTGTAGAGAAACCACATGGTTGATGAAACGACAAAGGAATATAGGAATTATATAAGAGAATTAAATCCCCATTTGATTAATAATTGAATAGAATTATGAGGGAAAAAATTACAATAACAGGAATAATTTAACGACCCAATTAATAATATAATAAATCCTTGAATAGTTAAAATATATATAGTTATATTGATTATAAAAGAATTCTATAATTTTTCATTCAAAATGGTAAAATATTTATTTCCTACAAAATTATATTTTCAAGAATTATATAGTTTTATGTTGAGTCATGCTTTTCAAATAATAAAATTCTATTATGAAAAAATAAGCCATATTTTATTCAGCATATCAAAAAATATATTAGGAAAAATTATGGAAAGTTTTCTATAAATATTGATTTTTCATTTAATTGTTTAATATATAGAATTTTATAGAAAATTGTATTTTATATTTAATATATAGAATTTAAAATATTCATTCAGATCCGTTTTAAAATTTAATTTTTTTATTAAAAAAATTAATTATATTAAATGGAATAGATTATAATCATGAATTTAATATATAAAATATTTCTACACATAACAAATCATTCATCTTAAAAACTGTTTCGCATCATGTATGGTTGGTTTAATTTTAAATTATTTTATTCAACTTATTTGTTTTGAATAATAATATTTGGATTCTATATTTTTAATCAGAATGTCCAAATTGGTTAAATAAAACCCTTTTATTAATTGAAAATATGAATTGTAACATTAGATAATTTTTTTACCATGGTATAGGGTAAAATAGTTAATTAAAATGAAAAATTAATAGAAATGAACTAAAAATGAACTTAACGCTTTAATAAACATCATTGATTGGTATATTTCATATATAATCATCCAAAGGAAAAATAAATTATTGTTTTCAATTTCAGATTATTATATCCATTATAATATTACATTTAATGAAATGTTAAAAAATTCATATTTATGTTCTTAATAACTATAATAGTTTTAAAATTGGGGATACATATAATATTCTTTATTATAAATAGAATTTCAAAATATAAAATATTTTAATTTTCATTGTCATTTATTTTCAATTATTATTTAACAAATATTTACCAAAAATGATTATGAAATTTTGATACATTAATAAATCAATAAATAGACAAATAAAATAAATGGTATAACAAATATTTCAAATATTTAAATTTGAAAAAAATATTATGCTAAATATATTTTAAACTTAAATATTATATTTTAAGGAATTAATAAAATATTTTATTCAAATTTCATTTATTATATTTATGTTATAAAAGATATAGTAAATAAATAGTTATAAAATTTACATTATTGGTATTGCTGGAAATTATATTTTATTAAATGAAATAATATTCTTAAAAATACTATCTTTTGAAATTTGATAAGGATTTGGTTTAAATAAATCAATGTTGGTAAATTTATGACTAAATTTATCATTTACATTAACTATCATGACCCTCGAGAATTAAAAAAATTATTGTCATCATAGTAAGTGTTAAGATATTAAATTTGGGGATAAAATGAAATGATAAAGGTCAAAATGTTACCCAAATTTGTCAAAATATAATTGGGTTAATGGATAGTGGCTCATACTATTATCATATTAACATCTTATCAAATTCATCCATTTAGACATTAAAATTAATTTATATTTATTTAATAATTTATGTAATTTAAAAATCACCCCACTCGTATATTATAAAATATACCATTTCTTTACATTTATTCACTAATCAAAACAGATATTATTCTTCCAATATTTACTCAAATACCTTCCAAACATATGTTCCCATGTTTTTGTTTTTTAGTTTGTTTATAATACAAATCTGGGAAATCTTAAGGTGTTGAAATAGAATATTTTCCAAATAAGATAATGTTGATGAACCTAATAGAGGAGTTGAACTCATGTAAAGAGACTTTGTTTTTTTAAATTTTTATAGTTCATTTAATACTAATTTTATTACATGTTCACATTTTATATGTTTACCTATATGTGTTATCTATTATTTTTTATGGTTTTATGGGAAGCTTACGATTTCTCATTGTATGATAACAATATTGTGTTTAAAAGAATTTATATGCTACTTTTTGTGGTTGAAAATTGTATCTTTGTGAATACTTTATCATGAATTTTTCTTATTTTACAAGAATAATTTATGAATTTTATTTTTCCCTTTATTATTGAAAATTAATTTTTTTGTAAAATATTTTGTGTAGAGAAGGATATCTATTGTGTATGAAATGTTTTAATTTTCATCCTAATGTTTATTTTGATAAAGGGAAATGTTTTCTATGTATTCATTGAATAACTATTTTTTGTTTATTTTTATGTCCCAAATCGATCTTTTGGTCTCATACCATGTTTTTCAACCATTTTTCATATTAATTGGGGATTTTTTAGTGAAAAAAATATAATGTTTAAGTTTATGATGATTTTTCTTGAATGGATAACATGATTCATTATAAAATATTTTTATTATTTAAAATTTGGGTACTTATTAAAAGTTTCTACTTTGTAATTATAGTTTATTTATATAAGAAATATGATTCAACTCTCTAAATATATAATCCAAAATGTAAAATTTTAATGTTATATTGAGAATTATATATCAATAACACTATAAAATGAAAATTTTAAGGCCCAGACTTACCAAATCCCAGCCCTATGTATATTTTACCCTTTATGATTCTTGATCATGTAGGGATAGTAGCTTATCATTAAGGTATTCCACTGAAACCTTCCTAGGATGAACATTTATTCAATTTATATCTAATGAATAAGTATATACCTAATAAATCATATATAATAAACTCAATTGATTTACTATTGGGTAATTCTCTTTCATATGAAGAAAAAATGGTAGAATCTAGGATCATTGATGTAATATGCTATAGAATATGAAGAATCACCTAGTTTTGGATATTTAAGGGAATTAGAAATTAAATGAAGCTACATGGGAACCTAAGGATGTGATGAAATTAATATATCCTAACTTCTTATACCATATTGATTTATATGTGGGGTAAATTCAATTATTTTGGGTGTATAATGTAACATTGTAAAATTTTATAATGTATTTCACATCAATTAAATTTAATTAATTCAATAGCATGTGATACACATAATCCAGAGTCTAAATAATACATAATATATTATAATGTTATAACCGAACCCTTAAATTATTTGTTTCAGTATAAATAATAAATTTTTTAAAATTATATTTATTGTTTTTAGATGGAGAAAAAATAATTATTAATAAAAATAAATTTTTAATAGTCAACACATGCTTCAAAATATATTTTCCCTCTAAAATAGATTTTTTACTATTTATAATAAAATAATGTTTTTATTGTTTTCCCCATTTTAGAATGTTTATCTGAAAAAGTGATCATACATTTTTAAATAAATTAGTCAAAATTACCTTTTTTTTAATTTTTTTAGAGTTTTCAAGAAGGATTGATTTTTCAATTAATAGTGAAAACTATATTTCTTAAAGAAATCCCTAAATTGATTTAATGGATTAAAAAATTTCTTTTATTAAGTGTTTTTAAAATGTAAAAATAATTTCACTTATATTATAAATAATATATTTACTTTACTTGGTAATAATTTGATATTTTATTTTGGTATAAAGCCTTTTTAGAAATAGGAAACAAATTATGGAAAACTGATTTTCATCAGGATTTCTGTGTTTAATTCTAATTTAAATTAAACCAGCTTTATAAATTGTATTGGATAAAATGGACTCCATATTAGGTTTCATTGTAGTTAATATTTTTTATTATTTTAAGAGTAATTATTTTATAAAAAATTATAAAGAATTAAATACTTTTTACCAAGGATAAGGTGAACATAGGTTTACTGGGGGTGTTAAACCAAACTATATTGGTAATATTAATAATTGAAATTTTATAAAATCAATTTTATATTCCTATATTCACCTAATTATATAAATAAATCTAACATTTGGACATTTTGAATCATTTGACTTCATTATGAAACTATTAAATTTAAATCATTTATGAAATTCCAACAGTATCATATCTCCCAAATATTAGTAGAAACCTTATACATTATTTCTTTTACAACATTTTGTACAATATATATTTACCATAATCATATAAATTATCTTCTGAGATGCCATGTCCATGAATTAGTTTTGATTTTCTTATGAATTGTCAATTCCATTTTTCCATACCAATAGATCTAAAGGAGGCCTGCCTTATAAGATTTAAGCATCTTACCTGAACTCTTTACATTTATTTCATCTTACACCTCCACTTGTATGGTGGAATTAATTATAAAATAAAAAATTTAGTACCCTAAATATAATAAAATCATATTTTTATTTTTTACACACCATAATTTAAACACATTTCCATAAAATGGGAAGTAAAATTATCGTCAATGAATACATGTTACAATGGCCTTCATGTCGTTATACAATTCATCTTCCATCACCATAATTGATATATGGTTTTTTTTGTTTATATATGATATTTTTGATATAATTATTCGTATATAATTATAATATCATTTCTTCTTTCTTAGTAACCATGCTATTGGAAAACAATAACTTTACTCATTCTTATCTGTGGATTATAACCTCAACGAAGTAGTGCCCTTTTTATTCATTTTTATTCAACTGTGTGGTAATAAGTATATATTTAAAAAATATAATCATATTATATATATATATATATTATAAAATAATGACTCAATGAATTTGATTTATTTTTCACCATTATTTCATTCCTTTAGGGGACAAGTGAAAAGAACGCTCTTGTGTGTGTACTGCCTACCATCTCTTTGAATAGTTTACATCATTTTTCTATGTCTTCCATGTATTGATGACTATAACTATATGTAAAATTTCTATATTATACAAATATATATATATATATATCATTATTCAGATTATGTGTATGATTGAACAATGATAAAAAATATATTGTAACTATATATAAATAAATTTCAGGAAAAAATAAATAGTTAACACAAAAAAATGATTTTAATTATTAATTATTAATAATTTTTTTTGAAATGGTTTCCTGTGGATAATATATTATATTATATTATATCTATGAATACGATTCTTTTAGAGAATTTTAATAAATTTTCCTTTATTATACATGTGGTTACAGTTAATTAGATGTATGTCAAGCATGAGGGGACCTATCTTTAATTTTATCATCCTTTATATATTTTTGGAGAATAAATATATTACATTGAATTCCCTCACTTTACATACTCAATAAAATGATAAAATGTTATTAAGGAGACCTATCTTTAATTATATATTCAGCCAGTTGTCGTTATTCATTCATATCACTGATTTTTTTAAAATATTTTCATTAATTTTGTTACTAATCTAAAATTTATTATTAAATTAATTTTTACCCATGATTTAATTTGTAGATTGTTTTCATCAAATGAAAATGGTTTCTAATTTTTGAATGAGGTATTATTCAGTTTTTATAGAAAATGGGAATGGAATCACAGATTTATCATATGTGGAATAAATGTAATTTCCATTAATTACAAAGAATCAATGGTATATCTATTCACGTAAATGATACCAAGTTTATTTTTATACAATAATTTTATTTGTAATATATATTTTTTTGTTTTTAAATATAATATTTAAAAATTAAAAGATTGTTTTCCTCATGAAATATTATTG
Source organism: Viscum album (assembly GCA_963277665.1). Classification (NCBI taxonomy): domain Eukaryota; kingdom Viridiplantae; phylum Streptophyta; class Magnoliopsida; order Santalales; family Viscaceae; genus Viscum; species Viscum album. The sequence goes on from OY728160.1 coordinate 610,665,724, forward strand.
TTATCTTTTAATGGAAATTTCCATCTATGATATCATAATTCTCTATTAATTATGATTTACTATAGATATTTTATTGTGATACCATATTTATTCTTTTTCTAGATGATTTATGATTATTATTATGAAATATTGATGAATCACTTTTTAATTTCTATGTGATAAGTTCTGTTGATAGTTTTTATTATCATATATAATACATATGAATTAACATAAAATTATTTAATATGTGTCCCCAAGATTATATATCACTTCAATTCATTAGGTACATATTAATGTTCTATGTGATCATATGGTACATGGTAGGTTTTCCATGCCTGAATTAGTTTATATCGTAGGCTCACCCAAGCTCGCAAGAGTGTTCTAGAGAGGTCATCCTGATAAAGAAAGAGGTACATGGGAGGCTTTCCAAAGTCTACCATGTTATGAATTTCATAGATCATAGGATTGACATATTAATTAAATTGTTATAATATTATACAATTTTAACACAAATTTATGTATTGTTACAATGTTATGATCTCATTCATAATGATACTTTCTTCCATTATGATTAATTTATTATGAACTAACACACTTTATATCATGATACAAGATTATGATCTATGATACATTTTGTATGGTTTTAAAATGATAATACTACTCTATACAACCCTTATTCTAATGTTGAGGATGTATATTCATTTATTTATTAATTTATTACCATTACTGGGCATCTTATCTCACCCTTTCATATGTTCACCTTCCTTAGTTGATGAAGAAATGTTTTATGTATGATATTTCCTAGAACAATTCTATTTTGGATGAACTTAGAGGGTGATAAAGTCGAAAATTTATGAAAGAGTTATTTATATATCCATATTTCCAATAATACTAAGACTATATTAATTTTGAATGGATAGTAATGTCATTTAATGTATATTTAGCATTTATGATGTAAAATCAATGTATGAAAAGATCTGGTCTCTATTAGATCACCCATTGAAAATAATGGAGAAAAATATCAATGAAATTAACCGCCCACACTCAAATCTTATAATTTTATGGAATATGAAAATTAATCTAATCAGTTCATAAATGTAATTTTTAATAATTAAAAAACAATTTAATCAACCTCATAATACTAGAGACATATAGAAATATTATTAGATCGCAACTACCTATGAGGATCAAAAGAATAATTTAGGGAAATGGGAACAACTAATTCTCTCTTAAAATGATAATTAGATATTTGATTCTAGTTCTAGAAAATGCTTATATTTGATGAATTTTATATTCGTGACACATCACTGCCTCAAGAAGTAGAAGATTAATTAATGATGAAGACACCACAATGGTATAGTGATCACATTTAATGTCTCCATATCCTCTGTAGTAGAAGTGTATGGGAATTTGATTTGTAAATACCATGTTATTTTCCCTCCAGTTAAATTTTATGTGACATTGGGAATATATTTTCTCTATATCAATTGATGAATAAGGTATGGAACCTATGATAGAAAAAATCATCCATTGATTTACTGTTACTTTAGTGATGAAAATGAACAAACCATGGAAATTAACTCCATTATATAGGTCTTCAAAGTTATTTTTATGGGTAGTTATGTAAAATTTGTGGTAAGATACTCAATATTTATGTTATGAATATTGTTCGAGAATACGTTGATATAATTCATGATTAGTTTCCTAGTATTCCCATAAATTATAGTGTTTAATATTCAATATAACTTATACCTTGTTCGATATCGATTTTAACTAACCTTTATGGAATATCTCTAATTTATTTTCATGAATTGAAAATTTTAATCCTAATGAATCTAGAAAAGTGGCTCATACACCACAGTATGTCACCGTAAAGGTCACCTATTCAGTTTATTAAGAAGAAAGTTGGTTTAATGGTTTTTTAATTGATTTATAATAACATAAAAATATCACAACAAGGAATAAATATCATCTAACCTGTATTGATGACTTGTTTGATCAATTGTAGAGATCTCAATAGTTTTCGAAGATTGTCCTTTTTTTTAATATCCTCAATTTAAGTTTAATAAGGAATTAACTAATAAAACAATCTAAATGTAGTATGATAATTATGTGTTTGTAGTGATTCCATTTTGATACAACATTTTCCTTATTATCATCATAGATTTAAGGATGTTATTCTTTCTAGATTACCTTGATTACCTTGTGTTAGTAATTATAGATGATATTCATAAATATATATTAAATTTTAATGTAAAATAATTAATATCATTTATGGATTTTCTTAAATTCAATAAGGGAGAATAAACTATATGAAATTTTTATTAATTATTAAGTTTATCTATTGAATTTATAATATGTGGGTTATGTGATCAAAAGAGATGGAATATCTGTTTATCATACTAAGAAAGAATTTATTGAATACTGGTCTAGACCAACCAAGGTGGAAACTGGCCATTATTTTAATTGGTTTTTATGGATAATATATTTTATTTACAAGAAAAATATAACAAATAAAATATAAAATAAATAAATTTACACAAAAGGGATCCATGTTTTGTTAGAAAGAGGAATATGAATAAAATTTCAAGCTCCTAAAGAGGAGGATGGTTATTTCACCTATCCTCGCATTTCTCAACAATGGATATAGTTTTTAGATATAATTTGAAGAATAATAATAGGTATTAGGATATTTTATTATGTGGAATGACATGGTGTTATCTTATGTTACGTGACAATTGAATCATAATGAAAACAATTTACCCAACTACTCATTATTAACCGGATTTCGAAATTATTTTCCAAATAATATGGAGTAAACATCTATATGGTGATTGTTTTTATATATATTTATTGATAATAAGTTATTTAATTATATATTATTAACCTTTTATTATATTTTTTTATAATGGTAATGGTTAGAGTTGATTAATGATAATGACTTTTCAATGCATTACAACCTAGGAAGGCGAACAAGGTGGTTGATGCTTGGAGTTGGAATTTCCATTATATTTTATTGAAAAGAAGCATTAAAAGAGATCTAATATATATGGATTTGTATAGGATGGACCATTATATAATAAATAATATATTATGATAACATCTTCTTTATATGAGTGTTGAAACAACCATTCATGTGATGATTAATGACATGTAGGAGGAATATGTTGAGTTGCAAATAAATATAATGGTCGTTTCAGAGTTCATCCATGAATATTATTAAGTGATCATATTCAGGAACATGATATGTTTTTTCATCAACACTATAACTGATGAAATATCTATTGGATGAAGGACATATCTCATCACTCACTAAAATTCATAAAATCAAGATGATTTATAATGATATTAAAGAGTATATACAGTTGGAAAAAGTGAAGAGTTATATTTTAAGTATATATCTTAAAGCCTATTATATAATCAAGCCTAGTAAAATAATTAAATGTAAAAGTGTATGATTCAAACCTTACTAATAATTGTTAAGAAATGGGAAAACATTAACATTTATTTCGATTTTGGAACCATAGTATATCTAACTTATAGAATACCATTTATGTTTTAGTTGATCACCATACTAAGTGAACACATTTTATTGTTATAAAATAAGGCTTATCCCTTTATATTATTTCCAACATATAAATTATGGATGTGATGGGGTTTACTGGAGTACCAAATTATATTATTTTGAAACTATATTAGAGGTTTACCATGTTGTTTTGGGTAAATATTGAGTTTTCTGGGATTATGAAGTTCTGTTTTAGTTCATAATGTCTTCCTCAAAATGACAGTCAATATGATAGTACCATTCAATAAATATAAGATATATTGATATATATATATATATATATATTATTGATGATTGGGATCATCCACATTCTACGTTTGAATGTTTTTATAACAGTAGCACACACTTCAACATTCAAATTACTATTTAAGAATACCATTATGGAAATAAGTGGTAGAATGAATAATTTTTTGATGAATCTAGAGATAAAAATTTGTTTATAATTTTGATAGTTGAGAAAATGGTAGAGAATATTTGATACATTTAATAGATCATAGATCTCGGTCAACATCGATATAAATGTTATGTTCAAAATCATAAGAGATATATGTAGTTGGATGTTTGTCATAAGTTATATCTTTTAATATCTTTCAATAATAAGGTTATGATATTTGGGAAGAATTGAAAGATAATACCAAGATATAGTTTACACATATAGATCATTTGTAATACCTGGATTACATCTTATCACTTATTTCAATGAGAAAATCATTCTTCGGTGCCGGATGTATTTGAAGTAGCTCTATCGAGGGAGCACCTACAAGAACCTTCACATGTATTGAAATAGATTTTTTTAATATTGAATAATTAAATATTGATAGGAGGAACAACTGGTGGAGTATATTTATTGAAGAGATAATGTTTGATGGAATAAGACCACCCACATGGTTAATTAGTTTTGGTAAACCCAAATGTTTGATGTCATTGTGTTTGTGCCTAATGATTTGATGAGGAAAAAATATCCTTATGTTTTGTAATTAAAGTAATAAAATTTTTAGGGAGAAATTGATATTTGGGGGTTGAATGTAACACCCTATATTTTAACAAAATATTTATAACAATAAAAAAACTATCTTTTTGATAGCTTTATTTACATGAAATACTTAGCTTAGACGAACCACACAATACTATTGAAATGTTATTTTTAAATTTTTATATTATTACATAGACATTAGATTGGCCGATATGAATAGAAAAATAAAAAATATGAAAAATAGGTCCATCAAGAACATTATTTGGAGTTGTAATATACATGATTGGAAAATGGTCAATATTATTTAAAAGAATTATTGTAATTCATTTCCCAACTCTGGTAGGGGTATAATTAATATTACCCTTTTTAATGACTCTATTCATGCTCACCATTCCTAGTGTAATATATAAAGTTATTCAAAATCATTGGGTTACTATAAAGCTATTTTTTTCTGATAAATTGAAGAGGGAGGTGATGCTTAACTAGACACTTCTCTCTTGAAAACAACTACATCTTTTTCTTATAATATCATGACTTTCTCTTGATTGATTGGGAATAGTAACTCTAATCTAAAGTTCTAGTATTATAATTGGAGTGGTTATAATCTCTCGTAAGATTTCATACCAGCTTTTTTGGATTAGGTGAACATGTTATTGTTAATGAATTTTTTTTTCTCCATAATAAATTTTTTCAGATGAAATTCATGCAATTGTTGATAGATATGATTTTGTATCCAGTTGTGATTTATTTTCGATCCAACTAGAAATGGAATAATTACTAGTATACTATATTATTATCATACCACCAATGACTGTGAAGATGATCATAATTGGTTATCTATTTTGAATCAAAAATGGATCCGACCATCATGTCTGGAGTCTTATATAGAGGTTGCCCTATAATAGGTTAACCACCAATGTGGTCTTTTAGATTTTTGGTCTTTACCTTTTTTATAACGACCCATACTTTACATACATTGTTAATACTTAAAAATTGAAGCACACTTATTACAACATATGACAAAACCACAAAGGACCGTATAGGTATAGTGTCTTTAGAAACTGGGATACATAAACAACTGGTTCATAAATCTTCTACAGTGTATCCCATTTATTTCATCATTTCTAGGGTCCCTTTATGCATATTCTACTTAATATCCATCTTCCTGACCTGGGAGAAAGAAAACATAAAAGGGTGAGCTCAAATGCTCAGCAAGGGCAAATAAAGGAAATAAAAATCATATCATATCTTTTTGAAAATCAAAACCTGCAAAAGATATCATAATATCTTAACATGGAACAAATCATAGAAGTGAAAATGAGATCCCCATAATCATAACATAAAACTTGAAACATTGTGGAATGCACACATAATCATGTAAAATCATTTCTTGTTAGTCATGACTCATTGCCAAGACTATCTTAGTGGAAAAAGTCCCTTTCTGAATCGAGTAACCCTCGTTTCAGTCCCGTTTCACTGAACCAGTATAACCTACCATTCCAGCCCTGTCTATCTCATGAGATATAAAATCTTTACCCAATGCATTGGAGGGAGATATAGGTCCCACCCATCTTATAATGAATCCTTTCTTATGTGTTCCACATAATCAGAAACCATACATCATAGCGTAATCCACGTAATAAAAATGGGATTCTTAAACAACATGACATCATAAAACAATTCATATAAGATTAAGGATTTCATAAAAATATTTCCATCACAACATAATCAAATCCATGTAATAATAGGGATAAAAACAGAACCCTTTTATTATCTTAGATGGAAAATAATTTTGATAAAATACTTGAACTCTATTCTTGAGGAAAATATCCTTTCTACTTCAAAAACACTTTTCCTTTCTTAACATGTCATAAAATTTTAAACTAAAAGAAGTTGATTAAATATAAACTTGAAAACTTGTAATGGAAGCTTCTTGGAAATAATGTTCTAGAAATCCATTCATGCCGTATAAGTTAAAAAAACATTCTTCGAACTTTTGTCGGAAAAGTCTAAAAGTACCTCGTACGACAAAAGATTCCTTTCATACATATTACTAAAAACTCACCAAAGGGTAAAAATGGATTTAAACAATTGTAGTTGGATGGAAATAATATTACATAATGATGAAACATGGATGTGGATGATAAAATACACCCCAGTAAATACTTACGAATACACAATCTCAGATAAAAATGAGATTGTGATATTTCCCTTACCTTAGGTCTGATTTGCTTTGTATGTGTCCGAAGCTCCTGTATAATGGTTTAAATAATGTTATTGACTTATTCCAGAATCATAAATATTGATATGATATCATATATGGTCATATTCTTAGCTTCTTGATAGTGATATTTCATTGTTACTTGTTACTCGGGTCTTTATTGCCTTTTGTTCTTATGCGTGTTTTGCCGAATACATTCTTATTCTTCTTTTATGGTTATAGATACCTTATATCCAGAATGGTATTAGTGTAACATATATCATATTTATTCATTCAATTCATTTATATAATTATTATGTAATGATGATCATGTAGAACGAGTCGCTTCACATCGTGGAGACGGTATTCCGTACGTACGCACGAGTGATGATATCGTTCCTATGATCGTGGAACTGTATTGGAGTATATATATATATATTATTTCAGTATCAATATTACTTTATAATAATCATAAATAGTTACTCATTACACTATTATACCCATCCTTGTAAAGTGATGGTGGAAAAATAGATTACACCACGGCGTGGAGACGGTATTCCGTACGTACGCACGCGCGGTGATTTCATTTTTCCGTAGGATGGATAGAAGGTGAATTAGGGTTGTTTCATATTTATAATAACATATCAGTATGTAAGTAATACTGATGTTATTACTTTATCATGAAACAACTAAAGAAGAAGAAGTTGAAGAAGAAAGAAATTGAAAAGATCGGTAATGGATATTACCTCTTCTTTGGAACTCTTCTTTGAATCCTCCACTTAGGGAACTAAGATTGGTCTTTGGAGAAGTCCAGGACCTCTATGATTATTCTAGGGAAGTGGAGAGGAGAAAATGGCAGGGGTTGGCCGAGCTTGAGTGCTCAAATTGGTGTGAGGAGGAGGGGGAGGAGGTGCCCTTTTATAAGGGAGGAGAGGGGCACCTTAGGAATATCTCAAAATATTATTTTATATTAAAGTCAAAATCGGTTTATAATGGTTCCAAAGGGTCTTATTTCGATGATAAAATGGTGATGGGTCGAAATCCTATCAACCAATAGGATTTAGACAAGTTTAGGGTATTATTTTAACCTTATCAATTAGATTTAACTCTAAGTTAATTAATTTAACTTTTACCGTGTCTTTTTGTTTTCTTTCACTATATGGTTATAACATTCCAAACGAACCCCAAATTGTTTATTATTAATATATATATCCTTATCTAAGTCATTTGGCCGAACCTTAGATTTTTAGGAATAAAATAACAATTAATAATATAATATTTTATTTAAAAACTATTTTGTGTCAATTTTGACACTATTTGATATATGATTTTTGTGAAAGTCATAACAGAATTATATGTTCGAACCAAGTTGATTAAATCAACATTAATATATCATAGTAACCTATAAAATTAGTGGAATTCATAAAAAGTCTTAAATTACATTTATTTTGGTATTTATATTATCAATTATGTCAATATTTCATTAATAAGATAATTACTGCAACATCTTTGTGTCATAAATAAATTAAATTATTTGATGTCTAAAAATTAAAAATAAAATACCATCATGTAGGAAATCTTTTTATCTTTCTAATGAATATTTGAAATCGAATTTATCATATGTATAACCCCATATTAAAAATTATTTACTTATTAAACTTTGATTTTAACTATTTTAACCCTTCTTTAAATAAATTAATAATAAGTGTCCTAATCTAATCCAAGTGGGCCTAAATGGTCATATTTTATTCCTAAGTTTGTTTTTGGTCGAATTACACTTGTCCAATAGAATTAGGACATGTGTTAGGGTAATATTAATATCATATTTACCCTTAGTTACCCTATTTACTATTAACCGCGGAAAAAAAAGTAAAAAGTTACTATTCACCAAAAAATTATTTTTATCTCATTGAACCACATTTTACTTACTGATATCAACCTTGTCTGTCGGATTTTTGAAATTTCATTCACAGAAGCGGTAAAATTAAGTTTTATGCAAAATTCAGTTTTTTAACCTACCACTTAGTGGTTTCACTATTCATCAAAAATTGAAAGTTTTCAGAAAAATACCAAAATTTCACCCTAGGCTAATTTCGTTATTCTGAGTCCAAAAATGAAGTCCATTTTGAAAAATAAAATTTATAAAATTTCAAAAAGTGGTTATTACTATTCATAACGGCTAGTTTTAATAGCATATTGTTTTTTAGTGAAACTCGGTATTGCGTACGACGCAAGCTATCGAGGAAGGTCGCGATTGCGTGTAAAGCAAGCCAAGAAAGTGTTGTGTAGAAAAAGATTCCTTTGATGATATAAAAACAAAATATTACTCATAAAAATATCGGGTGTTACATTCTACCCCCCTTAAAAAGAATTTCGCGCTCGAAATTCGTCACTTTGTAACAAACAGATGAGGATACTTCTCCCTCATCATATCCTCAAGCTCCCATGTAGCTTCTTCAAGTTGGTGGTTCCTCCATAAAACTTTCACCAAGCGAGTGGTCTTGTTTCGTAGGACTTTTTCGCTACGATCCAGAATCTCTATCGGTTGTTCTTCATAAGAATGATCTTTCTCCAGCGGTACAACTTCTGAGCTGAGTACATGTGAAGGATCTGGTAGGTACTTTCTCAGGAGAGATACATGGAACACATCATGAACTTGAGAGAGATTCGGTGGAAGCGCCAATCGGTAAGCTACCTTCCCGATACGATCCAGTATTTCGAAAGGACCGATATATCTAGGGCTCAACTTCCCCTTCTTTCCAAATCTCATAACCCTCTTCCAGGGAGATATTCGTAAGAACACTTTATCACCCACTTCAAACTCTAGGTCTTTTCTTCGGTTGTCGGCATAACTTTTCTGTCGACTCTGAGCTGCTCTTATGTGTTGTTGAATAGATCTGACATTTTCTGCCATTTCATCAACAAGATCAGGTCCTAATAGCTTTCTTTCCCCAACTTCATCCCAGTAAGTTGGAGTCCTGCATTTCTTTCCATAGAGAGCTTCATAAGGAGCCATCTGAATACTGGAGTGAAAGCTATTATTATAAGAAAATTCCACCAAAGGTAGGTGTTGATCCCAACCTCCTTTGAAATCCATAGAGCAAGCTCTCAACATATCTTCTAGGGTTTGAATTGTTCTCTCAGACGGACCGTCTGTCTGGGGATGATAAGCAGTGCTGAAACTCAACTCTGTATCCAGAGTATGCTGAAGACTTCGCCAGAACTTCGAGGTAAATCTCGGATCCCGATCAGATATAATAGAAAGTGGTACTCCATGCAATCTTACCACTTCCTTCACATATATCCTGGCAAGCTGATCTAGAGAGAAATCCTCTCTAATTGCAATGAAGTGTGCAGACTTTGTAAGACGATCAACTATGACCCAAATAGCATTATTGCCTTTGGATGTTTTAGGAAGTCCTGTGACAAAGTCCATAGTGATGTTTTCCCATTTCCATTCGGGTATGGGTAATGGTTGTAACATCCCCTTAGACTTTTGTCTCTCAGCTTTAACTTGTTGACAAACCAAGCATCGAGAGACATATTCAGCAACATATCTTTTCATGCCATCCCACCATAAGTACTCTTTCAGGTCCCTATACATCTTCGTGCTTCCAGGATGAATAGAGAATGAAGAACTATGAGCCTCATCCAGCAGCTCCTTCTTTAATTCAGGTATGGGAGGACCACAAACCCGATTCATGAACTTTATTATCCCATCACAATCAAGGTTGAATTCAGGAACATTTCTCACCTTCTTTTGTAACTCGACATCTTCTTTCTGTGCCTCTTTAATCTTCACATGTATAGATGGTTGAACATTCATTTGAGAAAGATAAGATTTTTCCCCTTCCATTATAATTCGAAGATCCATCCTTTGTAAATCCATAAATATTGGATCTTTTGTGATCCTCATCATGGATAAACTAGCATGGTCTTGTCGACTTATTGCATCTTCCACCTTGTTTGCTTTCCCAGGGTGGTAATGGATTGGGCAGTCATAATCCTTAATCAGCTCCAACCATCTTCTTTGACGCATATTCAGCTCCTTTTGTGTGAAAATATACTTTAAACCTTTATGATCAGTATAAATATCACACCTTTTACCATAAAGGTAATGCCTCCAAATCTTTAATTCAAAGATTACCGCAGCCAACTCCAAATCATGTGTTGGGTAATTTTGCTCATGGATTTTCAACTGTCGTGAGGCATAATCTATCACCATATCATTTTGCATAAGAACACACCCCAATCCCTTCTTGGATGCATCAATGTAGATCACAAACCTTTCTCCACTACAAGGCAGTGTGAGCACAGGTGCACTGGATAACCTTCTTTTCAACTCCTTGAAATTCTCTTCACATTCCTCTGTCCAGACAAACTTAAATCCTTTCCGAGTCAACTTGGTGAGTGGATTAGATAATCGTGAAAAATCCTTTAAAAAACGTCGATAATATTCAGCAAAACCAAGAAAACTTCGGATCTCAGTTACTGTTGTTGGTCTCGACCATCTTTCGATAACCTCTGTTTTTGCTGGATCCACAGATATCCCCTATTTTTAGATTATGTGACCCAAAAATGCAACTTTTTGAAGCCAAAATTCACACTTGGTAAATTTGGCATAAAGCTTATCCTTTCTCAGGGTCTTCAATATAATTCTCAAGTGATCTTCATGCTCTTCCTTGCTCTTTGAATAGACAAGAATATCGTCTATAAAGACTACCACAAATTGATCAAGATAGTCTCTAAAGACTCTATTCATTAGATCCATGAAGATAGCAGGGGAATTAGTAAGACCAAATGGAATCACTATAAATTCATAGTGTCCATACCTTGTACGGAAAGCCGTCTTTGGTATATCCTCCCTTTTGACCCTTAATTGATGATACCCTGAACGAAGATCAATCTTGGAAAAGTATTGAGCTCCGCGTAGTTGGTCAAATAATTCATCAATGCGTGGGAGAGGATATTTGTTCTTGATAGTGATCTTGTTAAGTTCTCGATAATCAATACAGAGTCTCATTGATCCATCTTGCTTCTTAACAAATAGAACAGGTGCTCCCCAAGGTGATGCACTAGGGCATATGAATCCCTTATCAAGATTCTCTTGGAGTTGCTTCTTCAATTCCTGCAACTCAATTGGGGCCATTCTATAAGGTGTCTTTGAAATAGGCAAAGCACCCGGTACGAGTTCTATTGAAAACTCAACTTCACGATTTGGTGGAAGACCCGGTAATTCCTCCGGAAAGACATCATCAAACTCCCGTACAATGGGCATATTCTTAATCGTGAGTTTCTCACCAACCATTTGAGATAAATAACCTTCATTTAGTGGAATCAATACCCATAAGATGGAAGAAATTTCCACTGGAAGGTTATGTTCATCCTTGCATTGGTATACGATCGTAGATTGATCTGGAATATTAAATGTGACTTCCCTTCTTTGGAAATTGATATGAGATCCATGTAGAGAAAGCCAATACATGCCAAGAATCACATAAAATTCCACTAAAGGAAGGATCACAAGATTTGCAGGAAGCACTTTCCCACAAACTTCGATCGGAGAAGAATTATAATCTTTTGATGCGACTGTTGTGCCATTAGGTGTTGTCACAGCTAACTCAACATCTAATTGTTGAGGTAATACGGTGATACCCTTAGAAAATTCATTAGAAATAAAAGAGTGGGTGGATCCAGAATCAAATAAAACATTTGCTACTTTAGAGTGGATGGTAAGTGTACCTTTCACCACATCGTTATCGTACTCCACATCGCTGATAGAAAATGCATGTGACTTTCCTTTGTCTTTAGCCTTAAGATTTTGTTGACGTCGACCATCATCATCAACCCTTGGATTTGGGCATTGATTGGCATAATGCCCCATCTCCTTGCACTTGAAACATTGAAGTGTAGTAGGTTCATTCTGTGTATCCCTTCCTTTGTTTGCGTCATTAGACATCTTTTTCCCATTATTACGGCATTCAAATGCCCGATGACCTTCTTTTCCACATTTAAAACATTTACTTGTCCCTTTAAGACAACTCCCTCCATGTTTCTTTCCACACTTTGAGCATAAGGGAAAGTTCATCTTCTTTTCCGTGTGCTCTTTAGATTTTTCTTTGAATTCAATCTTCCTCTTCTTATCAAACCCATGTGGCTGATGGGTTACTCCAATCTCCATCTCGAATTTGAGAGCACATCGAACGATTTCCTCGTAGCTATTGAAGTCCCTTATGGCTAACGCCCTTCGAATACTTGGTTTTAAACCACTAAAAATCGATCGATCTTACTCTCAGGTTGGATAATAATACCAGAAGCGTACCTTGCAAGTCTTGTAAAATTTGCTTCATAGGTACTAACAGATTCATCATCCCTTTGCTTCAGTTCAAGGAACTCTTTCTCCATCTTTGTTCAGAGAATACGAGGGATGTACTTATTGAAAAATAAGTTCTTGAACTCGTCCCATTCCATAGACTCAATTTCATCCCTTTGACTCATATTCTTAATAAGATTCCACCATTAATCAGCATCTCCTTCCAAACGATACACTGCTAGGATGACTTTATCATGTTCAGAACATTGAAGAACTGAAAATATCTTTTCAGTAGTACTAATCCATTGTTCAGCAACTAATGGATCAGTAGACCCGCTGAAAAAAGGTGGACACTGCCTCATGAAGGATTCAACAGAATGTTGCTCCTTCCTTTGCCTGTTTGGAAGTACTGCATGATTCATAGCTTGAGAAAGTTGTGTGAGCATGGCTACAAGATTTTGCATTCCAGCTCCCATATCGTTTGGTTGCTCAGGGGGACAATCATTGCACTGCCCATCGCATTCCACATTAACACGGTTCCTTCGGGTTCCACCCATTGACTAAAACCAAGAAGAATAGTGTGAGAAACACTAATTATAATAGGAAAACCACATAATTCAAGAATAAAATTTTCATGCTTAAGGTCTTATCCTAGGTTATTCAAGGCCATTTCTAAAACACTATGACTGTGTTCTATGCTTAGACTTATCCTTAGGGTTCTTACTAAGGCTTTCACATCCTAGTTTCCAAAGGTTGACTATACCTTTCCTCTGATACCAACTGTAACGACCCATACTTTACATACATTGTTAATACATAAAAATTGAAGCACACATATTACAACATATGACAAAACCACAAAGTACCGTATAGGTATAGTGTCTTTAGAAACTGGGAAACATAAACAACTGGTTCATAAATCTTCTACAGTGTATCCCATTTATTTCATCATATCTAGGGTCCCTTTAAGTATATTCTACTTAATATCCATCTTCCTGACATGGGGAAAAGAAAACATAAAAGGGTGAGCTCAAATGCTCAGCAAGGGCAAATAAAGGAAAAAAAAATCATATCATATCTTTTTGAAAATCAAAACCTGCAAAAGAGATCATAATATATTAACATGGAACAAATCATATAAGTGAAAATGAGATCCCCATAATCATAAAATAAAACATGAAACTTTGTGGCATGCACACATAATCATGGAAAATCATTTCTTGTTAGTCATGACTCATTGCCAAGACTATCTTAGTGGACAAAGTCCCATTCTGAATCGAGTAACCCTCGTTTTAGTCCCGTTTCACTGAACTGGTATAACCTACCGTTCTAGCCCTGTCTATCTCATGAGATATAAAATCTTTACCCAATTCATTGGAGGGAGATATAGGTCCCACCCATCTTATAATGAATCCTTTCTTATGTGTTCCACATAATCATAAACCATACATCATAGCGTAATCCACGTAATAAAAATGGGATTCTTAAACAACATGACATTATAAAACAATTCATATAAGATTAAGGAATTCATAAAAATATTTCCATCACAACATATTCAAATCCATGTAATAATAGGGATAAAAACAGAACCCTTTTATTATCTTAGATGGAAAATAATTTTGCTGAAATACTTGAACTCTATTCTTGAGGAAAATATCATTTCTACTTCAAAAACACTTTTCCTTTCTTAACATGTCATACAATTTTAAACTAAAAGAAGTTAATTAAAAATAAACTTGAATACTTGTAAAGGAAGCTTCTTGGAAATAATGTTCTAAAAATCCATTCATGCCGTATAAGTTAAAAAAACATTCTTCGTACTTTTGTCGGAAAAGTCAAAAAGTACCTCGTACGACAAAAGATTCCTTTCATACATATTACTAAAAACTCACCGAAGGGTAAAAATGGATTTAAACAATTTTAGGTGTATGGAAATAATATTACATATTGATGAAACATGGATGTGGATGATAAAATACACCCCAGTAAATACTTACGAATAAACAATCTCGGATAAAAATGAGATTGTGATATTTACCTTACCTTAGGTCCGATTTTCTTTGTATGTGTCCGAAGCTCCTGTATAATGGTTTAAATAATGTTATTGACTTTTTCTAGAATCATAAATATTGATATGATATCATATATGGTCATATTCTTAGCTTCTTGATAGTGATATTTCATTGTTACTTGTTACTCGGGTCTTTATTGCCTTTTGTTCTTATGCGTGTTTTGCCGAATACATTCTTATTCTTCTTTTAAGGTTATAGATACCTTATATCCAGAATGGTATTAGTGTAACATATATCATATTTATTCATTCAATTCATTTATATAATTATTATGTAATGATGATCATGTAGAACGAGTCGCTTCACATCGTGGAGACGGTATTCCGTACGTACGCACGAGTGATGATATCGTTCCTATGATCCTGGAACTGTATTGGAGTATATATATATATTATTTCAGTATCAATATTAATTTATAATAATCATAAATAGTTACTCATTACACCATTATACCCATCCTTGTAAAGTGATGGTGGAAAAATAGATTACACCACGGCGTGGAGACGGTATTCCGTACGTACGCACGCGCGGTGATTTCATTTTTCCGTAGGATGGATAGAAGGTGAATTAGGGTTGTTTCATATTTATAATAACATATCAGTATGTAATTAATTCTTATGTTATTACTTTATCATGAAACAACTAAAGAAGAAGAAGTTGAAGAAGAAAGAAATTGAAAAGATCGGTAATGGATATTACCTCTTCTTTGGAACTCTTCTTTGAATCCTCCACTTAGGGAACTAAGATTGGTCTTTGGAGAAGACCAGGACATCTAGGATTATTCTATGGAAGTTTAGAGGAGAAAATGGCAGGGGTTGGCCGAGCTTGAGTGCTCAAATTGGTGTGAGGAGGAGGGGGAGGAGGTGCCCTTTTATAAGGGAGGAGAGGGGCACCTTAGGAATATCTCAAAATATTATTTTATATTAAAGTAAAAATCGGTTTATAATGGTTCAAAAGGGTCTTATTTCGAAGATAAAGTGGGGATGGGTCGAAATAATATCAACCAATAGGATTTAGACAAGTTTAGGGTATTATTTTAACCTTATCAATTAGATTTAACTCTAAGTTAATTAATTTAACTTTTACCGTGTCTTTTTGTTTTCTTTCACTATATGGTTATAACATTCCAAACGAACCCCAAATTGTTTATTATTAATATATATATCCTTATCTAAGTCATTTGGCCGAACCTTAGATTTTTAGGAATAAAATAACAATTAATAATATAATATTTGATTTAAAAACTATTTTGTGTCAATTTTGACACTATTTGATATATGATTTTTGTGAAAGTCATAACAGAATTATATGTTCAAACCAAGTTGATTAAATCAACATTAATATATCATAGTAACCTATAAAATTAGTGGAATTCATAAAAAGTCTTAAATTACATTTATTTTGGTATTTATATTATCAATTATGTCAATATTTCATTAATAAGATAATTACTACATCATCTTTGTGTCATAAATAAATTAACTTATTTGATGTCTAAAAATTACAAATAAAATACCATCATGTAGGAAATATTTTTATCTTTCTAATGAATATTTACAATAGAATTTATCTTATGTATAACCCCATATTAAAAATGATTTACTTATTAAACTTTGATTTTAAATATTTTAACCCTTCTTTAAATAAATTAATAATAAATGTCCTAATCTAATCCAAGTGGGCCTAAATGGTCATATTTTATTCCTAAGTTTGTTTTTGGTCGAATTACACTTGTCCGATAGAATTAGGACCTGTGTTATGGTAATATTAATATCATATTTACCCTTAGTTACCCTATTTACTATTAACCGCGGTAAAAAAAGTAAAAAGTTACTATTCACCAAAAAATTATTTTTATCTCATTGAACCACATTTTACTTACTGCTATCAACCGTGTCTATCGGATTTTTGAAATTCCATTCACAGAAGCGGTAAAATTATGTTTTATGCAAAATTCAGTTTTTTAACCTACCACTTAGTGGTTTCACTATTCATCAAAAATTGAAAGTTTTCAGAAAAATACAAAAATTTCACCCTAGGCTAATTTCGATATTCTGAGTCCAAAAATGATGTCCATTTTGAAAAATAAAATTTATAAAATTTCAAAAAGTGGTTATTACTATTCATAACTACTAGTTTTAATAGCATATTGTTGTTTAGTGAAACTCGGTATTGCGTACGACGCAAGCTATCGAGGAAGTTCGCGATTGCGTGTAAAGCAATCCAAGAAAGTGTTATGTAGAAAAAGATTCCTTTGATGATATAAAAACAAAATATTACTCATAAAAATCTCAGGTGTTACATTTTTTCCTAGTGTTTTCTATGTCATCATAATATGTAGGATGTGAATGAACTATTCTTTAGCGGTGAAATAGACTCATATATTTGGAATGAGATTCTAGTCACTTTTGTGATAGTTAGTCTTTGAATTTTGGGGCTGCAAGCTCTTCTTCGTTGTTACTCAGTCATCTAGAATTTCCATTAGGTACACGACATTCTTTGTGTGGATGTTTCTAGGGGTTCACATTCTATTTGGTGGCACCATAATGTCGTTCTTCTATTAGAGAGGGGTTGTGTTTTAAATCTGATCACACAACTGATTTTTGCTGCTATAAGTGAAATGTGCAATTCTATTATGGGGGTCTATGACTACAATATACACGATTTTTAGGTTCTAAGAAAACTGGGTGAACAAGGTAATTTCAAACATGTTTTGGGTACTGTTTATGTGTTATGGACTCCTCCATTCCATCATTGGAACTTGGGAACTACCTATGGTGATTCTAATGGAACCCTAGGGCACTCGGGGTGTGGGGATATCCTTAGGGACAATGATGATTTTGATAAGGGATATCACTATTACACCATTGGCATGGCTAGTTCACTTGAGGTGATGATTTTTCAGATTATTCACACTTTCAAATTTTTTAAAATGAATGGTTGGATTGATATCTAGTTGGAAAGTCATTATACTACCCTTTTGTAGGCCATTATAAATAGTGAATTGAATATTTCTTAGAGGCTTTTAAAAATGTGGATGGAATGAGTGAGGAATCTGAAGAGCCTTAACATCATCATCAGGATTTCTTATGAGGGGGATAACATGGTTGCAGATGGGCTTGAGAACATGGGATTTTGTATGTCTCTGACCACGTCAGATACTCTCTTGGTGGATTTTTTCCGCTTTATGTGTTCGGTTTTAATAAGATCCAGAGTTTTCGCCTTTGGTAACATTGTTTCCATTTATGAATAAATTCATTTTCCCTTTGGTTGAGGGACCTTTTAAAAAATTTAAAATATATTTTATGCCAAAGAATAATTTCTATAAAACATGTAATTTTATAAAAATATAATATATTCATACATCCAGATAAATGATGAAATATATTAAAAATTTATATAATAAAAGGTATAATCACTTTTATATTAATTACTAATTTTTTATAATTGAAGATAAATAAATTTCAATGTATAATTAAATAATATTCTGAAATACATTTTTCTTGTGGGAAATTAATTTTACCATTATAAGTTTATTTAATTACTTTCATAGAATGATTTTGGTGAAAGTTCATTGAAATGTATTATATAAAATATATCAACATTCATTCAATCATTCTTATAAGTAATGTACTATAAATGAATCATTTATATACATAAAATTTTATTTTCAATAAAAATGGGTTTTACTCATTTTTCTACGTGAATATATGAATTAATTTATTGAACAAATATATGTTTAATATGATGAAATGGATTGCATATTTTAAATCAGATTAAATAATTTATTTAATATGTTGAATATAAAGTTTTTCAACAATTAATTGATACATTAGTAAAAAACATGTAACCATGGTAAGAGTTAATAGTGTTAAAGTGGGGTTAACCTCAAAGACAAGTGTGAAAATAATAGAAAACATTTTATTAGATATAATCTATTGATAATATTTCAACATCATTATCCATATTTTTAATATTTGGATGTTTTTAGATTCACTTTCCAATGTGATTGAATTTCATATATTTTAATGTTATTTTAATTTACATAGGTGACACTCCACTCACATATAAAACAACACCTCCTCTTGAAACTTGTATAAATAAATTGAGAATTACATATCAAAATATAACCAAACAATTCCTCTCCATAATTATTTCCCACCTTGTAGATTTGGTTCTCACCAAAATACTAATATAACAAGGCTTAAGGTGTAAACTAAAGTAACAATCTTGAAGAATATGTATTTTCTTTGTAGGTATATTGAATGTATCACCATCTTAAACCTACTTGAGGTATTCCATTAAAATGTTAATATAATGAAACCAGTATATTTATTATAAACAATTTTATTTAGGTTAATGTTAAAAAAAATTATACATCCGTTATATCCTATAGGAAGTGAAAAAATCTCTTATGTGATTGTGTAGAATACCACACCCAGGAAGTGGATTGTATCCCATTTCATCCCCACCCCACTATGCTATTTAAATTTTTTATAATAATATATTTATGTGATGGATATAAATTATTAATCATTATTTAAAAATAAAATAATATCTACATTATTATTCTCTCAACAATTGGAACACATTAATATCATGCATGCATATATGTGGACGACATCTTCATTGAACTGATATAATTCATTTATCATTTCTTCATAACATGGAAAATAATAATGATTTATATAATGAATTTTTATATTATTTTAATGATTAAATTAGAATATTTATAATATATATTATTATTTACCTTTATTTCCTTCCTCTAATTTTGAAAATAAAACCATCACTTGTGCATATGTATGGACTGACATCTACAATAAAAGATTTAATTTTTTTCCATAACATCCATATAAAAATTGTAATTAAAAATTATAAAATTATAAAATATGTTATTAATATCATTATTAACATTATGTATTTGATAAAATCATAACTAATATGAATGGATATGAAATTTTGAACCAAAATATGCATGTGAAATAGACCAGTTAACACATAAATATTTAATTTAAGGATGAATTGTGAATAAATTAATGTTTTTAAATTATCAAGAAATAATATAATAAATATATATATTAAATTATATAGATCTATATAAATACAATAAATCTATCAATATTATATTTTAGGTGAATATAATGTCAAAAAAGTCCAGATTGAGGTAATTCATTATGTTACAATGTCATTTCTTTTTAGGATTATCTATGTAAAATATTTTGCGAGGGAAATTATTTTATCCTTATATTCTTAAACACCATTTATTTTCGTATGTTATGTTTTTTTCTAGGGGTTTTATGTTTTTCATTCATTTTCACTACATTGGTATTTAAAATGATCAGGAATTTTTATAAGAAACCCCAAACTCATTAACTCTTTTTGGTTGGGAATTATACTCTTCAATATTTATGTTTATTAAAAATATTATGGAATTTTGTACCTATAACTAAATGTTTTAAAAAGTATAAATTAACTTATTTAAATTTTTTAAAAATTGTAAAAATAATCATTTTTAAATGGTTTAAATATGATTTATATTTTACTTTTGAAAAAAGTTTAAAAAATGTTCACTTTAAACATATACATCATAAAAGTATTATACCACTATAATAACTTTCTTCCACAACAAATATTCCATTACATGTTTCAATTTTTTTTCAAAAAATCACATCATTATATTTTAGGATAATTATTTTTTAAATTATACCAAAATAGAAGAGATATTTTCTATTGAGTCTCAAAGAATATTTAAAATGCATTTATAAAAGAAATATTTTATCTATGTAAGAATCATTTATTGATTGTTAATAGTAATGGGGAATATATTAATAAGGTATCATCCAAATTGTTTCACTATATTTATTAATATGAAGAATTTATTATGTTGTTTTCATGAAACCCATTTCATACTCATTGGTTAATTATGTTAGGATGAAATGGTGAATGTTATTGTGATCTTATGACACACATATGTATGAGTTTGATTATATTATGTGTGTGTCAAAAATTAATTATCCATCCAATTAACTGGTTAATTATTAGTGTCTCATGAGGTAATATTAACTATAATTAGTTTTTGATGTGGTCCAATATGGGGATATGTCCACTATGATATCCTTGGAACATAGCCTTGACAATGGAAATATTTAGAATTCGGAGTGATCCCAATCATATTTGGGAGTTTGTTAATAATAATAGTCTTAAAAATGAATCTTGACTAAGGAAATGATTTCATATGTATATGTATATACCAAAAACTCAGTAATTATTATTATGATATGACCTTACTTCTCAAGATTTACTATTGAGAATTTTCACTCTTATGATTCATGCCTTTTTTATGAATATTATTTATTCTACGAAAACATATTTATGATATTTTTCTTATTAGGTGTGATTTTTTTATGATATGATCATGTTCTCATATGAACATTCTTATCATATACTCACTTATTCTCATCGATAGATATCTACCTTGTTTACCCTTACCATGCATATGATCTCTCCATTTAACAGGTTATAATTTCTAAAGGCTATAATGAATGGTATTATACAGTGAATGTCATAAATTTATAGTACATGAGAATTTATATCTATGATATATTAAATATAATTCAATGATTATGTTGATTTTGTATGTAGTCACCAAATACCCCAAACCTTAACAGTTATGAGGTGTGTATTTACAAGTTGTATTTGATATTAATCTAAAATTATAGGATAATTTTTATATAATTCTTTGGTCACATTATAATGGGGTTTTAAAAGGGAATCCCCTTAGGTATATAGATGATGAAAAATATTTTAGGTTTTCATACTGTATAGGGAAAGATTGGGGATTATTGTGATTTGTATGAGGTAGCCTTCCATTAGTGGTACCTGTTTGTGGAAATGTGTGTATTGACATATAAGATTCATTTTGGCTTAGTCCATTGAAGTGGGGATTTTATTGAGGGTTTATTACACCTTATGGTTTTTTATTGGGTTCTAGTGATTCTACATTAATTATGTGATGTGTTTTTGTATGGAATATAAAACCGAGTGATGCATAAGAAGAATTATTTGAGTGGATGAAAGTTAGTTTCACAAGTGAGTTTATTTATAAATGGATTGTGGCCTAAGGTATTTGGATATTTTCAAGATATGTTTTACCAATTCATGATAAGTATTGTGGAGATTTAGTGTAGTTAATAGGGTTGGAGTATATGATCATGATCCATGTTTTATGTTATTTTCAATAATGGAACAATGTAGGGAATAATGACATATTAGGGTCTATGACTGAGATATATGTTTTTTTCTATGTCTTTGCACAATTTTTTTCATCATATTATTCAAGAAATGAATTGATATGTGATATAACCATGATTGAGAGGTTTCTAGAATGAACCTCCCTCTGTGAGAGGTAACATGTCTATGTAATTTTTAAAAGGAATAATTCTATGATGGAGGGTTTTTCCCACATTATCATGAGTGATAGTCTGTTAATGCTGGTTTTGGTTGTAACACCTCATTCTGAGGGAGAGGGAGGAGGTATTAGACATCAGTTATTTTGTGATATGTGATGTAATTATGGAACAACATAATGTGTGAGATGCTAATGATTTTTTTATGTGTTGGAATGAAATTTTGGATGTTGTGTACATCCATATTAAGAGGGTTATGAATTATGATGATAATGTGTAACATCATATGAGTGAGAGGGTGTGGTTCGGGACTCAATATGAGAAATTACAATGAATGAGGAGGTATATTTAATATTTTTGTATTTATATATAGAATGAGTCTACTTCTTCCACTAATAACGGGAAATGTAATTGAGGGGAAATGTCATTGTGGCCTTGTATGAATAAGAAAACCTAACACAGATATTGTTTCAATATATTTATTTATTATAAGTACAATAATTTTACATTGTCTTATATAAATGGAACCCCATTTTTAGTAACGTGTGGAAATTATACAGCACCACCTTCAAAGTCACCACTATGAGAATGCATATCATTTTGTTTTACTTTAAAGTGACAAGTTGCGCAAGAGTTCCAGATAGGGTAGTTGAATGGATAATCATAATAATAATCTGAGTAGGGTCCTTGGGTTTTATGTTTGACCATCCTATGTATTTACCTTATATTTTAATGTTTATTTTATAAAATGTGTTTTAAAACATTTTCATTTATATGAGTATATTAAGAATGTGTCTCACTATTTTTTCATGTTGATATTGTATTATAGTTATGGTTGGATAATTACTGTAAATTCATTCACATACTGAGATATGATGTTTCTTCAGCTATTTAGTTGTTATTTTGGGTGATGCTACCAATACTATAGTCTCCTACATTTATTTATTGATATTTACTAATAGATATAATCCTCTGATATATGAGGAGTCAAATAAAGGTTATTTGGATTCCATTATATTAGGCTAATAGATGGATTCTATATTGGGGTTTAATAACAAATTATTTTCCTTTTTATGGATATAATCTTCTAAGAGGCATTGATAACGATAAAAAATTGTTATTATACAAACATTGGAGTTGTGATTTCTGTGTTAAAAATAAGGTGTAAAATGGAATGAAATTGTTTTTTGTGGGTTCTCATGACTACTATGATTAATTGATTAATATTAAATATTGCATTAATTGAGGGGTTTTTATGAATATTTACTTGAAATATGTGAGGTTGGAGAAGAAACATACTTGATATACTCATACAGGTTCATTATTTCTACTTATGAATTTTCATTCATATAGGCATATTTGAATGTTTTTATAGGTTGACTCTAGTATAGGTAAGAGGAAATCATGATTGGATTAATAGTATTACTAAATTTATGCTAATTTTTATGAAAATGATTTTTTTTGCTTCCATGGGTTGAAATGATTCATGAATTTTTTCATTTCTGTTATTTTGGTCAATTTATTGGATTTTGTTGGATGTGGTTGTTTACTAAAAATAATGGGAATACCACCCATATTTATTTAAAATCCATAATCATACTCACTTACACTTGGACTATTGAAGGTTGTCCTTAAGGGTATTTCTGGGTCTTTTTTGTAGAGTATGATGTTTATTATTAGGGTTGGGATATATTATATCATATATATCCTATATATAATAGAAATCAATAAAATAGAATGTTAATATCGGATAAATTTCCATAATGATAAGGGTTTATTTCCATGGTGAAGGACACTATATTCCAAGGAAGTAGATGACTCATTGAAATTTCTACAAAATTCATTTATTATTTGAATATATTAATCTATTTTATTACATATATTTTTACATTTATAAATAACTAGTAGTCATATTAGTTTACTAGATATAGTATACAAAGTTATTTTAAATTTTATTTTGTGGGCTTTGATATCCTATTTCATTGTAGAAAGGATACAAATGTGAACCCACTATATAAACGGATCTAAAGAACCGAGCCATAATAAAAATTATTTTAAGTTCCTAATCCAATTTTCCTCCATTTCATTTCATAGTGTTTTGAATATTGGAAATAAATATATAATAGAGTCATACATTGATTAAATAATTTCATGACAGATTTTGTTTAGTTTTTTAGACTTTAAATATTATTTTGAAATTTTTATCTTGTTATGTTTCATATAAATAAAATTTTATTATTTATTATTTTTTTATATTTTTTAAATTAATTATTATTTTTAATATTTTATTCATTATGTATATGTATTTTATAAATAAAATTTATTTATTTACACATTCATTTTATTCCACTTGGTTATTTCCCCTATATTACATTTTTGTGTTTCCATGACTTATTATATCATTTTCGGAGCCATATGAAAATTTTATTAATTATAGTGATGAATTGTAACATTTTTTAAATTATAAATGTTTATGGAAATTGAAAACATGATTTTTTGTTATTTTATTTTATTTTTTCACAATGTACACAACTATGTTATTTTTGTTGATTAAATCTATTTATTTTTATTTGACAATTTTTGTAATGAAATATTTATTTCATTTCATTATATTTTTTAATGTAGAACTATATCTTAAAATATATATTTATTTGATTTCACAATTTTAATTTGTTTTCTAAATTAATTTCATTTTATTTTTGTTTTCAATTTTTTATTTTAGTTCTATGATTATATTTTTTTTATTAATTTATTATATACATTAATTATTTTTTAATTATTTATCAAATATAATAAATATATTATTCGATTACGTGTTTATTTTATTGAAATTGTAGATCGATTAGTGATAATTGGTGGATAATCATATTCAAATATCTATATATTAGTATTATTTTTTAGTTTGAATGGTTTTTCAAATTATATACATTTAAAGGAATATATTATTGGAATCCAAGATAGTCATATAGAAAAAAGTATTTCCATTATTATATTAATAAATATTGTTAATAATTTTTTTAATAACCAATAATGTATTTCTTTTGTAGTAATGTAATTATTTAAGAAAAACTGGTAATTTTGGTTTCATAAAATGACAATATAAATTTACAAAATGATATTTATAACTTAATGAAATTATTATTTAATTGTGATAAAATAATTATAAAACATTGTTATTAATAAATTTTTAATGGAATTATTAATATTATGATTTTAAAGATATTTTATAGATTATGATAATTAAATATGAAATATGAGTAGTTGGATATTATTAAATTATTATTTATGATTAGCGAGTGGTGTGATTAAATATATGATGAAAAAAACAAAAATACAATTGTTAATATTTTTGGGCAATTCATATACAATTTATTAGTATTTAATATCAAAGGGGAAATATTTATTTGACAAAAAATTAATATTGATTTTGTTTTGAATAAAAAATGTAATATTTGGTTTGAAATAAAAATTCCCTAAACTTTAATAACGTATATTTTATTATTAATATTTATAATTTAATATTTAAGGCTGGATTATAATTTAAATAATATTGAAATTGTAAATTATTATATATTTGAAATATATTTAAACATGTGTTTATTTTTTATGGATAATTAATTTATATTTATTTTGGAATTTATCTAACTTTTTTAACCAAATGATTTTTGATTGACTGGAAGGAATTTATTATTATTATTTTTTTTGAAAAATAATGGATGGGGGAGATGAAAAAAAATTAATGGATTAAATAGACAAAAAATAAATTATGGTCCAAATCCTATTTTCATTAGGTGAAAAATATAATTCCTTTTAAACTGATCATTATTATACTATATTGGAAAATACTGTATATTTAGATGATTATTGCATCCATTATTATTTAAAATTGAATATTTCATTTTATTTCTTCTATTGAATGTTATATATGATTTTCTAACCATTATTTTTTGTGGTAATTTGATCAATTTAAATTTTTTAATTAATGGGTATCAATGATGATTGGATAATAAGTGGTTTTATCAATACAGGTGATTATGTGTTCTTTAAATATATCGTATTTATTTTACATGTTTGTATGGATGATATTATTTTTTCATCTAATTCAAACATCCCATATTGTTTTCCTTTTTTCCGTGTTTCATTTTTCTCTTTGATCGAGATTATAAAAAAACAGTTTTAGGTTATTTTGAAAATGAGTTTGACTTATAAGGATTCGACATGGTAGCATACCAATGCTCAAAAAATATATATCAACATGTTTCTCTTTTAGTGATATATTAAACATTAGTTTTGTAATTCTTAATGGGTGTATACCAATCAATTGTGGGTGTAATGTTGTAAATTTCTTGAGTTACTCCATTCTACATAAGTGTTTCATGGATATTGTACCAAATCAAAATATTTTTTATTTTTCATTCTTCATGTCATTATTGTCATTATATATTTTCACAATGTATTTTTATGGTATTAAGGGGACCATTACAACTTTATATTATCAATTTTACTTCTTTTCACTAGGAAATACCTTCAAAAGTATTACAAGTGAATCAAAAATTTATATATGGTGGTGAAAAGGTATTTTAATTTTAAAGGGATGAATAATTTTGCTGGACAAAGAATATTAATATTGATTTTAGAATGAATTGGGTATTTTTTATTTTTATAGTTGTATAATATTAATTATTTTTTAAAAATAATTTTCCATAAATTTTCATGGAATTTATGATTCGATAGAAAATTAAATGTTTACTATTGCATATCATATGATCAGGGTAATAATGACACATTGGTCATTGTGCTTCTTCCATTATTTTTTTATGAAACACATTGTTATTATATTTTATATATATTATGTTTTAATCCCATAATTACAGAGGTATTCTTTTGTGTGGAAATATAGTTGAGGGGTTGAACATGGAAATGTATTAGCTGTGTATAACATAAAAATAATACATTGATGAAGTTTTTTATAAAGTAATTTTTGTTTTCTTATTTGTATGTTATAAAGGATTCACATCCCAGGGATAACCCTAAGGGAATGAAAAAAATATTTTCAATGCGGAGGTTAGTGCAAGGGATTTTATTATATGCATTGCTATTATTTTTTTCATTGTCTATCTTATTTTTTATATATTTTATTGTATTACTGATAATATGTCTTATGTAATTTTTGAAGGGGTGTACAATTTAATTATTTTTTATTTTTATGGTAAATTAAAAGTAAAAAATAAACATTATTGGAATGTTTGTGTTATCATTGAGGGTCAATTGTATTATTGAATATAATATAGAGTTTTCTCTTCATTAATTAATTCAAAAAAATGATGGAAACATTATTCTTCTCTATGATGGATATTATTACATTTACAGAAGAACAAACGATGGTTTAATCTATAGTAAACCACATACATTTAATTGTTGACTTTATTTTATTGAATGATAATTTTTGATGTAGAAATGAATGTTTGGGAAAATGTATTAGAGTTGTGACTGAGGAAGGATTATGTGATATAATATATGGAGAGGGATTGAATATTTGTTAATCTAATATATTTAAAAAAATTGTTGTTTAGATTATATATATTTTTCAATATATTTTTATATGAATTTTTAACGATATCATTATTATGTTGGAAATATTTATTTAACAATTAGATTTGGTTGTTCTATATTGTTAATAATGAAATATAAAACAAATTTTCTATTTTTATACCCTTGAATTTAGGTTATTTTCCTTTTTAAAAATGATTTGGGATTATTCTACCACCCTTAGTATTGATTCAATCTGATGGTGGGGTTTTAAAAATAATTTATTGTGGTAATGTTGTATCTAATTTTGTGTTTTATGATTTATTTTCATGCAATATCATTATAATAGTTTTTCAATGTGGTTGGGAATTGGGAAGTCTTAGAGTATAGACCCTTAAACCCATAATTGTTATGTTATTAAAAACACATTAGTGTAAAAGTACCTTAATAATTTATTAAGTTTTACTATGTTTTAAGTATATATTTTCCAAGGTACATGTCAATTACCATGATCATAATATTGTTCTACATCCGTTATAATGATTTTAATATGTTTTATGATATATCGAAATTAGTGAAAGTCACGACCTATAATTCTTTTCCAGTTATAATATGGTTATTTAAAAAATATCTCAAAGGATTTCAATAATGGGGTAATGTTCATTTACATGAACTTATAAATTGATAATTTAAATTGTGGTGTTAATTTATTGAATTAGATTTCAATTAGAAATAAATTATAGAAAATTGTTTCAATTATTTCTGGTGTAGAAAATAATGGTGTTATTATTTCATCTAGAATATATAAAGGTTTATTTATAATTTTTTTATTCATATTATTTATTTAGAAATTCATTTATGTTTGTCAGTTAATTAAATTTAATTGAGACGTCATCAAAATAAGTGTCATGACCATACTTTTGAGGAATATTTGAGTCAAGATTTATTGAATATAGAGTTATATGGATGTTTTATGTTCATATAAAGAGTATGAAGTCAAGATCATGAGAAATGTATGCAGTATAGTGATGAAAATTTACTATATTATAGACTCCATATATATTGTTTGTAAAATTTTGTGTATATTTTATTCATGATGTATATCGAAAATTGTGAAAATTGGTTCATTTTTTTCAAGATGAGTTATTTATTTATTAATAAAATATCTTAGTTTATTTGAGTAATAATATTTTCAATAATTATTAGCAACTAATTTTAAATAGTATTGATTGAAGTTTAAAATAGAAAATTAAGTCTACATGAGTTTATTCTCAGATAATAATGTCAAAAATTGATATGTTTTATTTTTTACTTGATATGGATATGTCTATTTGATATTTCCAATAATCATTTTGGTTATGGAATTTTTAGGTATGATTTATGTAGTATAAATTCTATGTAAATGTGATGGATCATTCTTAAATTATGGAAGGATATTTTTCAACGATTATTGATTAAAATGAAAAAATATCAATATGTCTAATATGATGTAATGGAATTTTAAGTTATAAATCTCAATTTCAATATTCCCTATACGTTTTAGATATGTAATTATCTTTGGTATTGTATTCCTTTATGATCCCTTCTTTTATTTTTCTAGATACATTTCTTTATATTATTGTTTTATAGATCTACATTATTCTTGAACATATAAAAGTAAATGAAGATACATTTTTTAGGTAATCAGTTTAAGAATCAATCATATTATTATTAAACAAACAGAAACGATATCTTGAATACTCTATTGATATGTTTAATCGGTGAAATATATTTATAGGCAATAAATGAATAATAATTTTAATGGATATAATTCCCTCTAATATATAGGGTATATTTAACAACACCAACACCTCAAATACCGATTTTCTTCTAGTAATGTATCACCATTCATAACATATGATGATATTATGGGGGTTATCCTCCCTCTAGAAGAATTTTTAATTATCTATATTATATATTCCTCAAACAATATTGATTCATTTAACTATGGACTAATAGAAATTATATTTATCGGGGAATCCATTGAAAACAATTAAAAAGAAGTTTATTAACAAAAGGACTTGTTCAACTCTTTGGCAATAGGAAAAATTCAATTTTTAGTATTCATAACCTGATTCTAGATAATGAAATCCATGATATAGATGTGAAACACTATGCATTATGGGATGAATGTTTTTTAAAGGAGCATTGGGAAGAATAAATGGTTATTAGAAATTTTTATTAATGAGTAATGGATAAAACTGGTTAAATAAAACAAGATATGTATTAAAGAATGAAATAAAGATACTACATACACTCATGTTTGTATAAATGAATAAATATTTAGGGGTAATCCTAATATTTTTCATGAATTTGGAATCTCCACTAAAGAAGTTATGGTCTTGGGGACCTTTTTTATTGATAAATATTATTTGTTACTCGCTTGTTCAGATGGTATTCCATATATTAGGATGGAATATCAGAGACATCAAGAAAGTAACAAATTATAAAATTCCATTCCTTTAGTCATTAATGTGACAGATAATATTTGATAATGTAATTTTGATTTAGTGTGAAATATATGGTGTAATTAAATTTCTAGATAAAGGTATTTATCCAAAACCTGATATATTTTGAGGTCCTTCCATTTTTCGTAAATTTAATGAAATAATTTTAATGGTTACTAAGATTGTATAGTATTTATCTATGTCTTTGTATTTTCTATATATTCATTTGAAACATCATTGGACCTTATTAAAAATGATAATAAACATGTATCTTTTGAAAAATGACTTCTTATCAGTATGTGTAGCAAAAAATAATGAATCAAGAAAAAGATCCTCAAATATTTATTATGTACTGTTTTTTATAACCTGATTTTAGTAGAGCTATATAATTTAATTTGAGGTAGAATCGTTTATGGGAAATAACATTGGACATGGATGTGATGATGGTTTTGGGATGTAATGTTCTTATAAATAATTTTATGTTAATGGAGGATATATAAAAAGATTATGATCGTATGGAATTTAATTTCATTATGATAATCCACCAAAAATTGTATCCATAGAATGATCACCTAACCGTTTTTCATTTTCTTGGTTTTCAATTTTAATCATGGGTTGATGATTTGGATTATTTATGTCAATGAGAGGTTTTTGGCATTCTATCTCTAAATTTTTCAATGGGCGAAGGATGGAATCTGTAAAACAATTAATATTATAGTGATGACAATAATGTTAGGACATATTATTGTCTATTTTAGTAGTTGAGGGATCTTAAACATTTTTTATAGATGACATAACTATGTTAGATTAGGTAAAAAATAATTTAGTATAAATTTTTAAAATATCAAGAAAAAAAATGAATACTATATTCAAAAAAGGTAAAAGATTATATAAGTATCATATATATACCTCTAAAATGCATTCATATTGAAGGATCTGACTTATAAAATGATTAATGGGATTGTATAAAATAATTTTAAGTGTAATACATGGAACCACCTATATCTAATGAAAAAATTAATATTCATCATTTTGATAATATAGAGTGTAAAATCATTGGGAAAATTATTAACTAGAAAGGAATAGTTTTACACTTTGATGGAATTCCAGTGCTTACTCACAACATTATTTTTGCAATTAAAATTTGTAGACTAGTTTTAACAAAAATACATATGATTTTTACCAATAATATTGATAAAAATATTGAATTATATTTTTGGGATGCTATTATAAAAATAGGACCCATTAAAATAGCTACAAGAAAGTCATGATTCCCATGAAGTATGTTACAATTAATATATGTGAAATTGAAGAAATTATGTGGGATTATTGGAAATTATTTCTTCTAAATATATTTATGTTTCCAACGTAATTTCAATACAAGTATTTGGTATTATCCATAAATAGATTATATCGTTATCTTATGTCACTCCTATTCTATTGATTCGTGTAATATGATCAGGATTATTCAAATTAACCTATATGATTTTTGATTCATCATCAAGATGGGGGAAAAGTTACATAGATGGATAACTAGTTTTAAAATCATTATTATTCATGGGATTCCCAGTTTCAAATATTTATTTTTTATGTTAATCCAACATGTCACTGTTCGAACACTATTTAAAAAATTATTTTCACTGAAAGATTATTTTATCCTCATTACACATTTCATTGTATTATCCTTCATGTTTCTGAGTTACGAGGGAGGTGTTAATCCCAAATGGTTTTCCTATGATTAGTGAACACCATGCTACCCAAATATCTATTTTTAGAAGGGAATTCCCCTGTGTGCCCTTTCGATCCCTCCACATAGGGAGCCACCCTTCCCAACAATGAGGTCACCTCACTGAGGAAGTTCCCCAACCGAGGAATGATTCATTGCCAGCTGAGATAGGAGAGTGTCCCGGAGGGTAATGGTCTGATAGTGATGGTCCATCACAATGATCCGTCAGCAAATTGGGCCATGCCTGAATTTTCCTTCCATGAAGAAACAGGGTGACTAGGCAAGGTAGGTGGGTCGTGGTGGAGAGGATCGACCCGAAAGTGGACTACCAATATTCGAACCTTGATCCTCCCAAAGAATAGTGTAGTTGGGCCACTCACATTCAACACCGCACCACCACCGAAGTGAATTTACATGCGACCTGGATATGGAATGACTTTTACTTTTATAAATAGAGTGCACATAGCAGAAAAATGGCTTCAAAAAATGGATTCCAGTACTTGAGTTATATCTAGGTTCATAATGTTTATAAATTTATCATTTCCCCATCATTGAATTTTACCTCCTTAGATATTTTCTTCTATGAACTTGATCACCAGTACTCTAATTTACCACTCCCCATGATCATCCATTTCTTTAGGGCCTCTTGATGGGTTCAAGGCATGTTTTGAGGTCAATTAATAAATTGACAATGGTCTAGATATTCTACTTCCATCTATTTCACCCAACTATTATTCTTTTCTTACATTATAATTATCATGGTGACCTTGGTTTTTTTTGTATGAATTTATATTAGTTTTCCATATATTAGGGTTGATATTGATTTGATTAAGGAATCCCGTAACATTTTTTGGTGTTTTAACATAATAAAAAGAGGAAATTTTGTGTTTGAGGTGGGATGATCAATTCAGTAAGTTTTAAAGATAAATCCATTAATTTATCACATATTTCTTAACATCTATTCCTTTTTTACAGATTGTTATAGCTAATTATTAAATTTTCATTAAAGAAGATGGATTTATATTGCTTACTATTTTTCTATTAGAGGTATTCTCCTTGATTCTATAACCAAATCATATTTTTATATAATATGATAAATCATATTTATTTTTTATATTCCTAATAGTCTCTTTTAAAATGATATTGTTGTTAAAGGGGTGTATAAACCTTTTTTCAATTTATAAAGGACTTGACCATAGTTTGAAGGGTTTTGTTTTAAAAACTATCATGCAGGGGTGATTGGTCGCATATAATGTTTCAGATTGGTTTTTAGAATATTAGTTCATTGATGATCATTTTCTATTTCAGTTTTCCAATATGTTTGTAATGATATCAATAGTGTGGTTTCAAACACCTCGTTGGAACTTTATGAAACAATTTATTAAATATAAATTAACCATTTACATGTTCTAGTATTTTTTATTTTAGGTATATGTGTAAATATATTTAACATGACTTAAATATTATATCACTCGTTTTGATGAGAAATTAATTTCTTATGCGATGTAATTTTTGAGGAGAGGGGGAACTATGACTGTTTTTTATATATGTCTATTTGTTACTCTTTGACTTCCAACCTCATTTCTATCTTGCCTACATTTTTATATATATCATGGAGAGAATACAATATCTAGAAAATATATATATATTCACATAATTCACTTTATTAGGATGATTATATAGAATGTGTCTTTATATATGGTGTTTTATCTTCTCCTAGAATTTACCCATTATTTATGCTATGTAGGTAAAGAGTGATTGTTTGGGTGATTAAATCAATCTAGACATGCTGATGGATTATATTCCTATTTATAATATTCCATGATTATCCTTTTAGGTTCTAAGATATCACATTATAACTAGTCATTATTATACTGCGATATTTTTTATTTTTTTAATTCTATGATTGTTTATGGAAAAATTATTTTATTATAAGTGTGGTTTGACATTAAAAGTGAAATAATTTTTTTTATTAAAGAGTATAATTTTTTACAGTTTAGGACCACTAGCCTATTTTTATTAGGCCTGATAACTTTAAATTTTAATTTTATAAACATTACATGTATTAAATGAGATTTTTTTTGTCAGAAGTTAGAAATTTACATTATATTTTTAATGTGTATCTATAATACATTAAATATAATGGTTTCAATGATGGTAGGATGTTTTTGGATTTTTATAAAATGAAAACATCATACACTAATTATCTTATTACAATATAGAATAAAATGGATTTATCTTTAAAGGTAATTTAGGGTCGATGGGACAATGTCTATTGGGAATTTTTCCCATTCCATCCATATTTTATTTTTTTTATAGGGTCTGCTTGGAAGTGGCTATGGGTTTTTGTTTGGAGTTAATGATCATTGGAGTTAGTATGTGATGACTCATTACTTAGTAAAAAACATACATGGTTTTATACATTTTTTACTTTTTTTTCATCACGTGAATCATTCAATGTTTTAATTTCTCCCACATCATTCTTTTTTGGTTTATATTAGTGATGATTTGAGGTTTGGATTTATTGATATTATGAATTATTTTATGTTCTTATGGAATTTAATTTATTTTTTATTAGGTATGTTTTTATGATTATGAATCATTTGTTTTTCTTATTTTATGTTCTTATTATTTAAATGTCTCTACAATTGCCAAACAAGTATAATATTCTTATCATACTTTTGGGTGTAATCCATCTTTCTATGTATCATTTTTAGAGTAATCATTTATATTTAAATAATTTCAAATTCTCTAGAATCTATGGCTAGTGAATGTAGATTATAAATGACATTTAAGCTATGTCAGGGGCTACCTTGTCAACCTGTTTAAGGTGTAGCCTTGTTTTAATTATAAAATAATGGTATCAAATCATTGTTGTTACTTATAAATTCTGATATTTTACGGATAATAATTTTGAAACATAAGAGTTTGGTCATGAATATGTGCCGATTGACCCCAATTCCTGAAGAAACATAATTCTTTTTGATTTTTTGGATTTTTGAGTCTTGAATACGGTCCAGGTTATCTGCTTCATTTGAGATGTTTTAGTCATTATTTTGAATTTTAGATTTCCAGTTTGAGATTCAAGAGTTATATATATAGTTTTCATGATTTTTAGATAAATTGGGTTGAATAAAGTGTTTCATGGTTATGATTCATGATATGGAAATCTATGTTTATAATACAAGGCTTAGTTTGTGAAATTCCAATGTAATTAAAACTCTTGGTTCATGGTTATCTTTACCATGTAACCAAAACATACATAGATGTGAGTTTAAATATACATAAGTTTTGATTCCTTATTGTTTTTAATTATATATATTTTATTTAATTATGGATTTAAGATAAATAAATATGTTTTCTATGGTGTATTGATGTTATTTGGATTGTTCTAACATGGAATATCATATTAAAAAACATGGATTTATTTTTTAAAAAGTTTGAAATTTATAACATGAGCGATGTAATTAAATATTTTGAATTTAAATGAAACATTAGATGTATAATATATGTATCATAATAATTAAGACAACAATGATTTATAATGATTCTTTTTATAGTCATTTAAAATTATTTCGAGCCCTATTAACGGTTTTTGATCTAGAAATGTCCTTATGTAGTGATTCATAACTTTTCCATTCTATCAAATATATATTTTTCATACATAATAAATTGTGTAAATAAAGGGACATTTTTTGGATTTTTATTACATGGAACATTATGAAATGATTTTTTATTTATTATTTTTCAATATTTTATTGTTTAACTGTGTGAAAAATAGATTTTAATGAGATATTTTGATTTTAAATTTTGTTCTGGGGGGTATTTTGATTTTTTATCATTTAATGAGGTTTTTTATAAAAATTGATTTCATTGTGTAATTTAATGAAAATATTTAATAAAAATTTAGTTTTATAATAATTTTGAATAATCTATTAGAGAGGTAGGATCTTTTAAAAATAGAGTAATTAAAGATGATGTTTCCCCAATTTTCGAGGTAATATAAAATTCTTCCATTGTAAAATTAATTTTGGAATGATTGTTTTAGAAACATAATTAGATGTTATTGGTTATAAAATAAAATTTAGTTTCTTATAGTGTAACCATTTTTGTTGATTTATGTATCCAGATTTAAATTATTGTTTATATTGGGGATATTTAATATGAATTCAGAACCTTGAATTCCTTGTATTCATTTTTATGGTATTAATGAGTATATATCACCAAAATTCAATATAGGAGGACAAAATTATATCTCTAAATATGCCATAGAGTGATTACTCCCATTTTCTATGTTTGAATAATCAAGGTATTTATAAATGTTATAATTGTGAAAATAGTAATTCTGTGGTGTTTTGGATGGGTTTTATGATATGTTTTGAGATTTATTCTTATTCAGTCTTTAGTAGTTGAATTATTTTTTGATGTATTAATTTGGATATATACTTTATTATTATTTATGGAAGTTTGATTGATTTTTTAATTATCATTCCACATTGATCAATTTTTTATTCTGGTCAAGAGGTGATGTAAACCTTGTGATACAGTTTTCCTATTGAGGGGTTGTATAAGAGAATTCATGGTGGTGTTCTTTTAGCAGTTGGGATGAGTACTCACAAATCATAGATTGTGTTATAGCTGGTTTATTTATCATATTTCTAGGTTCTCTATAAGTCCATGTTTTCAGAGTGTTGTCAGATATTGCAATTCATTTTACTGTTTACCAAAGGAAAGATTCCTTGATCATATTGTTTTAGGAATGTATATGCTTCGGTGTTTATAGAGGTATCATGTATTTTTATAAATAAAAAATAGTGAATTTTTGATGTAATATGATTATTTTTATTTTTTTTAAAAAAATATTTAGCCCTATTTTGGATGGAATTAAATTTTGTTTTTTGTAAATTAATGGGAATAACAATTTATCACTCCTTAATTTTCAAAACATTTATCTTGAATAGTGATTTTTTCAATGGAGAGTTGGCATGGAGTGCTAAAGAGGGTGATGAATTGATAATTTATGGAAATATGTAGTAAAAATGTTTTAAATAAAAATACACAATTTTAAATATCTTATTCAACTGATGTAATATGTATATATATTTTTTAATTTTTAAATAGTTTTTCTAAGGGAATATTGAATCCTGGTTCGAATAATTCGAAAACATCCTAACATTTGAATAAAATTTACTTATCCAAAAAATATATATATCATTAATTAAATTTTACTATTAGATTTTATATTTTAAAACCCAACTATTTTACTCCTATTTAAAATTAACTAGAAAAATACAGTTTTGAATATAATCCTTTTTAATCTATGTTAAAAAACATGATTAGTTAATATTCTGGAATTTATTAGATCAGGATTTTAATTCTTACAGTAGAATATACTACTCTCATATTCAAAGTAACATATTTTCAAGGAAAATTATTAATACCAATAAAATAATCCATAAAGTAAATTATATATGACATATTAAGATTTAACAGAATGCATTATAGGATATAAAAATCATCATACAATGTAATTAATGTGATAAAAATTATAAAAATAATAAAATTGATAATTAACATTATAATTATTTCTTACATGAGAAATTTTCTATTATTAAACATTAAGTACCATCCCAAAATTAATATATAGAAAAGAGAGATACTGGTGGGTAAAAATTTATTTTTTTGATAGCTCAACCTCTAATTTGCATAAGTGGATCAACTGTCTTCAATATAATTTTGAAACAAATTTAAATGATAGATCAAATATAGGACATAGATTTTCATGTAATGTTTTCAAAATTTTGTTCTCTGTGACACAATATATTATATTTTATCCTCATATGTTTTACACATGTCACACCCCTTTTCATTTCATTCTACAATTCTTTGGATTTATACTCTACTACCTATAAATAATACATTGAAGAGTAATCATGATTAATTCTTCATACCATCTATATTGATGTATTAAATATTATTACCACCATGAAATTGATCAAACTAGCTATTAAAATAAAATAATATTTTAATCTCAGATATACAAGGTGAAAACATGCCTCTACTTATACATGGAATGAGAGACCTCATAGATGCATTTATGTGTGGACACACAATCGAAAGGAAGGGGTGACTGTTAAAAGATAAACATATATACATATCACTGATAATATAATTCCATCTTCTGGATGAATTTATTTTAAAATGATAAAATAACTTCTCATGGAATATCATTTCATCACACTAAGGATCTTTAGTTCTCATTAATGATATTTCACTCACTTGAAATATCTATAATACTTATAGACGATACTTTCCAAAAGGATTTCATTTTTTTGAAATAATGGGATATTTCATTATTCATGATTAATTAATCACACCAGAGATATAAACCATCAAGGATGATGGTGTTTATTCACATTTTAAAATAATATTATTATATAGAAACTAGTTACTTATCAATTAATATGATCCAATACATTGAATAATTTTATAACTACCAAGGCCAAGGTTTACCGAAGAATAATATATTATTAAAATATGATTATATAATATAATATTTTATAACCAAGGTGGTATGATTGAGGTTATGAATAGTATTAAATAATTTTTGAAAATATTTTTTTAAAAAAAAATTTAATTAAATGTCTACAAATTAAATATAAATGAATAAGAAAACCAATTGAATATAAAAAAATTATTATTTAATGTCTAAAAAGATTTTTTAACCGAATAAATTAAATTAAATATAATTCTTTGTGGATATTAATTATATATATATATATGTTATATATTCCACAATACAATTTTGGAATTCATCAAATATATTTTATAGACATAGGATAAGAAAAATCCCAATTTTTCATCAAAGCCAATTTTTTTATAATGGTAGTCTTACCACCTTTTAATGGAGAACCCATTTTAAATAAATATTTTGGATCTTATAAATATTTAATATGTCATAATACAATTTAAATTTGGGATAAAAACAAAATAAATTGGTTATGATATCTTTTGGTATTTTTTGGTATGGGTTAAAGTTTTTATTTATAGTAAAAATTATTGAATTTTAGAACAAAACTCTCCTTCCATATAATTTATTTATAAGAATAAATTAAATTTTAACCTATTTTAAAATTATAATTTTATTATATATTTATTAATTTGTCTAATACAGGTAAATTTAACAAATTTCACTTTCAAATTGGATATAGAAATTGGGAAAACCTTTGAATGCTTTTACTTAAAAAACCCACATTCTTGACTAGAGTACATGATTAATTTAAAATTTATTTCTACCACTTATGTGAATACAACTTGAAAAAATTGATTCAATATTTAGAATAATCATAATTTATTATTAATAATTAGATTAACTTAGTTTCTGATCAAAATAATAATTGAATGAAATTAAAATTAATTACATCGGTTAATATAAAATTAATCATAACTAAGGACATAACCTTAAAATGATGACCCAAAAATAAATATAAACATGTAAAACTATCATTTTATGATAATTATTCAAAAATATTCATTTCATTTTTATTTTTTTAGTTTATAATAATTTTTTTAGGTAATAACATGAGCACACCTAACATTCATTAAAAATTTCCTTGGGTGTCATTTTCCCTTCCTTTTAAAAGGCCACGACCTCACCCTCTT
Organism: Viscum album; assembly: GCA_963277665.1. Classification (NCBI taxonomy): domain Eukaryota; kingdom Viridiplantae; phylum Streptophyta; class Magnoliopsida; order Santalales; family Viscaceae; genus Viscum; species Viscum album. The sequence continues at coordinate 610,705,641 of OY728160.1, forward strand.
CATCCCACCTATCAATGGGAAATGGATCATACAATATATAACAATTCCTCTTAAAAATATCCTTCAATTATTACTTGAATACTCCATTCAGATATAATGTATTCCAAGGAATCCTTTGGGAACAAACCAAATAGAGTTATACAATTAAGATGACACACCTTCTCTCGAGCACCTTTATTTTTTTCCTTCCAACCCCTCCAATCACATTACTCTAGGATTGTATTAAAAAATAGTATCCTCAATATATTAAGAATTTTATTGTAATTTTTTTACATACACTTAAACATACCTCCATCCAATGGGAGCCAAACGTACTATTTATGTGTGTGACGAATTTCTGCCTCACAAAATGGTAATTGTTCAAATTTATTTACCTCCTATCATGGTGGAAATTAATATGGAATCAATATTTAATTAATTTATATATTAATTATTTCCTTTTACTTCAGTATTTATTTTACAGAATAAAACTTTTCTATTTCTATTTGTTATAAATACGATTATTTCATTTGAGGACATGGTGACTAAAACAACCATAAAGTGATGTGATTCATTCACGAAAAACATAGAATGTATTAAAAATGGGTTTATGGATATTATTTTATATATATATAATTATATTTATAATTATAATGGAATCATATTATATAAATTTATAAATATATTTTATTTTCTTTGTTTCTTTCTATACAACAATAAAAATAGAAACAATATAGATGTGTACATACGACTTACCTTATCCATGAACGGTGTATTCTATTTCATATATATATATATAATATATAGATTATTAAAAAAAATACAGGGTATATAATTTATTTATATAAATTTTTTAAATATGGAATCATTATATATTTTCTTTGACCGACGATATAACAAATTAAACACATGCGAAAAACACAACAAATATTATTTTAACTAAAATCTAATCAATGACCGTTAACCAGTATGTAATATAAGGTGATAATGAAACCATATATGATATTATATAAAATAAAATTTAACTTTAAAATATTTATAATAAATTTATATTAATTATATCGGTTTTTTGAACAACTATGACGAGATTCAAGTCACATAGTAAGGGGATTTCATCTCAATATTTATTTCTATGAGATTCACAATTAATTCACCCCCATTAAATTTGTGTGATTTTTATACATACAATGAATATATTTGATTATTATTATACTAATATTTATGTTTATTTACATATCAATTCTATGATCTTTATTTCATGGGTTTTAGGTTTCAAAAGTTACCAAATCGGTAAAACAGTTTTGTCTTAATTTTCTTTCTTTGGGACTAATGTTCTGTTATGCAACTATTGCTTTTGAGTTATATATACATCAATTTTTCATATTATGTAATGAATATATTTATTTTAATGATATTTTATGCTTCATTTAATTTCAATTTTTAATGTGGAGATTATGATTCAAAGTTATCAAGTTATAAAATTTTATTGAAATAATCTGATCGCTTTTCTAGATTTTTTAGGTTTATCATTCCTATGGTGACATCTTATGATGAATCTCTAAAGAAAACTAATGGGGTTCATTTAACGATTTTTTTGGGTATTTACATATTCATTAAATGATATTTATTTTATTGGTTTTTGGTTTCAAAAGATACCAATACAAATAAGCAGTTTTGTATTAATTTTCCTTCTATGAGACTCATGATCGGTTATGCAACTAAATTATTTTTTTGAGGTGTATATACATCCAATATACATCCTATGTAATTAATATTATTATTTTAATGATATTTTAAGCTTAATTTAATTTAAATTTATTATGAAGACTTAATGCTTCAATGATATTAAGTTATAAGAAATTACTAAAACGATATTATCGTTTTTAGATATTTGTTTAATTTACGATTACTTTGATTATGTTTTGTGACACTTCTCTCAGGAAAACAATCAACATTACCGCATTTTCAGTCATATATATATGTTCCATTGAATGAATTATTTTTAAAGTGGGTTTCCAAGAATATTGTACCATTCTAAAATAATATTTAAAATAAATATTTACAGATTGATTTTTTACCAATCTCTTCAATAGAATATTTTTTTCTCCTTCGAAACAAGTAATTTTTCTATAATTTTAACTGTAAAAATTTACTTTTCTTTGTACCTCTTTGGTCATGTATATATTAACCCTTAATCATTTCACTGAAGCTTACATGAATTTATAAATTCATAGTTTAAAAGAACCGTTTTTAGAATTTATTTTCAACGAAAATTGTTTTCAAAATTATTTCATGTATTATTTGAATTTTTAAAAAGTATTTTAAAGGAAGTGGTTTTCAAAATTATTTAATGATTTTTTTGAAAAGTTTTAATAGATTTTGAAATGAGTTTCAAAACACCTCCTGATCTATTTATAAATTTTCACAGTATTTTAAAAATGATTTTAAAATAGTTTTCAATCATTATTTATATGTTTTCGAATTATACTAAATGAATTTTTTTTAGAATTTTTTAAATATTTTATTATATGTTTTAAAATTTTTTTAAATATGGGGTTAAAAATGTGTTCAGTATTCATTAATTTTTTTTGAAGTATTTTAAAATAAATGTTTTTGAAAAGATTTTCATGATTTCTTTATGAGTTTTCATAATTTTTTAAGAAATTGGTTTTTCAAAAGGTTTTAGTCTTTAAAAATACTTATTCAGATAATAAATGATATTTTCCATAGGAAATGTTTATAAAATATATTTCAAATTTTTTTTGCATCAATGATGAATACTATTGATGTTCCTCATTCCCTTTTAAGAAATTATCTAAATGTTCCATTCATACTATTCCTATGAAAGGGTTATGCTTAATGTTATGGTATTTATGAAACTATTTTATCTTTCAAGAGTTATATGTTTATGAAATCCATTTCTATTTCACTTGTTATTCTTCTTGTTAAATGATTATCAATAAAGCCTTTTTTCATAGGAAATGAAATGACTACATGTTTATAATACCCATTTCATTTCGGATGTTATGGTATTGTTATTTATGATCTTGTGGAATATGGTTGTAAGATTTTATTATAATTTTTGTGGGACCTATTTCTACCTAAAATGTATTGGGTAATAATTTATATATTGTGAGATAGACTAAGATGGTCTGTGGAATGAACCTTATCTACTAAGATGGCCATGAGAGTGAACCATGATTACTAAGATGATATGAAGAGTGAACTAATTATAATATAATATCCATGGGAGTGAACCTTGAATAACCATATGGTATGGGGGTGAACCCAATTTTGGAATATTATCTTGTAAGTGATTCCATGGATACTATGGAAATCATATAGTATACTTCTTTTCTCACCAAAGTAACACGACTTATTCAAATGTTATACTTTCATGACTTGTGTTCATGAATTACTGTTAACTACTATTTATAAATTTTAAATCATTATTATTATCTCTAATATACTGGGTTTGATATTCAGATGTTATTCTCATTTTCTATACCAGTTTTCATGTTATTCATGCTCATTTTTTTACATTTACCCTTATGGAGAATCTCAGATCACCTCTTTATTATATCACATTTCCATAGGTGATGAAGAAAGGATTCAGGTATAAGTACGTATAGTGGATATCATTATAGGTGATGTTGAAGATCATTCACCAGTATAGAATATTTTGTTTCTATGAATCCAAAGATAGTAAACTATTACAGTCCTCAGGAATTTATTTTTGTAATGTACTAAATATTCATGTAAAATAATGTAATAACCATGTATGTTAAGCATGTGTCTCTATCATTTATTTCAAATGGAGGTTTAGTATACCATTGAAAACTAGGATGAGAACACATTAGTGAGACTCTTTGGTATATTTAAAAGTATATGTATACGGATGTCTATATATATTTGTGTAAGGAGGAGTTAACGTTTAGGAAAATGTCATGGAATTTTGGTAAAGGATAGGGTAACTGTTTTCCCAGAAATACATCAATGTTTGGATACAACAAGTGGATTTGGCTCAAGAAAAAATTTACCTATGGTTAAAAAATCCAAAAATATTTTATGGACCTAACTCAGGGTAATCTGGTACATGAAAATTACCCTTGACACACACCTGGTTTGACATGCCCATGGGATATGTTTTGGGAATTCACATACTCATAATTAAACATTTTGACGAATTTAAAAAAAAATTGTCTATTAAAACCCTTGGATAAACCTAGGGTGTCACATATTAAGTGAGGTTTTTTGTTTTAGATATCCTAAATGTAAATATTTTCAGGACTATGTGGTTTTTAGCTATGATAAGTATTGATCACACTATGCCAATAGTTTTGGTCAAAAGAGGGAACCTAAAGGAACTAGATTAACATTGAATATGATGGATAGTTCTGTAATGAGCAGTAAAGTTAGATGATTCATGTAGTTAAGGATGTTGTGATCATTCATAATTTATTTTCATTATAAATTATTAACAACGAGTACCTTAACCAACTCTAAGAATCACCAAGGAGGAAAAATTAGGAGTTCTATGAGTTTTTACGTAATGGAAACCATAGTGGAATGATGATTTAGTTTCTTTTTGTTAATAATTTTGAATGATTCACATAATAATATTTCTTATAGGAAGAATAAGATTTTTTGATTATGGAAAATAAGGACCCAATGTATGTAACTATATGGGAAAATGCATTGTTTGATTAATTAAGTGGATGAAAATATTCTCCTCCTTTGTCATTAGAGAAGGTTATGTTTTTTATGTGTGGAATAAATGTTCATTATGCAACTCCATTTCCCAGGAGGAAATGTCCTGGATATGTTTATCATGGTTGCATGAGTAATGTTTACAATGATGATGATTAAGAGACTAAAAATGAAATGTGAAAGGAAATAGGATAAGGTAGGCTTGCTATTGGAAAAAGGATGAAATGGAATAATAAATTATTTTATGTATTTGGATTAAAGAAGTATGTTATAAGAAGGTGAAATATATAAGGATTGGTTAATTTTTATTTCTTCTTAATAATTTATAAGAATACATTGAATGGTTCCTTAAGGACACATTGACAAGTAGTTGTTTCTATCATTGATTTAGTTTACAACTTCTTCGATTTATAGAATATATACAATAATCTATGAAATAATGATGAATGTATGTTTTAAAAAATGGTTTATGATAATTATGGTTATTACCATATTCCAATTTAATTTACAATGAGGGTATTCACATGTTTGGAATGTGAAAACCAAGAGCTAATTTGTGATATATGGGGGATCAATGTTGAGATTCTTTCCTGACAGTATTTATAGTGTTTTTTATTTTCATATTTCAAAGGTGTTATAAGGTTATCCATTAATTAAAAGTTTATGGTAATCACCAGAGGAAGTATTTAATCCCTGATTTTTTTTGAAAAACATAGTTAAAAGGATATTTATTGATTAATCTTATTTCAAGGATGTCGACATTATTTATATTATAAATTACATTAGTTTGGTTTTAGAAAATGACATCATTTATATAGGGTTCCTACCAATTATTTATCAAAAGGACATGGGTCTAAATCACCTTATGAAATAATGGTAAGGTGTTTATGCACACCACTAGCCTACAATATGTCACCGTTAATGTATAATTATTTTTGATGAATAATTATATATGAAGAAAAAATAGTATTAATTTTTATGATAAGATATTAATGTATTTTCATATTTGTTTTCACAATTTTTATAGATAAATAGTTATATTTTAATTATCTTATGGGAGAAAAGATCTGTTAAATGTGTATTTCAGGGCTTCAAGAATTAAAGTTATTTTCTTGGCATCCATTACATTATATAACTGGTCAATTAGAAATTTATAAAAGAATTATTAAAAATAAATGTTTTAATATGAATATATCAACTATATTTCCTTATATTCATTGTCAATAAAATAGCTAATAAAAATTAGGATAGAGATCAAATGAAAACATGTTGTTATAATACATTAATTTTTTTGAACAAGTGGCCTTTTAAATTATCACATATTTATGATGTTGACGACCTCAACTTTTCACTGATATTTAAATTATTTTTGATTGATGACTTCAATAAATCCCAATTATTTTTTACTCTTTTCCTCCATGTATTATATTCGACCCCACTAAGGTTTTCCTTTGTGAGAACCCAGTTATATATAACATTGGGTAACCATTATGGTTATAACTTTCCCTTTTTTAAAGGATATTTTAATACTAATTATGACAATGTGGATTTCAATGAATAAAAATTTGAACAATTAATCCTTTGATAACCTAGAAAAATTAATAGGGTGAAATTCATTTTATGGGGCCAATAATGTAACAACTTGATATGTTGTGAATTATTATTTTTGAATAAATATATCATTTTCAAAAAAAATTATGACACTTAAGATCATTTATTTTATATTAAATAACTATTTTTTTCATTCGTTATATGTGACACCATATTAATAATTCACAACACACAACATAAACATTAGATTTACCTATACATAACATCGAGGATAGCTTATCATACATGTGGCAATTGTTTTCCACGATGGCCTCTGTAACATGAAAGATTGAGGTTTACCTTTAAATAATATTTTATTAAAATATAATTATTCAATACAATAATATATAACATAGATGATAAATTTGATGTCTTTAATAGTATTATATAATTTATGAAAATATATGGGTTATACAATATAATATTAATTCATTTGTTACTAATTAATTATATATGAATATGAAAACTTATTGAATATAAATTGAAATATTATTATTTTTATGGTTGCAAACCTTTTTTACCCTATTAAATTAAATAAAAAAAATATTTGAGTGATATTAATTTAATATATCAGTTATATGTTATATAAAATATTTATTAGTATTCTTATAACATATTTAATATACATAAGATAGATACAAACCCAATTTTATGCATAAAAACCCCATATTTTTTAAAAGTATACTTTTACAACCTTTTAATGAAGAAAAAATATTAAATACATATTTTGGAACTTTTAGTGATTTATATATCAATATAAATTTTTTATTTGGAAGAGAAATATATAAAGTAGGTCTAAATTTTTTTGGTATTTTTATAAGGTATTTTTTTGAAATGTTTAAAAAACTGAATTTTGGTTCCAAAATTATTTTCCATCTAATTTTTTATGAATAAAAATTATATTTGAAATTTTATTCAAATATATATTAGAGTAAATTTTTATCATCTAATCCAATGTAGGTAATTTTATCCAATTTCACATTAATATTGGATTAAAACAGTTATCAATCTTTTGTGTGTTTTTACAATAGAACCCCACATTGCCAACAAAACTAAATGATTAATTTTAAACTAATTTTGTCAAATTATGATATTAGAATTTAGAAAAATATATTCCAAAATTTTAATTATAGTAATTTATAATATCAAATAGTTATATATCACTTTTGAATAAAATTATTCATTAATGTAATTAAAATTTCTTACATCGGTAAAGGTAAAATAATGCTTAAATAAGGACGAAATCCTAAATTAGAGACCCAAAAGGTCCTTTAAACTTGTCTAAAACCCATTTTATATCCTTTATTTTACCATGAACCTTCCATTATTTATGTTTTTTGGGTTTTTATCAATTTTTTTGGAAAATACATGGATATTACTAATATGATTTCAAAAATTCAATGACCGAGCTTCCCCTTCCGCATAAAAGTCCAACACCACTCCTTATACATAAAACCTATCAAAACACATAGGCTCACAAATTTTATACCTAGTATACTTCTCAAAATCCATCCCTTACAACATTAATCCTCCCATTGGGCATAAATGATTCAAAAAAATCCTATAGTCACAAACAAAAAAGAGTCATCCAATTAAGAGTTTACACCTTCTCTCGAACTCATTTATTTTATTTTCATTCTCCACCCAATGAAATATCTTTATTCTAGGATAGTATAAAAGGAACAGTATCCAAGTTTTAATTGTATTTTTTTTTGATAATGGTTATACCTAAACATACACAAAACTCTATATAATGGTTAAAGAAAAAACTTTTTATGTGTACGTCAAACTTATGCATCTCAAAAAAATGATTGTTTAATTTTCCATACATCCATACCAGGTGGAAATTATGATGAATAATTTGTTTTTATATATTATGTAATTTTTATTTATTGATTATAATTTTATCTTTTACAACACATTTCTTTTTTACATTCCATTTGGCGTGAATATGACAATTTCATTTGAAGAAGTGTTGTCTACCGTCCCTCAAAGTGATATTATTAGTTCACACATTACATGGAATGTATTGAAGAAATTATTGGTGAAATTATAAGATAAATATAATATTATAATTATAATATAATTATATTACATGAATATATACATATAATTCAGCTTATTAATATCATTCAATATGAAAATAAAAATGGAAATATCATTCATGTGTACATACAGCTTTCCATATCTTTGAACGACGTATTCAATTTCATAATTTTATATTAAATAGAATGTTAAAATAAACATATATTTTATATAAATTATATTCATATTATTTTTTACATTTTTTAATCATGATATAAATTACCAATGATATAAATAATTAGGACAGAAGTGAATAAAAAATTTAATATTATCTCAAGTGAAACCTTAACATAGGACGATTGACAAGAAGGTAATATAAGTTCATAATAATTAAATATATGGTATTATATATAATAATATGGTTCTTAAAAATATGTATTATAAATTTTTAAATATTATAAATTTGGTTTGAATGAGTATTATGAGAGTCAACACACATAATAAGAGGATTTTATCTCACTTTTTATTTTATGAGATACATGATTTATTTACCACACATTAATTTTCTATGGGGTGTAAACTATAGATGTATTAATTAAATGATTATTATAATTATTATTTTATTATTTAAATATATTTTATATGACATTTTTCATTGGTTGTTTGTTTTAATGGTTACCAAATAAGTAAAACAGTTTTTTCTTAATTCTCCTTCATCGAGACTCGTATTTTTTAAGAACCTAAAATTTTTTTGATGTGTATTTACATAAAACTTTCTTGTGATTTGATGATTGTATATTTTTATTTATATTTTTGTTTCATTTAATTTCACTTTATTACAAGTTGATTATGGTTCTAAGATAACATGTTATAAGAGTTTATCCAAAAAATCTCATTGCTTTTCGAGGATGGTTATGTTTATGATTCCTTTGATGAAATATTAAGATATTACTCTTAATAATACTCATGAGTTTTCTTCTAATATATTTATTAAAGATATATCCATTTATTGGTAGCATATTTTTACCTTTTGTTTCATAATATGGATATGAAATTATTTTTAATAAATCCCGACATTAACCCCTCTTTAATTGGATATCTATGTTCATTGAAAACCATTTTTTCTAAAATGGGTTTCCATAAATATTTTATCATTCACATATAATGTTTATAATACATTTTAACCTTTTTATCCTTCACTAATATCTTAAAAGGAATGTTTTTATCACTCCCCAAACAAGTCAATTTTATATCCTTTTAACCGTGCACAATGAATGTTCTTTTTTACATCGTATAACTTTTAGGGATTTAACTACCATACTGTATTGAATGATTTCTTTACATTTTTTAAAGGTTACTTTTTAAAAATTATTTTAAATGTTATTTCCATCAGAAATTGTTTTCAAAAAAATTTTGATACTTTTTATAAATTTTCATAGATTTTTTTTTCAAAATGATTTCCAGCGTTATTTGTAAGTATTTAATGTATTTTAAAAGAAATGGTTTTAAAAAAGTTTTCATTAATTAATTATATGTTTTAAAATTATTCTAAAAATCATTTTCAAAATGTTTTCATGATTTATTTATATTTTTTACATGTATTTTTAAATGGGTTTCAATTTGTTTGATATTTCTTTATATGTTTTTACATTATTTTGAATGAAATGGTTTTCGAAATGTTTTAATTATTTGATTATGTGTTTAAAATGTATTTTAATTCTATGCCTAAAAACCTTTTCAGAAGTTATTTAGAATATTTCAATATATTTTAAAACAAATAGCTTTTGAAATATTTTAATTATTTTTTTAAAATTTCTGAAGTTATTTTTATGAAAATGGGTTTTTAATTGGTTTTATGTTTCAAAAATAAATTCTTCCAAAAAGGAAGGGATATTTTCTTCAAGAAATGTTTTTGAAATATATTTCAATATTATTTTCCATCTATGATAAAATCAATTGATGTTACTCACACCCTTATAGGAAATGATATAATGGTTGTATTAATATTATTTATATGAATGGGATATGCTTTATTTCATGGTATTTATGAAACCACCTTGTATTTCATGGGTTATATGTTTATGAAATCGGTTACACTTTCCCAATTTCTTCTTTTGAGGAAATTATTATCAAACCTTCCTTTTTCTATAGGTTATACTATTATCTCATGGTTATCCTACACATTTCCTTTCATGGGTTGAGATATGGTAATTTATTATCATGTTTCACATGTATGTATGATTTTATTTTGAGATCAGTGGGACCTATATCTCCCTCAAATGCATTGGGTAAGAATTTATATCTCATGAGATTGACTAAGATGGTATTGGGAATTATACATGTCACCCAAGATAGCCATGGGTGTGAACCATTAATTCCCTGATGGTATAAAGATTGAATTCATGATAAAAATATGTAAATGGGATTAAATTTTGAATACCATTATTGTATGACGAGTGAACCCATACTACTAATATTGTCTTAGCAGCTACTCTTTGAATTCTATGGAAATAATATTATATGATTATGTGTTTTCATGAATTACGTGATCTATTATTCTTCGGTTCTTTGATAATTTATCTTCATAATTATGGAATGATATGTGTATTATAAAATTATAATAATTATTATGATATCTAATATGAAGTGTAGGATCATAAAATGTTATGATTAAGTTCCATACCCATTGTTCATGATAGACATACACGCTTTCTATATTTACTATTATGGAGCATTTGATGTCACTCCTTTGTTATGTTTCTAATCCCTATGGTATGAAGAAATGTTATAGGTAGAGGTATATAGGGTGGGTACATTTAAAGGTGATTTTGATGATAATTCACTAAGATATTATATTTTGATTCCATGTTTCCAAAGACACTAAATTGTTATGGTCCTCAAGTATATATTTCTGTAATGTAACAATTATTAATCTAAATGATTTAATATCCATCTATGTTATGACTAGTTACTCTGACTATAACTGATGGTACACTTAGTAGGAATCAGATATATCCAAATCGTTGAATCATCAGTCCCAACAAGGATAATCCATCAAAATACTCTTACGACATGTGTATGAAAATATTGAAAATGATTTTTACTAAATGAAATTATGTCATTTAGTAACATCATTTACATTAAATGTTTTTATCCCACATTTAGATCATACAATGAACAAATCTTATGCTAAAACAACGATATGAAATATCAATAGGATTATCGTGATATCTACGGACATAGTAATATAGGAGAAGCCCCATCCTGTAGGGGTGGGATAATTTTTACTATAGCCACTCATTCAATTCATATAGATATATCCTAAAATGTTAAAATAATAAAATTATAGATTCACTAATGTATTGGTATTAAGGAATTTTCACCTTAACACCTTTCATTGAAGTCCATATTTTCATGTTTTGGAGTTGGATTGAAAAATGTGTCTCCATATATTTACATATATACTAATCAATATTTCTCATTGTTAATGAATACCATAATCATTTTATAGAGAATATATTTATACTACCATTAACAAATATCACATAGGAGAAAACCTGGAGGAAAAGGTGGAGCTTCATATAGGTCAAATGTCCTAGAGACCTATTATAAGGACAAATGTTTATGAAAAGAATGGCCTTCAAAATGAACTCCTTAAGAGTGACAAACCCTCATACTTTCAAAATGATGTTGAGGTACATAATACTCAATTTTTAAATATATTTCATCAATATTGATGCTAAATACTTTATGGAACATAAATACAATGGAGTAGAATAATAGTATGACGTTTATAAGAAAAAAAATGCCTCATTGAAATGAATAACAAAGTTGTATATTCTAATACTCAAAGGCTTACTAGAAGTTAAAGGTCACTATTGATTTTTCTATTTCCACCTCAATAATAGGAATCAATCAATGAAAAGGGACATATGTCAATACATCCAAAAAACTACCCTATAAGGATGAACCTCTCAAAAATGATGAAATATTTTTATTTTAGGAACTGGTGATGGGGGAGTTGAAGAATATTATCAAAATACTAATAAGAGGAAATATACACGATGGATAAGCCATTGATAATATCCCCATCCTACCCTCCCAAAATACATATCTCTATTTAATGAATATGAAATTCCAAAAAAAACTAAATCTAGGGAAAAATTTTAATTTTTGGTCATGATAACTAATGCATCATGATCTGGTGGTGGCATAACTATGGGATTTCCCATCCTTTAGAATGAAACTAGAGTTATGTCAAGAAAATAATAAATGTATATCCCATATGGGATATTATTTGGAAATTAATATTGAACAACCAAATATAAATCTACAAATTTCACGAACTATAAAAATAAATTTTGAGTTTTCCATCCCATCAAATTCCATGAATACTATTGAGTCATTTATAGAATGATTGAATGAAGTGTAAGGATGTCATGAAATTTTATAGATGTAGACAAATCCATAACAAGAATGGTATATTCATCTCTTCCCATTTCTATCTTGTTAATTCCTACTTTTCCAACATTTAATGGACCAGGAGATACATCAATTCATTTTCTGTATCTCAAGACCCCATTATATTCCTTTATGAGAACCCAAAATGTGAAATAATAATCCAAACTCATGTATTTAGTATAGATATTAGAGGGACTATAATTCATCCTAAATTAAAATTTAGCATCCATGTCATTCATGGGTTGAGATTTTTTTCACTAGAAATTTCTTCATCAATTTAGCACTATATTGTTGAAGAAAATAATCCATAACATATAAAATTGAAAAATGTGGGAAAATGAATGATTCATAGATTACATTTATTGGTGTAAGGTTTTGACGTGTTCCCTAAACATAGAGTTTCTTCAAGAAAACCTTATATGTGAATATATATAGAACTTCTTAAATGAGTTGAAAAGGACACATTTTTTTGGAAATGTATCATTGTTTTTTTAATACACATTCAATAGTTTTGAAATGATTGGAAGATTACATTTTTTTATCCCAATATAAATGTTTACCAACAACTAAAGATTATATAAGGAGAAAATTAATGTACGAAACTATATATATATATATCACGTAATCTAGACACTACACCAGATATAACTCTAAATCCAATTCCTTATCACATGGAACCTCTTCTTAGGATCAATCAAATAAAAAATAATCCTATTAAGACGAGTGAAGGGAGCGAGAAAATATTGTATTTGATGAACAATTGAAAATTATTTGTTCCTCACAAGATGAAAATGTTTCTTGTTACCATATAGAATCCATGGAATACAATTATCTGAGGAAACCCAAGCCTAAATGGAATTATCATGTTAGCCTCAATGGATACGTGAATTATTTCCCCTTCTATTATACATCATACCACACTATCTAGAACAAATTTTTTTGTAAATATGTTTTAATGAATATATTCAATTATGCAATGTTATAAATGGGTAAACAACCCTCATAATTAGAATGAGTTTTTATCTCATCCTTAGGGGAAGGGGGTGAATGTCAAGAAGTTACAAGTTAAGGTGAAAATATGTTCAATGAATGGATTATTAGAATAATTATCAATAAGAATAATGTTATCCTTAAAGATTATTTCTACTTACCAGTTGTTCACCATGTAATTCATCCTGGTGCAACCAACCTTTCCAACACCATAATCATCAAATAGAATATCTTCCAGGAAATAACATAACATAAAAATGTATAATAATAAGTTTTGAGAATTATTTTTAAAAAATCAATGACCACCGCATACCATGTTAATACACTCCATAAGTTGATAGAAACCATCCCACTACACAAAACCATAAGAAATTCCCTTCCTCGAGGTGTCCTTATAGGTTGATGAATTACTCATCAGTTACAATATTGATATTTATTAATGGATATATTCTTTGATGAGGAGTATTATTATTAATCTAAAATTATGAAACATGATCTAGAAACTTGAAGATGAGGATATAGGATATACGGAATATGGGGATGTTTTAGTAGTGGATGAATATAATATATAGGAGACATCTTCCCTAAATACATATACATGGATGAAACTTGTAGACAAGAACATCAATAGGCCTAAAAGAAACTAGGTGGAACTCAAAAATGGATCATGATTCTTTCCAATAAAGTTATTTTTCTAGACCAGTTGACAAGGGTATGAATGTACAATCATCTAAAGAACATAGTAATTCCATGTAAGTTGGGAGACATAGTGATAATATTTCCTTCAACACTTCATCAAATTATTGGTCTATCTACCTAATGCATATCAAATACTGAACCACCCATTATGTTTATCCTTTTGAAAGGAAATATATTACATTGGGTAAAAAAGTCACCAAAAAATAGTTTGTGGGTATCATAGCCCAACTTTCAATATTGGATGGTCTTAATTTTTTATAGTACCTCTAGACAGAACATCATTAACCATTACTAATACCTCATGAATATAATGTTATGGTTGCCGATACAGAAATGTATCATGTCGAGATTCATATAATGGAGTTTCATATGGTTATCTATTTCACAGATAAAGGAATGAACACTATTATATATGGACACATAAAACCCTTTTATGTCTTAGGTAAGTTATATAATGTTGACATATGATGAGCCTTTATTTATAATGGATAAAGGATCTATCATGTTCTAGTCAGAAAATTCTATTGATATGTACACAATAAAGATAACCTTATCCCATATTCTCTAACACATTAGAGTTATGTTAAGAGTGGAAAAAACCTCTCTATTGAATCAATCCCAAATTTCAATTTGGAGATCTTTTTTCCAACTCTAAATTCCTTATTATTCAGTTGGACAAAAAATCATTGTTTTCTTAGCAAGGATTTGGTTACATCATGATTTGGTGGTCCTTTTATTATATAATAAATGTCTCAAATACTATCTTATTAGATACCTAGGGACATTTTCCAATGATTTAGATTCATTGAAATATTTTTAATCATAATACATCAATGTAGTATTTTACTATAGAGAATGGAAATTACCCATTACAAATATTATCACTCAGATTAACATCATAAAATGGTCTAAAAATGACCCAGACAAACTAATTTAATTATAATGGTAATGAATACATGCTAACCATTAACCCTATTAAAAATATAGGGTCATAATTGAGTTTTTAATCATCAAATATAATGATATGATCTAAAAAACTAAACCAAGAAATGATTAATAATACTACGATTATCATAAAAAATCACCCCTTGTGAAAATTCCCTCAGTTCATCCCCCGGGATTCAACACACCCAAACGTGGTTAGCTGAATTAGATGAAATTATCATGTCGCTTATAAATATTTGGAATAATGCTACATTACCTTTTTTATTTTGAAATATTAAATTTACATTCATCTTTGATGATTCCACATAATCACCAATTCCTCTCAGGGTAGGTTTTGATGAAGAGGATAAAGGGGAAGAAGAGAACCTCAAATATGATGCTCCATCATTATATGAAGGTGTATCTAACTGTATTGATGTTGTACTATTGATAAATTTGTGTACATTGTATATCAAATTGATACACTAATTTGGGAAACTGTATCCCTCGATGAACAAGAGGTATATATGACTTTTCGAAATGGAATCCAATATGTGTACACATGAAATTACATACAAATTCTAGGTCTTCATCATGATGTACCCTCTTATCACATGGGTTTACCAAAAGGTCATAATTGTTTCTTGAAGAAATATTGAAGATAACATCCAACCACACATTCACAATTGAATCAAACTTTCACAAGATCATCAAAACAAACATAATTTTAGAGGTCAACTATATGATGTGGATCACTAATCTTGTCATAGTAATGAAAAATAAAGGGAATGAATGGGTTTTTCATTGATTTATAGAAACATAATATTCATTTTAACGGCCAAAAATTTGATAAATATAATACTACTTTAAAATATATAATTTTTTATTATGTAATATAGTTATATAAAATTTATATTGTACTTTAGTTCTTTTGGAGGGTAGTATATTCTTCTAAAATTAGTAGACAATTAGGTATCATAAAAATTGATATTATAGTCGTTAAATAGACACCATTAATATTATTATATTTTAGGGTTATGATTAATCAAATTACACAATCAATGTAAATTTTGACCAAATAACCCTAAAATATACTAATCTTAATTGTGTCTATTTAGCGGGACATGTAGTATCATTTCTTATGAAGCCCATGTATCACAGATTCTAAGAGAGATAATATCTTGGGTAATATACCTTAACCAAGGCCATGAAATGATAGGATAACTAAAATATAAGATAAAATTTTATGTGGGAAGTTCATGAACATTTAGAGCTTGGAAAGAACCGTATTATTTGAACCACACCATGGAAAACACACCATGACCCTCCTTTTCCTTAGAGAATTCACTATTATAATAAATGTCTTTGTATCAAGAGCCTAATAGTCTGAATTTTTTATATATTTTTATAAATTAATTATTATATATATATTATTAAATTATAATTATTAAATAATAGGTTTTATAAAACTTAGAATTCTACATCATAATTTTTTTTTATTTTTATGAAAAATATAGTTCCAATTGGGTCACTCTTTTTTACAAAACTCAAAATTATTTTAATAAAATTATATTTAATTAAAATAGTTTTGTTAAATAATATTTATAAATTTAAAATGGTAATATAATTTTTCTACTAGAGATGTAATTTTTTTAATGGTCAGAAATTTAATATTTAAAAAAACAATGAATTTTCAAAAAAAACCTATTATTGATTTCAAACATCAAATTATCATATTTAGAGATTTATTTTGAGAAATTATTTATTATTTTTTAAATTTAAAGATCAAAATATTACAATGGGTATTGTTTAAAATTTTCTGAGACAATCAACCTTTTGGAACTAAATTTAATATGATAATAATATATAGTATGTATTATTACCCCATAAAATCCCAAAAAATGTAATAATTAATATAAATAGTATCAATAAAAAATATGTTTTCCCCTTTAAAATAATTTGTTATTTATGTAATTTAATTAATATTATAAACCATTAAAGAATTTTCTAACTCATATATATAATATTGTAATGTTTTAATATTAATGTTTTATAAAAATTACTCACTTATACACCCCATGGGTATTATTTGGAGGAGTTAAGGTTACAAGATTAGAAAAAATTTATATTCAAACTTATTTGGATGAATCCTTTGGTAAGAAACATGTTTTTATTGTTTGGTTTTTAATAATTTATCATATATATTCCACCACCCAACTAACAAAATTAATATAGAATTATTTTATAGTTATTTATAAAAATGCACCAATACTCCCATACTCTTCAATAAAACCCACCGAGTCATAATTGTACTACACCCATACCACTTAATAGGCCTCATAAGGTTCCCTGATGATCTTAATAATATCATCACCAGCTTTGACTAGATTTCTCTTAAGGTAAAAGATCATATCATTCTCCCCTTTATTCAGGAACCTTCTTTATAATATTCATTTTTCCAAATTTTTTTTGGGATAATATTTCACACATAACTATTACTATATTTTAGAAGTAAATGTGATTATGGACCCCTTTAACTGTCAGATGACTCTTCCATTAATCCATATTTACCCCTGATATTCATTCAAAATCATCTTGCTATTTCCCATGGGAAACTATTTTATTGTGAATACCTATTATCATATAAAATAAATGGTATTTACCTAAATGACCATATAATTTATTGATTGGGTACTTCTATGTATTTAACTAGAACTCCTTTATCATGTGGTAAAATGTTATGAAATACATCTATATGTTTTATGATTTGTATAAAACACATATGTATTTACATGATTTGAATGTGACGAGTGTGCCCGAAATCGAATAGTCCTATAATACAATGTGTAATTATTATATCACATGAAATGACATGTATAGATAAATAGAGGCTATCCTATGAACTTTATGCTATGACGTCATATAGGTTAGCCATGATTGCATTATGATTTCATGTTTTATGTTCTTTCCAAATTCATACATTTAATTCATGTTTTCATCGTATATTATGATTTGATGTATATGTAGATTATTATCATCCCATTTTTATACAGTTGATATGGAATTTGGTTCAAATGTATTATGTTTATTATCATATAATTTTATTATTCCCTTACAAGGATTTATAGGTCACCCATTTCATACGAATATCCCTAGGATATCACATGATGTTTTAAAATATCCAAGGTATATACAAGAATGTATCGTAGTTTTTTAAATTTGGACGTTATAATCATATACAAAGTTATTATTTCATGTAAATAATTTATCAAGGACAATTGGCATCATAAAATTATGTGTAATTATTAAGTGTACCTTTATGTAATGAAAAAATCTTTTTTAAATATATGGGTTTTCAAAATTCGTATATGAGGAATGTCTTGTTATTTTTTTTGTATTCGGAAGAGAAAACTCTACAAATAGTCATTGGTAAAATGATAAACATTGTAAAAATAATTATATTTTTATAAATTATGTAGTATTTTGATTCTGAGAAAACACATCCTGGTGTGGACACTGTAGGTGGATGAGGATGTTCATAGTTGAACCAAGGGGTAAAAACATTGAATTGGGTGAATTGAGATACACTCAATCATATTATGGTGTTTGAAAATGGTATTTTATTCACTCATATTTTGAGGCACCTACGAGATATATTTTGGTAAATAAAAAATCACTTCATGAACAGTTATAAATAAAATAAAATGATCATATGAATTTATATTAGAAAATAGAGCTTGGATAAATTACATTTACATAATAAAATTCATTTTTAATTAATTTATATCATTATTGGGTAGTTATATTAATGTTCATGGCATCCCATTTAAGTGTTCTATAGTTTTAAACAACCCATCTCTAATTTTCCATTTATTTTTTGTCAAAGGATGAAAATAATATTAACATAGTCATCAACCAATGTTAGGGGAAATTTGATAAACATTAAAACTATATTTCTAATGTTATGGGTGTAGGAATTGGGAATATCATCACAGTACTATCTCCGTTAACTCAATTTTTAAAATGAAATGCGAAACATGAGAAATTCATGAATCATCGAAGAAAGTGGAATTCTCATTTGATAGATTTATGTCATAAAAGATTCCAAATTTTTGTGAATATTTTTATCCTTTAATCATGTATCATTGGATCAAATACATTGAAAGGTTACACTCTATCATTGCATGCTATGATCAGTAAAACATTGTGTAGGTTGTTAATCAAATGGAAGGTGATGTTGATTAGTGGTGTTTGTTTGTCTAGAATATGAAACTGGATGGAAATGATGATGTAATTGGGTGGATGAAATTCTAAAAAAAATTATAAATATTTTCTTCACAGTATGTCACCTAAAATAGAGAATGATTTCCATATTTTCAGGAAAATTTTGACGAATCCATCATGGGTGAAGGATGTGAATAATAAAAGAATTTCTTGATATGCCTATAGATTTTACATTACCATAGAAAACTATATTCAATTAATATTTTGTGGGCCAATGTTTATTCAATGAAAATAATTATCCATTAGGGACATTGGAAGATATGATGATGTTGTCTGATTTTCTTTCAATGTCTAAATGGAGATCAATGAGTTTCAAGGTTATACTTTGGATAAGAAGGTGAAAATGTATTTTAATTCTAAAGGTTTGATGGATAAATATAACGGTGCAAATAAATTACAATGTAGCACTTTAAAATAGTGTTGGAATAAGATTCATATAAATTGACAGAAGGGGGAGATGAAATTATTTATGTCCTGGAAGAAAGGGCACATAGATGGTGATTGTTGAAGAGATAATCCTACTAATGTGATAGATTAATGGAATAATATTGTAAACAAGTAGTGTATATTCCATTTTTTCAACTATCAATAAAAAGTAAGCTATATGAATTAATTCACCAATCTTTAGATTTTCAATTAAAATTGATGACAACCACCTAAAAGGCATAGATATATAGTAAAATCATTTTCCATAAAAACTGATGATGTGGATCCCAACTATAAAGTGGTGATAGTTATTTTATTTATTCAATCAAGGATTGAAAAAATACTCTTTATTAGGTTTTACACAATATTTCATATGACTTGGTTTAGTATTACTAGTCAAACACTACCTCAAATAATGGGCCCTGATTTACAAATGAAATTTTGAATGGGTTAGTTATTATATCCCAAGAATGTAACACATCCCCTACCCAAATTTGAGAGTCGAATTTATCTGTGACCAACATGATAATATCATTATAGGAATTTGATAATATTATAATCATGTATTAGATTTCATCATATAAAGTGAATATAAATTTCAATGAGAAGTAAATCACAATAATATTACGAATAATCATCCAATTATTTAACGATGCAAAGAGAAGGATGGACATAATTTAGGATAATAATATCATGAATTGATATTATTTCCTTATGGGATTCCATATATGGCTCAAATGATTGATACTATGGAAAATATCATCCTTTAAGAGAGTCCCACTTTTAGGTAATTCAAAAATATGATCCTAAATAATTTTATAGTCTCCCTCCATGCTAATAGGTATGGTTCTTAGTAGAGCTTATACATGAACATTTCCAATGTTGAAGACTCCATATATATTTCCCTCTGTGTAGCTAAATTTTTGTTAATAAAATTAAAGAGAAATCATATAAAGGGTTTATACACCGATGTTTTTTTACCATGGGGTGCATTGACCCTCTACATTGACTATAACAATCTTAACAATATCCTGAAAAATAAAATGTACACTCATCCCTCTAATGTTTACTTTTTTGGTCATCTATATTGATCACAATTATTCCCTATGGTGGATCTTCAATCTAGATATTATCATATAAAGGAGAAGAAATAGGGTATCTATAAGACCACTTTACACATAATTAATAGGATCTATGAGTTCATTGCTATGCAATTTGGTCTCAATAATTATTGAATAATCTTCTTGGACATGATTAATAAATTATTTACATATTACACTATAAAATTTGTTGCAATCATTATTGATGATATTCTAATCTACAGAAATATTCAAGTATCAACGTTTGGTGATTCTGAATTCTTTACTAAATGAATTTAAAAATAAAAAGATATTTTTGATTTATAGTAAAAGAATTTTCGAAATCAAAAAATAAACATTATTGTGGAATTTTATCTATAGAAAATTGAAATCTAGTAGTACTTCCAAAAAAAGCATTTAAATGATAAAAGAGACCAACATTTTTGAAAGAAATCTATGGATTTTTAGTATTAATGGGGTACTATAATTGATTTCTGAGAAAAATATGATTATTTTCAATCCCAATGACAATGTTAAAATGTAAGGGAGTAATGATTTTTAGTCTAATTAGTGTGAATAATGATTTATAGATTTGAATAAGAGGCTACTCACTTCATCTATACTCACATTCCCCACCCGGGGGAATGATTTTTTATCTACAGTGATGCATCTAAAAAGATCATTGGTTGTGTAATCATATAAGAAGACAATGTAATTGACTCTAACTCTAACTAATTAACGATTTATGATAATATATACCTAAAAATGATCTATAGTTTTCTATAGTGATATTTTCATTAATGATTTAGAGACATTACCCTTACTGAAAACATTTTTCCATATATATAGACCAAAAAAGTACCAAATACATTTTCATGGAAAAAGATATTCAATATCACAATGTGGGTGATTAGATATACTCATAGACACTGATTGTTCAATCTATTACCATTTTGAGAAGGAAAATAAATTATAAGATGCCCCAAGTAGAAAACACCTTAAAACCCTATCTGTGATGAGGATTGAGGGGGATATATTCTTCATATACTTTAATGTGATGGATATGGGAATAATAAAATGATACTTAGATTATATTTCTCCAATAAATTTAAAATCTTCTATTATTATGAATATATTGGAGAACTATAATTTATATTATGTGATGTAGAAAATAAAAAATAATTTTCAGAGTTCATCTTCATTAATGGTGGAGTTTTAGGGTTTTGAAATCATATATACATGCCATGAAACCATAAACTATATAGGGATTATCTAGATAGTGTTCATATCTCACCCTTCCCTATTCATCTAAGATGCACTAATATGAATAGACTTAAAATGAATATCTTCATAGAGGGAAAACATATAGAGGGTAATTACAGAGATAAAATCCTGATGCTTAGTATGGAAACAATCATTGACAAATCAAATATATTAATTGGATGATACAACTGTTCCACATAAAAATATTGAAATAATGAAGCATAATCATGGATTTCATCATCAGATTACCAAGGAAACATAAAGGAAAAAACATCATCTCAGTGGTAGTTATTATCCTTACAAATATATCACCTTTCATACATATAAATAAAGACTTCTCTATCCAAACACTCTCCAAGATATAAATATTTGAAGTTGTAAGGCTTTAAGTAGTGAAACTATTCATTATATCTGATTGATGTCTTAGTATTACCTCAATAGTTTTTAGATTCATTTACAACGTATTGGATAATGAATTGAGTTTTAGGTATTCTAATCACCCTCAAACATATAGTTAGATTAAAATAACCATTAAATATATATTGGATGTTCTAATATTGTTTTAAATTGTGTTACTTGGATGGAAGGATCAACTCCCTCACCTAGTAGAGTTCATATCTTGAAATATTTTTCATTATATCATTAATATGAAACCATATGAGGCTTTGTAAAGGAAGAGGTGTCCAAATCCAACTTACATGGATGAAGTTAGAGGGTAGTAGTTAATGATAACTTATCATGTCTAAGAGATTATATAGAATGTTTAAGTTATGAAAAGGAAAATTAAATCATTTGCAAGTCATAGAAAAAAATCTTGAAAGTTATCTATGAAACCTGGGGTTTGAGGTTAAAGTTAAACTATTTTTTGTACATTTATATGGAATAATTTAACAAGGTTTTGAATAAATAGAAATCTGTATCCATGATACATCAGAACCTATGATAACCTTCGTTACATAGGAGTAGTGGTATATAAACCAGTACTACCACCTAAAATATATCATGATCCTTATGTGTTCCACGTATCGCTCTCTAGGACTTTAATACAGGACCCCTTAGATGTACTGAATCTGGAGGTGGTTGAATTGGAGAAAGATATTTCATATTAGTGGTAGTGTTGAATATACTAGATTGTAGAGACAATGGATTGTGAAAAAAAGTCAAAAACATGTTTGAAGCATTTTGGGGGAACCAAAAGTTCGAGGATGTGAATTAGGAACCATAAGTGTCAATGATATAGATGTAACCTCATTAGGTTTAGTGTGTGAAAGGAAATTTTTGAGGATGAAAATTTTGAAGGGGTTGAGTTTAACAATCCGAAAATTTAAAAATTAAATTCCATTATTGAATAAATATATTCATCATTATGTAATTTAGTGATAGAAAAAACATGAGTTTTTTTTGAACTTTTATATGGTATAAATGATTTAAAAGACATTTTATAATAATAACAATAAAAAATATAGATGTTTTATAGTGAAAATTATTATTTAAAAAAATGTAGGGTTATGATAAATATAATTGACAAAGAATAAATAATAAATGTCCTCATCCTGTAGGATTATACCTTATGAATATCATATATTGGTGCATCTGAAAGAGATAAATTATGTATACTTTTTCCTTTTCAAAGCTAAAGAATATATTCAACAATTAAAGAATAAGAAAACGTGTGCATGTGAAAATATCAAGCTCAAATAGATATATCCAAAACCATATTGGTCGAACATTACCAATAAAATCTCACAATTTAACACCAATATCACATTTATCACATCATAAACATTATTTGTTGAAGCATCCCAAGAGAATCTCATCATTGCACACCGTAACCTCAGGGAATTCAGTAGTGTAACAAATCGATATGAGATAAATCTTATCTATATATGTATTTATATTTATTTTTAAAAGAGAATGATTATAATTATTTTTAATTATTACATTTTAATGATTAAAGAATATGGTTGATAACAAATTCTTTTTTACGTGATAAAACAGAAATTATATTTTTAAGAAATTTATAGTTTCAATAAATACATTCTCTCTGATGAAATGAGTGTTTTTTTAGTTATTTTAATAAAATTTAATCATTATGTAACATTTATTAATATTCTATTATTATATAATTTTTTATGATAGATACAGTTTTTAAAAGGGATAGAAAAGAGTTATTTTAAAAAATAAGCATTTTTAAATTAATGTTTATTTTTTATTATAAAGTGAAAATTCAAATATTAATATAATTATTTTTATAAATTAAATATTATTTTTTATATCATTATTTTGAAATTATAAGACAATTATTTTTTCATTATTATTAGTGATTGTTGAATTATTTGGTTAAAACTAGAAATGGAAAACATATACCTTATGTATAAAGATATAAAAAATCCCTAAAGTATATTATTAAATACTATAATTTGTATAAATGAATGAAATTATTTTTATAATTTATAATAAATATATATTTAGTTAATTTATTTAAATTCATAAAACCTTTATGAATCTACCACAAAAATATTATAATCTAATGTTTTAAAATAAGTTCATTATAAACACGACACATGTCCCTATCACTCTGTGAAATATTTTAAGTATTGGGGTTTTTATAGGTATAAAATATTTAAATCCATCCATATTTAATATGAAAATCAGAAAAACCATAATATGGTATGTTTTTTTATTAGT
Organism: Viscum album; assembly: GCA_963277665.1. Lineage (NCBI taxonomy): Eukaryota > Viridiplantae > Streptophyta > Magnoliopsida > Santalales > Viscaceae > Viscum > Viscum album. The sequence goes on from OY728160.1 coordinate 610,730,759, forward strand.
TTATAATATTGAGTCAAAAACCTATGTTCATAAATTAATTTTTCATTATCTTCAATTTTCTATAAAAACCAACCGAACCACCAATTACATTTCACTAAAAAAACAAGGATCATGAATTTATAGTCCACACCCCCCTATATATCACTCCCAAGATTCCACACACTCTTAATAATCTCATAATAATCTTTTAGAAGTGCCCTTCCAAGGTATGGGTTAATCTAATTATCCTCATTATTTAAGAACCCTGATTAAATTATCATTTTTTATCAAAATATTATTGTTTTTACCTGTTTTAAAATATACATATTAATATAAATAATATTACCAATTGATGAGAGACAACGTGGAGACTCATTTTAACCATCTTTGAATATTTTTGTACCACCATCATGTTTCAAAAATAAACCTTTTATTTTCCATGACACACATTTTTATAGTGTATTCCTATTTCCATTTCTACTAAAGGTATTTACCATGTTTCAAATATCCTTATTTTTTTGGATTTATATGTATTTAATCCACAAACATTAACACATCAGTCAATAGTGATGAATGAAATCCATATGTTTTATGATCTATGCGGCACACTTATTCATGTACTTGTTATGAATGGGAAAGGTGGGCACATAATTATATAACCATCCAATGGATTGGATAAGAATTTTTTTCTAATGAGATTCCATATGTGGTGAATGATAGGTTATCCCCAAAAATGTATGTTATTATTTCTTAGTGGTTAACCTAGAATTGTGTTTATTATGTCATATTTTATTTGTTTTTATGTTCATATATTTCATTCATGTAATCATCGCATATCATTCTTTGATGACCATGTTTATGATTCCCACCGATTTTATTTCTCGTTGATTGTAGTATTGGATCGCATGTGTTAAATTAAGTATGTGGGGCTTTTATTATTCCCTTACTAGTATTTATAACCTACCAAATTATTAGAAATTTCCCAGAATATCCCATATAGCTTTAGAAGATCAAAGGAATATAAGGGGATGTTAGTGTTTTTTTTGAATGTTTTCGTTGTACTGTGGTTTTTTGTAATTATATCATATTATAAATTTCCCAAAGTCACTAGACCCCAAAAGACATTGAGGTTTTATTATTTTATCATCTATGAAATAAATTATTATATAAATTATATTAAATATATGTTCCTTTATATACATTTTTAAAAGGTTATTTCTTAGATTTTAATATTAAAATCTTAATAGACACAATTTTTGGCTATCAAGCTATAACCATTATAAATATCCACATATGATACAAAAAAATCTATATTTCACCCATAGGTTTAGAATTCAATGCTTTTATGGAACCCCATGGGGTATAATACTATCGGGATATCTTTTTTTTTTGAATAAAGACGGTTCCACATACCATTGTTCCAATCATCGCATTTCCAAATCCATCAAAAAAATATTAGTCCAAATTTACATCAATGATTTGGTGGTAAAATCCTAGTTTTTTTCTGATCATCTTTTGGATGTTGAGATTTTTATCAAAAAACTAAGACATATTGGAATGATAATGAATACCTAGAAATTTCATTTTATTGTATCCTCCAAAATATTGTATGGATTCAGAGTGCACCATTATAGAATAAAATATACTCTTGAGAGGACTAAATAAAAATATTATATTGCACCTCCTCTAAACCTCGATGGTTATATAGGACTACTGGGACTCCCTAACCACATTTTATTCTTTATAGGGAATCCTATTGGAAATTTTTTACACTTCATTAAGATAGTCAAACATAGAGTCACTCATCAGTGGACTGAGGTTACCAAGTAGCCAATGATAGTCTAAATAAAATAATTTAAATCTTCACGTTCTAATGAAGCATGTAAATGGAAAGTCTCTTATTTTATATTTGACAATAATGTAGATGTCATCAGGTTCATTCATGAAACAAAATAATGATTCTAGAAATGGGAACAACCTCAGTTGCCTTATTTGAACACTTATTGATGACGAGACCCTATATTTTGTGGTTGAGTTTAGTTTCTTTTTATTAATATTTGATATTTAGAAATTTTCACACTACCTTGACCACCATAAATTCCACATGATCTCTTGTAATGATCCACTCAAATATATCATCAACTTTTATAATCTAACATGATGCTTGGTATAATAGGAATCCAATATTTAGTAGTTTTAGATTCTTTTTATACCCAAAAAGATAAGAAAAATGAATAAATTATATGATTTTATAAAAGTTAATCCTTCATCCTTCTGAATGACATTGAAAACCAATTTTTTTGATGAATAAATTTTATTTTATCATGATTTCTCCAAAAAAAAATAAAACATGTTGTTGGATTGAACATATATAAACCTAAAAGGAAGAGTATCTAAGACCCCATACTTTATGGAGTCTATTATGGATTTATTATTATCTCTCAGCCGAAGGTAGTTCTATCGTATTCTTTCCCATTACTAGAATCTTGTTCTAGTTGTGTGGTAGAATACCAAGCCCTCATTAGGGGATTATAACTTCTGTAGAAAATACCAATGGAACATGTCTCAGTTAATAGAAATTCAAATATAGTATGCAAGTAGATCGATTCTAATAACGCTGCTAGAGAGGAAGAGTTATCCTCTCCCTATTATTATATATATTAAAGGTAAATAGTGGAATTCCCCATAGATGTAATGTCAAATCACATCTAGAGTTCATATAATGCCTAAATGTATGCATTAGAAAATGGGCCTCTATCATTGGAAATTCACAAATGGGATAAAATAATAATCTATATTGTGAACCACATAATATTTTCACCCTAAATTTGGGAAAACATTGAAGAGATCAGTAAGTTTAATTCCATTAATGAAACTAATAGTACTATAAAAGATTTTATGATGCACATATTATACTACCTTCAAACTTGGGTTCTTTTAGTATAAATATAATTAAAATAGAAAATTTAATGGTGGGAAATAGACATCACCCATTAAGAGATCCCATCTCAATATAATGTACTCTATAACTAATGATTTTATTGAGATATACTCTGATGTATTGTTGGAGATAATACTCTTATTATTATACCATAATTATATACTATAACCTGTTGTTCCCATCTGTCAGGAATCAATATCTCTTATCCAATTTAATGACTTGGGTATTTTTGGAATTCAATAACGTTGGATTTCATAGAATTCAAAAAAAGATCCATTTCATTTATATTCAAAAAACCATAATATATTAACCCATAAATATATATTTGACTTTGAAATACTGATATCCATTTTTTATATGGGTTATAGATGTCATAAGGCTATATCCTCCACCTATCCCCATCTAAAAATACCAAATTCTCTCTACCATTGAATTATCCAACAAATAGTCCAACGTGATACTGCCTAAAGTCATCGGTACAAAAACAACAACAATTTCATGAATATAATATTATCCAAACATATAGAATTCTTAAAAAATGATGGAAAAATTATCAATTTTTGTTAATATGAATTAAAATGGTAGTACAAAGAGTGTAATATAGAGTTCATTACATTATCTAGATATTTTATAGTTGATAACATGAATATAATGGAAATAAATAAAACTATATGAAAAATAATCCAAAAATGGTGTATAAATGAAAGAATAATTGGTTAAAACACATAAAAATTCCTTATGATATTTCCTTACAACAACACATAAAACCTCATAAGGGTCCTTGTATTACCTGGTGAATGTGAAAAAATAGTTCTTCCCATTGATGTCCAATTTTCAGCACGCTTCATTGAAAATTTCTATCAACTATCTATAAGAGAGAAACCACTAAAATTATTAGATAAATTAAAATAGATCAATGAGAAAATACTTTGTATCATTCATTCAAGAGATCTTCATCAAACTAAATAGAACATGATTTTAGAAAGAAAGTACAGACATGGTCATTCCTCCACGGAGAACATTTTTTTGTTCTTAGGACCCCGATGATACTAGAAAAAAATATACAAGAATGGGAGGGGATATTATTTTTCCATATGGTCTACTTCATTGGTGAATATATTTTTATTAACATAGATAGTCGGTTTATCATTCCCAAAAATATGTAGGATTTCTCATGAAATATTATTGTAATCATAAAAATTGGTCCTTGTCATACAAATTTAAAATGAATGAACCATGGTACTAGATGTCAGTACATAAATATAACAACATTGGTCAAATATATATGAAAATAAATTATAAAGAAGCATAAATCATCAATGTAATATATTAAACTACATTTCTGATGTCCTCCCCATATGATTTCAAACTAAATCATCAATGTTATCCCTAAAAGTCATTAAAAATACAGGGTTGACTTCTAAATTTCATGACATAAATCTATGTGAAATTTTAATCTTCTCCCAATGGGACTATATCCCATGTTATCATCCATCTACCACAAAATATTTAAGATCAATGTGTGGATTGTTTCATGAATATATAGGATACATAGGACACATAGACACATTTTCTTAGGCCCGACTACAAATTCTTCCATATATGTGAGTTTGTAATCATTATTATTTGACATCTTTATCTGTAATTAATATTAGGATCATTGTCACTATGTGGGAAATCTTCAAAACTGAAGAAAAGATCCTTCTCTCATGACCGTAAAAGGTTTGACTAATAGTCTTTGATGCAATCCATTAAAAGTCACATCATGGGTTAAATCTATGTGACCATAAACATTATAAAAACAAAAAATACTCACCATACAATACCAAATTGTGTTTCATATTTACAAACTATAAGATATTCAAACTTACTGGTTAATACCCATCTCTCATGATGTAAAACCATGTAATACTTTGGACTTTTCTTTTGAGGAACATCTTAAAAATTTTAAAAATTATACAATACTATATTGTAGAACTATATATAGACTTCTTTCTCTTTATTCACGATATATAGTTGTGCCTAAGTCCCATGTATCATTCCCTAATAAAAATTATTCCCCAAAGGTGATACAATATTCATCAGAATCTGACAAACACAACCTATATTAAAATTTGGTTGATTTTTATTATTTAGGTAAATAAACACATCCACAGTAGCAGTCCTTGTCACATGACTATAAAAGGAACAAATAAGGGTCTATGATTCAAGACCTAAATATTCACACCACTGGTCAAAGTAATGTGGCCCTAAACTATACACAAACTATCCTTATTAACCGAAAAATTTAGACTTCCAATCTAATTCATTCACTGAATGATGTTAATATGTGTGTTTAATATCATTAAAGCAAGACATTAATACTAAATGGTTTACCTCCTTATCATATTCTATAATACCAATTGATACATTGGTCCTATCCTGAGATGACATTCTCAATATCTCTCATTTGACAACCAAACCATGTCCCAAAACTATACATAGAATGATTATTATCTATTATGGATACATATAGAATCATATACTCTCTCTCTCGAGCCCAACATCATATTTTTTCCCATGAGTTAGAATATATTCACAATCATTTCATCATTATATCCTTGATTCAAGATGGGTTCAATGTTACATTGTAGAAAAATCATCCCATGCCACCAATGGTCCTTGTTCCATGAACTTAAAAACAATGAATAATAATCCAGGATGATAGAACATAAAATTCGCCCCACTAGTTGAAGTTGTGTGGCCCTAAAATATAAAAAACCATATTTCCATACACCATAATGTTAAATTGTATATCCATCATCTATTTCATATTATATTAAATTACAAGGTGATAGTCCATACTACACGAGTCTAAATTTATTAGAATGGTTCACTCTGGTTGGCCACGTTTCTCGCCTACATGAGATCAAGATCTATGTATAATTGATTATCATATGGTTTACCTATATTTAAGAGAATAAATTCCCCCTTAACCTTAAAATGAATAAGATATTTATGGTTAATCTCTTACAACATGAAATATGTGTGGGTTTATTTTCATTATGATGACATACATAGTTATCTAGATCCTCTAAACAAGGCTGAGAATCTGTATAAAAAACTCCACATTCCCAATATATGAGAATTTTAAAAACACTATCTCTCATAGAACTATATACATCTTTATTAAAATTCTGATGTTATATATAGTGTGACATTGATCCATTATAATTGGTCCAACCATGAAAAAAAATCTCACCACTCATATATAAAACAAATATTATTTTTGTAGATTCGAACATAGGTTGCCACATTTGAAAACTCATGATTGTATAAAAATTGCCATTTTTTCCTTTTATATCAGGTACATCTATAAAGAAAACCCCTTACGAGATCTTTATAATCTCATTAATCAATTGTTGAATAGGGTCACAATTATCTAATTATTTAATGATCATGTGTTTATGTTTTAATCATACTATACAATAATATTGTTTTCACTAATCAAACATAATGTTTTGGGAATAATGGATCCTCAAAAATAATCTATTTCTATTGATGATACAGATATCTGAATGCAAAAATTCCCTAATATTGATTGTGCATACCACACCCCTGATGAAGCTAATCTTTCATTCCCCCAACATATTCATTTAGTCCTAGGAATCTTCTTTCTCAATAAATGATTATTTTGTATTTTTACTCCTTGCAATCATTGTAAAAGAACCCATGTATTGAACTTGGTATGTGACAATTCCTCATGTACTTGTATAATATCATCACCATATACAAGAGAAAACCAAGATCATGATATTTAATTTTTTTTATTCATATCCAAAAATAGATTTAATATCCTTCTCCTCTGATCCATATTTGTAAATTTGGCCACAAAATCATTGTGAAAGTGTGTCTGACATAAAACATTAGAAACCACTTTTATATCCTGTATAAAAAAAGATATCATAGAGTGGTCTTTCATCTCGGAGTGTATTTTCTATCCATATACATGATTTATATATATTAAGGAAATAATATATTATTTCATGAAAAATTATGATCTACGTTCATTCATCATACTTTATAGACTCTTCGATTTAAAAATCACACTTCATGTCTTCAGAATGTCATATCATCAAAAATATTAATTGGATATAAGAGAAAATAACTATATTTAATGGAAACATATAATATTTCTTTTCATTACCTTACCTCATTTATCTTTTTATATATTCCCCTAACATGGTCTTTTAACATGATTAATATTCATCCCTCAGAGAAGGTTATTTTATTTGCATACAGCTTTAAAACATTATAATGGAAACAACATATCGAATATGGTATGTGGTCATTCCTTACATACCTATCTCATGCCATCTCCTTTGATCCAAGAGGCCTGATCTTTTCTCATATAATATCAACCCACAAATTGAATGTATTATATGGAATCTTTCTCAGTAAGTCCCATTCATAATATAATTCCCTTCATAATAGTCCATACATCATGACATTAAATTCAAATAATATCAATTATTTAGATAATTTCTATTATCATTATGGATACTAATTCATAGTTTGTTTTCAAATTTATATTTCCATATAGGATGCCTAATTTTATGGTTGAAGATACTCAACTTAAAACACCAATTTTATTGTTCAGACTCGAAAGACTATAAACTACCAACGTGAAGAGGAAAAATAATTTTTAGGATGAAAACATGGAAGGGAACACTTTGAAATCATTTATTATTGACAAACTAGAAAATCAATTTATATTATAATGTAAATTGCGTGTATATGATGTATAAATAAAAGAAAACATATTTCATTAAAAATCCACAAATGGTGGCCATAGGAAAATCCATATATTTACCACAAACCCCTCCTTGTATTGGGATTAAACAGATTTAAGGTGTTAAAAATACATTAAGGTTTTTGGGACTACTATATGGAAAAAAAATCAGTAAAACAATAATCACTATGTCCCATTGGAATAGGAAAATTTTGGAGCATCCTTTTATTCTAGACAATTCATAATGAAAAACAACATGACATGAAATGGTTTTGGTCAAGAACCAGCATAGCTTGACCCCAATCTAGGCTCCCGAACCGATCTGTGGCTTGGCTTGAAGGGTGTTCCCAATCCCCAAAGGCTAGAAACTAGTGCTGGGAATAATTAGAGTAGACAAGGGAAAAACTTATCACAAATATAAACAATAAATTAAACAAAGGAAGGAAATGGAAAAACCAAAACACATTTATAAATATTGAACTGATCATCATGTATACAACAAAAATTGAAGTATAAATGAATGAAATAACAAAACCAAACATAACTTATGACCAACTAACTTCAAGTGACCCCTCTGGTAACTCTCCAACACAAATTTTTGAATACTTGGATCCCCATAAACCCATAATTAAAACGTGCATGCTTCCAAAACTAAAATCCCTGATTGACGAATGTATTACATAAAACAAAATAAGATGTAAACTATAAAAATCTTAAAACAAACCATTAATTAACTCATTAGAAACAATTTCACCAATAGAATCCCATAAATATATATTTATTATAATTATCTGATATTGATGCATATATTATGGGTTATACTCCCTCAATCATAAGATTTTGAAAAAACATCAACTTTCCACTGTTGAACTTTTCCTTTCCATCATAATCAGTCAACATATTCCACTAAATACATATAAAAACTACTTTAGTACAATTCATATACATTTTTTGATTATTATAATGAGTATATCATTGATAAACTAATTATACAACATAATTCTTGAATCCATAGTCCTAACAATATTAAGAATTCCATATCGGTTGTAGTAATGTATTTATATTGACATTGATCCTTTATCATATTTTATTGTATATTCTCACGATTCTTGGGAAATTCATTTTTATAGTTAACCATATATTTATGTATGATGAATTTAAAATTGGAAACATATTTATTTTCCATAAAATCATGAAAATGGTTTAATTTCTCTCCACATTCGTAGTAAACTACCATACCCATTAATAAATTTTTTGGGGGGTCTAATTCCACGATTATCACATGGGTAAATATACATTTTTACATCATCCATTTATTACAATTTTCCAATATTTTCCTCTTATTATTTTTCATCAATTATAGACATTTGAAATTGTGAACCATTTATCTATCTTAATTTACTTAGATACTACTCTTTCTTATGATGATATTTTTAGGAGACTGCAAAACGTCTAATAATGATATTAATCCAATAAATTGAATCATCATTTATTCTATATAGATGATATACAGAATCTATAGAATTATTTCTAACCCTATGATGTTAGATTCATCTATAGCAGTGTTTGCATATTCCATTTTCCCTAGACTCATGAATTGTATCCCCATATCTTCTTGTTTCTCAGGAGGAAAATAAATTTGATGGATTATTACCTTGAAATATTTATATTCAATATTTTTAATTTCTTCTTCATTATTAGAGTTTTGAATCATTTAACACTATTGTTCCATAACTCTTATGCAATAATTAAGTAACATTAAAACATCCCCCCTTTCATTTCATTCAAAAAAATATATTATCTATGTATCATATACATTTCTAAACTACAAATTTATTTATAGTACCATTAAATGATTGTGTTTTATGGATTATAATAAAGTACAACATTGTTACACGCATTGTTAATATGTAGGCTACCCAATACAGGCATGGGTGTTCCTATGAACCTGAGTCATCTTCCCCAATGTGGTAATTATTTGATTACTTGCAACTATAGCCTTATATATTGATTTATTACCTATCCCAATATTGAGAACCATATATTGTGTTTGTGAATTATAACGGTTTACATTCTATCCACTAGGCACCATATCTAAATAATGGAATCCACAATATCATATTATAACATTATGAAATATAATGAATAATTGAACAACTAGTGAACAACCTAACATAAATTAAAAAAATCATTCTTGGATAATCTCGTAATATGAAACATGGATTCATTGGGTATTTTTCCAAATCATAAAAATATTTTCAAATCCATCATAATGGTTTGTAATTCAAATATGAATTAATCTATTAATATCACATGGGTGTTTCAAACTAGGTGTGTAGTAAGGTTCATTTTCATATACCACAGGACACTATATTCAAGAATGAAACACCTTTGAATAGTTTTTTACATTAGGAATATCTATTCCAGAACCATGTCCACTTATATTGTCCAAATACTGTTTTCATGATAGGAAAACAACATAATTTCTTGCATACCAAAAATTTAGGATGTTATCCTGTAGATTAAAATTAGTATAACTCAATTGATATGGTTATATTCTGTAATATGAACTATATAAATTCTAGTTCCCTTCTATTATACTAAATGCACTATGCTTCATACTATAATGTCCTCGACCATCAGAGCCTTGAGTTAGTAGTTATATTACTACATTTGTGGTTAATAAAATCGTGCTCATTCATTGGGACTGAAATGTTTAGTTGCCTGGGTTAACAAATTAAATATTCAAATTTCACATAAATTATATAATATATAATTCAAAAAATTATTTTATTTCATATTATCATTATTCCCTATACTGTTTCCCTATGTATAAATAAAAAACATTTCATTGAATCCTGGGGAATAGAAACATAATAATGGGGTGACGTATATTTATCATTCAGGGTATACATATAATAGAAGCATTGAGGACTAAAAAATGAAAAATATATATTTCATGGTAAATATTTTAAATAAATTATATCCAGTCATTTACATGATCTTAATATGGATGTAATACATGATGATCAAATAATTCCATATAAATAATCACATGATCATGATTTATAACCATATATATTGAAGAAATTTTTTGTAATCATATGGAACATTAATTATTATTCTTGTAATGAGGACATACATAATTTCAGACATCATAACAATACCACCAAGGCATTTCTCACAAAGACATATTACATAAGTGGGTAAATCCTCTACTAAACACCAAATCTTTTTCAACTTTTTACACCTAATACTAAATTAAGGGGATATAGTGGGCCCATATCATCACATACTTAGTCTAATGAGTTCCTCAAATTTGTGGGGTGAATCATAGACAAAATAAATATAAATGTTGATAATATTCAATGATAAATATTAATACATTACCCAATCAAAAAATATATTCAGAAGTCATTGAGTGTAATATGTAAAATTGTATCTAAATAGTATATATCCCTTCAAAATGACCATATATTATCTATAAAATAATAAGGAAACATATTCCCAGTGGAGGCTAAGTGAAATACATTTCTTGTATTATATGAATAGAAATACCATAAAAATTACCTTAAAATATTTTTGAGGAAAATATAATTTTCATATTAAAAAGAACTTTTGAATAAAAATATTAATTTGTTGAATATTAGGAAATAAATTGATTTAAATTGAATCTTATAAACATGTAATGTTGTAGAGACCAGACCCTAGTTTCCCAGATTCATTTTCTACTGACATAATTTTTGCATGATTAGTCAGAATCAAATCCATAAGGATCAATCAATTTAGTTGTCTTGGGAAACCAAATAAATACATAATATTTTTTATTAAAAATTAATACACTAATTACAACCTAATTTTTCTCTTCCATATGAGTATTAATTTATTCCTTCATGCATATACTTGCATATATTTCATTGCATACTTCTTGGATTCCTGGGGAAATAAAATATTAAAATGGTGAGCATAAATTTTCCGTATTGGAAATTATATTGGAATTAATAATGAATACATGTGAATAATAATTATGGTATGGTAAATAAATAAACATACATACATTTAATTTACAAAAAAATAGCGTATAAACAATATGGAAAGGTATTAATTTGGAAGCACGCACCATAAAAATAACTAAATTTGGAAAAATCAACATGGAAATGTTTGAAAATGATACAAATTCCTTTTAATCAATGTACTTAAAAGTAAATGTATCCCATGATATGTTGATGAAAAATACCATAGATGAATAACAAATAAAACTCAATGAAGGATGTTTTTATTATGGGACTTCATTTTTTCAAGGTACATGGAACCATTACTGTCAAGACCATTCACGATATAGTTTACAGTATCGAGAAAAACCCCACCTATAGTGGCTATCCAACTGACTCACCCCATGATACTATTGATTCATCATGGATATATTTATAACATAGTACCACATGTGTCTTACCTATCTAAGACATGTTTTATATATCATATAGTGACTTCAAAAATGTTCCTAATAACATATCACTATGGGGTAGAGGGTACTAATTTATCATTACTTCCCCAAATAATGAAATAAAATTCAATGTAAATACCATATATAAAATTTAATAATGTTTAAGAAAAAAACATATCCATGAATAATGGTTTGTATATTATGGTTAAATTCAATAAAGAATTATCATAGGAAATTAAATATTTCATTGGGAATAAAAGGATTCGAGGAAGAAAATATAAATATTATCCATGTCCAATTCAATCATAGATCATATATAGGATGAATAATGATGGTATCAATACATAATATCCAGTGTGGAGTAGATAAAAAGGGTTGTTTTCAATGAATATAAGAAATAAAATATCTTTCAAAATCATTCTTCAGGAAAATATACTTTTAATTTTGAGAAACAATTTGAAAATACTTTACTATGAAAATACTTTTTTGAAAATATTTTCTTTAAAAAGAATCCTTTTAAACATGAAAAGAAATCTTTAAGAAAATGGTTAATTATAAATATTTCAATTTTATATGAGTTATAAATAACATTCATTTTTTGGTCGATGGTTATAAATATTTCTTGTTTAAAAAGAGACATGAAGATTCCTTTGAAAAGGTGTCTTAAAGATACAAATCATAAAAATTGCATGTATAAAGAATTTGTTAATGGATAAAAACATTTTTTAAAGAGTTCTTAGAAAAAATTATTTTTTAGAATAAAAATGGATTTCAATCAAATGGTATAAATTATGTTGGGTTTTCCTGAAAAAAATTTCTAAAACATTTTAACTGTGAATGAGTGAAATAATCAGATTATTGGTTGGAAAAAATAATGAATTACTAGAGTAGAATAAATTGAAATGGTTTATTATAAAATGATAAAATAATTTCCACAATTGTACATTCAAGTGTAAATAATCCCTAATAAGATGTCATTTCTATGTTAACCCTTCAAAGTAACATATAATTGATGTGAGAATCAATCAATGAATAGAGTTGTGTATCAACTGTAAATCCATATAAGAGATGTGGAAGTACATTAATAGTATTTAAAAAGGATTTATAAACATAATTATAAAATAAAAATGAAAATGATGATGTAGTATAATCCAATGAAAATAAATTGGGTTCATGTAATTCTTTTCTACTTAGTAACATTTAACTCAAACAACCATAGATAATTCAAATTGAAAATAAAAATATCATGAAGAATGAATGAATCATTATATTATAAGAAAAATTGATTGTATTTACATCATATATAACAAATTAGGATTTCATAAAAAAATTTATCATTTAAATATAATGTTAAAAATCTAAATAAGGAAGATATATTGTAATGATAACCTATAAATGAATTTATGAAGAGAACAATCATTAAAAAATACGATGTCCCAAACTACTTTGAAATATTTGAATCAAAATATCCTTGAATTGATAACATAACTAAGACATATAATATCTTGATAATAAGTATATACATTATATAACATGAAAAGGGTATTATATACAGTATATAAAATAAACAAGGTGTATAATGAAAAATAAGACTCAATGGAATGTTAATAGAGACGAAATACATTAACTTGAGTTTCCTTTTTTGGGTGAACTTATGTTTAAATAATTTATAATGGCTTTATACATTCCATTAAATAATAAAATAACCATAATCTTTTTTATAATAACATATATTATCTTACTAAAAAATCCTATTATCCATTTAATAACATTTTTTCAATATTTTTACTATTAAGGGTGTTAATCTTCTAAATTTTTAGTATGAATTAACATGTTAGTCGTGTATAATATCATTGAATATTCATATCCAAAAATTTAAACATGATTTAAATATATTATATATTTTGTTTATGAATATCTATAATAATAAATAATATTTAGATATATGAAATTAAATGCACAGTTTATAGAGACGGTAGGTAATACGTACGCATCAATGCCACATTCAGCTAATTAACACCTTAAAAAATGACAAGTGAATAAAATATATATGTAATTTATAATTATATTATCATATATATATTTCATTTATATTATATATATTTATTAAAACCATACTTATTTACATTCCATGTATATTGTGAACAAGTCACATCACATAGATGGGCAGTAGTCCACACTTCCACAAACGATTTAATCATATTTACAAAAAATGTAAATCATAAAGGTGTGACTTAAATAATAATTAAATAATCATAAATAAATTATATAAATAATATATAACATAGATAAATATATTTTATATCATAATGACCACCATGAGATGAAAAACAAATTGACATCGTTTCGTGATGCGGTAGTTCACTGTACAGATGAACAGTATATTCATTACCCATTAGATCGAAGTGCTAGTAAGTGTACACATAAGAGAACATAAAAACTTTTTAATATATTTTGGAATCTTTTTTTATATAATAATTTAATAAATAGTGTTTAGTGTGGGGATAATGCAAATAAATCATAAGATCTGGAGGACTGGTTTTGCCTCTTAATCTGGTAACTCCTTTTGGTTTGCATCAATGTGATTCCATTTATGGATCTATGTCCTATGTAAGGATTATAAAATTAGTTAACGGAGTCTTATGAACTATTTTATAGATATTGGTTGAAAAAATGTGTCTTTAGAGTTGTGATGAAGGGGGAGGCTTGAGTGCCTTTTATAGTGGAGGAGTGGCACTATTGTAAATTTTTTAAAAGGGATTTACACAAACACTTTTAGAGTTGAATATGGATCCAATAATAAACATAAGGAGGTGAAATGGAATATGAATTAAAATATTTCTAGGTAATATATTTTTTAAATGTTTATATGTCATTTAGGCCCCTATTTTTTCGCTTTAGTCCCTTGTAATGTTTAATTTCACTTTAATCATTGCAAATAATTTTAATTACATGCACTAAAAATTTTGGTCAAAAAATAGTGTCAATTTAAAATTAATGATTAATTATACTTATTGATATTATGGTATCTATTTTTCCTAATCCAAATCACATATGTGGTGGAAATTAAATAAAATTTAATCCCTCAGATGGGACATCCATGTAGGTTTTAAAAGTAAAAACATCCAGAAGATTTCTATGCATTTATTAACAATTTCAATGTAAAATTTATTAAAATCAACTATATTGGATTAATTGATAAAATATTTATCAAAATAAACATTAAAATGAGTTTAAAATATAAATTATCCTTATAAATAAATTTTATGAAAAAGAAGTTTTGAATTATAATTAATAATTTTTTAATATTCTTTAGGAAATTAATCTTTATAGAAAATTGGAAAATATTTACCCTAACCCATTTTTTTTATCAATTTCAATTATGAATATAATTTTGTACATAAAATATCTATAAAATCTATAATTTTTTTTTTAAATAGCTTCTCCATTAAAGACCAATAATAGTGCCTTAATCAAAATGTAGGTTTTTATATGTAATATTTGATTTGTTCTTATATTAAACCTATAAAATATATTAAATTAATATTTAATAAATTATTTAGTAATATAAATATATTACATTAACATAACTCAAAAATTGTACTTAAATTAGTATATTAGGGTAAAAAAACGTTGTGAGAATAAAGACTTCGATAAAAATATTCCCTTTCTAAATAATTTGTTCATATATTAATTTATAATTAATTTTTAACCAATGTATTCATTTTATATTTTTTTCAATCACTTATTTTCATATTTTATTTAATATTATTCATATTTACTAATTTAGCATCAATTTAATATCATATTATATTAAATAATATTATTTAATAATATATTATTATTTGGTAAAACACATCCTTCAGTGTAATACAAGATTCTGAAGAATGTAATTTTTCAGTGTGAAGTATGCTAACTCAATTTCACATTCATTTCAAGATATAAGATATATTTAAAATATTTAAAATAGTAAATATATTATAAATTTTTGGGATCTTATATTCCCTTACACACTTTGTGTTTTTTGATGTAAAAGCTATCAAATACAACATTTCTACTTTAGATATTTAGGGCGTTAAATTCTCCACAACATAATTAAGTTTTGTCATCACAATATAATCATTGTTTTGGTAATATATTGTTTGATATTTCCCAAGATTTAAATCTCATGTCATGAGAATGGTTAATATGAAATCCTCTTGAAAATAGAGAATGAGAACTATAAGGGTCACATGAAATGACATATAAAAATGTCTATAAAAAAGAGAACATTAGTGGATTATAGAGATAAATACAAGGAGGAAAAGAATATATACATATATGGAGTAATTTAGGTCACAAATCATAATAATTTTAATGATCAATTGATTTTTGAGGGCCTAAAATCCATACATCTCCAATGATTTCGAAGTCCATCGGTTTAAAAAAAATTAAAGTATTATGGAATCATTTTTTGATGATCCTTTTACCCATGTTTATAAAACAATTTACGAACATTGAATATATGTAAATTTATCAACAAGATAAATTTTATTTTTCATATACAACGATTGTTATTTTGGTTATGATTTGATAAAATTCAAACTCATCCCTTACTTCAAGAAATGGGTTTCCAAAAATTAACTGTGATCCCTAAATAACTATAATGTTCATTTAACAGAACATAAGGCTCATAAATGAGTGGAAAGTCTAACTATAGGTCTCTAACTATTATAAAAAGCTAATATAGTTAACAAATTAATCTCAAAACCATGAAATTAGGATTAATTATTCATCCAATAGTTAACTAAAAAAATGACTGGTTATCTAAGACATTTTGTAGGTCAATGTTTGGTGTTAAACCCTTATCATCCTTTGGCCATGGGTTCATGTCCCAAGAAATTTCAAGATTTGATTGTTTGTAACCTCGAATATAGTTTTTTTTAAATTTCTAAAATAATATTAATATAATTTTACAAAATAAATACTATGGTCATTCTTGAAATAATGTTAAACAAAAAATATCTTATTAAATAATGTTTTTCATACAACCACAACACAAAAATACTTCATCTATTGTATTTCAACAAATGTTTTTCATTAGCCTAACATTTATCACAAGTTAATAAATTTCATTATATATTGAAATCCTTCGTAATGGTTTGCATATAAAATATGAATTATCATAATAATATCCCATGATAGTTCCAACTATATGTGAAATAAGGATTGTTTTAATGACCTAGAGATTTGTGCATAAAATATCCATTGTTTTAATTAAATGTCTTATGGATATAGAAAACACACGAACTCATTTTTATTTATTATATCCAATTAGATTTAACTGACCGTTAAGTATTCTTAACATTGATAATAAAGGTATTGAATAATGATCACATGACTAGTATAAGTATAGGGTTTTGACAAATCGTTTTGACAGAGAAATAAGAAGTGACAACCTCAACTAGTAGGATAATACCATATGAATCCCTTTTAACATATAATAATAGGGATATATCTTTTCTAGGATTTTCCCTAGATCAGTTCCATGCTGGCATCCAACTTTTTAAGTATGAGAAACATCATTTATGGGGGAAGTTCAAGTTTATCGAGATCACGATCAAATCCGTGTTTATTGAACATCCCCATAAAAGCTCTGCCATCACATATTGTACTCTTAAGGAGTATTAATGTGTAATAATGGGTTATGTGACCAGACCATAAAATTATTATTATTTTCATTAGTTTTTTATAGAATAATGAATATACTTTCATTCATTTATTGTTACCTTATAAAGGATTTTTTAAAAAAATATATTATTTTTTGTTTAATATTCAAAATAAATTATGAAATATATTTTGTTCAATTAATGGATTTTTTAATTAATAAATATTTTAACAAAATATTGTTATTAAATTAGTTTTATAAAATATATAAGATTATATAATTTTTAAGAAGTCAAATGTAATTTTTATTATGTTTTGAAAACTATTTTTGGCCAAAATACACAAATTTTGAATAAATTTAATTTTTAAATTGAAATTAGAATTTTAAATAATTAGAAATTTATTTATATAAAATAAATGTTATTTTTTGGAATTCGGATTTAGATGTTATCCAATGGTGAATGTTTTATAATTATCGGAGAAAGTCAATTTTTTTGGTAAAAATTAAATACCATATAAATATATAATGAGTTTTATGACATCATAATGACCCAATATTAAAGAAATAAAATAATATAAAGGTTATATTCTTCCAAATATATGTTTTCCCGCTATGAAAATGTGATTTCATGTTTTTTTGAATTCTTTATAATGCCTTAAGGAATCCCCCATGTCTATAAAATATTTTACAATTTTAAAAGCATTTCCTTGAAATTGTCGCTCACCTTCACATAATAAAGGGAAATATTATTATATATTAGGCCCTTATCATTAAAAAATAATTTATAACACTCCCCTATCCATGAAACCATTGTAAACACCATGGGATGGTTTTTGGTTTTGAATATTTTTGTGTGTAGTATTCAAAACCAAAACAAGAATGAATTCACCAACTTTTCCAATATAAAACCACCTATGAATCCATTACTATTTACTAAAGTTCTTTGAATCTAGACCAAATTATACCCCCTACTCCCTATTTTCCTCCCTTGGTTCCCCCAACCTCCCAAGAGGCTTCACCATGGCCTTTGCGATCTCACTCTATCTTTTTATTTCAATCACATCCATTATGCCATGACCTTTAATTTCCATTTTCTTGATTTGGGATATGTTATTCTATAAAACCTTACTTTACACAGAATTTATACATGATGGGATCAACCTTTCACTCATTTAAATCTCCATATGGTCCTTTAAACCCACCTGTTACTATGTTGAAATTTCGTAAGGGATTTCTCTCTTCTTATTTCCATTGAATCATTTATTTTCTATTATGCATGTAAATTCTATTTATCATTTTGGGATATTATGTTAGATGATCCAATTACTATCCCTACCTGGTATGAATTATGATATACCACATTCACTATCATCAAACTAATTTATGAATTTTCATATGACATTGTTATCTCCCAAAATTCCACTATGATTTTCCTTGCAAAGATCACCATGCATTTAATACCACACCCATTACACATTCAAGGGTATTCAACATTATGGAAACATACATATCATATGGTGGCTTATATTTATAAATTTAAGAAAACGTGATAATGGAAAAAATTATGATGCTAAATTAATCAAGGTTACATGATCTTTGTGGCACACATAAGTATGAGATGCAAATGGTTACAGAGGGTGCACCCTAATACCCTTATAATGTATTGGGTATAGTTTAGTACCATGATAAATCATGTTGGTAGAGGGGTGTACCAATTTATTTTATTTGTATTTTCCCCCATGATGGGATTGGGGTTTACAAGATTATTTTATGTTAATGATACAATGTTTCAAGTTGTTGTCACATGTCCAAACTATGATAATCCTAATATATCATGCCTTTATGTTAATGTTTTTCTTATTCTCCATTGTTATGCATATTTAATAACATTCATTCTATTCTTCATGTTATTCCTTTCTTATTTCCTTAATTGGATTATATATAACCCTTTTTTTATGTATATCGTCATGTTATCCCAGGCAATGCATTTTACGACGGAACGTTATTGTGATGTAAAATATTTTTTTCAACAAATATCTTTTTTTCATATTTTACGTTTTTATGTAATGTTACTATGATCCAAATAAACTATACATATCAAACATTAGAGTTTAATTAAGTGAATTTTTAGTTCATAAATCATGTTTAAATATGAAATAAATAGCATGGTTGTTATACTCGTTGTCTTGTACATGGTTATTAAGAGTCAGGTCAAAAATACATTTTTAGAGTTGATACTCTAGTATACATATCTACCAAAACCATGTCCACTTTCAGTATATAGTAAAATATATATATCTAAGAAGACTACATAATCTCAATCCGACTAAAACATTAGGATGTTATTCTATATGTACCCGAAAATTGTACATTATGGATTGGTTATCTGATATATATTTTCTTAAATCTAGTTCCCAAGGGTTCTAATAAAAATCCATTGATAAAAATTATAGTTCCCTAGACCTTGAGAGTTCGGTTATGGTGTATAATACCATTATATTGGCATTCATAAACAGAATAAAATCCCTAAATATTGATCATTTTAGTATTCTTTGTTAACCAGATACATGCATGAGTATTGTATTAAAAAAAGAATACACTAACTACCACATAATTTTGTCTTCTTTTTTATGATAACATGATTCCATCTAGAATATCTATTCAAATAATTTTGTGTGTAATTATTAGATTCTTGGGAAAAGGAAGATTAATAAAGGTGAGATTAAATTCTTAATGCAAGTAATGTATAACAAAATAAATAATTTATTGAAGAGAAATCAAATTAAGTTATGGACAATAACTGAACACACATACTATGTGATCAAAAAAATATGAATTTCATAAAAAATAGGGGAAGGTAATTACTAGAAACACATCCCATTAAGAAAACTACAAATAGAAAAAATCAATATGTAAACATAAGAAACTGAAACACATTCCATTTAATCAATAATTTCAAAATGAAATGTATCCCAACACATGATGATGAAAAATCACATGGATTAATAATAATTAAAACACATTTTGAGATTTTCATAATTATTGGTCGATAGGATTCCATGGAACATGGAACCATTTCCATCAAGACCTTTCACAAGACGATTTAGAATATTAGGTAAAAACCCATCTACAAAAACTATCCAAATGACTCATAACATAAGACTATTAATGTTTTGAGGGGATATCTGAAACCATTCCCACACATGTTATACCTATCCAAATCATTCTTCATAAATAAAATAATTTATTTAAGAATTTTCCATAAAAAATACCCATATGGAGTAGATGATAAAAATTTATAAATATCCCAAAAAATATTCAAATAATATTCAAAGTAAAAACCATATGAAAACATGTATTTAGATTAGGAAATAATCATATACATGTAATATTATATGGGTATTTAGGGGAAATTCAATATCAAATGGTCATAAGAAGTTGAATATTTCAAGGGGACTAAAAAATTAAAGGATGTGAAATTGAATAATATCCTTAAACAAATCAATCACAGACCTTATAGAAGATGTATAAAGATTGTATCAATTGACATATCTAATTTGTAGTATAAATACATGGTTTTTTTCATTGATGAATAGAAATAAAATATATTATGGAAATAATCATGAGAAAAATATACATTATATTTTGAAAAAAAAATGATTGTCCCTTTATTTGAAAATAAACTTTGATAAAAATTTATTTAATATTTAAACATATAAACATGAAAAGGATGCCTCCGGGTAATCACGGTGAATAAATCCAAACATTCCATAAGAGGTGAAAAGATATTTCATTTTTCATGATAAATGATTAGAAAAATTCCTTATATGGAAAGCGAAAAAAATATTCCTTTAAGAACATATCTTAAAAGTAAAAGGGTAATAATTGCATAAATAAATCATATTTGGATGATTAAAAACATTTTTGAAAACATTTTTAGAAAATATGATTTTTTGATGAAACTTGGATCTCTGACTAATGGTATAAATGAGGTTGGGTTTTCCAAAAAAATATAAAATATTATAAGTACCAAAGAGTGTAAGATATGTATTATTATGTAGAAAATGTCATTAATAACTAGTAGACTTTAAATTTAATGGGTTTATTATAAAACAATCAAAAAAATTTTTTTAGATGAAATTTCAAGTGTAAAACCCCCCCAAAAAATTAGAATCTTAAGTAAACCCTTAAAAAGAGAAGAACATTGATGTGATAATCAATCAATGATTATATTATGTGTATCCATTGTAAATACCCATAAGTGAAGTGTAAAGATTTTAAATTTTTATATACAAATAATAATAGAATATTAACAATAAAAAGGAATTAATATAACCTAATTAAAATAAATTAGGTTATAATATTATTTTTTGTGTGGGAACATTTATCTTCAGTCTCTATAGCTAATTCAAAATGAAACTCATAATATCACAAATAATGAAGGAATAATGATATTATATGACAAATTGGTTATATTTACAACATTAATAAGAAATTATGTTCACAATAATAAATTTATTATTTCATGCTAATTCAATAAATTAAAAAAGTAAGTGAGATTGAAAAAGTATTCATTAAAATGTTTTTGAAGTGAATAATATTTAAACACTCCATAGTGCTCCATAAAACATTGAAACATTGGAGTTAGGATCCACATGAAGAAACAAGATTAAATTTTATTTTTAATATAATGATAATTAGTATATTCAAGATATAACATGAAAAAGGAAAAATATACACCATATAAAAGAAACGGGGATCTTAACACCAAATAAGTCTCAATGGAATGTAAATTTAGATGAAATATGTTACCTTGAATTTTTTTTATTGTGTGGACATACATTAAAATGAGATATAATGTTTCTAAAATGTCAATAACTCATAAAATAACCATACTAATATTAATAATATCATGTATTATATTATTATAATATAAAATTTTAAATATGATTAAATTATTTCTTTATTTTCACTATTTTAGGGTGTTAATTTCCTAGTTTTTTTAGTATGTTTAACTTGTTATATGTTGTTCCTATAATTTGATCATAATATATTTAATTTAAAGCGTCATATAAGAATTATATATATTCATTATAAATGTATTTAGTATAACTTATAATATTTGGATATAAGAAATGGAATGCCTCATTTATGGAGATGGTAGGTTGTACGTACGTAAGAATGGTAGATTCACTCATTTAAATTTTAAAAATTATAAAATTAAATGATATTTATCCATATATTATAATTATATTATCATATATATTTCATATATATTAATATTGTTTTTTTAATAATGATTTAAATGTACAATGTATTGTGAGAATGAGTCACATCACATTGAGGGGGTGGTAGTCCAAACTTCAACAAATGATGTTAACATTTTTACAATAAATGGTAATCATACATGTATGTTTTATAAAATAGATAGATAAGAATACGTAAATTATAAATATCATATATAACATATATAAATTAATTTTCCATTATAATGATGGCAGGCGGAAAAGGCAAAATTAAAGATGCCATTTCATGAGGCGGTAGTTCACCGTATACATAAACAACAAGTATATTACACATTATATAGAATTGTATATAAGTGTTTTTTTAAAACATAACCTAAATACTTATTTTCATATTTATTATAATTTTATTTCTTATAGTAATGTAATAAAATTATTTGATCGGATTCAGAGTGGATATTAATCTAAAGAGCATGAGGAATGATTTTACCTCTTAAATGGTAACTCCTTTAGGATTGCAGCAAATGTATTCCATTGTATAATTTATTAAAAATTTGAGACATCTATATTTAGGGTATAGATATTTGGGACCTATTTGGGAAAATTTAGTCCTATCCATGGTGTCTGGTAAGGTGTGTGGAATCTAGAGTCTTGATCACCTTTTTATAACAAAGTAGGAGCGCCCCTCTTGTAAATTTTGGAATAGATAATACCACCCACATTTGTCACATTGAATTTGGATCCAATAAAAGACAAATCTGGAGAAAACTAATAATATGATATATATATATATATATAACGACATTAAATGGATTTTAGAAAAGTGAATATGTCATTTTGGACCTTATGATAATGGATTATTCCCTTATTACGATTAATTTGACCTTAATCATTGTAATTAATATTAATTAATTTCACAAAAAATTTCATCAAAAAGTTATTTTGAAATATTATAATTTGATAATTATTAGTATTGAAAATATATAATATATTATCCAAAATTCCATTCATATTAGTGGTATAATTGAATTTATATTTAATCTCAATTATGAGACGTCAATGCAGGTTATTAATTACAAAACAATCAATAGTTTTCTAAATATGTATATCTGATTAGGAAGTTAAATTTATTCCAATGAACAATATTTGATTAATTTAAAATTATAATTAATATGATTAAAAATTAAAATGATTTTATAATATAGTTTAAACATTCAATTAAATGTGAAAAAAATAGTTTTGTATTAAAATTCAGTATTTTTTCACTATTCATTAACAAATGAATCTTCACAAAAAATACAAAAAATTATCTCTAACATAATATTTATGTTTTTATTTCAAATATTACGTTTAATTTTAAATATAGATTCGTTAAAAGTGATAAATATTGGATTAAAAATAGGTTCCCATAAAATGGAAGTAAATGAACCCTGATAAAATTATATGTATTTATATATAATATTCTGTTTTCCCCATCTTATACAAATAAAATAAATTGGATGATTATTAAAAATATGTAATTTAATATTATAAAAAATATATAATTAATATTACTCAATAATTTTAATTAATTTAAAATATTAGGGTATAACAGCTTTGTGTGAATAAAAATAGTTTTTATAAAAATATTACCCTTATATTTAATTGGTTCTTATATTAATTTCAAATTAATTGGTAACAAATGTATTCACTCTATATTTTTTAAAACATATATTTTCATATTTTATTTAATACTTTTTGTAACTATTAATTGATTGGAAATGTTATATATTGTTATCGAAATAATAATACATTAACAATATGTTGTTGTTCGGTTTGATTCAGACTTTAAAATAATATAAGATTTCAACGAAAGTCATTGTTTCATGAAATATACACTAATCATAGTCATGTGTACTATAACAAGAAAATATATTTACTTTATTTAATATAGAAATTATTTTACAAATTTTTTATATATTATATTACCTTACGCACTTGGTGTTGCACGTCATACATGATATTGAATACATTGTTACTACATTAGATTTTTAGGGTATTACAAAATTAATTTTTAGTGAAATTAGTGGTCATGATGGTGGGATATTTCCTAGATGTTGAATATGTCAAATAAATATTTACATTCAAATTTTTTAATACAATTTATATGTACATTATTTTGAAAACAGAAAGAAGATTCATTTAAGTCCATTTTAAAAAAATATAATCATTGTTAAAAAATCATTAATAAATCATTTGGAATTTGTTAAAAACAAATTCAAATATTTATTTAAAAACATATACATGGAAGGGAATTTCATTGTGATCAAAAAGAAAAATTCATTTATATTTTCTTGAAAACAGGTTCTCTATAGTTTTATGTAAAACAAGAGTGGAAGATTGAACAATTACCTGAGAATTTGATGAAGGAATATTTTACAATAATTTATATTGGGGTAATGATATAAATATTTAATTATTTTCCAAAGGTATACTTAAACATAAATAGTCCTAGATGATTATGATATTTTGAAATATGCCCTTACCACATTGGTAACAATTGAATCACAATCCCCATAAAAGAAATAGAATAAAACAAATCATTACATACGTTTTAAATGATGATATTTTGATAAAATTATTATTTGGGTAGTATCTATTTCACATACAATAAATTAATAGTGAATATGGAATATAGTTTATATTAGTAAATGTGTCACGAGAAACCCTTACCTGAGGTCTGATTTCCATCATACGATCCCATAACTCATGTATAATAAATTTATATATATTATGAATATTTTTTATAACCATATTAATATAATTCGTACCATATATGTTTAAATTATAGTTTTTTCTCACTGATTTATTAAAAATTCATTAATAAAATGACAATTTAAGTGATAAGTTCTTCAGTTTCCATATATGTTTTGGTACAGTTATAGTGATAATTTTTCAATGATCATGGTTATATTATATAAATAACATAAAATAATATATAAATATCATATTGATTCATTATATATTCATTTATAATAATAAAAATGTTAGATAAAAAAATTCATTACATCGTTCGGAGAAATGGTAGGCCATGCATGCACAGAAGCACACTTTTCAATTTCATGGTAAATTGAACAAATATAAAAATAAATATTTATTCACCATTTTTGAATCACTATTATGTTACATAAATGATTTATATTAATAATAAACATCCTTATTACTATACATGTATGAATAAAATGTAGAAACTTTCACATCGTTACGTAGAGATGTTAGTCTACACATATGAACGATCGACATTATTGGTTTCAAACAAATTAAAAGATAATAATATAAGTGTTATATTATATTTATATAATTATTTTTAAGAAATAAAATATTCATTAACTTTTTACATTCTACATTGTAATCAAATCATTTATGAAAGACAAATCACATCTCTTTAGGAGGTTGTAGTCCACCACGCACACGAGTGATGTTTTCATATCCCACTATGAAATATAATGTAAGAAGGTATATTTAGTATATTAATTTCATATGCATAATAATATGATAAGTATAATATCAATATGTTAAATTCAACATTATATCTAGTCATTAACAGTGTTTATGGGAAACTAATTAAATCGATGTGTGAAGTGGTAGTCCATCATACACACGATCGACTGTTTTATTTCCCAATTGATGAAATTTGATATTGACAAAGTTATTACAATAGAATAATAATATATCAGAATATTTTATATTTCAATATATTTGTAATAAATTTTATTTATAATATTTTATGGTGGTGGAAGTATAAAAAAAATACAAACGTTATGATGTAACCATGATCCTAATTTTTACATCATTTAACCCCTAAAGAACATATTTTTACCCTTTCCATAGTGAATAATTTTTATAGTTATTAATATTCATTACTGAAAAAATTTTTTTGACGTTATTATAGAATATAAATTTTTATGATTCCAAATATGTAATTTATTTTAAAAATTCAATTCAATGAAGTTGTAGGATTCAAATTTAAATTAATCCAATAGACGCATAACCGAACCTCTATGTCGGGGTCACCCACCTGTTGGTCTGGTCCGCTTGGACCTCTGCGACATCTGTCTACTACTGGTTGCAGAATACTCATCTACGTTTCGCCCTGTGGACGTTCTCACTACTGGTGACTTCTCAGTGAGAAAACTCTCCACTAGAAGGGATCGCTCCAGCACCCCCACCTGCGTCGAGATGCTAAGGGGAATCATTGAAGCTCTGATCTCATTACTGAGTCCCTACAAAAAGGTATGGGCCCTCAAGAATGGGTCACGTACCATATCTGTGTAGTAGCGTGAGTGGTCGGTGAACCTCGCTGAGTACCTAGCTACTGTCATGCTTCCCTACTGCAGATGAAGTAACTCTTGAATCTGCACCACACTAAGGGTGGATGGAATAAACTCCGAGCGAAAGAGACACTTAGAGTCTTTTCAGAGTAATGATGCCTCGTCATACACCTAGAGTATTAAGATCCACCATCTTACAGATGTTGCATGCAGGGGACTCACGACATCGATCACCATAAGGTCAGCCGGTGTCCCTACCAATCTGAAAAGTCTCACGACAGCCTCCATCTAATTCTTACCTTCCTGTGGGTCCATCTCTCCCTAGAACCTATGCGGCCTCTGGCGCTGGAACTCATGCAAAACACTCATATGGCATGAAATATCTACTACTAGAGCTGGTGGTATCAGTGGCCCAATGGGTAGTGATACCGCTGGTAGCTCCGCTGTGATGGGGCCGTACACCGAGGCCTCATCCCTCGGTGGGCTACCATCTTGTATGTAACTCGGAACCCTAGCTAGTTGCCTTTGTGGGGCCATCCTTAAAAGAAAGAGGTGCTCCATATTTAAAATAGTATACCTGGTGAGCTAACACAATGTAATCATGAAGAAAACATTTTCAATGGAAACACACATGCAAATAGTGTTTTTGTGTACTAAGTTGAAAATCAGAAGTCAGAGTCCTAGTGTATGGATACATCTGTCGTCGCACCAACACCAGTTTCCATAAACTGATAACCACAACCAAAACACTTAACACTGTTGTTGTTAAAAGAATCAGGGTCCATGTTCTATAGTATAACTGACTCCTCTGGTACCAATTTTTCATGACCCTTACTCAGGGCCCGTGTTGTGACTACCCCATGCCCGCCATCCATAGTCCATGGTTTGGCGACTAGCACGAATGTTGAATCCCTGATAAGAAAGGGAAGGGATTGCCTTCAAACCTATAACACAGACATTCTGAACACAAGCAGTGGGAGTAACAAGTACTAGTATAGAATAGAAAATTGTATTGAAAGTGAATGGGCCACAATACAAACCCAATGGGTCAACAACTACAAGTAGAAGTAAAAAAGGGAAAATAGCTCTTGGATTGTCCACCGTGGAATCCTACCTAAAGGGTAAGTACAGAACTAGAACAACTCATCACTGAGGTACGTCCCATCTAGTCCAGCTCCGAGTAGCCTCCCATCTTTCACCCTCACCCTCGATCACTGCTGACCGTCTTCTTCACATAACACAACAAGGTGTGGGCGAAGCCCGTGCAGGGGTGAGTATAAAAATACTAAGTAGGGGACCCCGAGACCCCCGATGGTCTCCCAAAATCCACAAAGGTTAAAACACAGCAGAAATATACAATAAGGAAGTATCTACCAACCCTTGGTAGGTATATTCCCATACATATACCTAAGTTATCAATCACAGTCCGGCTCCAACTCTTGAGCCCAAGTAGAAACCATTCCACAAAGGAAGTAAAGTCAATCACCATGATGTTAATGGTTGAAAGATATTACTCATATCACATAGGTATACATCTTTAGTAGAGTGATAGAGATGATTATATGTAGTCACAAATTCATCTAATGTGTCAGACCGATAGATGATACAGGACTAGCTAAGCTGTCAGACCCAGACAAGATACAGGACCAGCTATTCTAGAGTGTTAGAGATGATCAGATGTAGTCACTGATTTGTATAAGCTGTCGGACCCACACAGGATACAGGACCAACTAAGATGTCAGACCCACACAGGATATAGGATCATCTATTCTAGAGTGATAGAGATTGTCAGATATAGTAACAGATTCATCAAAGCTGTTGGACCCACAAAGGATACAGGACCAGCTAAGCTGCCGGACCCACATAGGATACAGGACCATCTATTTTGTCAGACCCATAGAGGATACAAGAACAGAAGTCAGAAATGTCACACCCATGGAAGATCCTGGTACAGTACTCATTTGTGTCGAACCCACGGAGGATTCCGATACAGTAGTCATTGTTGTCGAACCCACGGAGAATCCAGTACAATATCGCCGCAGCCAGCCCTAGGGTACCCGCACACAGCATGCTCGATTTCAGGAGGGTCCTCTCCTGAATACAAGTGTTGATTCGTCAAATATCATGAAGTCTCGATTTGATGTATCCTGTAGTTTTTTCTCATCTAAAGTAACCCAAAGTGACCGAAGGCTCGTCAATCGGATGCCCGGTCTGAGAGTTATTGGCATTTCCGTTCCAGGGACCCAATTTGTTTTTAGGTCAAACCAACCCGACTATACTCCAACTGTGTTCGAACCTCATGTGGAGTATGCCAAAATAATTTACACCCTCCAAGAATTCCATCACCACTGGCGGTACATATTTTGGACACTCGTAGCCCTTGATGCGGGCTAAAAGGAGTAAATGACCATAGAGGGTCTGGCTCCGGTCCGACCCTATCGGACTGATCCGGTCCGCGTGTCCGACCCGGCCTGAGGAAGCGACCCAGGACGAGGGGATGGCCCGTCCCGAAGAGACTGCCCGTCCTGACGGGCGGCCCACCCCGAGGTGGCCCGGCCTAGGGGTGGCCATGCATAGGGCGGCCCGGCCGAGGGGCGGCACGACCAAGGGGAAGCCCGGCCGAGGGGCGGCCCGGCCGAGGGTCGGCCCGGCCGAGGGGCGGCCTGGCCGTGGCGGCCCGGCTCCTGGTGGGATTTCTGACACACGAGAGTGGGGGGTGCCCCCCCCCCATGTTAATCTAATAGAACCGGCGCGTTACGCCGGTTCAGGGGCCATGGGACCCAGCCAATTCCTCTTGTTCGGCTCCACTGGTGCGATCGCATAGAACTTCATTATCTGCCACGCCCCCCCAGCATTGGTTCCTCTTTAATCCGTTACATCCCTCCTGGATGTGGTTCTTCTCTACCGTGGTGCAATGACACTATGCCCTTACGACTCTACCTTCGACGTCAAGGCAACAAGAACCAACGGAGAGGATTCGGGCCGTGTTGGTTAGGGCCACACCCTCCCCATTAGGTGATAACAAGTGGCCATCATCGATCCCAAATAAATGAAGAATAACGATGGAATAATTTATAAATTAAAATAATCAAATCCCCCTACCTCGTATTTTTCGTCATAAGTTGACGAGTTGCTGAAGACAGATGTCGTTCCATCAACATCATAGGAGGTAGAGCTCAGTGGAGACGAGTCGAGATGAGTCGAGATGATGCCCTCAGTGTACTTTTTAGGCGGCAGTGCTTCATTTCCTTGCTCCAGTTGAAGAAGTAAGAAGATGATGTTTCACATTCTTCTTAGACAAGGAGAGTTCATTATGTTCTTCATGCAAAGAATGGAGTTCTTCGGTGGTTTTTCGTTGGAAGGACGAAGCTCTTCACTCTCAAGCTTTCCAAAGGATTATTCCAACCCCAAAAATTACAAAGGATGGCCTCTTTTAATTTTTTACCCCAACAACAGAAATATGTGTTTAATTAAATGAGGAAATGCTTTTAATTAATGATAAGGGATGGTTCAAAATCAAATTTATAGGAGGTGAAGAGTGTAATTAAAATAAGCTACCTCAATTCATTAATGGGTGAATTCGAACCATTATGGGGGAAGGTGGATGGTTTCAAGAGTTTCCCCCATTAATGGGAAGCTCAAGGGTTTAAAAAGGGGGTTATTGGGGTTTGAGATAGTGAGCCCCAGCTATTTATATCCTCCCAAAGGAGGTTAGGGTGTGGTGGGACCCACATCTAACCTTCACATCATGGTTTTAACCACCACCCAAATAAAAATATGTTACAAATATTTTTACATAATTTTATTTAGAATCCCCAAAAATTAACATCCAACCATGATTAAACGCAACTGCGGTAAATGTCTTCTTAAGAGAATACTGGTGCTACGAGTTCAATTGTTCCCTTAGATTTTAATTCCATGCACCGCTTCAAAAAATATAAAATCCCTCACATACGTTTACTGAACGTACATGAACAAAACTTCAGAAATTGATTTGGGCACACCGCACCTCATAATTAATCGCCGCCAGAAACTGTAGACTCGTAAAATTACCATGTATTTAAACAAAAACATTCCACTGAATTTCTATGTCTTTAAAAATATTTTATTTTCATAAAACTGTTCTATTTATTTTAAATGGTTCTGATTTTTTTAAACATGGATATATATTAAAAAAATTCCCAGGATCCTTTATTTAATAAAAACTATAATAAAGTCTAAAACAATGATTTTTATGAAAATATTTTTCAAATAGAAATAATAATTCGTAAGGAAATTCACATGACTGTGTAATTTCTGTAATGAATATTTTTTTCAAAAGCCCATCCACCACTGAGTTATCCTCTAAAAAAATATGTGTAATAATGTATTTAGATTCAGTATGAATGAAAAATAATTCCATCAGTCTTGTTTTGATATTCCATGATATATGTGTCACAAAATTATAAAAATCTTAAACAATAGTTGAGTCACATTCAATCCAAAGAATATTCAATCTTCTAAAGGTGAACACAATTAAGACATTATGAATTTTGTCCTCTTGAGATTATTCTATGTCACATGTTCCAATAAAATATTCCAGGAGTCTATCCAATATTTTCAAGTATGTTGATCCCATAACTCAACATGACTAGGAAACCTTTTGAATCACCATCACCATTAACCTTGATCAGTCAGATAAGTGGATCTTTCAATAAGACATTAAATGTTCTCATAGGTGGAATATGATTTATAGAAATTCCCATCAAATGTATCATAGAGAATTCATTAATAGAGTTATAGAAGTGATCTCACTATTGACTATTATCTTCCATGATGAAAGTAATGATTTTTTCCTGCACTTCATGAATATTGAAAGATATATGGTAATAAATACAAAAGGTATGATCATAATAGAGATTGTTCATATGTTCAACTGATGTATTATGAAAACAACATCTTATTTGATGCGATAATTCTATTTTTGTTTAGGATTGGAGTAAGTAATTGATAGAGGTAGCCTTCGCCATATTTATTTCAAATAAGTCGTAAATTACATTCCATAAGACACTATAATTATTTAAATATAATAAATGGTTATTGACACCCTCTATGATTTAATTACAAAGATAGAGTTTGGAACAATGACATATACCATTGGATTATGATCAATATTCACAACGAATCTTGTTATGGGAAAGTATCATTACAAGTGTAAAACCAAATGATTTTATCAAAGGCTTAAAAATTTTCATCATTATTATTTCACAATTGTAACCCATAAAATTTCCATGATAATAGAGGTTGGTGTACAAAATTAAATTTCAGGAATATTCCCTAACAAAAAAAATATTACCAGGAGAAGTAAAGTAGTTATTAATATAGTTGGTAGTGTTTTCTAGTAGGTCCTGGTTGGGGTAGTTAGAAAATCATTGAAAGATATTTTTTTTTGTAAATACGGAGATGTTGAGGTTCTACAGGAGAAAAAATATAAGAAACCACCCAGTTTTCAAGCCAAATATTAAAATAGGACTACCGGTTTCCAATCCATCTATAATGTAACATAATTCTATTGAAGATGTACTTCATGTTCAGCCATATAGAAGATCTAATATTGTGAAAATTACCTCTCCTATGTTTAATAATAAATCTTTCCCAACGAAAAATGATGTACATGGAATCAATTTTCGTATGGACCTATGTAAACATTACCTCAAGAGAATTGTTAAAAAAGTTTTATGTTCTTTATACTCAAACATAAAATAGTTAGCATCTTATACTGTGTAGACCATGAAATGTTGAATAATGACCTTTCAACAATGTCACCACTCTAAAAAAATTTAATTGAAAAGATTCATATTTTTATAATTTTTAGGAGGTCATTATTGGGAATTAAGGAATAGATGAGTTTGGAAACAATGATTTATTTGATAAGGAATAAAAAAATTCAGAGTATTTCACCCATACTTTTACTATTATCAACAATTAATTTTTAATTATATAGTTAGAACACCTATATTTTAAATTAAATAACAAACCCCTTTTGATAACAGGCTGGAGAGGGAACCCATTTGACACAGAGAGGCATAAATATCATAATGAATCATGACTCAATGGTCCAAAAATAGTATATAATGTTCAATAGGAATAAAAAATCTAAATAAGAATTAGGGATGTCTCATTTCCCCTTTCACCAGGCACAACAAAATTGAAATAATTTGATTATGATATATTTACCCCTACCAATAATTTTTGTCATGCTGGTAAAAAAAATTGAAGAGGACACCTATAACCCACACTGAAATTTAGGGTTGGGGAAAATGATAGGTTCGAGAAAACATATATCTCTTTCCATTCCCACAAAAGACCATATATATAGGTACCCACCTCTTATCAACCATATTCAATATAAATCTATAATGAAAACAGCATTCAATATTTAATTGAAGAGTGCCCATCTATCCGCCAAGACTAAGGAAAGATAGCTTATTCTCATTGTCAGCACAACCAACCTTCAAATAAGTTTTTCCTCTCGTTGAAATCAAAAAAATTCTAATCCAATAACAAAATGTTACAAGACAAGAACCAATTCTCGAAAAGGAATAAAAAACCTAAGAATAAATAAACCCTAAAAATAGATTACAATTTAAATTGGAACACATAATGAAGAAAACCATCCATAAACATGAATTCTAAAGGAGTATCGTCCTGCACAATTCAATCCCCATTGGAATCCCATCACAAAATCTATTTCCATCAACACTTTTACAAAAAAAATATAGTCGATGGAAATCAATAGTTGAATTTCACTACACCTATTCATTCACTTGACCCCCCTCCATCGGGATTTGATCTATCTTAATTATGCCAATCTATTTTCAACGTCATTACCTTATACCTATGTGGACCAATTCCTTCTCTGGGGACATGAATTTTCCACATAAAGACACACACCAAACTCTGGAGTAATGAAATCATCTAGATATGCGTAGACATGATGATCCATGTCATTGATTGTTGACAAATGACAGTAAATAAATGCTACCACCCTCACAACAGAATCATAGAGGATTCCAGTATGGGCTTCACACCAATGTGATAAATGGGAAATCTGATGATGATGGTGATTGACTTTATGTGGAAATGGGAACAGAAAAACAGGTTTCTGAAGTATTGTAGATGAATAAGATTTATAATATTCTAATAGAGATATCAATAGTAATGAATCCAAAAATATCCTTATGAAGAATCCAAAACAGAATGGATAATGGGAAATACCTTGTTAGATTAATGGAAACATCCTCTAAGGAGAAAAAATTCCCTATGAGAGGGAGTCACCTCACCTGTATAGTGATGTTCAATACACATTATAAATTTATTTAATATTTAACCATTGAATTAGTTTTATACATGTGTATACCATATAATAATAAAAAATATTTATTATTAATCATACCATACAACATAATTCCTAGGATAAAATCATTATGTATAAATAATAGAATTATAGAGTATCATGTATTATTTAATCCTAGTGTACCATGGATCAAAAGTTACTGAATAATTTGAATTTTTTAAAAATAATTATATCATAACAGCTCTATGTGTCATATTATATTATTAAATTGGTGTTAAATTTTTCATAGACTATTGAACATGAGTTTCCTATTTTAAAATCTCAAGGTGTTATACAGGTACAAGGGTATGACCATATTATAGGGGAACCTCATGAAGTACACCAATAATAATATGAGCATATTTAAAGACCCAAGGTATAGAAGAAATTTTATCTAATCCTATTAACCATCATTTCCTTCCTTAAGGGTAGGTTCAGTCCCTTTAACTATTTATTGTTAACTAGAATTGGATGGGTTTCATCATTCGATTCATTCCAATGATGGTACATTGGGGCATTATGTTTAGTGTATAGACTCTAATATACTATATGGGATTTATCTCATATTGATTTTTTTGTATCCCTTCATGAGATTGGTGTGGTACCCTCTATCATATCATAATCTTCTATGTGTTGTATTTGAGAAATTATTGTGTCTAATTTACCCGAGTGTACAATCCCTTACATAGATTATTATTTTTAGTAGGGTTCTCAGTGTCCCCTAGTTATCCTAAGTGGGATCCCCTTTCCGTGAATTAAGATATTTGGAGTTTCAATGAGTAAATATTCTTTGGTTATGTCTAATTATCCTAATGTCTAGTATGAATTGTATCATTAATATAATGGATTTCAGATTATGTTATCTCAGAAGAGTGTTTTAATTATTTGTTGAGCCAAATAATTTATCTACAATAATATTATAGAATTATTTGAGATGTGGTGTCCATTTTTAGTATATTTGGAATAATTTTCTTATTTAAATTTCTCATATCCTAATGGACATAGCATATAATAATGTGATGACTACTCTCCTAATGATTTATTTTTTTTGGATCTTTGGGTCTCTTAGTTGGTGTTGTTTTACTCACACTGTAATAGGATATTAGAGAATATATAAAGATTAATGAAGATGATATACTATTTGATGGAGTTCTAGTAGGACCAAGATAATGAGGTTCATATTAGGATATATACATTATATATTATACTGGGTATTTCATTTGGTATAAGTCCCCTCCTACTAGTTGAGTGAACTCTTTTACTGATTATTTTGTGCATTTATTTAGTCCTTTTTGATTTAATGTAATTTTATCATACTATGATTGTGGGATATATATTTTTGAATCAGTTTTATATAATTTTCAATTTTCCTTTAGCACTATATGGGTATTTATAGAAGTGTTCACATGTATCAATGTATTATTCTAAGGCCTCCCATGTGTGTGTTATGAAAATATTATGTGTTCTCTATTCCCAAAACCGTTGGAGCTGTAATTGGAGAATCATATTCTACGTACCATTGGTAATTGTGAAACATTGGGTTTGGTTGTGGTATATTAGTATCACATGAGATTAATCAATGCAATATATTTTAGAGATTGTACAATTTTACGATTGGTTTGGGAACTAGGTTAATAGTGTCAAATTGTTTCAAGTTCCAATCTCTGGCTAGGGACTCTAGTGCTGGTGTAACAGTTGACATATTAAATCCCCATTACTCTAATAACATGTTTGTTGATTGAGTACATATAGTCACTGATTTATAGTATATTTACCTGAATAATATACAAATGGTTAGTGGTTTATATTCCCTTTTTCATTTATCTCTCTAGATATAATCTCTGAAAATATTATTTATTGATTATTTAAGTGTTTC
This sequence comes from Viscum album, assembly GCA_963277665.1. Classification (NCBI taxonomy): domain Eukaryota; kingdom Viridiplantae; phylum Streptophyta; class Magnoliopsida; order Santalales; family Viscaceae; genus Viscum; species Viscum album. Next base: position 610,767,345 of record OY728160.1, read on the forward strand.
TATAGAATGATTAACATCCACGAATAAATAACATGATTTTGAGGTTGATCTACCATATACTGATGATTTAGTATAAGGTAATTCATAATAGGTGGTGCCTCCATGGGGTTTTCAAGCATTACAACCAATTTTAGAGCAGTGGGTTGTGATGGATGTTTCGGATTAGAAGGTGTACATTCTATTAACACCACATGAGTTTTTTAGGAGGAGACGTTCTAGCTTTCATTGAAATCCAGACCCCCCAGATATGTAATTACTAGATGGAAAAATTTACTTGTGTTTTACTCCATGTGTGAAAAACAACCTATAATATGGTGGTCCTACGAGCGAGTTCTCTTTCGGGATCTATAAGGAAACTGTGGAGTTGGAAGATTTAGACCCACAGTGAGACAACACACTTTTTAAAAGAGTTTGATAATCTTTTTAGGGAGTATTTTTATCTATCTATGTTGTGATATGTGTGTACTCATAAACCTATAAAATATAATATGGTTAGCATTAGTGCGTTAGATTATTCATTAAGGTCCATTAACCCATCACAATATTCTATATATATTTTTTGAGATCGATTATATTAAACATAGACTATAGAGTAGGGATTATTAATAGATATCAGTACTGGAGTGGTATCTCATTATATTATCACTTATATTGGAGTTCTTGAGTGTGATGTGATAGTAGATATATTTTTTCATGAACAGAAACCACCACTTGGTGATGGTGTAAGGAACCAGAGAGTTTAGACATTAGTAGTAAGTAGAAAAAAAATAAAATGGGATCTGGGAATCCAAAATGATTTAAGAGATGTTCACAAGATAAAGGATATATGGTTCATGGATCTATTTATGGTTCTAGTTTTCTTGAGATAGAATCAATGTTTATCCTATACAGGTTGTTGACATCTCGCAAAGGATTGTATAGTACTCTTTGCAGCAGCTAGAGAGATGGTCGATAGAGCAGCTTAGAAGAGACGTCATCAAGAGAAGATAGGTTTTAAGTGTTATGGATAAGGAAGTGGAGAATATTAAGAAGAATGACATGGTGTATGGATTTACTTATTCCCCCCCACCACCCTTAGGTGATCCGAGAAAGGATAAGGGATTTAGTGGTCATGGAGGTGTAATGATGAAGGTAGTGGAGGCCTATGACCTAGAGATTTCATGATAGATTAGATATATAATATGTGTACTATGTGTTTTTGAAAAAATACATATAGAAATATGTTTTATCCACTATGTTTATTCCACTTATATTATTCAATAAATTGATATTATAGTTAAACTATTGGATTGACCCTTTCACTTTCAGGCCCCTTCTAGAGGGGATTTAGTGATCACACACATCTTCCAATAATTGTGTATAAATATATTGCATAAGAGAGATTCTTATGTGACCTCTTTTTGGTAGTGACGATGCCTTATGATATCATCAATTTTATAGATTGTTTGTCCGTATTTCATGACCGATTTGATTATTTCATGTAGAATATATGGTGTGTCTGATGTGATGGGATGTTATTTTCAATTCCCATTATGATGGAAACCCACAAATAGTAGGATGGGATGATTTGTATAAGGGAACAAAAAATTAATATTCAACTTCATATAATTTACCTTGGATTAGTGGATTTTAGGAGATTTTAGCTTCATGAAATGGTGGAAGTGTATAAGGAAATCCTATCTGAGGATGTGATACACTAGCCTTGTCATAAATAGATAAAAATATGAATATAATTTCACCAAGGGAGTTTTACAATATTTTCACAAGCATATTAGATGGCTTTGATGAAGCTTCATGAGCAGAATGCAAATTATAATGATTTATAGTGTAAGAGCATTATTAGACTCAGGGTGTCACCCTAGGAAAACATGGTTTCATTCCGTCCGAAGGTGGAAATGAGCATCAAATTTTGTGTTGATTACTATCAACTGAATCATGTTACCATGATGATTTTGTATCCATTATTAAGGACTGATGACATTATTGAATATTTGAGATAAGTGATATGGATATCAGTGACTGGAGATAGATAAATATATCTCCATCTATGATTTCAAAACATAGATATACTGAATATGAAATCTGAAAACTTCTATATTCATTATGAGTATATGGTGACACATTTTCCCAAGATGAATGCTATATTTATGTTCATGGGATGCATGAACCATCTCTTTCATCATTTCATAGTCCAATTTTTTGTTTTTCATTGATATCATCCAACTATAGGAAATTTCCAAGGAGAAGAATGTGAGAAACATGAAAATAATATTGTACATTCATTAAGAGAACCATGATTATAGGACTCTCTGGAAGTTTTATTTTTTTATTCAAAATGAATATGTTATAGGAAATGTCATCCTAGAGGTGGGTGTAGTAGTGGACTCGATGATGGTTGAGGTAGTCCTAGATTTGGAATCACCTAAGAGTGTGATAATAGTGAATATAATCCTCAAGTTGGAAGGATTCTACAATATAATGGTGCCCAATTTCTAGAGGGTATGCCACACCTAACCAATTTGAATTAGAAGGGGAATCTTTTTTTAATAATGGGGTTCCTGTGGACTTTTTAGAAGACCATGAATTTGTTTTCAAGAACACCATTATTTATATTTCAAATAGAGGGGTTGAGTAAATAGTGTTATATGATTCCTTTAGGACTAAACATATATGTGTCTTAATGCATATGAAACTAGTGATTTCATATGGGTTTCAACAATTGATAAATCTTGAATTTAATTACACGAACCATGGTTTAGAGTTGGTAATAGTGGTATACACTCTAGATATATGGGAATAAAAACTAATGGGTGAGATTATTATTTTATATTATGACCATAAGAGTTTCAACTATATATTCTAATGAAAATATCTTAATTTCAGATAGAAGTGATGGATATATTTCTTCCTATATTTTGACTTTGATATAGTCTATACCCCTAGTAAAGGGAATATGGTGGAATATAATCTCAGTATGATATTGTGTTTGTTATTTATGACTGATACATTAGATCAGTTCGCATCATTGGAGTTTTTCTATCCAACGAGGATGGTGAATCTTAAATCCATTTATTGGGTGCTACCCTTATTCTTCTACAGTTTTTTTGGGATTGTTAGTTTGGAGATCCCCAATATGAGACATTGCATATTCTTATATCAACTAGATATTCTCCTGATAAAATATTCATGTGTTGTGTAAACATCATCCTTTTATGGAGATTAATTATTGTAACAATGACATTATGTTATTACATTTTGACAGTGTTTCATACACCCCCATTTAATAACATCCTAGTGTGGTGAATATGTATTAGTACCTTCATCATTAGTTTTTTTGGTAATCGATGAATATGTGTGTTGTGGATATTGTCACTAGATTCCTCTAATTTTTGTAGGTGAAGGATAAGTATAGGATCTTTGGGGTTCTTCACAATCCATTAGGGTTTTAGGGATGATGTGGAATGGTATTTCTATAGACACGATGATGGGGTTCCATGAATGTTTTGAGGACATGATTCCATTTGGGTGATCTTAGACCAGTTCACCAAGACAAGCCACAACTTTTCTATCTAATAATTACATTTATTAGAGTTATGGGGATGTATTTACATGTAGAAGATACAATAATCTATAAAATTCCATTAACATTAATAAAATTTATCATTGTCAGTGGAAAAAACCCACCGACTACCAAAGCATGATTTAATGTCCATGGATTTTGTCAATGATAGAAAAGTGTTGATAAAGGATCTATTTATCATCTCTAAATAATTTTATGATAGATATACCCTTTATCTATGATTTTATAGTGATGATTAAAGGGCCACATTATCATATATTTTATTTATTATTGATAAGGGAGACTTCTATCAATGCCTTTTGTAGCACTGATAATGGGGAAAACTTTATTGTGCTATTGTATTTATAGCAGACCGAAGTAGCAGAAATAGTAGAAAATATTGGTTTGAAATACAATATATAAATGAAGTAAATCCCAAAAAACAAATATAAGAAAAAATAATTTTATAAATTTCATATATTTTTCATTAAAATTACTATAGAAAGTAAAAATTATTACAATAATTAAAAAATAAATATGGCATTGTCTTTGGCCTCTATCCCCCACTCATTATTTTGTTGAAGAAACCACCGCAACTCAAGAATAATAATTCACATATATATATAAATGAAAACATTTATTATGTTAGTAAGATAAAAAATAAATTAGTTAAAAACAATTTCTCAAATTTACACTAAAAGTTGAGTTATTCCATAAATATCTTATATCTGACTGAGTTTCCATCAATTCTTTCACATCACACACTTTCTTGGTTGTTTTCACGATTTATTTATATAAAAATTTTAAAAATTGTATAATATAAAACATAAGTAGAAAATATATATATGAATTTTTTTGTTAAAATGATGATATAATAATGTAAGTTCAATAGATCACATCTGAGGATGGAATGCGTATTTCAATCTAAAATGGAACTTATATATTGAAAAAACATAATTTGAGTCATATCAACCACATCATGCGTTATGTTGACATGTGTTTAATTTATTTATGTCAAAATTGAATTATGGATGATTTTTCTAAAGTATCAAAATAATCCAAATGTGTTTTCTAGATTATGAGTTTCTTAATTGTGTTATTTCTTAAATAATCATTTTTAATTTTAAATAGTGACATTCTGGTATAACTAACATATTGTATATTTTCTGGGAGTGATAATTATTACAACACATAAAAAATGAATTTTGAATATTTATCAAAAATATTAAGACAATTCGAGCATGATTTCTTTGGTTTTTAGTGACTGACACAATGTTCAAACTAATATGACAATTAGAAACATATACCAAACACTTTGAGTCATACCAGGAAGATCACATATTATATATTGGTGAGTATGATTCCTATATTATAATAATTCCGTATTGATCGCTTACCTAAAATATAGAAAAATTATAAATGTATTTTTTTTAGTTTTGAGACTGTCACATGCTTTTTTACTAGTATTACTATATATTTTAAATATAAATATGACCATGGATTCATAATAGTCACACCATACAACAGAATTAGGTTCAGATGATTCATACACATCACAGATGAATAATTGACCATTTTTATAAATTATCAAAATAAAAATCAATGTCTTCACCTGATTTTGAGTATGTTAACATTTATTTTTTTACTAAAAATTTCACATAGAACAAGAAACAAACACATAGAGTCATACTGGTCAAGAATATGTGTCAGTTTTACATGAGGTTGATTTCTACAAATCTAAAATGGAATATTAATAATTTTCCTAATATATTGAGATAATGAAAAAATGTTTTCTCATTTTTTACTGAGTGACCCACTCCTTGAACTAAAATATTATTTTTAACTAATAACATACACATTGAGATATATTGGGAACACTGTGAATCATATTGAGGTTTAGATTAATCTTACAAATAAAATATGTCATATGGTTTATTATAAAAAAGTATAAAAATAATCAAGATGAATTTTATCAGTTTTTGGTATGTCGCATTTGTTTTTTTAAAATCATAGTCAATTTTAAATAAAAGACCCACATAGAGTAATACTGGTCTTACCATGTGTCTGGTTGAGGTAAAGTTAATTCCAACGTATCACAACTAAATTATGGATAGTTTTCCAAAAAGATAAATATAATCTTAAGGTTTTTTCTTCATTTTTAGTATTCCACTATTATTTTATAAAAATATTATTGTAAATTTTAAATACGAAAACCAAATTGGATTCATACTAGTAACATCTTGTGTAGGATAATGGTGCAGATGGTTCCTAAAAATTCAAAAGGACTTATGGATTATTTTCCTTATGTTTTATAATATTCTGAATTTATTTTCTATGTTTTGAGTATGTTAATTATTCTTTTTTACTAAAATTAATGTGAATTTAAATAAGAAGACACAATCAGAGTCATACAGGTCACCCCATGTGTCAAATTGAGGTGAGGTTTATTCATTCATGTAACAATTGATATATTTATCATTTAACTGATTTATAGAAATAATAATATTGTAATTTATTTGTTGTGATTATGTCACTTTCCTTTTTTTATTAAAAATCAATTATAAATGGAAACACTCCATTTGAGTCATACACATCCCATCGTGTGACTGTTGGAAATGAGGATGATTCATACATGTCAAAAATTACTTATGAATCATTTTCATAAGTAATAAAAACAATAAGAGGGTGTTTTGGTTTTTAGTGAGTGGAACAATTTTGAAACAAAAATGACAATTCTCATGTGATAATGGAATCTCTGAGTTTTACAAGGCACACCATGTGTTTGATTGAGGTTATCCTGATTCCAAGTTGTCACAAAATAATTATGGATATTTTTCTACATATATAAAAAATAGCATAATTTTTTTTGTAGATATATGTTTGTAAATTATCATGTTTACTAAAAGTAATGTCAATTATTAATAAAAACGCAATTAGATTCATATCAGGCACACCATGTTTCAAATTGTCGTGTAACTAATTCTTACACATAAAATATATATTAATGACCATTTTCATAATGTATAAAAACAATCCAAATGTATTTTTTATTATTTTAGTATGAAACATGTCTTTTTTACACAAATAATTATGAATTATAAATAAAAAACACACGTGGAGTCATACTTGGCACACCATGTGTCTGTTTGAGGTGTGGAAAATGTATACCTGCCAAAAATGACATAAGAATAATTTTACATGAGTATCAACAACATTTTTTTTTGTTTTCATGATTTTGATTATGTCGCTTAAATTTCGATATAAATTATAGTTAATTTTAAATAAAAAGACAGACATCAAGTCATATCGATAACACCCTACATCTGAATATTGTTCATATGATTCATACACAAAAAAGATTCATATAGAGAATTTCAAAATATATTAATAACCACAATAATGGGTTTTTATAGTTCTGTGTATGTTATATATCCTTTTTAGCAAAATATTTTTTAATTTGAAATAAAATACACACTTGGAGTCATACTATAAACACTATTCATAATATTGAGGTGTGGTTGATTACTACATTTCAGAAATGAAAAATGTATCATTATACTAATTTATCAAATAAATCCAAATGAAATATATTTGTTTTGAGTATTTAAATTTTTAATTTTACTAAAATGTAATTTTAAACTAGAAACATGAACTTTGAGTCAGACCTCTGAAATTATGTGTCAGTTTTCCATGATACTAATTCTTACGCATCACAAATTACTATAGCTCTATTATCAAAAATTAAATAGTCAATTCAAACATGGTTTCTTCATTTTTAGTTAGTGGAACACTTTTTGAACTAAAATTTCAATTTTAAATTGAAAACAAAAACATTGATTATATCGGGAACACTGTGAATCAGACTACTTTTAGTATGATTTGTACCTATAAAAAATGGCCTATGGATCATTTTCCTAATGTATCAAAAAAACTGAATGATTTTTCTCTATATTAAGTATTTCACATTTCCTATATACTAAAATTATTATGAATTTTAAAAACTAATGGTTGACTGTGAGGCATAAAGGGCACACCATGTATTAGATTGTGGTACATATTATTCCTACACATAAAAATTGTCTTACTAATAGATTTTTTAATATTTCAAAAAAATAATTACCAATTTTTCTGGTTTTGAGTGGTCAAATATTTTATATAAATAAAATTAATGGAAATTTTAAATAAAAAACACACTTAATGTCTTACTAATAACTCCATTGGTCAAATTGATGTGCATATAATTCTTACACCTCAAAATTGACATATATATCATTTTTCAAAAAGCATAAAAACAATCCAAATGTGTTTTATTATTATAATGTATGTTACTTTTTTTTACTATAATTTCATTTTAAACTAGAAACACACACTTTAATTAATACTTGTCACAATATGTATTGGTTTCACCTGAGAACGATTTATATACCTCAAAATGACATATTAATATTTTTCTTAAATTATCAGGACAATATGTATTTGTTTTGTTAGTTTTTAGTTAGTTACAAGCTTTATGAACTAAAATGTTAGTTTTAAACTAATAGTGGTCACATTTAGTTATTCCTCGACTACATTATACTAGATTGAGTTGTGGGTAATTTTTACAAGTCAAAACCTACTTATAGATAATTTTATTAATGTGTCAATACAATATGAATGTGATTTCATAATTTTTGGAGTATTTCACTTAATGTTTTACCGAAATGAATGTCAATTTCAAATAAAAATAAACACGTAGAGTCATACTGGGCACACTGTGTACCATAATGAGGTGCATCTGATTCTTACACATCTCAAAAGGAATATGGACCATTTTCTTAAAACATTAAAAAATTAAGAATGTTTTTTCCTAATTTTTAGTATGTAACTAGTATTTTTATTGATATTTAAGTAATTATTAACTAAAAATACACAATTAGAGTCATATTAGTCACACTATGAGTTTGGTTGAGGTGTGACCCTTTCCAATATGTCAAAAATTACTTATGGATCATTTTCCTAATATATCAATATAATATGAATGTTATTTCTTTCATTTCTTATTCAATGTGTGTTTTCAACTAAAATGTTAATTATAAATACAAAACATTCCATTTGACTCATAGTGAATTCACTGTTTATCAGATTTAGTTGTTCTATTTAGTATGTGATGGTTTTTTTTTGATTTAATTGTCTATAAGAATATAGAAAAAAAACAAAATGATCTCTATTTTTAGGATTTCTAAATAAAATTGAAAGAACAATATCACTTTACAAATGTTCTTTGAAAAAAACTAAATAATTAATTCAGAAAAATGTTATGGGAATTCATTGAAAAATAATAGATATAATGGTGTACAATTATCTAAATTAGTAGTTGCAGTTCACCTATTTATTATATCTATATTCATTATTTAATAATTTCCTTGTTTTTATTATCACAGTTGTAGCCTTATATTCGAATATATCATGATCATGAGCATCTTCAAACATATCATCCAAACTAGAGTTAAATAATCTACTTATAAAGGGATAAAATTATTAATTTTTTAATAATATATATTAAAAAATAATCAGAAATATAAAATAATACATAAATAAAAATACAATTTTAAACAAAAACCACACAATTTGAGTCATATGAGGGACACTTTGTATCATATTATGGTATGGTTGATTATTAAATGTCACTAATAATTTATGGGTCATTTTCCTATTGTTTCAAAACAATATGAATGTGTTTGTTGTGTTTTGAGAATTTCACATTAATTTTTAACAAACATAACAATTTTTGAACTCAGACCACACAATCTGAAAAATACTGGTTAGACCAGGTGTCTTATTTTTTTCTGTGAATCCATACATGTGAAAAATTCATTAGGGATAATTTTCCATAATTTTTAAATAATATTATTTTTTCATTGTTTTTGTAATTTTGAAACATGTTTTAAATTGAACTGGTGCATATCAATTTAAAACATGTAATTCGGTTCATATCAATAACATAGTGTCTCCATATTGATGCAAGGTCAATTCCAACATGTAAAAAATTAGTTACAATTGTTTTTCCTAATGCTTTAAAATAATCAATTCAAAATTTCTGAGTTATAACTGTTTTATTATTTTTTAAACTAAAATTAAACTTTTTTATTGAAAATGCAAACATTAAGTCATACCAACCACATGATGTTGAATTTTCAGGTAGGGTAAATTCCAACATGTAAAAATGAATTATGGATCATCTTAATAATGTTCAAATATAATCTAATATTGGTTTCTTAGTTTTGATTATTTGAGGAGTGTAAAAAACTAAAATGACACTTTTGTAATGAAATAACATGCATTCAGTATAATAAGCAGCATTGTGTGTCAAATCCACATGCATTCAATTCGTATATATGAAAATTGACTTATGGATCATATCTCTATAGCATGAAAACTGTCCATGATTATTTCTTAATTTGGATCATGTAACATGTGTTTTAAAATAATGTATAAATTTATCAAAATTAGTACTACATAAAAATGGTGAGGATATTAAATAAAAAATAGATAAAATGATGAGAAAATTATTAAATAAATAAGAGGAAGTCACCTCTTAATGATTCTTTTATACATTATGAAATCGTTCACTATATCCATTGATTTCAAAGAAAATTGACTTCCACCATTATAATTCTCCGTGAGAAGGTGAAAAAAATGTATACAATCAGATACAAATATATTACCCCGAGAAAATATTTTTAAGGAAATAGCCCATTTTATATCAAAAAAATATAATCTACTTACCTAAATTTGATATTGGTAAAAATTTTGAGAACATGTATTATTCCAAATCATCAATAAATAAATTTTATTTTTATTTTGAGTATGATGTTTCATTAATATCGTTGTAGGTCTGAGAAAATATAAAAAAATTAGTTTGAAACATTTTTAAAGAATCTATAATTACCATAAAAAATTACATATTTGATGATTCTAGTAATTTCGTTCTTTATGATCTCTCTCATAGATTTTAAAAAAAATCAATAATTATTACAATTATATTTATTCATAAAATATAAAAACAATTATCAAAATGTGTATTTTTTTGAAATATGTATTAAATGTTGAATATTTATACATTTATCTTAATCCGTTTTTATTCTAGGTAATACATAGGATTTTTATATTACATCTCTTACTACATTACTCGATTTACAGTATACGTAGTAATCACCTGATCTAAGAAATTACTATTAAAACATAGGTTGAAACATATAATTTGATGTTTACCATTAAAATGTTTTCTCTAGTGTATTAAAAATTTTCAATACACGTCATGTGTGCTTAGATTATTTGATGTCCATGCATTGTATCAAAAAATTTAAATATATGGGGTGTCTATATTGAGTGATAAAAGAATTTAGTGCATTATAAAATGAAAAAATCCAATACGTTATGAAATAAATAAAAATTTATATTATATTTTTAGATTAAAGGGATTTTTCCCGGTATATTAAGCATCAAAAAGTGTGGTTTTGTCTATTTTTTCTCAAATACATTGTTTTGATAATCTTTTTCATATCATTTTCATCCTTCTCCAATGATTTTTATTACTTAGAAATTATATAGGGATTAATGATTCCAAATCATTAATCTCATGGTTTTCCTTTCATATAGTACTAATATAAAAATTTATAGAAAATATAAATACTTATTAAAATTGTGGGACATAATAATTCAATTTTGGGAAAACGAGTTATGAAAATGTAAAAATTATATGTATTCAGAATTAATAAATACATCAATTAAAACATCAGAATGTCATTTATAATATAGAGAACAACATCATATGTAATTAAAGTTCAAAATATTTCTTCTTAATATGAAATTTAAGACATATATCTATTGTTAAATGTGGTCTCTACATGATGTTTTAATGAGAATAAATATTTCAGTAGAACACAAGGGTAGAAGTTACTCTAGGATGTTCCATTTGATTTCATGGTTTATTCATTAGATTTATTTTATCTAAAAATAAATTCCACCATCTCTTCATTGTTATATAATACCATACCCTTATTTAGACCTTTATTTATGAACTATTATATGTTTTTCATATGAAAATAATTGGTAAAGACATACATCATGTATCTTTAAAAGACTACACATCATTACTATAAAGGTTCCAATTAGATCATTAACAATTATAACATGTAGATAACCATGTGGAAACATTAATATCACTGATCTGATATTGAGATACCTCAATCCCCCATCTCATGTTATTTTTAGAGAGTTTTGTTATTTTTTATCTCATATCACAAGATATTATACATTATACCCCACGTAATAATGTGGTATGTGTTGTTGAATGATAGAAATACCATAAATCTTTACCCAATATAATTTTAGTAGTATAATGTTATCTAAAGCTGATTGGTTCACATTTAACATAATGGTAATTGAAAAAAAACTGTTTTCATTAGGTAAGTTATGTGGTCGTAGTAAATGGATAACCTCAAAGCTGGTGGGGCCATTCAGTTGTTCATTTGTAGATCTTTATTCCACCACCAGTTCTCCATCAGCCTTTATCATATATTGGTCTACGAAACCATACTCAAAAAATATATTACAAATATTATATTTTTCTCTGTAATACATTCATCATATTATATTTATCTTCTTGCGATTTTATCTTCTCTAAATACATTTTATGAGACACCTAAAAACCCACTCCTCTAAAATGATCATATTATTTTATGCCTCTATAAAGCTATTGAAATAAGTTTTCCCTTACATATGGTCTATAGAGATTATTATATAAAAACTAAATAAAAAACATATCAACCTAAATAAATATATCTATTAAAAATATTTATATATTATAATGAATTAATAGTATGGCATACTTAATCATGTTTTTCATTCTTCTTTTTTGTTTTATTCAACTATTTTCCCTCCGTACTTATGTGATTTTTATTTCAAAGCACCTGACGTGAGATTGAATTAGATTTGGATTCTGATTCATCAGTCCTCATATAAAAAAAGTAACATATGTTATTTCATATAACATAAAACAATTATATTTTTTTTAAATATATACAAATTTGTTCTCCATTGAAGCATACCTCGTCTTTGTATTGTGATATGGGATCATTTTTTTGGGTGATTTTTTTATTTACATTTAATAATCCTTTTTTGTTTCATAAATTGAAAATTTTAAATAATATTATATTAAATAAATAATTTAAATAAATATATTATCTACTACAATGGGCACAAAATTATTTCTCATCTAGGTGAGTGATGAAATAATTCCCTTTTTTCTATTTAATAATGTGTTCATAAGTAAATGATGGGTGGTTATGAATTTTAAACTAGGAATCCCTCATATAAAATTTGATGATAAGTGTCTGGAAGATTCTATGGGATTTTCCAAAATCAATAAAGTCATATTTATTATGGAATATTCCTAAAATAAATGGACTCTATAGGGGTAATGAAAATATAATCAGCGTATCATTATATTAATTTTCAGTAAAATAATAAATGTTTATCACAAATTAACAATTATATATTTCTAATGGGTTTCCATTACTATATATTATAAATGGTTCCATCATTTTATATCAATCCACACATTCATCCTCATTTTGACCCCATCATAACATATGAACATTAAACTATTGGGGTCAACAATATTGTAATATTGATTCCATCCTACCTCAAATAGATTACCCTCACTTCATGACTTGGAAATTTTACTCAACCTAGTGATTTTGTATTATTTTATTCTTTTCATCAAAAGGATATTGATCACCTAATAATTATACTATGTTACTGTCATAAAAATGGTATTCCTTGGGATTGGTGAAATCATCATGTGCATAAGGTATTTTCTATTTTAGTAGTAAAAAAATTTAATTTACCTTTTTGTTAATATAGTAATAAACACATAATATTATGAGTTCAATCATAGTATAATAGAATAACATTTTAACCTTCTTTATTTTATTCTCTTATTTTTTTAAAGGTTTCAAGGGATTTGGATCCTCTATCAAGAATCTATATCCCCTATTTACGTCTCATTCTAACATACAAGGAATTGTCTACATTGGAAACAATTTTAAATGATTGTGATCTCAAAATTAATTGGTTGTCCTTGATTTAATTTTTATCAGAACGTATATTTGTTTAACTCTTCGATAATAGAATCGTCCAATTCCAGTGTACTTGATCAGAGACATAATGTCTAAAAACTAATTGTGCTCCATTATAATTGGCTTGTCACTTTCTCATACCCCACTGAAATTAACCTTAATGAATCCCATTTCATCATCTTTCACTGCACTCCTTTCGTTAACCCACTTCCAATAGAAAATTAGCACTTGAAATATTCTATAATCCAACTCGTATATATATTCTATAATGGTGAAATTTGACATATTCTCATTCCACAAATTTCAAACCATATAACCAGATATGTGCATCACATCATCCACAAGAATAACCCAATTGTTTTCCATCTTCATGCAATCATCATGTTCATGATTATAGAATGTATAACCATGGATTACAATACCATTGTAAGATATAGTATTTCCATTTTCTACAATGACTATCCATCAATGTCATCTGATTGTGGAATTCATATTTTCAAATAACACCTTCTAAATATTATTTTAAAACCATCCTATAAACTGTTGATTATATATATTTGATATCCGTCCTTAATCTCATTATGCATTCAAACATCTATGAAATTGTTTGGGGGAGTCAACTTATGGATTTACATATTCACATTTATGTAAAATGTAAAGGTGTTCTTTATCATGCTTTATGATAGAAATTTCTAAAACATGTTATCCAAAAATTTATTCATCCATAAAGATTTCACTATGAAAAGCCTTTGTGAGGCTAATTATATAAACACATAATATGTAATTGGTGAAAAATTCAAAAATTTCTTACAAAATATATTGTTATAGAATAAAAACTTATAGAAGACTCTGATTTTTTACATACTCATTCAATGTATTCATATACCATTCAATGGGGTAAATATATAACATAACGACCCAATGTTTTATCTATAGAATTCCATTATTATTATGATTTCTCATAGTAGATGTAAAGGCCTGGAAATTTCATGGAAATTTTTTTCTTGGTTTCTTTGGAATTTTACAAGAATGTGGTTTCTAACGGCACCTGATTCCAAGGCCCGGTGTGACCAGAATCAATTTCCAAATTTTAGCCCGGGTACGTTCAGTGAACAAACGAGTAGGTTTATGTAACTTTTGAACCGGTTCTCGGAATCAAAATCTGAGGGCACATATGAAACCGTAACACCGGTAATTGCTTAAGAAGACCCTTTTTGGAGTTTCGTTTTCTCGGGAGGAGTTGTTAAAAATGAGTGAGAAATAAAAATATAATTGTTTTACAATTTTATTTTTATTTCTTGCTACGTGGTTTAAATGTTGTTTCACACCACTTTTTCCCTCTCTTATGTGGTTTAACTCCTAGGTGAGGGAGTTGGAGTGCGACCCGTTAGGTTTCTAACATCCCTTGAGTGAATAAAGAATATGTAGGGCCCACATGATCCCCACCACTTCACTTTTTCGATAACTCCTCAACTCCCTCTTTAATTTTATAAACTCATCTTTAATTTAGTAATGCACCTGCACCCCCACTTAATGCCAAGTCAACTCTCGAATTTGTTTGGTTTATTAAACGCCTCATTAATTGGTCAACACCTGTTAATTAATTCGTGGATTCTTTTTGAATTTTGAAAGGGTTGACATGAGGAATAAATTAAGATAAACCTTATTTTATTATTTTTGTTTCGTTGTGTGGTACATAGAAGAGACCTCTCGCCTTTAAGAAATTTCTTCCTTATTGAATAACGCGAAGAACAATGAAGAACGCTGGACTCTGATGAAGGACAACGAAGAACATTGATTCCTCGAAGATCGATGATGCGACGCCGTGTACCGTGACGTCGAAGATCCTTTTCTCCGCGACGCCGTGTACTACGATGTCGACGATCCTCTTCTCTGTGATGTCGTGTACCACGACACCGACGACACAAACGGAGCATCATTCCACGACGCCGTCTTCCGCGGCGACCTTTTTCCGCAACGAACCTCGTTCAACGACTTCATCAAAGTAGGGGTTTGTTTTGTTCATAAAAGTTCTTTTCCATCAAATGTAAATTTCTTAGCGGCTTGATATCGGATTAACGAGAGGGGGTCGGACCGCACGAACACTGCCGACTCTCCTCCCACTTGATGTTGTGTTTGTCGCTGCACGAACAAAGGTAGCACGGTGCCATGACACCGCGTGGAAACAAGGAGGAACACAACAAAGAATCGTGGCACCGTCGCGCCGTGCCTTTAAGGTCGAACGAAACGGTGGTCGGAGTCGGGGCTGCAAAGGCAAATCGAAGACTCCACAGTTTGTTTTTTTTTTGTGCGGATCGACGGCCGATGACGGAACGGGCCGCAGAGGTGATTTGATGTTCCCGTAGTGAAGCTCGGGTCCCGTAAAGATTCCTAGTGCTAACAGAATTTAAAATAGGGCACATGAGCAACTTCAGTGGACTGCGGAGATCACCGGTGGTGCAGGTCATCGGCGTGGTGGCGCCTCAGCGCGCCGCCAGGAGGAACCGCTGCGACTGAAGCTGCGGCTGCAGGCGGCCGGATCCCGTGGCCGCGCGGGATCCGGGGGAGCAGGACGCGGCGCTCGCCGCGTCCGCGGAGCGCAAAGGCCGCTCGGCTCGCTCGCCGAGACAGCGTGCCACCTGACCGGGTCGGACCTGGACCCGGGTCAGGTCGACCTGGTGCGGGCCCACCCAGGAGGGTTGGGCCGGGTCGGACCGGGCCCAGACCCCCCATTTTCAGATCACTTCCGTTATTTTGCCCATATCTTGAGATAAGGACCTACGATCGACACATCGTCTGTTGCGTAGCGATACTTGGATTGAGACAGACTTTTCAGAATATTACAATTAAGTTTTCGGAGAACTTTGTGCATGGCCAGGTTGGTTCAAACACGAAACCAACCGGGCCCTCGGAGCGGATGTGCTTATAACATGAGCTTCGGACATCCGATTGATGTTCCGTCAACATTGTTGGATTCCTCTTGATGAGATGGAACTTTTGTCATACTTTACCTGAGGTTTGGACACAGTTAGAGTATGGTCGGGTTGGATTGCACATGAAATCCAACCGGGCCCCTTAAACGGAAAAGTCGATAAATTTCAGACCGTACGTCAGTTTGACGAACCGTCAACAGTGTTGGTGATCACGTCGAGAAACGGTCCCTATGAGTATACCCTGTGTGAGTTTGGGGTATAGTTGAGATGCGTTTGGGTTGGTTCGTACATGAATCCAACCGGGCCCCAAGGACAAAAAGGCTAATAACTCACAGACCGGGCGTCTGATTGACGCGTCGTCTATTGCGTTGAGACCCCTATGACAAGGCAGTCCTTTGAGATAATTCTTCATGAGAATTTGTGATACTTGGAGTATATACCTGTAGCTCGTGGAGAGTACCCTCCCGGAGATGAGCGTATGGAGTACAGAGACCGTGTAGCTGGCTGATACATGATGACTGCTTGTCCGATTCGATTCTGAGTGACTTGAAAAGCCTAGTGGAGAGCACTACTTTGTGAGGTGGTAGACCCATGGTGGAGGAGAACTACTTGGTGAGGTGGAAGACACGTGGTACTCGACAGGAGGAGTACCTCTGTAGGCTATGAGGGGGAGCACTACTGTGTGAGGT
The DNA here is from genome assembly GCA_963277665.1 of Viscum album. NCBI lineage: Eukaryota > Viridiplantae > Streptophyta > Magnoliopsida > Santalales > Viscaceae > Viscum > Viscum album. Next base: position 610,784,647 of record OY728160.1, read on the forward strand.
GGCAGACCCATGGCAGAGGAGCACTACTTTGTGAGGTGGCAGACCCGCGTTACACTACAGGAGGAGTAACTCAGTAGTCTTAGGTTAGTGAGAAGTACCATGGAGTCGTGACAGGATCACTATACTCGTCAGAGACGGAGCTCTTCAGCAGTTGCAGTTTTAATAATGAAAATCCTGGTTTGAGCTGAGTCTATGACCTTTGTGTTTACCTCATGATTGAGATGGGTCACTTGATAACTTTGGTATATGTATGGGAATATATCTAGGTAGTGGTTATCTGTTGATTTCATAACCTTTTTGTTTCCTCGTGATTGAGATTGGTTACTTGATAACTTAGGTATAAGTATGGGCTTATACCTAAGTAAGGGTTATCTGTTGAGATCCTTCTTTGTTGTTATCCTTGTTGGATTTAGTGAGACCTTGAGGGTCTCGAGGTCCCTACTGAGTATCGTATACTCACCCCAGCACGGGCTATGCCCGCACCTCGTTGTGTTGGTTGCAGAAGACGGGCATCGCTGACATAGGCCAACTGTTCCAGGACTGGAAGGTACCCGGTGTTGGACCTCACGACGAGTCAGTAACCAGAGGTGGACTTCACGACGAGATGATACTCGGAGGAGGTAGACGGGAAAGATCACTCTAGAGGATATTTGTACCTACCCTTCAGGTAGGATCTGTGGTGAATGATCCAAGAGCTGCACTATATGTACCTATCCTTCATGTAGTATCTGAGGTGGACGACCTTGGATCTGCTTCTATTCTTCTAGCTACTTGTCTTTTCTATTGTACTTTCATTTAGTTGTAGCTGTACTATCAGTTGGGTTTGTATTCTGGCCCACTTACTTTTCAGAACTTTTTTTGTACTTAGTGTATTACTTCCCCTTGTACTATGTGGTGTTTTGTTTAATTTTATAAATGCAATGTCTTCCCAGTTATCCGGATTTACACCTTTGGTGCTAGTCGCCAGCCCTTGGCCTATGGAAGGCGGGCTTGGGGTAGTCACAGAACGGGCCCCAAGGATGGGTCGTGACAAATTGGTATCAAAGGAGTGGGTTCTAATACAAAACCTATAACTCTGATATTTTTCTTTCTGTGAAGCAATAGTGTTAAGGGTACCGATTGTGGTCTTCAGTTCAGGTAGTCCAATGTTGGTGCGGGCGGCCGACGTATCCATACACCAGGACCCTGACTTCCGATTTCTGACTCAGTGCACGAAAACACAAATTGTGTGTGTGTTTACAAAGGTTTTCCCGTAAAACAACTCAAACCAGGTCATCTCACAAGGTATAAATCGTTTGGCCATGTCCCGTCTTTTTCTTTCTGGATGCCTTATCACGGACGATCTGCTAGAAAACCGAGAGATATGCGTACTGACAGCCTGCCGAGTGATGAGGCTTCGGTACATGGCCCTCTTTAGTTGAGGCACCAGCGGTACTTCCAAACGTTGGGCCACCGATGCCCCCATCCCCAACCGCAGGCGATGAACGCCGCTTGAGCGCACTGCATGAGTTCCAGCGCCAGAGATCACCCAGGTTCCAGGGAGAGACGGACCGACAGGCGGTTGAGGATTGGCTGGTGGTTGTGGTGAGAGTCTTCAGGATAGTGGGTACACCAGTGGGCTTCATGGGGATCTTTGCTGCCATCCTCCTTCAGGAAGTAGGAGGAATATGGTGGAGCCAGATGCACCAGTTTTGCGATGACATGACCATCACATGGGGAGACTTGGAGACCTTTTTCAGGGTGGAGTTTGAACCAGTTGCTCTACACCCCGACTGTGTTCAAGAGATGCTGCCTTTACCGCATGATTTTCCATCAGTAGCCGAGTCATCTGTAGGCTGTAGACAGATGATGGAGAGGTCCAAGATGACTAGACCAGGAGATGGGCGATCTCGGGTAATAGGATCAGTAGTGCGGGGCACCCGGGGTGGGGTCAGAGCCAGGAATGCTAGAAACAGATAGTGTTTATCCTGCTGCATGAAAGGTCACATGGCACGTGACTATCTGACTCCCCACACAGTTGATCCGCAGGCATTTGGAGGAGCCACCAAGACAGAAGCAGTGGCGGGTGCTTGAGCAACAGCCGAGCAGTGGACAAGGCAGTAGATCTCCGGAAGGAGGTGGACAAGAGCAGAACTAGTGGATTACTTTTTGTTCTTGGTACTTCTTGTTCCATGTTGCTTTTTTATTTGTGTATTTTTACTATGAGATCCTATAATAAAAGACACTTATCTTCGTGATGTTTAATTTCCTGTCCTTTTGTTTGGTTGATACTGAGAGGTCCCGGTTATAACTGTTGACTTAACCCTCACATTCGAGATTTCTACTGGAGGGGACCCAGTGTACTCACACTAATTCCGACAGTGTGACTTGACGCTTGGAGGTGAGAGTGACGGTTGGATCTCTTGGTAGTAATTTCAAGGCCTTACAACGTCATCCATGGAATGAATGCATCATTCATGTCAGGATTTACTGTATTAGGAAATGGGTGTGGTTCATCTAGGGGATGAGACTGAGTTTCTCTTTTCGGCAAAGGGGAAATCTTAGCATCTCTTACAGATCGTAGGCAAAGAAGGTGCAGATCATCCAGGAGTAGATGAAGACTGCACAGTGAAGTAAGAAACAGGAAACTGGCGCCAGTTTTAGAGACTTGGGTGTGTTAAATGTTTCAAGAAGAGGAATCCTTAAGGAGAGATGAGTCTGAGAAGCAGCTGACGTGGAGGAAAATATAGAAGAGAAGCATGAGGTGGTGTACATTTCAACATGCTATAACCACTCGCCTTAGTTTTCCCCGCCAGGCTCAGGGAGCTGGAGGGCAGGGGAAGAGTGCAGCTGAATGCGGTCAAGGAGTGTGACCCAATGGCTCTAAAAATGATTCAACGGACAGTCTGTGTACACTACTAGATGTCATAGTAACAGACGTTGATATGAATCATTCCTTCCTTCCACGAATCTTGTCCCAGACCTAGAGTTTCCAGTAAGCCGTAGACATGACCCTCATGTTTGGAGATACCTTGGGAGGAGACTCGATAGTCACACTTTCACCGATAGTGTGGTATGACCCTCGAGGCAAGAGTTTAGGTTGGATTCTTTTGGTGGCAACATCGAGGCCTTACGAAGTTGGTCTCGGTAAGGATTGGATTCACAGTTCATGCTCAGATTGACTGTGTTAGGCAAAAGGTTGTGTCTAACTACAACATCTGGATGGGTTTTCCATGGTCGGCGAAAAGGAAACCCCATGCATCACAGGATAAACTCATACATAGGAGGGTTTGGTCGACCACTCTTGGGTCGACCAACCTTACCCTCGTGGCAGCAGGAGTTTTGTGTTTCAGTTCTAATCAGAGAATGGCGGCCTCTAGAGTAAGAGGATGACGATCACATCCTTATTCGGTTCTCACCTCGACGAGATTTAAGGGTATGTGGTCAAGGTGACAAGTTATCTCTGAGGTTCAATGGACCTTTCTAGGTCCTCAGTAGGGTAGGTGAGGTGGTTTACCATTTGACCTTTCCACCTCAGTTGCACCAGGTGCATTATGTCATCCACGTATCTCAGCTGAGGAGATACGTGCATAATCTTTCACAAATCATCGACCTCAGGAAGTAGGATGTCTATGGTAGGGCGACATTCCCAGAGGTTCCAGTGGGGATCGAGGATTGAAAGAAGCAGATCCTACGTAGACGGTCGATTCCTCGGGTGCGGTTTCACTGGCAGTACGGGAACCTCCTGGTGAGCACATGGGAGCGGAAGGCTCAGATCCGTGCTCAGTACCACTTTTTTTCCCTCGTTTGTGTTATAGCATTAGGGGGATGTAAAGCCCTGAGGTGGGAGTAATTTAATGTAAAGACACAGAAATTCCAAGGAAAATTTTTTCTTAATTTTCTTTGGAATTTTACAAGAACGCAGTTTCTGACGGCACATGATTTTGAGGCCCGATGTGCCTGAAATTTTTGTCCAAAGTTTAGCTCGGGTACGTTCTGTGAACGAACGAGCGAGAGTTTCTAACTTTTGGACCAGTGCTCAGAATCAAATTCCAAGGGCGCCGATGGAACCGAAACGCCGGTAATTGCTTTGGAACACCTTTTCCGAAGTTGCGTTTACACGGGTGAAGTTGTTAAAAATTGTGGAAGTTAAAATAAATTGAGCTCAAAATTTATTTTTCCTTCTATGTGGTTTTCCTTTGAGTAGAAGTTGGGAAACCACCAAACTTCTCATGAGAGGTTATGAGGGCGGTGGTGCCCACACGAACCCCACCCCTTCATATTCCCTAAACTCCTATAACCCTCCTATTAATTCACCATGAGTTAATTAATTAAGTGGTTTAATTCTTTATTTGAATGTTTGAAATTCAAACATAAGACATGGGTTATAAAAAAGAGAGACTCTTATTTTATTAGGGGGTTATCTTGTAGAGAGGATTTTTGGGAAAAGATAAGGGTCTTGAAGTTCTTCTTCTTCGTTGAAGAACACGAAGAACGCGAAGAACGCGAAGAACGCACCGATCTTCGACGAAGAACGCTGAATCCATTGTGTTCGACTACGCGACATCATGTACCGCGACGCCAACGACCCTCTCCTTCCACACCGCCTTCTTCCACGATGATAAATTCCGCAACGAACCTTCACTCAACGAATTCGACGAGGTAGGGGATTTATTTTATTGTTTTTGTTATTCGTGAATTCTTCCATCGTCGTTCCTCTTTTCATTTGGACTGCTTGTTATCGATTAATGGGAGGGGGCCGGACCACACCAACACGGCCGACCCTCCTCCCATTTATATTGTGTTGTTGTGGTTCGAAGGAAAGTGGCGTCGTACAACGGATCCACGTGGGATCATACAGAAAGGGTGTGTGGCGCCGTCACGCCGCGCCGTTGAAGTCGAACAAAGGCACGACGTCGTCGGGCTGTGCCAGATAATCACGAAAACACCACGGCCGAAGCAGGGCCACGGCGCCGGTCGGACCAAGGCCGCGGCGGAGCAGGGACCGGCGGCAAATTTCCGGCCACCGACGTCGGATCAGGGGGACCGGCTCGCGCCGGTCCCCTGGCGGCAGCAGCCGGCCGGCCGGAGTAGGCTGGCCGGTTAGGGGAGGAGTCGGGGGTCGTAACCCCCAGCTGGTCGGATAGCAGTGATTTAACGTCCCAAAGATTCATTAATGGAAAATCCCTCTTGATCCAGTTAAATGTCTCTTTATGAAAAATGTTTTTATAAGATGTCAACTTATTTGGTTTTATGATAAGAGTTGTGACCATTAATTTTATAGCCGTTGAACAGTGATCACATGACTAGTATTAATATAAGGCTTTAACGAACCCAATTTTTACTCAGACAAAGGTAGCGATGGCCTCATCCAGTAGAATTACCCCATACGAAGCCCATTTGTCGGAGCTCGGAAATGAGGTGGCATATTTGGGCTTTGCCCTCGACCATGCCCAAGCTGAGCTTCATTATGTCAATCTCTAATGTGACCGTATACAGGAAAAGTGGAAGTTGATTGAAATTACCACTCGAGCGATGTTATCCAAGCCGCCCCAAGAGTCTGTCACCATCGCACACCTTACCCTTAGGTCTTATTCTGCTATTTTAAGGGGTTATGTAAGAAATAAGTAGTACTATGTTCATGTACATTATTTTTGTATAAAATAATGAATATAATTTTTAGTCATTTTTCATACATTGTAAATAGTTTTTAAAGTAGAAATGGTGTTTTTAATTATTATTTAATTAAGAAATCTATTTAATTTAATGGGTGAAGTTGTTAAAAATTCTGAAAGTTAAAAAAAATTGAGTACAAATTTTATTTTTCCTTCTATGTGGTTTTCCTTTGAGTAGATGTTTGGAAACCACCCAACTTCCCATGAGAGGTTATGAGGGCGGTGGGGCCCACACGAACCCCACACCTTCATATTCCCTAAACTCCCATAACCCTCCTAATAATTGACCTTGAGTTAATTAATTATGTTTTTAAATTCTTTATTTGAATGCTTTAAATTAAAACTGAAGACATGGGTAATAAAATAATAGAGACACTTATTTTATTAGGGGGTTATCTTGTTGAGAGGATTTTTGGGAAATGCTAAGGGGCTGGAAGTTATTCTTCGTCATCGAAGAACGCGAAGAACGTACTGATCTCCGACAAAGAACGCTGAATCCATTGAGATCGACTACGCGACGCCGTGTACCGCGATGCCAACGACCCTCTCCTTCCACGACGCCTTCTTCCGCGATGATAAATTCCGCGACGAACCTTCGCTCAACGAATTCAACGAGGTAAGGGATTTATTTTATTGTTCTTGTTATTCGTGAATTCTTCCATCGTCGTTCCTCTTTTGATTTGGACCACTTGCTATAGATTAACAGGAGGGGGCCAGACCGCACCAACACGACCGACCCTCCTCCCATGTATGTTGTGCTATTGATGTTCGAAGGAAAGCGGCACGGTACAACGACACCACGTGGGATCATACGGAAAGGGTGTGCGGTGTCATCGCTCTGCGCCGTTGAAGTCGAACAATGGTACGACGCCGTCGGGCTGCGCCAGATAATCATGAAAACACTACGACCAAAGCAGTGCCGTGGTGGAGGGGCGCGGCGCCATTGCACGGCGCCGGTCGGACCAAGGCCGCGGCTGAGGCCGCGGCGGAGCAGGGACCAACGACCAATTTCCGGCCGCCGACGTCAGAGTAGGGGGACCGGCCTGCGCCGGTCCCGTGGCGGCAGCAGCCTACCAGCCGGAGCGGGCCAACTGGTTAGAGTAAAATCAGGGGGTTGTAACCCCCGGCTGTTCGGACAGCAGCGACCCCTTCACGTGGGGCCGCGTTAATTGAAACAGGGGGGCAGCGCCCCCCCCCCCCCCCCATCCGCTCGGCTGAAACGGCCGAGCAACCTGGCTAGCGCCAGCATGCCAGCGCGCCAGGCCACCCAGGCCTGGCCGGGCCGGGCCGCGCCCGGGCCGTTCCGGGTCACGCCCCAGCGGGCCGGACCCAGACCCGGTTTCGGCTGACCCGGGGGTCTCGGGCCGGACCGGTTCGGGCCCGATACCCCACTTCCAGACCTCTTCGGTATTTTTCCCATAACATGGGCTACGGACCTCCGATCGACGTACCATCAGTTGAGATGCGATCCTTGGATCGTTTCGGTCGTTTAGGTATATTACACTCAAGGGTTAGGAGAACTTTGTGAACGGCCGGGTTGGTTCGAACACGAAACCAACCGGGCCCTCAGAACGGAAATGCTTATATCTTGAGTTCCGGATGTCTGATTGACGTGCCATCAACTTTGATGGATTCCTCTTGATGAGATGGAACTTTTGGCATGCTTCAACTGAGTTTTGATTGTAGTTGGATAGTGTCCGGATTGGATTGTACCCGAAATCCAACCGGGCCCCTCGAACGGAAAAGCTGATAACTATCAGACCTGACGTCCGTTTGGCGAACCGTAAGCGGCGTTGGTGATCACGTTGAGAAACAGTCCCTATGAGCATACCCTATGAGAGTTCAGGGTATAGTCGAGATACGGCCGGGTTGGTTCGCACACAAAACCAACCGGGCCCCTGGGACAAAGAGGCTAGTAACTCACAGACCGGGCGCCCGACTGATGGGACGTCTGTTGCGTTGAGACCCCTATGACGAGGCGGTCCTTTGAGATACTTCTCCATGGAACTTAGTGATACTTGGAGTATCAACTAGTAGCTCGTGGAGCGTACCCTCCCGGTGATGAGATAGTAGTGTGCAGAGACCTAGTAGCTGACTGAGACTTGAAGACTGCTGATCTATCGATTAAGTGTGTTTCGGATTGCCCAGTGGGAAGCGCTTGGTTGTAGCGGCAGAACCATGGAGGAGGAGCGCTTGGTAGTAGCGGCAGTCCCGAGGTACTCAACAGAAGGATTACCTTTGGAGCCTATGAGGGGGAGCGCTTGGTTGTAGCGGCAGACCCACGGTAGAGGAGCGCTTGGTTGTAGCGGTAGACCCGCGGTACTCAACAGAAGTAGTACCTCTAGAACCTATGAGGGGGAGCGCTTGGTTGTAGCGGAAGACCCATGGTGGGAAGCACTTGGTTATAGCAGCAGGCCCATAGTACTCGACAGGTGGAGTACTACAGCAGTCCAAGGATAGTGGGGCGCGCTTGGTTGTAGCGGTAGGCCCACTGTACTCGACAGAGGAGGAGTTCTTCAGCAGCCGTGGTTTCGACATCATGATTAAAATCCTGGTTGAGCTGAGTCTATGACCTTTTTGTTTATCTCAAGATTGAGATGGGTCAATTGATAACTTAGGTATATGTATGGGCATATAATTAGGAAATGGTTATCCATTGATTTCATAATATTTGTGTTTCCTCATGATTGAGATGGGTTACTTGATAACATGTGTATATGTATGGGCATATACCTAAGTATAGGTTATCTGTTGAGATCTTCGTTGTGGTTATCCTTGTCGAATTTAGTCATACCTTGAGGGTCTTGGGGTCCCTACTGAGTATCGTTATACTCACCCCTGCACAGGCTATGCCCGCACCTCGTTGTGTTGGTTGCAGACGACGGGCAGCACAGACAGAGGCCGAGTGTTCAAGGACTGGACGGTACTCGGAAGGGGACCTCACGACGAGATAGTATCCGGTGGTGGAATTCACGACGAGGTGACACTCGGAGGAGGTTGATGGGTGAGAGCGTTGTGGAGGCTATCTGTACCTACCCTTCAGGTAGTATCTGTGGTGGACGATGCAGGAGCTGCGCTATCTGTACCTACCCTTCAGGTAGGATCCAAGGAGGATGACCCTGGAGCTTCTTCTATCTTCTTCTAGCTGCTTGTCTTTGTTGTACATTCTTTCAGTTGTATCTATTCTTTCGATTGGGTTTGTATTCTGGCCCATTTACTTTTCAGTACTTCCTTTTTGTACATAGTGTTTTACTTCCTCTTGTACTCTGTGGTGTTTTTTTTATTTTATAAAGGCAATGCCTTCCCAGTTATCGGGATTTACACCTTTGGTGCAAGTCGCCAGCCCTTGGCCTATGGAAGGCAGGCTTGGGGTAGTCACGGAATGGGCCTCGAGGATGGGCCGTGATAAGTAATGAATTGGAAATTTCAAGGAATTAATTTTCTTAATTTATTTTGAATTTTACGAGTATGCGGTTTCTAACAGAACATGATTCTGAGGCCCAGTGTTCCTGGAATCAATTCCTGAAGATTATCTCGGGTACGTTCAGTGAACAAACGAGTGGGTCTTTCTAACTTTTGAACCGGTTCTCGAAATTGATATCTCAGTGCACCGATGAAACCGCAGCGCCAGTAATTGCTTAAGAAGACCCTTTCCGGAGTTTCATTTTCTCGGGAGGTGTTGTAAAAAAAAGATTGAGGAATAAAAATATAATTGTTTTACAATTTTATTTTTATTTCTTTCTAAGTGGTTTAAGTGTTGTGTCACAACACTTTTTCCCTCTCTTATGTGGATTAACTCCTTTGTGAGGGAGTTGGAGTGGGACCCATTGGGTTGCTAACTTCCCTTGGGAGAATAATGGAGAGGTAGGGTCCACATGAGCCCCACCCCTTCACTTTTTCTATAACTCCTCACCTCCATCTTTAATTGAGTAACGTACCCGCACCCCCACTTAATTCCAAGTCAACTCTCAAATTTGTTTGGTTTATTAAACGCCTCATTAATTGGTCAACACACGTTAATTAATTCATGGATTCTTTTTGAATTTTGAAAGGGTTGACATGAGGAATAAAATAAGATAAACCTTATTTTATTATTGTTGTTTTGTTGTGTGGAACAATGAAGAGACCTCTAGTCTTTAAGAACGCTCTTCCTTGTTGATGAACGCGGAGAATGACGAAGAACGCCGGCCACCGACGAAGGATGATGAAAACATTGATTTCTCGGAGATCGACGATGTGACACCATGTACCGTGACGCCGACGATCCTCTTATCCGCGACGCCGTGTACCGCGATGCCGACAGCGCTTATGGAGAATCGTTCCGTGATGTCGTCTTCCACGACGACCGTTTTCCGCAACGAACCTCGTTCGACGACTTCATTGAAGTAGGGGTTTGTTTTGTTCATAAATGTTATTTTCCATCCAATGTAAATTTCTTAGCCGCTTGATATCAGATTAATGAGAGGGGGCCGGACCTCATGAACACGGCCGACTCTCCTCCCCCTTGATGTTGTGTTTTTCACAGCACAAACAAAGTAGCACGGTGCAACGACACCGCATGAAAACAAGGAGGAACACGGAGAAGAAGTGTGGTGCCGTCACGGAGCGCTGTTGAGGCCGAACTAAACCATGGTTGGAGTCGAGGCCGTAATGGTGAATCGAAGACTTAACGGTTTGTTTTTTTGACGTGCAGATCGACGGGCGATGACGGAACGAGCCTTAGAGGCGATTTGATGATCCCGCAGTGAAGTTCGGGTCCCTTAAGGATTCCCGACGTAGAAAGAATATAAAACAGACCACAGGAGAAACTCTGGTGGCCCGCAGACATCACCAGCAGCGTGGCACCGGTGGCTGAAGGCGGCGGCACCCCGGCGCACCGCCTGGAAGAACCGCTGCAGCCGAATCCCGCGGCCGCACCAGATCCGGGGGTGCAGGACGTGGCACTCGCCGCGTCCTCGGAGCACAAAGGCTGCTCGGCTCGCTGGCCGAGCCAGCGTGCCTTCCGGTCGGTTCAGGCCACGCCCCACCGGTTCGGACCCGGACCCGGGTCGGGTTGCCCCGGTTCGGGCCGACCCCGGGGGGGTGGGGCTGGGTCAGACTGGGCCCAGACCCCCCATTTTTGGATCACTTCTGGTCGTTTGCCAATATATTGAGCTACAGACCTCCAATCGACACACCGTCAGTTGCGCCGCGATCCTCGGATTATGAAGGTCATTTTTGTATATTACACTCAAGATTTCGGAGAACATTGAGTATGGATGGGTTGGTTCGAACACGAAACCAACCGTGCCCTCATAGCAGAAACACTTAATTGGAGCTCCGAACATCCGATTGATGTGCCGTCAACTTTGTTGGATTACTCTTTATGAGACGGAACTTATGGAATACTTCACCTGAGGTTTGAACGCAGTTGGAGTATGGCCGGGTTGAATTGCACCCAAAATCCAACCAGACCCCTGGAACGGAAAAGTCGATCACTTTCAGACTGGACGTCCGTTTGATGAACCGTCAGCGGAATTGGTGATCACGTCGAGAAACGTTCCCTATGAGTATACCCTATGTGAGTTCGGGGTAAAATTGAGATATGGTCAGGTTGGTTCGTACACGAAACCAACAGGGCCCCTCGGATGAAAATGCTAATAACTCACATACCGGGCGTCCGATTGATGCGCCGTCTGTTGCATTGTGACCCCTATGATGATGCGGTCCTTTGAGATACATATTTTTGGATCTTTGTGATACATGTATTCTTGACTTTTAGCTTGTGGAGAAAACCCTCCTAGAGACGAGCGTATGGAGTACGAAGACCGTGTAGCTGGCTGAGACCTGATGACTGCTTGTCCGATTCAATTCGGAGTGACTTACATAACCCAGTAGGGAGCACTACATTGTGAGGTGGTATACCCATGGTGGAGGATCACTAAATTGTGAGGTTTCAGACCCGCGGTACTCGACAGGAGGAGTACCTCTGTAGGCTATGAGGGGGAGCACTACTGTGTGAGGTGGCAGACCCATGGCGGAGGAGCACTACTTTGTGAGGTGGAAGACCCACGGTACTCGATAGGAGGAGTACCTCAGCAGTCTTAGGTTAGTGAGCAGTACCTCGGAGTCATGACAGGATCACTTTACTTGTCAGAGACGGGGCTCTCCAGCAGTTATGGTTTTGATAATGAAAATCCTGGTTTGAGCTGAGTCTATGACCTTTGTGTTTACCTCATGATTGAGATGGGTCACATGATAACTTAGGTATATGTATGAACATATACCTAGGTAGTGTTTATCCATTGATTTCATAACTTTTCTGTTTCCTCATGATTGAGATGGGTTACATGATAACTTAGATATAAGAATGGGATTATACCTAAGTAAGGGTTATCTATTGAGATCCTTCTTTGTGGTTATCCTTGTTTGATTTAGTGAGACCTTGAGGGTCTCGGGGTCCCTACTGTAGTGGAACTCATGGTGAGTCAGTATCCAGAGGTGGACTCCATGACGAGATGATACTCAGAGGAGGTAGACGGGCGATAGAATTGTGGAGGCTATCTGTACCTACCCTTAAGGTAGGATCCATGGTGGACGATCCAGGGGCTGCGCTATCTGTACCTACCCTTCAGGTAGTATCCAAGGTGGACGACCTAAGAGCTGCTTCTATTCTTCCAGCTGTTTTTCTTTTATGTTGTACTTTCGTTCAGTTGTAGTTGTACTTTCAGTTGGGTTTGTATTCTGGCCCACCTACTTTTCAAAACTTTCTTCTGTACTTAGTGTATTACTTCTTCTTATACTCTGTGGTGTTTTGTTTACTTTTATAAATCCAATGCCTTCCCAGTTATTGGGATTTATGCCTTTGGTGATAGTCGCCAGCCCCTGGCCTATGGAAGGTGAGCTTGGGGTAGTCACGGCACGGGCCCCGAGGACGGGTCGTGACGTTACAATCAGATGATATTTCATATAGATTATGGTACAAACCTTATATATGATTAATGGGTGAAATAAAAGGTATCTATTGACGTTAATGAACATTTACAGATGAAAATGTAGCTTGACCTTTGTAATAGAAATGCAAACCTTATGAATTGTAAAAAGGCTGAGGAAATACTTACATCATCAAAGATAGTATAAATGGAATTTATCCATCTTAGAATTTTCGATATTATATAGTTATTTCATAGAATAAGTAAATAAATATTTTAAAAATTAGTAATTAAGTGATGGTATTTTTGTAATACATATATATTTAATTATAATTTTATGATTAATTTAAAAAATTGAATGAAATTTTATTTTCATAAAATCTATTCATTGAATAATTTTTAAATGTATTATGATTCTTAGATAATTTTATGATACCTTAATTAATTTACAACATTATTATATCATTAAGTTAATCCATCTAACCCATGTTCTAAAGAATTATTATTATGATTATTCCCTTAATGAGATTTTTATATCATCCCGTTGTTTAGGTTATCCCTAGGTAAGCCTATGTAGATGTATGATCACAATGTATGTTAGGAGATCTGTTTGGAGATTAAATTAAAGATTTTTTTATGATTTTTGATAATATCCTACACTTCCAAAGACTCAAGACATTACATTAGAGGGCATGTATTTTTATGGTAAATTATTCATAAAATCAGGTAATTATATATGTAAAATTTCTAGGTACTAGAGTTGCTATCATAGGATGTTGAAGTTATTTTTGGAGATTAGAAATGATTCACATTGTAATAACCCTAGGGATAAGACTACGCATATGAAAAATCCCAGTTTTTTTGTTATTATTTAGTTTGTGGTTTATCAAGAAAATGCATCCTTTTATAGATAGTACAAGTGGACATGTTTATTGAAAATATATACATAAGAATATCAACTCAAACAAGGTTTTTTAGGCTTCACTCAAGGAAACTTGGTACTTCAAAATGAGCACTACTGTACACATGGTTTGATGCTCTTAGGGGATATGCATTGGTAAATTCTTATGTTCATTAAGACCCTTCGTTATGGGAACAAAAAAAGAGCCCATTAAAAATATATGTTAAGATAATGGCCAAGGAAAACCGGGATTTAATGTTATATAATCACAAGATTGGATATATTATTCCATTATATGATTATCATTTTGTGTTTAATTTTTCCTTTTATGATTATTATCTAGGTATTCATGCCCTATAATTTCACATTCTTTTATTACATAATTTTGGGAAATAGAAGAAAATTTTCCAATAATCAATGTGAAAAAGAATTTGAGGATTTCCATTATGAAATGAAAAATATGATTGGAGCGAGTCCTCAAACATCATGATAGTATTTGCTCAGCTAGTTCAACATACGAAACATAACATAAATCATATGGAATTATCTAGAAATCCAAGGAAATATAAATTTTTCATCGAATCTTTTAATCATAAAAGGCCTCAAATACCTAGTAGATCATATGTTCCCCTATTCGTAGAATAGTGTATTAACTGCATTTAAAATATATTCTTTATCATCCAATGCTCAGAAAAAGATAAATTCAGGTTGAATCTTTATTATTTTGATGGGGAAGCTAATCAGTAGTAGAAAATTATATGTAATATGATGTTCTAGTAGGAAAGTTGATTCTATGGATTGGGAAGAATTCATGAATATGTTTTTCCATAAATATTATCCCCGAACCCTCCATCTCAAGATGGAAAGAGAGTCCCAATTACTTAAGTCGAATGAATATGAGTCTATCAGGGCATATGAAAAAAATTATATGGATTGAAAGATAAGATTTTGGATTCAATATAAACATCGAAAGGAATGTGTATTACTTCATTAGTAGACTAAATATGAGTCTACAAGAAGAATTGGTGGCTTGTTACATTGATAGTTATGAGTATTTTTTCTGTTGTTCCCTTAAGGATTAAATGAAAATAAAATATTCTCAATGGTATCTATGGTCCAGTGAAAAATTTATAAAATTGAGTCCAATATGGGTGGTTCTTCAAAGAAATCCCCTGATGGAAACAAGACTAAATATTTTAGGTGTCAAAATTATTTGAAGAAGTATTGTTGGAACTATCAAAAGAGAACATGGAATTGCTCCAAATGTGAAAGAATGAGACACCGGGATAACAAATTCTGAAGGGATATGAAAAATTACACTATCATAGAAGAATGAAGGAAGATTCATATCAACTCTCTACAATAAGTGTAGAGTTTGAAATGCAAAGGAATATAGGAATTCTGGGGACAATTTCCTTAATATAAGTGTTGTTAGAGGCAATAAAAATAAACTCCAATGAAAAAATGAAGTGCTTATGCTATCAATATTGATGTGTTGTATCTAGAAAACAATGTTGTTATAGGTATTCTAGTTATTCAATCTAGAAAAGAAGAGGTACTATTTGATTCGGGTTTTACACATTCCTTCATATCATGAATGATTAATAGAAATATTGAAACACCACATCAAAATACGGATATTGAGTTATCTATGACAACAACTAATGGGAAAATTATTCCATCCACTATATTAAAATCCCTCAAGATTATTGATTTTGGACCATACCTTACAAAAAATATTTTCATACAGACTTTGGTAGAGTCTGATGCTTGTTTGGGAATGGATTTTACGTCTCTATATAAGGCCAACATCAACTATCAAGAATTTAAGATCACTCTTCACATCCCTAGAGATCCTCAAATCTTGTACAAGGGTAAGGAGGAAGATGAGTCTTCTTTATAATCATTTTCTCATTTTTGGACATTTTTTTCCTTATTAGAAATAATATCTTTCTCAATTTAGTCAGAAAAAAGATAGAATCATGATCGAAGACATATCCATCATGAGGGATTACACTGTTGTACTCCTTGAATGGTTTAATAGTCTTATGCATTAATGAGACGTTGAGTTGTTAATTGAAATTATTCCTTGATCTTTGCTTATCATGTAACGACCCAAAGATTCATTAATGGAAAATCCATCTTGATCCAGTTAAATGTTTCTTTAAGAAATTTTTTTTTATAAGATGTCAACTTCTTTAGTTTTATGTTAAGATTTGTGACCGTTACTTTTATAGTCGTTGAACAGTGATCACATGAGTAGTATAAATATATGGCTTTAACGAACCCAATTTTTCTCAGAAAAAGGAAGCGATGGCCTCATCCAGTAGAATTTCCTCATACGAACCCCACTTGTCAGAGCTCGGAAAAGAGGTGGCATCTTTGGGCTTTTCCCTTGACCAATCCCAAGCTGAGCTTCATCAAGTCAAGCTCGAACGTGATCGTCTAGGGGAAAAATGGAAGTTGATTGAAATTACAACTCGAGCGATGTTATCCGAGCCACCCCAAGAGTCTGTCACCATCGCACACCTTACCCTTACGTCTTATGCGTCTATTTTAGGGGGTTATGTAACAAATAAGTAGCACCATGTTCATGTACATTAGTTTTTGTATATAATAATGTATATAATTTCTAGTCATTTTTGAAACATTGTAATTAGTTTTTATCGTACAAATGGTGTTTTTAGTTATTATTTAATTAAGAATTATATTTTATTAAATTATAGGATTTTTGAATTAAATAATATTTTAATAAAATATTATTATTAATATTACATTAATTTTTATTAAATATAAATGATCTTATAATTTTATGAATGCAATTAAAATTTTTATTAAGGTTTGAAATCCATTTCTGTCAAAACCCGTGAATTTTTTTATAAATGTCGATTTTTATTTTTAAAAGTGAAAATTCACATATTTAGAAAATTATTTAGATAAAATAAATATTATTTTTGGAATCAGGATGTCGAAATTATCCAACGGTGAATTTTTCATAATTTTCTGAGACAGTCAAATTTTGGGGTAAAAATTAAATACCATTTAAATGTATAATGTGTTTTATGACATCATAATGACCCAATGGTGATGTAATAAAATACCATAATCCTTATGTTCGGCCAATATGTGTTTTATCATTAAAATAATGAGGTTTTGGGTTTGTTTGACTTACTTTTCAAAGCATTAATGGAGCCCTCCAGACTTATTCAACACTTTTCCTTTTTAAATTAATTTCAATGGGAGTGTGACTCACCTCCACATAATCAACCCTAATTTTTTAATAAGGTAGGACCTTGGCCTTGTAAAATATTGTTTTCCTCTTTCATTTTCCAGAAACCATGGGCAAATACCATGGGATGGTTTGTGGTTTGGATTATTTTAATATAAGGGGTGCCAAACCGAAATAATAAAGAATTCCCTCACCTTTCCTATATAAACCCACCCAAGATCCCACTTCCTCCTCACTCAAAGCCCTTGGAGTTCGTCCAACCTCTTCCCTACTCTCTCTATAATCCTCTCAAGGTTCCCCAAGCTCCCAAGAATCCTCTCTCTAGCCTTTGGAAGCACACTTCGAAGTAAGGGTTTTTTCTTCCTTTCTCATTTTTGTCAATTTTCTTTAAGTTGTATTGCACTTTTAATTTCAATTATGAATGTTGGGGTATGGTTTCTCACCTCCCCCATACTGCCCTCTTATTGTTTGAATTATGGGAGAACCCTTTCTCTCTCATTAAATGCCTCCCATGTACACCCGTTACTATGCTGAAATTCCGAAAGAAACCTTTTTCTCCTCTTTTATATTCAAGCAATACTTTTGTATCATGAATATAAATTCATTTTCAATTGTTGGGACATGTATCTATATGACCTCCTTACTGTCCATTACATGTAAATATGATTAGTAACCCCTTTCTCTCTCATCAAACTTTTTTTATGAATTCCTATGTCACGCCGTTACGCTGCTGAAATCACACCGATTTTATAAGCCAATATCATTGTGTACTGAATACCATGCCCATTTCTCCATCAAGGGTATTCACCTTTATGCACATTTACTTATTGACTATAAAGTTTCATGTATTAATTCCACATTCCTTTATCGTGGAATAAATGATTATGTTTTATGAATCCATGTTTTATGATCCATGTGGCACACTTATGCATGAAATGAAATGTTTAAGAAGGGAGCACCCTTTATAGCGCTCCAATGCATTGGGTAAAGTATAGTATCATGATACGTCATGTGCAATGAGTGTTTACTCATGCTAATTCAAGTGCAACGAGGGTTTACTTGTGCTTCAAGTGCAATGAGGGTTTACTCATGCTCCATGTGCAATGAGCCTTGGCTCATGCTAATTCAATGTTAAGTGTTGTTGCCACATTTCCATGTTATGATTATCATGCTTTATTATGCCTTTATGTTCATGTGTCTCTTATGCTCTATTGATATGCCTATTTCCTAACATGTATTGTAATCCTCATGTTATTCATTGCATACTCCCTTACTGGGCTTTATAGCTCACCCTTTTCTTATGCATGTCCTCAGGTTATCCCATGCAATGATAAGTACGAAGGAATGTAGTGGTCATGTAAAGGATGTTTTCAATAAAGATGTTGTATTTCAAGTATAATGTTTTTATGTAATGATCCTAAGACACAAAGACACTAAACCTCTCGATCTTCTTTGTTGTATCAAGTGAAGTTTTATGTAATAAGGCATGATTAAGTTGTAATAAAAAGAAGGGTTGTCATATATCACAAATACCCCTTAAAGAATTGCCACCATTGAGATGGATGATCTAAGGAAGTAGTTACTGGAGAATTTGTATAAGGGTTTTATATACATGAGGGTGTCACCATAAGGAGAACTAGTCCTCTTAGTTAACAATAAGGATGGTTCAATTCACCTATATATCGATATTTTTGAGCTTAATAAAATCAAAATAAATAACAAGTATCCCATGCGTAGGATGGATGAATTATTTGATCAACTATATGGGTAAATTTATTTCTCAAAGTGGATCTTCGGTCGAGATATCACCAATTAAAGGCGAGTAAGGATTATAATCCCAAGACCGCCTATTGAATTAGGTATGGACACTATGAGTACAGAGTGATTTCCTTAAGACTCAATAAATCAATAGGTATTTTTATGTATTTGATAAATATATTTGTAAGATATTTCCTAAAAAAAATATTTAGTCATTTTCTATGATATTCATGTATAATCTATATGCAAGGAAGAACTTGCAGAGAATTTGAATATTATACTAATGAAATTTCCAAGGGAGAAGCTATATGAAATGTATAGTAATTTTGAGTTCTCGAAGGATAAAGTATCTTTCTTGGGACATGTTACCACTAGAAAAGAGATATTCGTGGACCCTTTGAAGATTATCTAAATTGAATAGCGTCCTAGGCCATCATCTATAATAGAGATCCGAAACTTTTTTAGTCTATCATGGTATTTTAGAATAATTTTGAAGAAATTATCAGGATTTTAAACTCAAATAACCAAGATAAAATGGAAGCGAGTCATGCTTTTTATAGACTCAAGAATGTTAGGAAAGATTTAATAAGATAAAAAATAGGCTTATCACTACTCTTAAACACACATTACAAACATGTAGAGAACAATTTATGGTGTACAAAAATTCTTCAAAGAATATCTTAGGTTGTGTACTGAAGAAAAAAATGATAATGTGATTTAAAATTCCTAAAGGAAGTTAAAAATATACAGTCCAAACTATCACAAACATGATCTAGAGTTGAAAGCTACGATCATTACATTAAAAATATAATGACATTATCTTTATAGGGTGAAGTGTGATAAATATAACGATCAGAAGAGTCTCAAATATATATTCACACAGAAGGATCTTAATATGAACCATTTAATATGGTTAGATCTCATAAAGGATTATGTTCAATCAATCCACAATAATCCTATTATGGAAAATAAGGCAGCATATCTTCTAAGTAAAAAGGATGTTTCATATTCACAAATGATTATAATTTTGAAGGACCAAATCTTCATATATTTTCAAAGGATAGACATGTAAATCACTAATGGAGGAACATCATTAATATATCCCCAAATTATTTCTCAAACATTCCTCATGGAGAATATAAAGGATTCTCAATGAAAGTTTGAAGAAATCCTGAAAATGGTGTATGATATTATAAATGGGGAATCCTATGAGTTTAATATTGATGAAGAATGTGTTGTAAGATTTGGGTCATGATTATTTTTAACATCCAATACATAGATAAAGGAGGAACATCTGAATGAGGTGTATAACCCAACCATATATATTCTCATAGGGATACCAAAGATGTATTGAGATCTCTTAGTGAACTACTTGTGGGAAAAATATGAATAAGGATATCACTAGTTATTGATCAATGTGAATTGCTTGTCATCAAGTGAAGGTTAGAAGGAAAAATTATAATGGGATGATGGAACCACTAGACATACAAACATGAATGTGGGAGAATATTGACATGGTCTTTTTCCATGTAAATCCATGCAAAAATAAAGGAAATTAATCCATAGGGATTACAATGGATCATATTACAAATATAGCTGAATTTGTCATAATTTGAGATGACCTCATACTTGTTAAACATGAAATGATATACATCAATGATGTGTTAAGGTTGCATGGAATACCAAAATTGATTTTATTCGATCAATATCCACAATTCACCAAGAAGATGTAAAAAATTATCCAAAATGATTTAATCATTGAGAAAAACATCAGTAGATTCTAGCATCCTCCAACAAATTTCCAATCTTAGAAAACTATTCATACATTGGAAGACATGTTGAGAGCATGTTTGATGGACTTCAAATGGGGATGAGACCAACACCAACCTCTAGTTGAGTTCACTGACAAAAATAGTTTACACTCAAGTATCTGAATGGCACCATTTGATGAACATTAGGGGAAATGGTGTATGAAACTAGCATTTTTGGGATGGAGTTTATGAGCATAAGCTACCAAGACTTGGAAAGGTTGATGAAATGACGGAGAAGGTGAAAAATATTCTACAACAAATCAAGGGAAAAAAATATGACAAAAGAGATATGTAGACAATAAATTTAGAGAGCTTGAGTTTAATGTTGGACATACGGTATTCCTCTACATATGTCCATGGAAGAAGGCCGTGAGATTTGGGAAGAAAGGAAAGCTAAGTACCTGGTACATTATCCCTTTCGATATTCGTGATCATGTTAGAGCTATGGCCTATTGACAATCACTTACAAATACCATGTCTAATACACACAACGTACTCCATGTATCCCTCTTAAAGAAGTAAATACTATATTTTTCTCATGTACTATCTTCATATGTCGTACAGTTAGAGATTGTTATTTCTTACGAGGAGCGACCAACGAAGATCGTATATCGTAGGGATAAAGATCTACATAAGAAGAATACTTACCCGGTCAAATTACATTAGAAGAACCGTATGTTTGACGAACCGAAATAGGAACTGAAAGAATAAATTAAAGAAAAGTACGCACACATATTTTCAGTATTGAATGTAGAATGAAATTTTATGTGTGAAATTTCATAAGGGGGAATATTGAAATGACCCGATCATTTACCAATGGAATTATATTCTTATTATTATGACTTATATAATAATCACATTAAATCACACATAGAACACAATAGAAACCTTATAAATGAATAATAAGGGAAATAAAATGTATCTTGTGACGTTAACGGTTATTAACAAATGAAATATTAACAAGACATTAGGAATTGTAATGTTACCCTTATGAATAGTTACTTGGCCAATGTAATATTAACCTCACCAAAGAATGTATAAATAAAATTTATCCATCTTATAAGTTCCAATATTATATAATTATTTCATAGTATATGTAAATAAAAATTTTAAAAATTATTAATTTGGGGTGTTATTTTTTTAAGTGAGGTATATTTATTTAAAATTTTATATAGAATTTAATAAATTTTTGTAAAAAATATTTTCAAAAATTTGTAGAATAAAATAATATTTTATGGTTTTATGAAAAGAAAATGCATTTATGAGAGGTTAATTAATTGTTTAATGTGATATAAATGCATTTTTAATTTTTTAAAATATGTTTTTTTCAAATAAATTATGGTTTTAATTAAAAATTAAATTTCTCATATTTAGAAAATTAGTTTCATACACTATAGTTATATTTTGGATTATATACATCAAAAAATGGTTATGGTATATTATTGTTATTTTTCCGAAATACTTGAAATTTTTTGGTGAATAGTGTAATACATTAATTTGCATTATATATACACTATAAGGAAAATATACTATTTATTTTGTCATTAAAGATGTAATAATTATTAGTTGGACACAATATGATCAAATTATTGTATTTATTCCCAATAATCAACAATATTTATTATATGGGAAAAAAATAAACTAATGAATTATATATTGTGAAAACTCCCTCTAATCCAATATAAATACCACATGTCACCACATGTTCGTCAAACACCTGTCAATACTAGTTCCTTGAAAAATTTATTCTCAAATCACTCCCTAATCATCATCCCACATTGAATAGATATTCATATCATTAAAATACTAAAAAATATCTCCAAAGGAGGTTACCATGATTACGGAATCTAGAGGTAAAACCCACTTTCATTTTTTTCAATTTCGTTTCGAGTTCATTTGTAGTCTTTTCTATCTCCACCTCTCCTCATAAAAATAGTTTTATAACACTATTACCTAAAAAGTAATGTAATTTTCTTATTCAAAGGAAATAATTCAACTTCATAACTCATTTTACCTTACTTTATAATATAAATGAAAACATTATTTGATATGGGTTAATTTATCACATTCAAGGATGACATGTTTTAAATTTCTATTACCATCTTCAATTAATGTCATGAAACCATTTTTATGCATGATCAAGATTGTTATGTATTTTATATATACAATTTAATGTTTGGGTATCATTTTGTTCAAATTATATTAATTTATAAAACAAAATGATTTTGTTGTGATAAAAATCACCAATTACCCCAAATAGTTATCATTAATGTTTTATATAATGATTCATCGTAACCAAAAATAACCAAATTAATTATATAACTATTTAAACTTTTGTATTGTCTTTAATAATATATAATATAATTTTTTAAAACCATCCTCATATTACTTGAATATTAGAACATGTGTATAACTAAACTGATCATGAAAACAATGTAAACAAATGCTCTAAAACAATGACATTGAACCTATTGACCCTTAAAAAGGCCTTGAATGAAAATTATAAAGTTATAATAAAGAAAATAATTGAAAAATATATTATATATTTTTAAATTAATTAATATAATTTTATTATCAAGGACATTACGATCATGTGAAGATCACCTTCACGCATAAGGTAATGGATTTTTCCAGAAACTACATTATTCGTTCGGGTTGCTGTTTCATTATTTTTACTCATATTATTTTATCATATATTTATTATAAACAATATATATTCAATATATATTCCAAAGTCACTTATCATGATCCATTCTTCATTCTATTTTAGGGATATATTTATATTTATATTTTTATGTGGTTCCCTTCTCAATTATTCCCGATAAGCAAGTCTGTTTTAAGGGAACATCCCAAATTCTTACACAATTTCATGTTCAATATATAATATATTTCAAGACACCATTATACATCTAACATCACTAATTTTATTATCAAAACCTTCTTGGTTCACTTCAAGTATAATATAATAATTTTTCACTTCTCTGTGTAAAATGACTGTTGATATTTTCTTTAAACCGTAGTAAAATGTTTTAGATCTAAAGATTCTTAAATACTATTTTTACATTTATAACATAAAATTTACATAACATAAATTTAAAATTTCTGGTTATTCCTTATTATTTTCCATGAATTATCTAACTAAATTCCATCATGGTCACTTTTATGATATTCCCATTGGTTATTCCTTAAGACGTGATTATGATACACATTTCAACCGATGGGTGCACTTTAAGTTTATGTAGGATTGTATATATATGTTTATTTATGTTGAAAAAATATTCATGAACATGTTAAGATGGGTGTTCTGAAACCATTTTCCAATTCATTGTGTAATAAATAGATTCACGAGACATTAAGTCTACCCGTCTTGGTGGTTATCCTTGACTCATTATCCAAGTGCAATAATCTTGGTTGTTAGCATTGACTCATGCTACTATATGTTAAAAAGCCTCAAATCCAGATAAATTCATGTTTTATGATACTTTCACATTACTATGATTCTTGGTTTATATTATCCTTTGTTTTATATGTTATGATTCCATATGATGAATCTTTTTCCATGCCTTGTTATATCATTATGTCATGCCTTTTAAACCATGTGGTAAATAATTATTCTTATGTTAAATCACTTAATGATATTTTTTTGCTCATCCCATTGTTCATTTTAACCTTATTTAATCCCAGGAAGGGTTATTAAGAAAATGGATGTTAGGATCCTTATATGGATATTAAAAAGAATTTTATTTTATGATGTTTAATTATGTACCTACTCTTCCAAAGACACTAAAAACTATGATCCTTATATTTGTTTTATGATTAGTTATTCATAAAATAATGTGTTGATATGTGAAATAGGCTAGTGTCACTATACATATATATTAAAATTGACCACATTTATGAACCTCTCTATCCATGTGATCAATAAGGGGGGCCATTATATCAATGAATTATGATGGGTAGAACATCTCCAATTCAAAAAGTATTACAGCAAAATCCTTATTCAGGATAGTATATGTCACCAAGTGTATAACATTACTCCATTTGGGTTTGAACAATTATTAGAGTCTGGTTAATGTGTGTCAAGCATTGTTAGGCAAAATTAAATATAAATAATCATCCATCAAATCGTGCATTGAAACATGAATGTTTTGTGATTTTAGTCCCTGAAACATTAAATATGTAATAGAAACAAAATTATTGATTTTTAATTAACACACCCATGAACCATTCAACCAATTAAGAAAAATTATAATATTCAAATTTTCCTATCCAGATAGTGTGTAAGCTATTAGAGGAAGAAATGTTTTCCCATTACCATTAACCACTACCAACTCTTCCCTTATCACAATGATAATTATGTCCATCCTAGTCTTAAGGAAAACATTTGTTTCTATAGGAACATTTATTAATTTTCAAAAAACACTATAAAAATATATTTTTTTCTACATGGCTAACAACAATAAAATGTTTGATGTAAAAATAGTTCCAATATGTCAATTCAATGAAAATTGATCTTTTTTAATCCTAGAATAATATTATTTTTTTGAAAATAGGTTACCAAAACTAGTGTCAATAAAGTTTACTATATGAAATATTTGACACACAATAGTAATGATTATGTAGTACCTTTTCTGATATTCCCATCAAATATAGTTGTCTATTATTAGTATTTTTTCATTGAAGTAGAAAATTTAAATGTCATAAAATTGCAATCTTTGTGGAATTTTTCAAAAAAAAATGAAAGTGTTAATTCTATAAAAATAGGACAACCTAATGTTAAATTAATTATATGCTAAAAAATTTCCATAAACAGAAAATTAACTTATTATACCATAAAACGAGAACCTCAATGTGAATTATTCACATCTCCAAGAACCATAAATTAATAGACATGCATCCCACCCTAATTTAATATATTTGATAAGTGGAGAAAAATACGCTTCATTATAATATTTGGGTTTTCATATTCTCAATATATATAGAGACAAAATAATGTATTGGTGCATCATTCATAATAATCTAAGAATGTTACAATTAACAAATATGATGGGGCATGTACTGTGAGTATAACTCTTTTAAAAAATGAATTATTCTTTCTATAGGAAATAGAAGATGGGGTTTTTTCATCTCATTTCCAAATAAAAAAACTCATAATCAAATTTTATTCACTAAGTAGCATATTTTGTATGAGATAGGTTCCCATCATTAATTTGTGTATCTTCATTTCCGTATTATATTTCATGTGGTTTCCTAACACCCATATAGTCTACAAACCAATTTAATGATAGGAATGTTCCATATATCATTTTAAGAACCTGATTCATCTTTCCTATTGTAATCAGATCCACAGTTAGTGAGTTCTATGTGTGATTCATGGTCCTTGAGAAACAATATGCAATCATTTGGAAAGGCATGTTTTTTATAGATTATTCTAATTTAACATAGAATTAATTTATTATCATATGTTTGTTAAGGATGTTCATTTTCTTCTTATAGCATATAATTTTCGAATCCTAGTAATTGGTTAATGTTTGAGTCACTCTATCCATTACCTGATTTGAAATTATATAACTTCAATATAGATTCCAATTTTGTGTTTTTATTAAAACCATTATAAAATGTCTTCAAAGATTAACTACATAAAATCTAAAAAAACATATTACTATCATGAATGTCAAATCCAATT
Organism: Viscum album; assembly: GCA_963277665.1. Taxonomy (NCBI): domain Eukaryota; kingdom Viridiplantae; phylum Streptophyta; class Magnoliopsida; order Santalales; family Viscaceae; genus Viscum; species Viscum album. The sequence goes on from OY728160.1 coordinate 610,810,597, forward strand.
TCAATAATAATTCCATTATTGTGATCTCCAACATAATTTTAACTAGTATTTAGATTAAATGATCAATTAATCACAGTATCAACCTAATAAGTGTGAATGTTCAGTTTTTTCATTATGTTGAGTCAAACATTTATTACACTTATATATTCTATGAGTAATCAAATGTTCTGATAACTCTTCTAGAGAAATAATTCATGAAAAAAACAATGTAATCATAGAAAAAGTATTTTAGAATGGTTGTATGCATAATATATCGAAAACATTATTTACACATTAACTCCATTTAATATTCTTATTTCATATGATTATTGTGGATCCATTTTCAATTCATATTTATCCTATTAGGATTATAAAATTTTCATTTTTTATATAAAATAAATAAATACACATAAGATGTTCATTATCAAAGGTGAAAGTTATAGATAATTATAACTATGGAAACCCTAATTTTTATAGTTTCAAATAATATTACTATAATTTGGAGGAAATGGGTAATTGAATATATTCAAATGAATTACTCCACTTTGGTAGGTTTTACACTTTTATTCTCTCATATAGGATCACCAGTACCTCGTATGGGATGACCACCACTCCTCGTAGTTAAAGAAACTTAAGTGAATGTCTAGTATAGATGGAGGATGAGTTTTAAGCAAACAAATTCTCTATTAACAATTTCGGAGATGATGTTGATGAGAAAGATTGATGTATCCTTAAATCTATATTTTCACAGTTTAGGAGTTAGTAATGCACATGAACACATATAATATTTTTCTTCATAAGGAAAAAAATTATTTGTAGTAGTCTGATCCATATATGGGTCTTTTTTATTAGTGTGAATGTGAGAAGTATTATTACACACACTCATATTGAGATATCAATTTTAGTTTCAATACTAAGATTACACATTAACAACTCAATTAAAATGAAAATGCACTTACTCTGAGCACTAAATTTCCTATACAAATTTCTTCCAATGATGAATTGATGGTAATTCTTTGATAGATTCAATAAACTTTATTGTTTTGAAACCAAAATGTGTGATGATTTGATGTTTATTAATTTCATCAATTGGTATGTGGTTGTTTAAGAGGGGTCTCTTTGATTGTTTAAGTGGATATTTAAGGGATTAGGAATATTCAGTTAACTGTCATCTGTTAGTAGACAAATTGAATGTATGATTTATTAAATGATGTTGAAAAATAAGTGATAAATTTAAAACTAATGTGACATTTTACCACTGATAAGAATTGACTAACCCTTGATCATTCATTCCTTTAACTATGAAATATTTCCAAAGTTTGGTAGCCAATTCAATCATTAATGATTCCACTCTCACATATTCTCATTTACCATTTTATAATACAAATCACATTATAAATCAATTGAATTCAAATCATTATTTCATGTATGGTTATAAAATATATTTTTAACAATGTAAATAAAATGGATTTCTTACTCAGTTGAATCACATAAATACAATTATTAATCTAATAAAGAGTAATAAATGTGCTGGAAAACAAAATTTAATATATGGTTTTATAGTGAATATTTATATTTTATAAAAGATTTTAAAAATTATTTATTAATATATATATGATATATTTTCATAGTGATATTTGTCTTTATTATTAATAATGTTAAACCTAATAAATTAAATTGATTAGTGAAGTTCCCTTTGGTTGATGTTTTATTTGTTGAGAACTAGAGTTAAATGTAAATTAAATTTAATGTGTTTAAAAGAATAATGAGGTTGATTATGGGAATAACTGGACATTCAATGTAGTTATTGTCGTATGCAGGAAAAAGAGCATGGAAGAGTTGGATTCTTGGTGAGAAACCGTTAATTATATAATCAGGTTTCCCAACAATGCCCATTTTAAATATATGTATATGTCCCATAGGGAAGAAATTTACAAACCAAATATTTATTATCAAAAGATATTAAATAAAAATTTGAAATCTACTCTATAACCTCAATAAACGTAGAATCTACCAACCTTAAAGGAGATTTATAGTTTTGGACCCTCCTTAAAAACATTAAATCTACCAACCATTAGGTGGGGCCTCCATAACTCATTCTAAATAATGAATATACTAGTATCACAAGACGTATATTTATTAATACATAATTTTTAAATTTGTTTTCCAATCAGTATTAAAGAACATGAAACAACATATTATGTTATTTCAAGGATAACACATACATTATTCTTTTTTTTCATAAAATCCTTCAATTTTTTTATCATTTTGAGTTTTTCTTATTTTTTACATAAATAAAATTATCATTATTTAATATTTCAACTAATTTATCAAAAAAAAATTATCCCTAAAATGATTTCTACAAATGAAATTTTCAATAATTTTGATAAACTTGTAATATTAAAAAGATTATGGAAAAACAATTTTCTTGCCCTAAATAATCATAAAAAAATAAATTCATCAATGAATATCAAAATTTTCAAGAACCAAATCATCATCAATATCAATTAATTTTATCATTTATATAAATTTATAAGGAAAAATCAACTTATAGATAAGACCTATAATAATAAAAAATCAGATTCACCTTTGGGTTTTTAAAATTCAAAGGATTCATTAAAATAAAAAAATATATTTATATTTTCTATCAATCCAAAAATAATTAATACCAATATATATTTAAATAATTCACTAATAATGACCAATATGTGATTATATTATTTATTATAGAATAGATCTATTTTTTTAAACTCCAAATAAAATTTTGCATGAAGAGAGTTTTATATTAATAATTGGAACAATGATCATTTCATATAGTTGGGAAAATGCTCCAAATATATGGTTGTTCCCATTCCATAACTCTCTATATCATAATAAACAAACAAGGTGAGTAAATTATTTGAATAATTAAAATTATTAAGGATAGAACCCATCAAAATTGCAGGGGGATAGTTGAACTCGATGGGTGGGGCTTAGGTTATAGAAGATTGTGAAATCAATAATAATTGAACAATACAATTTATAACATGAAACATGTTTCCAATGGTAGAAATGATCCAAGGAAATGACTCATTAATGCTCACCAAGGATACCAAAAATTAAAAACACAATTTTAGGAGAAAAAAATAATTTTCCATGGATTTGAGAATTAACTATTTTGAGATAAAGTTGATCTGGAGATATGATAGTAGTGGATTGTTGTGAGATTATGAAGGGCGTGAAAAATTCATTTCAGGTTGTCCTCTATTAGATAGAATGTGGATGGATTTATCTGTGCTTCCAATTTTTTGTTAATGATACCTTTTATCCAATCTAAAATAACTAGCAATGATAAAAGATATAATCATCAGCACTTTTTTTAGTATTTATATACCTATATATTTATCAGTGCTAAAGATCCACTCTTAAAAGTCATATTAATCTGTGCTAAAATTTTAGAGATGAGAAATATACCATATATTAGTGTTTTTTAGCACTAATATAGATATAATTTAATTAGATCTAAAGAAGAACATATAAAACATAAATTTATCAGTGCTAAAACATTAGCACGGATAAAGAATTTAAAATTTAAATTTAAATTATAAATAAATATATTCTTATATATAATTATAAATATTTGAGTATAATTATTAATGTACATATATCATAGTATATATGTATATATATAATAAATATATATTAAGAATACTCATATGTTAAATATATTTATTATAATTTTAAATTATTTAAAAATATAATTAATTATTTGTAAATATAATATTTTAATTTTATAAATATAACACATATACATATATAAATATATTCAGAAAAAATTATATTTACAATTATTTATATTTAATTGTAAAAATATACAAATATAAATATATCATTCTATATGTTTATGTAATTTTATTTATATTTAATCAACATATTTAATTATAAATAACAATATAAATATAACAAATACATTCACTATTTATGTATAGTTGTAAGAATTTTGTAATAATATGTATATTAATATAATTTTATATATTTATATAAATATATATATATACACATATATATGTCTAAATATTTAATAAATACATATGAAAACAAATAAAAATGTAAATATAAATGTAGTACATAAGTTCATTATTTAAATATATATATATATAACAATTTAATAAATAATTATATATATAATTATTTATTTAAAATTAAATTAAAACATTTTAAAAACAAATAATATTTATTTATTTTTTATTATAAATATATAATTTCATAAATATAATAAATATATATTTATATATATATATATATATATTTACAAATATATTTTTATTATTATTAATTAATATATATTCTTCATTACATTAATTTTACAAATTAGTGATATTGAATAATTTAAAATGAGTCGACATTGAAATTATTGAAACAACATAAATTTTATTAATTGAAGAATAAATATCAAAAAAATGATATATATTGAAACAAATATGAAAACATATTTAAATTATTAAAACATAGTAAATAAATAAAAAAATATATATTAGAAATTTATTAAATTAAAAAAATACTAAAAATAAAAAAAATATTTACCTACTGAAATAAGATTAATAAATAAATATTTATCAATTAGACACATATTATATTAAATGTATAATGTTGATAAAGAAATTTATAAAATAAATATTAAAATTTTATTAAAATAAATTAAAATTACATGTAAGTGTTTCTATTTAAGATTATATTAATTACATAAGTATTTCTGTGCATGCATTTTATATAAAAATTCCTGAATTAAATATATGTATGTGTGACATCAACGTAACAAGTGTTTAATATATTTTAAATTGAAAAAATATAACGATTTTCAATTAATGTCCATTACATGAAACAAATATTCTGAATTTTTAATTAATATAAAATTTTATTTATAAACCATTATACCTTAAATATATGACTTATTTTGTTTATGAATAAAAAATTTTTATTACAGAAAACTTATTTTAAAGAATATATATATTTATATAGTAATATATAGGAATATATTTCTATATTAAATATATTAATGAGCAATTATGTAAAAAACCATTAAAATGAATGAAAAAATTATACGTTTTTAATTATTACATTTCCATATTTTCTATATTTATATTTAATTTATATTATTTATTATTATTTATAATTAATGTGTGTATATATATATTAAATTTATTCTTATTTATTAATTATATTTTCATTCATAAATTATTTGATAACTTTTTAATTTATCCGTTTTTTATTTTCTTGTTTAATAAAAGTTGTTCATTTTTTTTTGTGATTAATTATTTAAATTTAATCATTTTATAGATAAATTTTTATAATATATAATTTAACAACATTTATAATATATATATATATATATTACATTTATTCATTTTAAGTAAAAATCAGCTAATTAATAAAACTTTTAATATATTTTTAATTTATTAATTTTTAATTTTTAATTAGTTAATTATTTTGATTTATTTAATTTATAAATATCTATATGTATATTTAATTTTTAATAATTATTAATATTTAAAATATATATATGTTTTAAATTTATTAATAAATATTTAATTAATAAACTATAAATATTTTTTATATTTATTCAATCTAAACTTTTATTTGATTAATTTTTTCATATTATTCATATTCGTATACATTTATTTGTTAGATTAAAAACTATGGCTGACCATTATATAGGGAAATTAGGTAGGTGGGATCATTCATGTGCATTTCATCCGTGTGTTTGTGGTTTTGCCAAGGCCTAAGGGGAGCATAATGTTTGCCTCACCCAGCATGGGCCTGCGAAGGAGAAGATATGGAAGTGTGTGTAACCTGTATATTGAAGAACATCCCCACTGCAAATTTATATTCTTTTGATTTGGAAATGTTCCATATTAATGGGAGGCCGATCCTAAAAAATTCTTATATGTGACATGTGTGTGTGATTAAGAACATTATTAGTGATAAAAATTTATGGATGATGTCTACCCTTTATCAGCCATAAATATGAATCTTTGATGAAGGTAGTGTTTATAAGGACTAAAAATGGCTAATAATTGTGACCCTATATAAACACTAAAAAATGTTTAAGGGTAAATTTTATGAAATTTATTTTGTCACTGATAAAAGTCACCATTAATTATCTCTTTTTTCACTGAAAATGTATCCATTATCAATTATTTTTTCTATCATTGACAATGAAAATTTATATATATTGCATGTTTTTTAGTGGTGATTGTTTGACTACTTGCAGTTCCCATGTAGATCCATTCATACTGGGATTCTCTCTTCACATCTCAATTAATGGAAGGATTATATGAGGCATTTGGGACTTACTAATGTTTGATCATGGAATTTCTCCCCCCCCCTACACTTGTAGCTATATAGAGAGGACCACTTTGTAAATGTGTGAAGTGATTTAGTATTTCACATTAGAATTTGGTTATAGTTGGGAGGATCATCTACCCTTGGTGGTATTTTTGTACAACTAAAAAAACCAATAAACCATTGTCATGGAGGTATTTCATTTCTTTTATGGGAGACCCCAAATCTCACTATTGTGTTTGATAGACCTAGGAGAGTTAGTAATCATCGCCTATGCTTTAGTGCAAGTGAGGACACTACAGGTTAAGATCATCCAGGAGACGATGAAGACCTCCCAATATTATCATACGTCTTTTGTAAACATTCGATAGAGGGATTTGGAGTATGATGTTAGAGAATCTGTTCTCCAAAATGTCTCACCCCAATGTGGAGTACATATATTTTTCTGATGTGTCAAGTTATAGTTGATATATATTATGCCTCTCTATATACAACATCGGGTAAGAGAAGTGGTATACTTCTTGGCCCAACCTCCATAGTTAAAATGGTAACATGATGTCTTCCTAGTGTCACATTTGAGTACATAAGTGTACAAAACATCTCATGTTATCTAATGGGGAATTTTATAGATTGAGGATGGATCTACCATTATAGAGTACCATGTAGAGATCATTGATCAATCATAGAATATCCTTTTTGGGCGAGTCATTCCCTTGGTGTGCGTCAGATTTCATCATATGAATCTTTTTTGGAGATAACGTGGGATTGAAAGAATTTTATGAGTTCCCAATACCCTCATCTTTTAGGGAATGATTTCTCTTTTCAGGATGAGAATACCTATAGGTAGGGGTGAATTTAACGACTCATTTATTCATTATTTTGTATTTAAATATGATAAATAGTATTTTTGGAGATAGGAATTGAGTTTTTTGGGGATTTAATGGCCCATGATGGATTCATATTGATATAATAAAAATATTAAATATATGATGTCACATGGGAATTTAAAAAAAATAAATCAAACCATTAAAAAGACTAATATGGGAATTATGGGACCACCATTCAGACTATTATTTGAGATTTATCTATGAAGATTGATAATCATAGATCACTTGAGACATTTGGGTTGATTATGATATTCCGATAAATTATTATGTATTTATTTATTAATTTTATTTATTCCCCTAAAAAAATATCCTCTATAGAAACATGTATATCCAAATAATCGTGTTACCCATATATAGTTGGTGTATTGAGATGAGATTATAGAATTTCATTAGGAGACATTGGGATCATGGATCAATGATCGAAGTACATCATGTTCACCAATGAAAATAATGTTTTTGGATTTCAATGATGATAGTGACATATAGCAATTATTCATCAGCAACAAATCCAAACACAATATATAATTTTTTTTGTTTAATTATCTTCGTATTTTTATCATGAGTTGATCCTTAATCAGTTATTCGAATAGTTAGATTCATGTGTAAAAAAGTTATTTATGGTTGATGTTATTGAATTTCTTAAATGCTTGGAATTAATATTTCATTATTGTTCCTCTTTTTTCATCATTACATTAAAAATAAATTGAGGGAAACCCAAAATTGGGCCAGCCTTTCATTCTTATGTTGCTGTTTTATGTATTTATCTTCCTATTCATCATGTTATCATCATTAATATATTTTTTAAATGGAGATTGAAAAAATCACTAATGAAATATCATTTGACAATCATTCTTTGGGGAAATATATTTTTTCCCATGGGGTCATGATTGTGGATGATGACACATTTTGTATGTGTGATGATGTTGGAGGTTTTACATTAGATAAAGTGATCACCAGTGCATATGTTTTTTAATTATGGAATTATGAAGTGATAAGGGATGTTTTTTGGTGAATTAATGGTCAGAATATTGTCATAGGTGATGCCATTGTTGGTTAAATTCTAGATCAATTTTTAATTGACTGGTTTGGTGGTAGTATTTAATGGATGATATGACATGGGAGTACAAATGTAATTGTTTTTGATTTCTATGAAATTCCATCAAAGAGAATTTTAGTTCAAAGGACACATATCATGTATCCCTTTATCTATGGTTCTAGGTTTTATGTAATAAGATAAGTATCACATTCCATGTGACATGTCTCAAAAATTGTGTGGACCAAGACTTGAAAAGAAACATGTACCCATTTGGTACATGGTAATTGACCTGGACAGGTACACATACATGGAGTTTGTGCAAAGGAACAACATAGGATTTGGACCCATCCAATTACCTATATATGGGCCGACAAGAGTA